>OX375870.1:19958871-20558871 GCA_947359475.1 Heligmosomoides polygyrus bakeri
TTTTAGTTTCATAATGCTGCAAATCAGACATGATCCTAAAATAAGCGGAATGAAAAGTAACTTTCGAATTTGTTCATAATGCAAAGCACATTTTCGACAGATTATTGTACCTTGTTTCTGGGTTTTTGTCAGCTTCTTCACTAATGCGTTTTGCTTCCACGCCTACACTGTGATTCACAAAAGCAATAGATAGTCAAATTCGAAAATGACACTTTATTAGTGGGCTAAAATATTCACGATAGTTCGAAGAGGCTAGTTTTTTCCAGTTTGTTTGCATATCACTTTTGTTGTTGGCCCTGTTTTAAGTGGGTTTTCAAAGAAATCACACTAAAGTTTTCCTCGGAAACAAATAAACCTTCCTCGAACAAAAGATTATTCTAAGCTTTTTGGAGAGTATTTACTTTAATGTAAAGGAAGTCTATTTCGACTAGGAAGAGTTGGCAAGTATGAAAATCTAGAGAGGTTCTCTGTTCAAGCCTGTAAAATGTTTGTCAAAGATTGAATAACAAACAGTCATGAAATGATGCCTGTGGTTTGTTGTTTACCTGGCTTGTGTTCGAGTGGTCAATCTGTGATGTGTTTTTTTACACTTTACATGACGGCTAGGCAGTTGTCTGTGTCTGTCTATGCCTTGAATAAATGAATAAATAAATAATTAAATAAATTTCGACGTGAAAATGGTATATATTCCATTGGGCGGGGGCTCCTCCTTGAGTTAATTATATCCACAGGAGCGCCACCGTATTTGGTTAACTAGTTCTCGTTGCGGGACGAACCAGTTATGCAGCTTTTGTTTCTTAAAAGCCAGTTTTCGAATATTTATCTTCAGTAGCTGTTAACAGGTAAAGCAATATAATTGCTTGAACAATTGCTTTTGATCGAATACCTCCTCAATGTCTCAATCCTCGGCAAAAACCGTGAGTTTTCTGAGCTCTAACCACTTCATATTCCTCTTCAAAAATGTAGGCTAGGGCAGTAATAAGAGAATCATCTTAAAGACCAACCCTTTAACAGCGGAAACGCTTGAAAACTGCACCCTTTCAAAGCTAGGTGGAACTCTCGTCCTCTAGCAAAAAAAATGATTTTCCCCCTCATTTGATAACCTGCAGTTTTCGAGAAAACTACCTACAAAACAAAAAATCTTAAACTCCAGTTTCCTACGTTTGTATTCCTAAACTAGCTATGAACAGCGCAGTCGTTCTCAGATAAACCTTCAAAGTTCCTCAGGAGAACAGAGTCGACTTGCTTTGGAGACCAGTTCAAAATGTTGTCCAATTTTAAAGAAAAAATGGCTCCCGACTGGACTTTGCACTCATTTCTAAACAGCATGATATCCCAGCCTTAGTTTTCAATGCACTTTACCCTTTCCGGTTTCCAACTGTACGACTATCCAATGGACTCTGGCCATGGCTCCAACAAGAGTAGATACTGCTACCGTCTCTATGGCCCGCCGCGCCAATTATCGCTTGAGGATGTCCTCCGTCGCCCATAAAGCATCTTCGCACTTCTAATACCGCGGCACCGTTATTGATCTTGAATTTTTACGACACGACAACGACTACCTGTATCTCGTCCTACAGTCGCGCAGTCACAGAAGCAAAATGTATTTTTAATTGTTTTGCTAAATCCGGATAGAATAAATGATAGAGGGTAACGATCGGCTTTAATAAATCGTTTTTATGGGGAGCACGCCACTTCTTTCTTTTTTCAGGATGTCGTGGAGGCAATTTCAGTGCTTATTTGTCCCATCCAATAACTTGAGTTGGCCAGATGACAGACAAGTCAGTGTTCTTGTGCCAATATTGTGCAAACACAAGGTCTTTAAGGTTGCTCTTTATTTTGCCTTACGCTCCGTCGAATCGTGGCACAATATTAACACAAGTACAAGAATTAATTATGGCGAGTTTTCAAGAAGAGAGGAGCTGGAGACAAATCAGTGTTTTATTCTTGCCACATAGGCCGTACCAGTTCATCCACCTGGGTGGAAGGCTAGACGAAAGGCTTACAATTAGTTGGCCTGAGCGGGAAATCCGAACCAAGAACCTGGAATAAAGTGTACACGACAGCAGGCGCCTTATCCGACTGCGGTTCCACGTGTCCAGTGATCAATGAAAATTATTTTGATATGCGTAGATTCTTCGGTTTGAATCCCCTCCAGGTCTTATTCGTGGCCCTAGAACTCTGCATAGGGCAATGAAAGAGGGGAAATCAATTTAACCTGGCAAAAACTATACCATTTTTAAGTCGAATCCGACACTTTCGAAACCAACTTGGGCACTCTTCTAAGCCGGCTATATGAATTTGAGATCAAAGCACACTCTTCCAAATCGAAATGACCTTATGGCAGGTTAAGCTACAGACTCAATAACAAGGGTAGAAAACTTTTGCCCGGAGAAAATTTTGTGTAACTTTTTTTCGAATTTATACGTTCACCTGTCCTAATAGGTGTAATAATCTTTATGAACTCTTCATTTTCAGAAAAATTATAAGTGTTTTAAGTCAGATCAAAAAGCCAAGATTTAACGAATTAAAGATCAGATCGCACCATATACTCAAAAAGTTCACCGCAATTTTTATTTGATTGCTAGTGTAAATGCCAGTTACATGAACCCAAAGAGAAGATATGTGTGTTCTTTACAGTTGTTTTTGTTATATCGCTAACAAATGTCAAAGTCCGTGCAAACAAAAATTCTGCTATCAATCGAATGAAAATCGCGGCCTCTTGGTTGGACAAGGGCATGGCGCAATCTCTTCTTTTGCAGAGGAAAAATGGCCGCTCTTCTGCCCTTTGAAACAAACTTTAAACTATTATTTCTTCTAAACTTTCTTCTTTATAAAATTTCAAACGATGTGCTCACTTATTGGGTAGGTGAGCTATAACTCCAGAGAAAGTCATATTAAAATTTTCCTTTAACACAAAATTATTCTAATATTTTGTTGAGCCTCTAATTTAATGTAGAAAAGTTTTTTATTTTAATTTGGAAGAGTTCGCTTTGATTTCAGAAGTCTTTGGCTAGCTTAGAATAGTGTTCAATTTGATTTGAAAGGTGTCCAATTCGACGTGAAAATGGTACATACTCAGACGGTTTATGAGCTCTATCTGCTCAGTTCTTATGATCACCTAAAAATAGAAGTCCAAATCAACAAAAGCTTTCTATCCAACCTAATAGAAAAGCATAACAGCATGTCGTTAGTGGCAATCGTTTTGAAAAAAATGCAAAAATCAAAAAAAAACAGGAGTGGAGCAGAAAAATTGGCATGATCAACAGTAGGCCTCTAGATTGATTAATACTATTCATTGGTTAAATGTAACTTCTCGCTGTCAATGGGTCAGCGCCAACGAGCTTCACACCTAGGCGCAAAACCGCGCCTAGGTGTACCTGGGTCGCCCGACCGGCGCACGACCGGGTCGTATTGCCGGCCTGGAACAGGATCGCCGGTTAAAAACGACAAAAGTCGATTACATTCAATCAGCACAATTCTATATTGGTGGATAGCTATTTCTATGGAGGACAAGATTACGAAAGTCATTTTTTAAACAGAAGTAGCACAACGAAGCGATCGAGTAAAATAGGCCCTCTCCAAAATTTTTGTCGAAATCACCCACTTTGAGTGTCTGTTCCAATCTAAGCATAGCTCCATTGTTTTAGGAAAACATATTGTTGTAAAGCGCAGTTGGTCGGTTATGCACCAGCACAACCGCACCTTCTCACCAGTCACTTGAAGATTCTTATCGTCAGTCCATTATGAGAAAAGTCCACTAGCGCAGTCAAATTAATGAGGATGAGAGGCAGTGGAATTATGGCAGAATAATCTATTGGCTGTCCAATTTTTAGAAAGTGAAATTGTGATAGGTTGCACACGCTTACCGCTTTGTGCACCTCATAGGTTAGGCTTTCCTTGGAGCGTGCTGTAAACTAGAATACGAGGGAAGAATCTTGAAGACAATCGCTTGCATGCTAACTGGCGAATACTTGGAGTCGTCCAAAGATGGTGTTACGCCCTATCGAAATAATGGATATTGCGGTAGGAATTCAGATTTGAAACCGGATATGAACAATATTTACTCCGATGAAAAATTCGGCAGAAGTGTGGGTTTGCGGCCAATTATAGAGCCGTATCCTGTGGGCGTAATTATCTCCAGCGAGCAAGACGGTCGCCGCGGTAGGTATATAGGTCACCGAACAACTTTTTCGAGAAATCGCGGAATAATTTTTAGAACAATGTAAAGCTCACTTCACGAGGATTCCAAGTATGTGTCTTATTTTAAAATGTAACCATTTTAAACGAAGCTACCAAAAATTCACTTAAACCACCGTAACTAGGTGAGATTGAAGGCTACATCGAATCCGTTTCGATTTTCGAGATCTCCTCGATGAGGCGATTTCAGCGATGTAGTCAGCGATGTAGTCGCTCATAACTAGTGTCGCATTTCGCGTCGCCGACGCTACGTCGCGTCGGCGACGCGAAATGCGGCACTAGTTATGAGCGGTATTGTACTGTCGATATTCGGGCGCAGTGACTAGCGTGTTCCAATCGGACAAGCTCGCGCCGCAAGGAAGAAGTTAGAGCAGCAACATAATGTTGCAATCCAGGAGCAGTCATTTCCTATTTCTCTTTTTTCCAAGCTTTAAGCACTGGACTGTATCGTTGATTTGTGTCTGCATTGTTGTGTACATGGAAGCCTCGAGAATCATTCTAACCTTCGCTTCGCTAGAGGCATTTGTCTCTGCCATCTTTTTCCAGGCCTATGTTGTTCAACTGCTTTTTCAGGTAGTTCATTCCTTAGAATGGTACTCGAGTGCAGTGCAGAGGGCTGTGTTCCGGTGGTTTCCACAAAGGTTGCTTCATAAAGCAGTCGGAAAATAGGTTTTTTGGTTTTGTTTCACTTAGATGCCTTCTGTCGGCGCTATACCACGAATTCTGCTCCTTTTTTCTTTCCCAGGGAGTCTTGTTGAACGCATTTTTTGCAAACATCTCGCCTCCAGGCTAGCAAAGTGCTTTTCTTTCTACCGAGGATTGAACCTCTCTAGATTTTCACCTAATAGAGGACTCGAAGTGGAAAGGAAGCCTCGTGACCTTGGCCGTCAGCCAAGGAGCGGAATTTCATCACTTCAGTGATGAATTTCCACTCCTCGTGACTTTGGCCGTCAGCCAAGGACTCCTCGTGACTTTGAACGTCAGCCAAGGAGCGGAATTTCATCATTGAGGTGATGAAATCCCGCCCTCGTGACTGATTTTGGCCGTCAGAAGCCAAGCCATATTGGCTCTGCTCCTCGCTGAGCTGGTTGTGTGGACTGGTAATTAACGAAGGTATGTATTTTCTGCAGTCTCTTAAATGCCTGCATTTATGTCGGTACGTGGTAGCAGCAGCGGAGCTTTCGCTTTTCATTTGTACTTTCATCAGCGTTTTTGTTCCAGTTCAGTTTCTTCCGAACTCCTTGTGGTTCGCTTTATAATGGGCGAGTCCTGGTATTAACAGTATGGACTATGAATTAGCTAAAGTACGTTTACTATGCAGTTTTTCTAAATGTATGTGTTTACATCGGTTAGTTTGAGTCGTGATTTATTCACTATTAACTTTATTGATTGGCCAATTAGTTCAATTCAGCTTTTGGAACACGTTGGGCGACACGGACGATGAGAGGGCGGCTGCGCTGGCAGAACGCGAGGAGGCGCTGGAGGCACCATGTAAGAAGTGCACTGCAGCGTGCATTGTAAGTTGTCTACAACTATAATTGTTTTGTCTCGTCTCTTAATCAGCTAGATCAAATTCGTCTTTTTAGAAACGACATCAGGAAGTATGTCAAAGACGAGAAGGGAAACGCCCGGTTCGTCTGCGTCTGCTTTTCTCTAAGTGCTTAGGAAAGCGTTTAAAAAAATTTTCTAGAAGGTGAAAATCGTTGACGCCGGCCAGCACCGAAGAAGGTCGTCTTAGCTATATGGCGATGACGATGACGATGACGACGACCACCACAACGAGACGACAAAAACCACAGCAGCCGGGCTACCGTCATGTCACGGATTCGTTCTTCGATTTGGAATATGCCATATTCCTATGCTCTTGTTTTCTTTTTGTTCCGGTTTTGCACGCAAGGGTGTGCGCTCTACTTATCATTAAATTAGTGTCGTATCATTGTAGCGACATTTTTCGGGAACCTTTGGTGCTAAATTGGATAATTTCGTTAGATCAAATATCAGTGCGCTTACATGAGTAAGATGTTGAGTAAAAATGAGTGTAAAGTTAAAAATGACTAAAAAATGAGTACAACTTAAATTTCTGAAATGGAGCAGCCATCCACACCTTACCTTCTTACTTCTTCTTTGTTGCCGTTTTTTAATCATCTCAATCTTGCTATGTTTTGTTGGGATAATTCTTCTTTGTTTTGCATTTATTATCAACTGCGTCTTGTTGTCTATTGTTATGTACATGTATCGCTAGCTCAGTGATTTTTCTATATTCTTATTATGCTCGGTCTTGACCTTGCTCTGTTCTCACTTACTCTATGTGTGTTTACTCGATTTTCATTTGTCTTTTATCACAACCTATTGCAGCTCGTCAAGGCTCAATGAATGTCCGACATTTCTGCCCTGTCGCCCTGCTTTAAGCCACGAGATGTAACGATATTGGGAAAAAGTGACTTAGGACAAAGATACTATCCTCTTGTTCATACAGTGCTAAGAAAGCTGGTCGAACCACTGCTGAAAGTTGAGACCCACGACGTGGTTGATTACGATTCGGAACCCAGCTCAGGTTTCCAAAACTTTCTTCGCTGGCTTGCCCTAGTCCACTGCTGAAAATTGGTAGGGTGCTCTCTGCTTTGCACCCCTTTGGCAGTCGGTGCGTAAACACCTTAGATGTGATCAACACGCACCGTCGACAGTTAGTGCTCCATCACGAGTAAACATCCGCGGTGGCGGAGGCTTCACCGCGGCGGACGCAGCGGGCTACAGCGCGGCGTACGCAGGTGACGCGGTAGGCTTCAGCGCAGCGGACGCAGCCGACGCGGTGGGCTTCAGTGCGGCGGACGCAGTGGGCGCGGCGAGCTTCAGCGCGGCGTGCGCGGCCGGCTTCACATAAGAGTGCATGTTGGTTTCACATAAGACGTTCGACGACGTCAGCGGCAGGTTTTCTTAATTCGCACGCTGGGTGACGTGCGCGGAACTGCGGCGCCTGTGACGGAAACAGCACTTGTGACGGAGAGGGCGCCTGTGACGGACATGACTCATGCGAGTCTCGATTATATATAGTAATGACAATGATGATGCTCTATTCTCACTTAATCCTTGTGTATGGAGGATTCTCATTTATCACATTTTATGCTTTATGCTCTATTCTCACTTTATAAATATGCATGCTCGCTACTTATTAGGCATTCTCGGATATCACTGTTATTGTCAGTTCACTTGCACCAATTGATAAAATAAATTGTTATATTATAAATTTTATAATTATAAATATTTCCTACATTCTTCTTTATACCGCTCATATATGTAATATATATATATCGTCTAGCAACCGGCGGCGACACAGAGGCAACCGAACGGCAACACAATAGCAACAAGAGCAGCGCCTCAGTTGACCGGCTTCTCCCGGATAGCAACAGCTGTTCCCCACAATAGCAACTCGAGCCACGCGACAGCGTGGCTCGTGCTGCTATTCGGTTCGGTTCGTCGAACTATGAAGTTCGGCCCATGAAGCAAAAGCCTTATCGAAACATAGCAGTTTTACTGAACCTTATAAATAAATAATTTATTTTTTGGTTTTTACATCTTTGCAGACGCGATGTAGCCAGTCTTAGGAGGCGCCGAATGTGATCACACCTTATCGAGTCTGTTGCTTCAGTTCATGCCCAGGCCATCAAGCAGCCTATCCTTCTGTGTTCGATGAGTACACCACTTGCTTAGAAAGGATAGGACATTGAACTTTCTATCACCCGATCGTAAGGGGTTAACTTAGGCACTAAAATTATCTACACGATACCCTCTAGAAAATGCGTGACGATCTCACAAGGCAACTAACCACCTTCTTTACTTTTTATACATCATTGGATACCTTTCGTTTAGGCCAAATCGTATTCTGTGCTTGAATAGTAAGCACGGCACGCAGGAGACCAGAAGCACTTTGGAATTGCAACGAAGAATCAACAGTTCAATCGCAAGAAAGAGTGCCTCGCGATTACGCAAGAACTGGAACTCATTGTAGAGCTCTGTGGGTCTGCATCGGCTCGATTTCACCTCCGGGGTTTTTGTGTCGAGTAGTCCCTTGGGCATAAGCTGATTTCCTGTAACGGGTGTCTGGTGGTCCAACGTCTTTTACCTTGAAGGTTAATTGCACATCGGATATAGGATTTTGCCTCTGTCTTTCTTACGAAGAGTATTCCGTAGAAAGAAACGGTGTTTGGGGAAAGTGTTCCACAGGTGTCTCCGACTTTTTCTGACTCTGAAGAAGGCGACGACGCCGAAGAGACGGCCGTAATATACGTACATGGTTCATGATAGTCTTAGTAAAGAGCTGAACGATCCAAAGAGGTACTATGTTATGCCAAGATATATTTAAAGCTGAACTCAAACAGTTCAATAGAAAGGTTTTCCAAATTTGCACTGCACATTGTAGTTTTGTGAAAGCCAGACGTCGTCTATGGAACGGATGTGGAAGAATGTGCTTCAATTATGTAGTGTTGCAACGCTCCTAGTAAAGCTCTTCTCACCCTGAGAACGTTCGTTCATTAAGGCAAGGAGGGTAACTTGAGCAACACTTTACGTTTTCATGTTTCCTGTGTATCAGCCACTAAGTTGCTCAATTTTTAATTAGGCATCCAAGTCATGTTCTGTCCCTGTTTATCCCCAACTCGCTGTGTAAGGCAAGCCTGCTCCACACGGTTTCCATGATATCCCGTCGAAATAGGATACGTGGCGCGTCCAAAACAAGGATTCATTATAGCTGGCCTTCCTCCTTTCTACTCATGATCATCCCAAACGTGGACGGATGTGTTTTTTAAACAACAATTTGGGATCTTTCTGAGTCCCATTGTTACTAGTAGGGACCACAAAGACCTGTTTCTATAAACATCAGTGTCGCGGTCATTGGTCTGTAACCATCTGTGATGCTGTCCTTCCGTTGTCTGCCGCGTCGAGCTGTCGGTCGTTCTTCCGTGTAAAGGGGCCGACCCTACTCGACTACTTGACCGCCTGGGAACGCACTGACAACGCTATCCCTGGATGAAAACGATTCTGCCGAACCAACAATTTGTCAGGACGCCTTCGATTCTGGACCGTGACGGCGTATCTGGGACATGACATGGAGACTGCTTCCTGCTATCCACCTACAGCGTCAGGTCGGTCTCTTCCAGCACCGATCTGCAAGCTCTTCTCGAAGCGGCAAATCACATCAAATACCATGTGATCACCTCACAAGAAACGAAGAGCAGATCTACCGATGTTCGAATACTCAATACTCAGGATGGAACTCTTGTCATTCATGAAGAGAAAGTTCCATCACGGAACGTCGGTGGCGTTGGATTTGTCGTGCACCTTTCATTCGTCCAAAGGTTGATTCGGATGAGCTTGTCTCCTCCCATTGCAATGCTTCGACTCCAGCCAGCGCGCCAAAAGAACATCTACTTCATCAACTGCTACTGACCGACATCAGCAGCTGATGACGCCTAAATTAACGCGTTCTACAAAGAGCTGGACATAGTGATACGCAGCGAGAAGTCTTTCTGCAAGTTCGCCGTAGGAGACTTCACCGCTAGGATAAGAAAGGCAAGGAAGGACGAATACAGGATTGGAAATTTGGGATTGGCGAGAGGAACCATCTTGCTGGGCTCATATTGACGGCTCGACTATTCCATGGAAGCTCGTTATTCCGCACTTCAGCGGGAGCAGGTGGATCACCACTCGAGCTTCTTCAGACATTGTTGGTGTGAAGCTTCAGAAAATCTTCAGCAGACCTCTGATTTCCAGGTGACTGGCAAAGTTGAGGAAACGAGTGTATCGATGCCGTTTAGGTTAATTTGCGGGAGTCACAGACCGTGTTTCTCACTTGAAGCACCTCCGACATCACATCTTGGTCTCTTTTGAAAATCCGAGCAGGACGGCTTTTCCCAAGGTCATTGGTTCATATATGGAAACAGACTGTGAGGAACTTGTAACCTTTATACGTTGCCCGCATTGTGCCCAGTGGTGCTTCATGCACTTTCTACCTGTGTATCATTGATGTTGAACATATCTACATCATCATGTTGCATACCACAGCATTCAGCTGGAAAAATAGGCATAAAAACGTCTGAAAATGGTATAGACGTCAGAACCTCCAAATCTCAACTAGTCAGTTGAATAGCAAAAATGCAGACGCGCACAAGAACCAAACCCTGGCCTCCCTCGAATGAAGCAATCCCACTTCCACTGCGCTCCGAGCCGCTTGCCGCCAGAGGCGTCGCGGGCGTGCGTACAAGACCCCCGAACTCGTGACGCGCCGTATTCCATTTTTACTTCAAGGACCTCCTACTCCTTGGGTTTAACGAACTGACAAAAAATAACACATTTTTATGTTAATTGGGGGGGGGGCGATTCTCCCAATATGACTCGCTCCCCCCGTTCAAACATACGCTTCAGACCCCTACCTTGTCAATTCTGGCAGCACACATGACGTCCTCTCTTCAGAAGGAAAGGATTTTAGACCAGTAGAGAAACTCGCGCACCGTCACTCACAAGAGGGGCACATAGAAGATATGAAGACCGATATGTTTGTTGAGCGTGCTCTACAAGCTGTTCACGAATATCATTCTTGAGCGCATATCGCGAACATTGGATGAAGCACAACCGGTAGAACAAGCTGGATTTCGTAGAGAATTCAGCTGCGTGGACCAAAACTAAACCGTTGCGAGAGTCATCGAAGTATTTAAGGAATACCACATGTCACTTGTCATAATGTTTGTCGACTACGAAAGACAACGTTGAAACGAATGTAATTCTGTCAGCGCTGGTCGACCAGGGAGTGGACTCGCCCTACATAAGAACACTGGCCGACTTCTACAGCCACAGCCCAACAACAATACAACTGTTTCGATGCCCCATCAACATCTCCATCGAAAAAAAAGTTCAACAAGGCGATACCATCTCACCAAAGGTGTTCACCGCCGCCTTGCAGTGGCTGGTAAGTTGCTCGATTGGGAAGGAAAGGGGTTTATGTGGATGGACAATTCCTTTAGAATCTTCGTTTTGCCGACGACATCGTTATTTTCTCGACGACTATCGCTGAAGCGGAGACGATGCTGAAGGAACACAACGATGCAGGGATGAAAATCGGACTGCGGAGACCCGACCAACATTGATGGCTTTCCTTTGGACAACATCATACGTCTGTGGTTGTTCAATGGTTAAATTGACGCCCAATTAGCTACTGGTATTCCCAGTGTCTTCGAAGTGGAGACTGGCCGTTGACTATTCCGCGGTACGAGGAACACAACTTAGATAGCAAGTTTATGGTGAACACAAAATCAATGGTGAGGCAAACAGTGGAGCTGCTGGAGTCGTGTGTGAGATCCTTGTCGCTCGAATCTGCTCCTTATATGCACATCCGTTCATCAGGGCGTGGCTAAATTCAAATAGAAGAGTGGAAGACGGTGGGGCAGGCGATGACCTCTCCCGACGGTGGTGTATCCGCCGGTCATTCCACCGTGGGCACCGTCAACAGCATGGATTACGGTACGGAAGTGAGCCCAACCCAACATGGGGGCCCTCTGGAAATAGGCGTTTCCACCACGCCGAACCAACACCTCCCGGACTTTCCGCGTCTTCCGCGCATAGATTTCCTTTCGCCGGAATATCATCAATCTCCTGAGGCACACTTACCAAGTGGTCGGAAGAAAGTCTATAATATTCTTCATTAACACCGACTGAAGCGATTAGAGCGGGATTCGCGCTTGCTTCTACAGTTCTGAGAGAACCTGACCGATCCGTTACCAACTCGGGATGTCGAGGCCTTCCCTCCTCTCCAGGAAGCTTCATGCAAACCCTGTTTCCGGGCATAAAAACACCCGCTTTTCCGGTTATTAGTCGTTCGTCGTAGTCCGACTTCATGTGGTCATTTGATAGGGTAACCCCATCTCTCGATCCCATATTGCAACAGGGTATCTTGACTAGCGTGACTTCTGGTGTAACGAGCACTCCTTTAGTAGCATTTGCTACCATCACCAGGCCTACCGCACTCCGCGGAAGGGCCTGCGTTGTAGAAAGATTAAGCTGGATGCCTAATGCACTTAGAACATTCGTTCCTAATAGAAGGGTAGCACTCCTGCCTTTCTGAACGTGCATGATTACTCGAGCTTTGCCAGCTCCATGGATCCTTACATCGGCTTTAACCATACCCAAGAAGTCCATTTGCGTACCTGATGCGTCAAACACTTTCCGCTTTTGGTCATTGCTAACCAATTCTACTTCCTTATCGATGTCGAAGCCTCGACTCTTCGCCAGTTTCAGAAGGCCTGCTGGAAGGATCGAGATTACTGATCCAGTATCTATTAGGGCTTCCACTTCGATTCCGAAGATCACTGCATTAACTAGGGTCGGTTTACCCACCGCACCAAGTTCTTGAACATCGCCTCTACTTCGGGCGCTCACTGCACCACACCATTCTTCAACGAATGTTGACATCGCTCTACTTGTCGAAGGCTCCCTGGTGGGTCGCCTATTTGACCTCTGCCCTGTTTCGCCAACGGGGTCATGTCTTGGGGGCGTCCTTGGACGGCAGTTTGCAGCGTAGTGGCCTTCCTTCCCACATTTGTAGCACTGCTGGGTTCTTTCCCCATGATTTGACGTTTCCGCCTCTTCACCAGATACACGCTTTTTGAAAAGTTTTGGTTCTTCCGAGGATTCGTATTTCCTAGGCTTCACTACGTGGGTCTTTTCCAGGCGAAGTGCAACGCCTTTGACCATTCCGTACGCCTTGTCACCATGTGCGTCGAGTGCCGCTAACATGTGATACGAATCCTTCCAGTCTTCCAAGATGGAGTACAACTTTGAAGCGAGATGGAAATCCCAACTATCGCTCGGGTGTATTTGCCTGGAAATTTCCTCCATGCGACAGCAAAAATCGCTAACCGATTCGCTGTTACCTATTGCAGGATTGTCCCAATCTCTCATCAGTTTCAACTTTTCGCAAGGGTTCCTTCGCGCTTCTTTAAGCGCGAGGACCACCCTGTTGAAACTGCCTTGCCTAACGCGGTCCGGTAGGCCTTTGTACGTCGATCGTGCCGATCCTACTAGGTGATTCACCAGTATGTCGCGCCGATCCCGGTCTGACCACACTGTAGACGGATACTTCACATCTACTGAACGAAGGAAATCACTTAGTGAATTCTTTCCATCATACTTGACGATAGCCGCCACGCTCTGTGCTTTAAACACTTCCTTAAAAACACTGAGCATCCCATCGACAGAACGGGAAATGGCGCTAGCTTGTGAGCTCCCCTCACTACCGTATGCGCTTTGCATAGCTGCAGCGGACTCAGCTACTGTCGATCCGCTGGAGGAGCTCCGAGACGATTGTGTCAACCTCTCACTGGAGATTGACCTCTGGTGCCTCTCCCTCCTAACGTTCGTTGCGTGGAACGCAACCTGAGTGCTCTGAACTGGCCCGTTCTTGACTTTCTTCAGTGTTGAGAGGTGTTTCCCGAGAGCTGACCAGTCAACTGGGTGTTTTTCCGCACCGCGAGAACAGTTCGCCGGCGATCCGCACGGTCGTTGTTCTCCTAATTTTTGTCCGCTGTTCATCAGCCTGTTCGTGAGCTCACTCACTCGGTCTTGCAATTCGCTGTTTAGGGTCCTTAGAGTCTCCAAGGTTGATCCCTGTTCTTGCAATCGCAGCCTAATCGCGTCTGCTTCCAGACCTTGTGCTCTTACAACCGTAGCTACTTGCGAAGTCTCGCAGCCAAGTTCTGTCGCTAAACATTCCATTAGTGCGCTATTATGACCCGCAATTGGCAACACTGTGCGCAATTCTTCCGGTGTCATATTAATTTCCGCAAAAATGCTTGCTCCAGCTTGGTTTTGGACTAATCTAGCCCTTTTCTTAGCGATGTCAACGGTACCGCGGACAGCATCCAGAATGTTCTGCTTCTTCTGAGCAGAAATGTTCCGGATTTGGTCGTCAAGTGTCTCATCTAACCGTGAGACAATATGGTCAAACGCGGCCTTTAATCGAGCATCGCCTTGACTCATATCGACTTCTGTCCTGGCATCCGTGGTGTTATCCACTGCCATTTGTACCGGACTGAGTGCTCGTTCCGCAGCAAGGTTGCCGCTCCTTCTGCTCATGGCAGAAGGCGCCCGCACACTACGGTTATCTTGGCTAGTCGCTCCGACTTCGGTAGGATTGGCCCCCATGTGGTTGTTCAATGGTTAAATTGACGCCCAATTAGCTACTGGTATTCCCAGTGTCTTCGAAGTGGAGACTGGCCGTTGACTATTCCGCGGTACGAGGAACACAACTTAGATAGCAAGTTTATGGTGAACACAAAATCAATGGTGAGGCAAACAGTGGAGCTGCTGGAGTCGTGTGTGAGATCCTTGTCGCTCGAATCTGCTCCTTATATGCACATCCGTTCATCAGGGCGTGGCTAAATTCAAATAGAAGAGTGGAAGACGGTGGGGCAGGCGATGACCTCTCCCGACGGTGGTGTATCCGCCGGTCATTCCACCGTGGGCACCGTCAACAGCATGGATTACGGTACGGAAGTGAGCCCAACCCAACACGTCTACCTGGGCCGTTCCATCAACATGGACAACGATATGAAGCAGAAACTACTAAGAAGGAGAAAGGCTGCGTGGTCGGCCTACGGGTCTCTCAAAGAGACCACCGACCGACTCTCAGACCTTGGTTTTCGCGCCCACCTGTTCGATTCAACTGTACTCCCAGCGCTCTGCTACCCCGCCGAAACGTGGGCTGAGTGCATCCACGTCAAAGTCTTTGGTATTACTCACGGAGCGCTCGAAAGATGTGTCTCAAGTTCAGCTGGTTATCACAACACTGAGCTGGCCTTCACAGTTCCTACCTACGCACGATGTCACGACTAAGAGAACCGGCAGAATACACATTGAAGATGAAGCACCGATGGGCCGTTCATACCATGCGAAGCACGGACGACCGCTGGGCAAGAAAAACAGAGGAGTGGATTCCAAGAGGGTGCAAGCGTCTTCGAGGAAGGCCTCCATCGGTCAGATGTGTTCGTCGAAATCGTCTAAAGGCAGCATTCGTTGAAAAATTCTAATTCAGAATCGGTTGACGGTCATGGTCGTCGTTCCAGTCGTGCTACGCGAACATCATGGATGACGATTGCGAGAGAAGGAAACAAATGGGGATTGCGTTGGCGTTCGCACGACCAGTGAAGGCGAGCAGTCTAAGTATTTACTAAGTAAGTAAGTATAATTTCAACTCAGCTGCTGTTCGATCACCACCGTATTCGGATAAGGAAGCACAATTGTTACCTCTCGTGCTTCGGCATCACCTGACAACGTCTCATGTTATGCCAAAGTAGCTTAGTGTGTAACACTTAAACCAATCATGTAAGGTTCGATGACATGACCTATGCGACTCTATCCCGGATTCTGGAACGTCAACGAAGCTCTGATTTCCAGAAGACTTTTCTGAAGTGAGAGGGACGCTCGATTCGACGTTATGCGACGTGGATTGGATATTCGTCGTGCTTAAGTAGGGCCAAGTTTGCGACAGGTGTAATAATGCGGCTAGAGAAAAAACTGAGTAGGCAGACGCTATACACTTGCTCGGCATCCAGGCTTACTGATAACGGGAATATTCGGACAGTGCCAGGCACAAGAATAAGCTGATGATTCAGAAAAGAACACTTTAATTAGAAGAGATCGAACGGGATATGCACTAATATGTAATGTGCAGAACATATATGTCGTCGAATACTGATTTAGATACATAGGTGCTGCACAAGTCGGCTCGATTCAACGAAAGCAGACACCGTCGTAAATTGTCATATGACTGAAACTTTGCGCTACTTATATTGCAAAAGCAGTGTTTATTCTCATAGAAAACAACAAAACTATCAACATATGTTATAATTTCATACTCGTCACATGAACTTTTCCCCGAGACCTAATGGAGAAAATTGTAGGAAGGTTTGCAGCAGCTTCTTCTACCTGAAAACAGAAATTGTGAGGTTCAATAATTGGTGACATCGGTTTTAAAATAAAGTGGATTGCATTGGATGTTCTTATGTAAGTTAAATGGAGATTCGTAAAATCAGCAAATCCAGTGCAATCGAAAACGATTGAATGGAAGCTGCTATTAACGATGCTGCGCATTAATTTGAGGCATTGCATTACTCAACAAAAAGGGTAGTCAGGGCTCGGAGTGCTATCTATTTCAACATTGAGATGAAAAATGTCTAAGACGTCCTTCATTATAGTTTCTATTAAAGACTTAGCAAGGCTGATCTAGGCGACCAATTTCGTCAGTAGTATGCCAAGTAGCTAGTTCATAATTATAATGCTCTGGAAAGAATACAGCTCGATATGAGTAAGCCAAAGACTATGCAAACTGGGAAAACTGCGGACCTATACCAGGTGGGGGGGGGGGCATCGCTAGACAGGACAGGCAAAACAAATATGAACAATGCGGCATCTCTCGGCTAAATAATTGCAACGAAGGGTTCTCTCACAGGCCACTTCATGGAACTGCCTTTGCAAACTAGTCTGCTTACAGTTTTGTCGCCGTTGGCAAGCAGTTAGAGTGAAGTGCCCCTCCCCCACTAGGATAGATCCAAAACGGCGCTCGGTAATTGTGCTGCAGCACATTGTTTTACAAGTTATCCGTTGTGTCAAAAAATGGCTACGTTTTAGATTTTTTGAATTTGTAGCAAACAAACTGAACCGGGTAACTAACGATAATAGAAGTCATGTTAAAAACTCAGAAATAGTGGAAGATTTCTGTCAGCGTAAATGGAGCTTCACTTGCTACTGCCTACGCGGTGGGGTGGCAAAAAAGGCTTATCTAAGGCTCAAGTCTTTCTTTGTCAATATCTGCTACTACGATATCCTACTTTACAAAATGTCACACCAAAACCTAAGTCAACATATGAAAATACCAACTTTTCATTGAAACGTTTTTGTAGGGTGAACGATACAATTGGTGTGGTTCACTCACCTCGATCGGAGTTTTGTTTTTCGTCTCAGGTAATTTGAAGTAAAGATAAATGACGGAGACGACAACTGGCGCCACGAACAGTATGAGATATGACCACGACTCGCCGATTCCTTGCTTCATTGGTAGGAATATCGTGACAATTACGAAGCGACTGGAAAACACTGAGTTTGTTGTGCAATTAACGCAAATGTAGGCAAGAAATTGCGGTTTCTACGATAGCCTCACTCGAGTACGTGACTACGCTTCAAATCGCCAAATTTTCTGGCGAATGGGGTTCGCAGCGTTTTTGTTGGCTCTTTGCCGATTGACGATGACCAATGATCAGGCCGGTGTTTAGTACAGAGCTGTTCCATTCTACGGATTGATGAGATTCGCTGAGTGACCGAAGGTTTAGACATGGGGTTTGGCTTCGTTTTCCTTGAAAAGGTTGTTCGAGATCTTCAGATGGCATCTGTCCGCTGCGAAGGACTCCGGCATTGGAAAGGCATGAATGTGACAACATTTTACTTTTGTTCGCTCTGTTTCTTGGGAAGCGATCGGTGTTCTCCTTCAGAAAAGCTGTCAGTTGCTAAAAATTCACCTATGCTGTCTTTGGAAGTTATCTACATATTCCTCCACAGTTTGCTTTCTCTGTGAGAAGTTCCCTTTTGCGAAGCAAGAATTCCTTTTCGATTGACGCTTTAGTTCCAGGTAAGTCCTTAGCATAGAAACTGTGAAGCTTGCTGACCTCAGCTCACACCTAACTATAATGAGACTAGAGCTATTACACAGGCGCATGATATGCAAAACACATTTGAACATGGGTCTACTCTAGAGGTGCCGCTATGTGCGCACAAATCTAATAAAGCTGGAGGGGGTCGAGATATCTGGATCCCCGAGATGCACGCTAGCGAAGCCCATGAGGTTCTCATTTGAAACGGCCTGCTTCTCAACATTTCGGGCGATTTATACGTGTCTCAATGACTCTCAAATAAGAATCTGAGAGCACTGGGAAAGATCGACGAACAATGAACTTTCAATGAGAAATTTTACTTCGTACAGTACCGTGCTAGTTCTCCTCTACAGGCTTCCTCTAAGGTTCTATTATTCTGTACAGTTTCCCCCGTACAGTTTTCATGGGGTTGAGCATCATTGTGTTGCCATGCATATCTGGTTCTGACTCAGAAACACTGCTCGTGCTGTTTATTTATACTTAGTCAAAGCGCCAAACAGAGCCTCTAGTATGAACACTGAGCAGCATTGGCTCTACGTTGTTCTCAATACGCGTGACGACGAAGTTGTGGCGGTCACTTCAAAGAAAGCTTTTCTTTTGAGCACCTCTACCGTTTTACTTCAGCTTTTTAAGCAAGTTGTTAGCGTCCACTATTTAGTAATAGAAGTTTTTGCTGAGCCAGCTTCTGTGATGGCGAAAAAGACAACAGATTTGTAAGATGTATTGTCGAAGTTACTCGCTCCTCTAAAATAATTCTGCAGCAGTATATGAGTTTAGTAAATATATTATTTTACTGCTACATTTTAATATAATTTCTGAATTTGTTTAGGTTTACCAGCTGTGGCAGAAAGTTAGGCGCATGCACCTCAGTCGGCATGAGGCCCAATCTCACGTCAGCACGTATATAATAGATCGATAAACCGTTTTGCACTCAGATCAATCATCCCTTCAATCCTTCAGGAGTTGGTTGAAAGTGGTACAACGGTATATATAGCGAACACGAACGTCACGGTTGGGAACCGTTGCTCCTACCGTGTTCGCGTCAGCCAATCAGTGCTCTGTCTGTGGCGGTGTGTGATTGGCTCTGAAGTTCTTTTTCTTGCCCGGTTCTCTGCTCCACTACGCATCAGCTGAACCCAACACCGGCAAATGGTAACGGTTGACTGGCATGGTTGACTTCAACTGATAGCAGACATGATCGGAAAAGACCACGTTCTGACTGACTCCATCGTCGGCTCGCCACTGCAAGCAATTGCCTTCAATGCTCATTCAAAATATCTCTACGTGCACCTTAAATGAGCTCTACCCGTGAAGCTAGAACGCGTGGTGCATCCCACAAAGCGATTTTTTAACGCCGACGTTCATTTTGCTTTTTTTACCGTTCATTTTGTAAGTTTTATTTATAATTAGAGAGGGATGAAGCAAAAAAGATCAGCGTGAAAAAGACCCTAACAAAAGATCTTGAAAATTTATGACAAGAGATAGCTCTGATTGATTAAAGCCGGCATGTAAACACTAAAAACCTAGAAAACGTGACCACTATCATAAACAGCGTTCATAGACTTCACTATAAACAGCAATCTCTTGAAGTGTTACATATAAATATTTTGTTTTAAAGCTTCTTTCCTAAAGATTAAAAGATAGATGATAAAGGACGGCGTTAGTCAATGGGTGGTCAGCCAAACAAGTCAGCGCTTCCTCTTTCCAGTCTGGTATCGAGTGCATGAGACGTGCCCTCCTAAAGATTATGAACACTTGAATTGCCTTGCGTTGTTGAAAAGTTCTGTTCTCTCGAACGATGACTACTAAACGAGACCGAATGAATTTTTGGACCGGGTATCAGAAGTTCATTTCCGCTCATAAGAGCTAAAAAGGCAAACCACTGCCGGAACGACCAACTGCAGTAAACAAAAGGCGCCTGCGCATATCCATCAAGCCGAATCCTTCCCAAACCACGCCAGACTTAACCGCTGATCGTGACAACTCTCAGTAAACCATCGCTCGTGAGCTGCACAAGATTGGAAGATCGCTGACAACGGTGCCTCATGCGTAGATGGAAACTCAAATTTCTCGTTGTGATTCCGCCTGATTAGAGCTCTTGCACCGGCTCAAGCGACAGGCCTCCCATCGAATTCTTACCAACGATAAAAGCGGATGCTTCGCGAAAACTGAAAAGCCCAAAAGAAGGACCTTCTGAGTGCTTGGTGGATGCGCAATACACCCGTATACAGGAAACAGCTTCCACGTAGTCAAGCCATCACCGGCGCTCGCTACTGTCAACAACTCGACCAGATCCAGCAACCATCAGTGGAAAAAGTCGACATGAGCAAGAGATTCTTCCACCAGAGCAACGTTCGACCCCACACGCAAGCTTCAGACGCTAGGAAAATTGAAGAGTTGGACTGGACGGAAAACAATCAGCCGTCCACAGCCCGCGGCTACCATCTGCTCCAGTCAAGAAATCGCTTCTTTAGTTGTACGGGCTTCAACGATATCGATGAGGTCGTGCCGGAGGTAAACGATTTTTCCAGCTCGAACACGACCAAACTCTATGTACATAGATGGAATCAACTTAGTGCAAAAAATGGAAGAAAGTCATTGAAAATAACGGCAATTGCTCCAGTTAAGTGAACCATTTTTCTTTTCTCATGTTTTTTTTTGCTGGAAGACAAATTCCGTTGCAACTTGATGTCTCAACCTAATAGAATGCGCCACGCATTGTAATTCTAGTGGATGGGGATGGGGATGCATGGACGATTGAGTGCGTATATGTCCTGCGATTGTCTTAAAGAGGTCAACAGATGTAGAAAGCAAATCGTTGAGGGCTCATAGCAACTTATGCACTTATCTGCTACCTGAGGAAGAGTAAGCTTATTTGTTACGAAAGGATAGAAAGCTTAGTTAGCAACACCGAGGCGCAAACCTTGAATCAGTTCAGTTTGGAGTGGTGCATACCAAACTGGGCGCCTCGTCCACCGCGCTACACGCTACGGTAATCGTAGATAGGTTCCGAATTTTCACTTTTCCATTTCCAATTTGAGTGTACTGAGAAAATCCTATACTGGAAAAGAGAAGACTAGAAATTGGATTCAGTTTGAATATGTTTGTTTGACTTGTTATGCACGGAAGTAAGGCGAGTAGTTCAGAGGAAAGGAAATGTGCCTATCTGTGAGGAATCTGCAAAACTCTTCGGAATTTTCTGTAAAGCTCAGCATGCCAACGATAACACCACGCAGCGTTGGTAAGCAAATTCAACGCTTTTCAAAGCAAATTCAACGTTTTTCAAAGCAAATTCAACGACTTTCGAGTCAAATTTCACGTCTGCTGTACGTTTTGTAAACTGTACCTTTCACTCACTTCTTCTCAAAAAATTCCAGCATGTCAAAAAAGGCTATCCAACAAAATTAAGAACTATTTCGCATTCTATACCATTAGAACTATTGGAAAATTATAACTGTTTTTTAAAGAAGGAAATTTAGAACTGAAGGCTATCCAACATAAAAAGGAAGAAAATTAGATTAGAGATTCTAGTAGAATTAATTTTAAGGAAGAAAATTATCCAACAAAATTTAGTACTGAATGCTATCTAACAAAAATTGGAACTGAAGGCTATCTAACAGAAAAAGGCTATCCAACAAAAATTAAAACTATTTTGCCTTTTCTACTATTATTAGAACTATTAAAAAATTGGAATGATTTTTTAAGGAAAAAATTGGAACAATTTCGCCTTCTTCTGAGCAGCTTCGTGTGTGGTCCTTCCGTCGACGAACACCAACTTGACCAAGATCTCCTTCTCACTCCGAGACACTCGACTGTATTGGCCGCGTCGCTGGCTTTGTTGAACTTCTTGTTAATCATTGCTCATGTTGCCTGCAGACATGGACAAGAATGATATGAAAAAAATCAAGAATGACCCAATGACAAGAAAAAGTGGAGAGATTCGTTTATATGATACGGGAAAGATTCCGGAAGAATGTTGAATTTGTTTTGAAAAACGTTGAATTTGCTTTGAAAAACGTTGAAATTGATTTAAAAAACGTTGTATTTGATTTGAAAAACGTTGAATTTCCACTGAAAATGGTATAACTGCTTCTCTTTGGAATACGTTAAATACGTGTGCAAGACGTATCTCCTTACGTTTGGCGCAGGGTAGCTCAGCGCCGGCGGTCGCATGCACATGCTACTCACCTAGGATTCTTGGTTCGGATTGTCCGCTTTGGCACACCGAGAATTTCAGTTTATACCAGAATTGATACCAGGAAAAAACAATGACGTGTTATTAATGTATAGGTCAAACACGAATTCAGATTGAACTCACGATATTCTGTAGAAGTAGAATAAGTTGCACATCCCGTAAAGACATTAATCAGCGCCAATCTTTATCCTTCTGCCATTTATCTTCCGTCACTATAGTTGTGTATTTCGAAATCATTTTGAAAAACTCGGAAGTGAAAGAGATAAGATGTATACGTTGTCACAAATTTTATGATTGTGGAGGTGGATTGAAACGAGTGTTTCCTTCATCATATTCTTCTGCCACAAATTGCTAATACGACTGTCATGAGTAGCAGGCACTGTGTCTTTGCAAGTTTTATGTGCTGTTTGAAGAGCCGGCTGCTCTGTTTCCGCTCGGAACATGTATAGACCGTAAAAATGCGATGGAGGGAAACACTTCGTGAGTAGCATTTGGAAAACCCTTCGCTACCGTATCCCATTATCCTATTCTATATTATAATTATATTTAATAATAGTTTACTCTGAGAAAGGAAAATGCTCCTAGAGAAGGAGAGACGCACCGCTGCGACAGAAGTGTTCTGTAATGGGTGCAAGGCTCATAACCAGACGTTTCAGGCATGTAAAGGATAAAGGATAAAGGACGGCGTTACTCAATCCCTTCTGGGATGCGCCAGCGCATTTTACTTCTACGGGATGTCGTGGAGGCGACATGAATGCGTATTTGGCCATACAATGACTTGCGGTGGCCAGCCGATGAACAAGTCAGCGCTCTATCCTTCCCAGACAAGTCTGGTACCAATTCACCGACCTCGGAGGGATGGAAGGTTTTGTTGGCCTGGGCGGGAAATCCGAACCAGGAACCTGGTATCGGGCGCATGCGACAGTCGCGCCTCCTCCGACTGCGCTACACGCGCCCAAGTTCAGGCATGTAGGCCCTTAAATGCTTGGTAAACCAATAAACACGTGTGTAGGTGAAAGAGCATAACGGCTTTTCGGAGAACGATTTCACGTAATTGTGACCAATTACACAGGCATCGATAGGCACGTTGCTCACGCCTGATTTATTCGTAATCCTTTTAAGCTTTCGATCAACCCAGTTTTTTCACATGATTGCCGTTTCTCAGTGGAGCATTGAACTGTTAACTACTGCTGTGATCGCACGTCGAAACGGCCCAGGCTTTTAAAAAGACGCGAAGAATGAAACGCGGAAAAAGACCGTACCTCAGCATTTGGACGACACTCGCCCAGCTTTGCGCACCGCTTCGTGCTGATTGACCCACCAGTTCAGCTGTGATGAAGTAGCACAATGGACCAGGACCAATGGCGAAAAATACGATAAAGACGCAGATCAGGAATATTAGAATAAATCCGAGCACGTGATACTGAAAGGTTCACTTCTTTAATGATATGATGGCGGTAACTTTCACTAGGTGTTGGAAGAGGCACTAATTTTTTATGAATTTTTGCTGTAATCCATAGGGTTGTGGTTAATTTGTAGAACAATTTGAAGTACCTGTTCTATTTTTTACTCCAGCTGATCGCTTGAGCTTGACCTGCATCTGGGAGAAGGAAACACTTAAGTTTTTCTGCTTGAGGAACGGAACGGAAGAAGCTGTGTGGAGAACGTAGCATTTCTCATGTGAGTCAAAATCTCTTGTGCTTTTACATCTTTACACCGCGAGATACCTTATTCGCAGTTATTTACTGTCCAGAATATTAGCCTAATGCAGTTTCGGAGAATGGACTTTACAAGGGAAGGATATCAGGCGAACATGACAATTTGAGAAGAGACGTATATCTCTGCGTGCTGCCTTAAACGCTGATCCCAAATGTTTCTTCCTGATTTGGAAGATAGCATTGCCCTCGCCGACCCCGTGTGTCGAAAAAGATTCGCCTAAAGGAGTTTTTTAAGGCACTGATCCCCCATATGGAAGAATATATGGTGGGTTCAAACGATTCTTTCGTTTCTTAATTTGAATGAAACGATATTCACTGGAAAACTCACACCAAACATGTCGTAGGTTAACATCAACGCAAATATGAACAGATTGCAAACAATGCAACCCATAAACGCAACTAGAAGTAGCGGACGACGGCCGAACTTGTCAACCACCAGTGAGGATATAACAATAGCAATCTGAAATCATGCATTGCACCCATCGTACTTTGTCGTCGGCTTTTTATTTTACTAACATCGCATCCAATTGGAGCGCTGCGCCGCAGCTAATTTGGATTGGTCGGACACTATTGCTTTCATTGGCCAGTGCGGCGGCAACAACCAATGTTGAAGCGAGGGCAAGTGCACTAGCGAAATTATGCGCGCATTTCGGCGTGCTATCATTGGAAGTTAAAACTCGAGCAAATTAAAACACGAAAGCTTCGACGAAGAGCAGTCGAGGACACGCGTTTTGTCGTGATCGCTATAGAACTTCCTGCGCTTCGCAAATTTGTCTCCTATAGATGCACCTTTTTATTTTTCACTTTTTTATTTTTTTCAGAAATTTAAAAAACAAAATTCGGCTTGGAATATTTTATAAAAACGTTACGAAAAGGAATTGTTAATTTTAAAAAAACATCTCAAAATAGGTCACTCAAAAATCAATAGAACTAGATTAGTGAAAGAGCCTCGCTCTAGAAATCTGCATCTGATGCCTTCAAAAACAAGCGATTAGAGAAAGCCTCTTAGACAATACACTTACCACGCTGACCATAGCAATTCCAACATTCGCCAGTGACGCTTCTAGCGAGTCCAATCCCGTACTCTTCAGAATCTCCACCGCATACGCGTTAATGACTTCAAAACGAAAATGTTATTGTGGTTTGTGATGTAAACTGTGCTGTACTTTCCTTCAAATGTCTCAGCTGAAGCCAAAAATAGATGTAAAGGTAGTCAAACCTGAGACTCCACTGAAAGACATTGCGAACGTCACCACCATGCCGATAAAGGTTTTCCTTCTCAGTGATGCTTTTTTCATCACATCAGTCATCGTGTACACTTTGGTGCTCAGCTTTTGTTCCTCCTAAAATCTCCAAGGAAATCATTTTTGACCTGAGCCATCACAATCATGTTGGAATAGATGCAAAACGAAGAAACAGGTGTAACGGATAAGAAATCCGTCACCAATTGTAAAATTTTATTGGGCTTCTTCCAAAAAGAAGCGGCGCGTGTAGCGCAGTCGGAGGAGGTGCGACTGTCGCGTGCACCCGATACCAGGTTCCTGGATCGGATTTCCCGCCCAGGCTAACCAAGCCTTCCATCCCTCCGGGGTCGGTGAATTGGTACCAGACTTGTCTGGGAAGGATAGAACGCTGACTTGTTCATCGGCTGGCCACCGCAAGTCATTGTATGGCCAAATACGCATTCATGTCACCTCCACATCCCGTAAAGTAGAATGCGCTGGCGCATCCCAGAAGGGATTGAGTAACGCCGTCCTTTATCCTTTATCCTTTATCTTCCCCAAAACAATGAAAAAATCAGAAACGCTAAATAATAGAATGTCCAGCATATTGTTTGTTAAAGCGTTTTATTAATCTGCAAAAAAGCCTTTATTTAGCGGGATATTCTTGTCCTATGATGAAGTATGATCTTTTCTGCAATATGACGCTTAAAACTGAGAAACAAATGTATAGACTCACTTTGATATTGAACATGTGGCGTTCTGCCGTTTCGTCGTCACATTTGTAATAAAACATCACAGATTTCTTCGCTCCTTCGAATGCTCCTCTTTGAACGAGGAAACTGAATCATCCACTGATCAGGATATAAGATTAGAATTAAATACAGAAATCTCTTGTTTAGAGTCAAGTTGACTTGTTTTCCAGATTACATTGAGTTACATTTCTGTAAACAATATGGTGGAGGCAAGTGCAACAAAGGTACAACCACATAGGGACTGAAATTTAGGCGCAGCTCCTGTAAAAGCCCAGCACCCCTTCGGGCCGGTTATTGCGAACGGATTTATATGGACCTAGTGAAAGACCAGGTTTGCCCCTTGCTACTAGTAATCAGTTAATCAGCGCTAGCCATGAGCTTCAGTATACGGATAGGGATCGTGCGTCGAGTGTCGGGACTCGGAAGATGTGCCGAAGACGTCTTCCAACTTGTGTCGAGATTCAGAAGACGTCGAAGACGTCGTCGACGTCGTCGTCCAACGTGCGTAAAGATTCAAAAGAGTGAGGGGGACCAGCTATGTAGGGGGATACCAGTAAAGGGAGAGCAGTAGAGAAGGATCAGTAAAGGGGATAGGAGGCAGAACGGGTGGACCAGTGCTTTTTCTCAGTGTCAGGATGGAGAATAAGTGTCACTGAAGTCGTGCCACGTGAGTCGGGATGCTGCCATAGACGAAGTGGCAGTGCGTGCTATATTTATGCTCTCGCAAAATTTCGAGTATTCGAACGACAATCGAGTATATTCAAAAAACGCGAATATTCGAATATTCGAATTCGAATGAAAAATTAGGCTGCATTATGGACATGATAGGCGACAGTCCAGAAGAAAAGGTGGAAGCAAGACGTAACGGATCCCTTCCTATTTAAACATGAGCATCGACAGGCCTCTCATAAACCCCTTTGTGCATAGTAAAAATGAAGTGGAATACTTACTTACACATAGTGGCATCAAAGGGCTTATGGAAGCGTCTAATTTCCTTGTTTGCTGGAAGACGAATTCTTCTCAAAGCAGCACTTGAGCGTTGTAAAGTGCTGCCCATGAGGAACAAGCGAAACGTTTACAAGATATTTGAAGAGGACACAATCTGCTTGGGCCACTGTAAGCTTCTAGGTCACTTCAAAACGATCATTTCTGGAGTTGGTGGCTGACTGACTGATCAAGAAATTTCACGAAACAATGCTTTCTCCTAATGGCAGCTAATGACAGACTGACGACGAATATGCAAGACTAGCAAATCTGTTCTGCTCATCTAAAAAGAAGAAATGTCACACCGTCAATTTTGTGGTCACAAAATTTATTACAGATAGCTAGGAATAAGCCAGCCATGACTGCCGGTCTCATTTATTTCTGGTGATTCGCCCACGTAATAAAAATAGATATTTTTTATTGGCGATGGACCTGTGAATGTAACTATTCTCCAGCCAACATACTGATTCAACAGTAATCTCTTAACAAAAGTTGATCGACAAATAACAGCCGGTCGATCTACACCACTTCCCTTTTGTGAAGTCCGACATACGGCCGACCCACTCCCAATGGCCAGCTCAGAGCAAAAACCGATAAAATCAATCGATAACAGGCGATCAATCCACATATCCTTTTGTAAAGTCTGGCGTGCGGCCGACGTATCCACGGTGTTGGTTTTGCTGCTGGGATCCATCCCGTTCGTTACGCGTCTATTTTTCATCTTAAAATAGATTGCAGAAGGTCAAAAAGCACCGCACGTGAACAGCTAAGGAGAAAGACTGAGGAATGAGTATTGGCGGGATGCTACCGAAGCCATACTGTATGCTGCGCGCTTCGAACTTGGCACTACGAAATCGGGACGGCGTAAGGTTGAAGGGCAGACATGGCTGTGGACTAATGAAATTAAAGAAAAATTCCGTGAAAAGAAGAGGTTATACCACGCATCCCTCAGCAACAAAACAGCCGAGAAATGGCGCTTGTATCAGGAAGCGAAGAGATCGTCCAAGAGAGCACTCTCCGTTGCAAGAGCCACTCATTACGATGATGTTAACGAGAGACTTGAGTCGTGTGATGGTGAGCGATTTCTATATCGACTCGTCAAGGTCCCTCATCGCCAGACTGATGACGTTGAAAAGTTCTTTGGCACCAACGATGAGAATGGTCATCTCCTAAGGGACCGCAAAATGGCGTTGAATCGATGGCGCAACTAATTCGATGAAATCTTGACGGTGAGTTTGCCCATCAAACCATTCCCTCTGCACTTCCCGTATATGACCCATTAAGAAAATCGGTACTTATGAAGCAGAGGGCCCGTGGTGCCGTGGGGCTGTCGGGAAAAAGGTTAACGCGGCAACGGCAACGGAAACGCGGCAACCCACGGCACCCGAGGACGGATGCTTCATAACTACCGGCCCCGTGGTGCCGTGGGTTTGCCGCGTTAACATGTTTCCCGGCAACCCCACGGCACCACGGGCCCTTTGCTTCACAAGTACCAGAAAATCACTGTTGAGGAGACAGAAGCGACTTGAAGAGGATGAAGCCAGGCAAGGCAAGAGGCCCTGATGATTTGGCGGCCGATGTGTAGAAGTCGAAATCCTGTTACCCAGCTGAGTGGCTGACGATGTTCTTCAACCAGGTGGTTGCGGAGAAGAAAATACCTTATAGTTGGCAGATAAGTACGACGATTCCGATTTGGAAGAAGAAGGGCAGCCCAACAGACTGCTCAAGCTAGGGTCTTATTCGTTTGCTTTCGCTTAGCATGAAGATCATTGAGCGAATTGTTGATGGGCGCATTCCTGACGTCGTCCACCTTTCTACCAGCCAGTGTAGCTTCGTACCTGGGTGGCACAATCGATGCCATACGCGCCCTTCGTCTACTTAAGGAAAGGCACCGCGGGAAGCAGAAGCCGGTGCATCTTGCCTTCCTCGACTTGGAGGTCTTCGATCGTGCTACGCCTGAAGTGATATGGTCTGCTTTAAGACAGCATAACGTCCCAGAGGAGCTTATTGAGTGGGTGCGGTTACTCTACTCTTGTTCGAGGAGTAGAGTGCAAGCGCCAGCAGGTAGGTCGATGGAGTTTCCCATTTCTGTCGGAGTACATCAAGGCTCTGAGCTCTCCCCACTGTTCTTTGTCGTCGTTATGGATGCCATACTACGTGATCTTCAGCGGCCAGTCCCCTGGACGTTGATTATGCTGATGACGTGATGCTCGCTTGCGAAGACAAGATTGAACTCCAGCTGCAGGTAAAAGCTTGGTGTGATCGCTTGAAGAAATTTGGACTCAATCTTAGCGTCAAAAAGACCGAGTATTTAACGACCAACAAAGATGATACCGGCTCCATTGAGGTAAATGGCTTTGAGCTGCCACATACTTCGGTACTCAAGTACCTAGGGTCAGCAATCACGTCCGATGGCGGTCTAGTTGTTGAAGCCAACTCACGCGTGAGGGTAGCGTGGTCCAAATGGCATTCTTTGACGGGAGTGCTCTCGACAAGAAGACAACAGAGCGGCTTAAGTCGGAAATCTACAGAGCAGTCGTCCGACCTGTAGCTATTTACGGAGCTGAGTGGTGGCTCGCTACTGAATAAATTGAAAGGCGCCTCAGTGTAATGGAAACGAGGGTGCTGCGGTGGACGGCCGAAGTTACGCGTTTGGACCGAGTGCGGAACGTCTCCAATTAACAAAGTTTTAGCGTCAGCCCGATAGTTAAGAATCTGCGTGAAGCTCGTCTGGGATGGTACGGTCACGTTCTTTGTACAAAATGTGACACTGCTCGAAAGACTGGCCTTAACCTCGACGTGCCGGGAAAGAGGCCACGAGGGAACCCAAATCAACGCTGACGGGATACACTGCATCATTACTTGATGATGGCTAGATTGCACCCTGATCAGGCATTTGATCGGGAAAGCCAGCATTCAAGGAAAGCGGACGGCGCAGCTAAGTGGGACATGCGCTGAAGAAGAAGAAAAAGAGGAAGAAGAAGAAGAAGATGCACACACCGGAAAATAACCAGACATCTCCAGCGAGCGCTGAAATTTAGAAAGCAGTGTCACAGATCGATCAGACAATCAATATCGATCGATGTTACCAATTTTTTATCGGTGATCAGTTTTCTCTCAGAGTTCTCCGATCGGGGGTGGGAGTCACGTGAATATGATGACGAAATGAAGGGGAATTTTCGATCACGAAATCACTACTGATCGATATTATCGATGTTTTTAACGTATCCTGCACGGGTTGTGAGTCAGAAATCGTGCTACAGATGTCCAGCGCGCGTCTGGATTCAGAAACCCTGAGATGTAAATCAGAAGACGTGTCAGAGATCGATCAGGCAACTGTTTGATAGTTTTTTGCCGATTACGATTAGGCGTCCCCGATCGATAATTCTTCACTGTACCTATTCTCTGTGGAAAAATTTATGCCGTTCAACATTGTGAGACGATGTGAAAGTGCTCCCTTTTCACAGTACTGCTTGTCGGAAAATGACCAGAAGCGGCGCTCAGTATCCTAACACCGAGCCACTATCGCACCAGAGGTCTGATTCAAAGATGGAACCGGTTTAGAAATCCAAATTACCCGAAAAAATCGAACAACCCTCTTCAAAATGCGTCTTTACTCAAATTGTCGTTGGGCTTTCGAATGAAGCTTTTCGAAAACTCGAATAATTTTGGCTTCCTGTGAAATTTTGAATATTCGAACGGTTTCGAATACCGAAAATTTTCGCGCATTCGGAATCGAACACATTCGAAAAACGCGATTTTTTGAACATTCGAATTCGAGTACATTCAGAAAACGAGATTTTTCAAATATTCGAATTCGAATATTCAAATTCGAATGAAAATCATTCAAATACCTATTTGATTGGGTCATTCGAGCATAAGTATATTAAGTGCATCGGGACTCAGCAGATGTGTCATAGACGTGCAATATGTCCCCTGATTCAGAAGACGTGACGTCGATGTCGTACAACGTGCGTTCATATCTGTTATAGAAGACATGCCACAGATCAGACTTTGTGCAGTATGCATTTTATTTTAGATGACCTTTTAAAGGCTTCGTATAGCGAGCGTGCAGGTGCTTGGCTCTCACTCCGTTCCCCTGCCGGCATGTAGGTAAGAAAGAGGAGGGTATGGTAGGAGTGTGGGTAGGGGAATGGCTACAGCAATTGAGGAGTATTAGTAAGTTCTACTGCCGTCGGACAGCAAACGGCATCGACCCGTTGACCATTACTAATTAATTTGATTCATGTTTCTGCACGCTAAACACCTCGGATTGAGACTCTCACGAACTGCTTCCCTCCACGTAGACAACGAGTACTTCGGAAACTAAATCGCTCAGATGCGGTAGAGGGTGGACAGGGTTCATAGGAACAGCTTTGAAGTTTTCCTGTCCCATCGTGTCCCGCTATACTATTCTATATACTCGGACTAGTTCTTTACTGCAATGAAAGCAAGCAAGCCTAAAAAAAGAAAGGAAGACGGTTGGGGTGTTCTAATCTCGAGGCTCACTGGCGAAGTCCCCAACCAGACGTTTAGCGGCCGCTAGGCGTCTGACCACTGGTTGCATGATAAAGCGTCAAGGAAACCCAGTTGAAACAAGACCTTAAACCGACAAGATCACGTTGAAACTTCACTTAACTGAATTATTGGGCTAATTGTTTTCACAGGGATGCACATAGACCTTCTATTTTGCCATTTAGTATTTGCATTGTGCCGTACCATTTTCTAGTACCCCTTAGCTTTAAATATTTTTCATGCTGTGTTTCACTCGTGTGTGCATACATGTACTCGCGCCAGAAATAAATAAATATATGGATAAAGTAAAGTGCGTGACGCAGCTTCATTATTCAGACCTCTTCCAAAGCCTCGTAAATGACTGTGTGAAAAATCTCTTTGAAGAGAACGCCACCTACCCTGGGGTCTCCGGCAGACATGGAAGAAAAACTGCAAAAGCAACCATCATGATGATTTCAGCCACATAGATATAGAACCTGGAAGTAACTGTTCAGCTTTTTTAACGAACGTCGGTCATTAAGCTGTTGACGTACCACAAATCGTATGTGCCGAAAATCTGAGGCATTGCAATAATGGATCCAATAACTGTGCCGAATTGCACGCACGTACCAGTTATCATGCCAATCGCACCGCGGCACTCCTTTGGGCTGAAATGTGAGAGCTGCGTGCAACAGTGAAGGCGGAAATAGTCAACCCTCAGCGTAAGGAGCACCCTCGGGTGAGCCATGAATCCAACACGCAGTTGCTCAAGTCTTACGTTATGGGTAACTAGCCTTCGCAATAATTTAAGTGACGCTCGGATGAGAGACTTGCTCCATCAAATCTTACCTAATACTTTAAAAATGCTTTCAAAAGGTAACTGCTGAAGAAACCAAAGACAGTGGGTGTTCTTATGGAACGGGGAAGATCCGACGCATTCAAACAATAACGACCATCATATGTAGCTCTTCAACTTGCGCCCGCTTGTATGCTATATGTATCGTGCACGTATCACATCACGATTATTTAAAGGAGCATTTGAAGATGTTTTCCAAGTACGTACGGTCAAGCATCAGGTGCATGAAATAGTCACGCCATTGAGTGTCCCTAATTAGAAGATGTGGCCCGACTGTGGGCAAATTTAGAAAACGCACTGAGTTCTCCAAAAGTGTCTTAAAAGTTGTACATTACTTATCTAAGCAGAAACGATGTGTCTCGGAAGTTGTGCACTAAGCAGTAGAAGCTGGACGAGATCCTCTTGAAGTTATGAGGTGACGGTCAGAAATTAGGCAATATGTCCGAGAAGTCAGGCGCCGCGTGCCAGATGTTAGACGGTGTGTCCCAACAAAACGTACTATATCGACAACTCTCAAGGGAAGGATACTAGGTGACCATGGGACTTTCAGATGAGACGCACATCACTGGATGCGGCTTCGAACGCTGATTCCAAATATATGTTCCGTTTCTGCTGTGCGCATCTGTGAGCGGAGTTACGGACGGTTTTCGTAGCAGGCTTCCTTGCCCTTTAGGTCCACGCAGAGCGGGCCAGTCACAAGAGAGCGAGCTCAAGTAGGGTTGAAACTGCGCTGCCGCCGAAGAAGTGCTGGTGCAGGGGAAAGAGGGGGACGGCGCGATGGGAGGCGTGGTTTATGGTTTGAGTCCCCTGCGGTGCTGGATTCTTGCACTTCCTAAATAAGATCTGCCACGATCAACTAAAGCTCTCTATGTCAAATTGCAATGTAAAAGGCCACCAGAAAGGACTTGTCTTCATACTGAAAATCATACTGGCAGGAAGATACAATTTTTCATGAATAGTTGCTAAAAACATGGGGAGAAGACAAACAATGCGTTACACTAGCAACTGTGAAATAACACTACGAAATCTTCAAAACATAACAGCTGTTGGCAATGACCGCAGCGGAAAAAGTGGAGCCGCTGTAAGAGCAGTGCTCTACGATGTCAGTAGGGAAACAATATTGAATTGGTGTATCATACGTCCCGGGTTGATTGTGCAGATATCCTGCAACGTACCATGAATACGTGAGAAAAGTTCTGAATCTTGGGGCAGAAAATTAAATCAGCGAACAATTCGAAGAATTGGGTCGTGGGAGAAGTGAGAACTTTATACCGTCTGTCCATACATGAGAGGTGAAACGTTTGTACATGCTTTCGAATGGCAAGAAGAAATGTACGTCAAATGGTTGTATTTGTGATGTTGGTCCTTCCGGAATTTTATCACTTTCACTGTAGTAGGATCTAAAAAACTGATGAAATGGTTTCGTGATCCTTGAATGACTTCCAGCTGTCGACCAAGAGCAACGTTTGGGTGCCGCTGATACCTTCTTCTCTTCTGATCCTCTTCTGATTCTGACTGATACCTTCTTCATCCAGTAGTGTCGGCAGTAATGTCCTAACCGACCCCGTGTGTCGTAAAAGAACTCGTCCAAGGGGGTTATTTAAGGCACCGATCACCCACTTGTAAGTATGAGTGGTGGGATCATGGTAATCGATTTCGCCCAAACGTCGCCATTTGACATAGAGAGCTTTGGTTGATCGTGGCAGATCCTTTTTAGGAAGTGCAAAAACCCTGCGCCACAGGGGACTCAAACCATAAACCACGCCTCCCATCGCGCCGTCCCCCTCTTTCCCATGCACCACCACTTCTTCGGCGGCAGATCAATTTCAACCCTACTTGAGCTCGCTCTCTTGTGACTGGCCCGCTCTGCGAGGACCTAGAGGGCAAAGGAGACTGCTACGAAAATGGTCCATAACTCCGTTCACAGATGCGCACAGCAGAAACGGAGCATATATTTGGAATCAGCGTTCGAAGCCGCATCCAGTGATGTGCGTCTCATCTCAAAGTCCCATGGTCACCTAGTATCCTTCACTTGTCAGTACGTGACTACTAGGACACGTCCTCTGAACTTAGTACTTGTTGCCCAACTTCCACGACACACTTTCCGAACTTCGTCTCTCATTGTCAGTGCACGAGACGGGATATATTTTCTGACTTTGGACACTCGGTGCGCGACTTTTGGAGCTCTCATAGCATGACTTCCGGTACACGAGTCTCTCGGGCAACTCGGGTATCCAGTGCGGCGTGAATGACTTCGAGGACTTCACAGAGATATCACAGTGATTTTCAAAGCAATGCCAGGAACGGAATGCTATATACATACCACGTGTTACCCATGCTTAAAACGCGCGTTGTCATGAACATGCTTCAACTGTTCCTTGGCTGCATCGATCCCTGTTCTCGTTGCTATAAATGATTTTGTTACTTCTTTCTCAATATCGCGATACCCCGCTGTCACCGTTGGGGGCCACGGAGATATCGTGGATGTTGCGTGGTGCTATAAGGCGTAGCATCTTTCCGGAAAGCAGATAATATGGGTTCGAGTCCCACCGAGGTCAAGATTTTTGTTCCCAACTTAACGTGTATTTAATCGATTATAACCTCAATAAAGGCCGATTTAGCCTCCAACAAGCATGCAACATATTGATTCTTTTTGAGTTCTTGGAAACCACAACCACAGTATGCTCTGCTACCTATGTTTATAGCATTAACTCTTACTAGTTTGTTCAACAAAATACTAGACACTGTTCTATAAAATGTGAACGAACCTTGACTCGGAAAGAAATAGTGCTGCTAGACCCAAGCTCAGACTAACGGAGTAGCCCATTGTTACTCGAGAGATGCCGTACATTATGACACTTGGAATCTAAAATATGACATTGTTATGGGATCGTATTTCATAAAACTGTGCAATTCACTTCCCCATTTTTTTGAACGTCATGTTAATTTGTAACAATTGCTTGATCTGCAATTGTCTTAAATTTCCAGCTCTTTGAGATGTCGAAGGGGTGAGCCTTTTAAAGGTTCGGACATCTCCTAAGCGGGGACCGACATAACAGACGAGCAGATTTGCCACTTATCTGGTATCCCCTGAGATTACGTAGGAACTCCTCAACATGGTCAAGGTCTTCACGACGACATGGAAATTGCAAGTTTCCCGAAGCTTCGCTACCCGTTAGACCCAAATTGGTTCCCTCGTTCTAACATTTCCATAGAGGTCAGTGCTATGACGAGAAGGCCCAACAACAATGCTTCCTTTCTCCATTGGGTTTATCAAGACTCTGCCCCTTAGCCACAGGTTTCTGTTGTCGTCATGGATGTCATTTCACGAGATCGTTAGAGCCATGCTCCAGTGTTGCTCCGTGAAGACGACGTAACACTTGTCAACGAAATCAGGTGGGAAACTAGGTAATTGCGATTGTAACTGTAACCCCGAACATAGACTAAAACTTGCTAGATGGTCTGCCATACTAGAAAAGGGTTTTGACCTCCCATGGAGCTTCAAGTTGAGACCAGGATCATTAGAAACAGCTCGAAATGCTGATTACGAATATGGCTGACAAAATTGCAAAATGAAACTCCTGAGCGAGCTATGACCTGCCGAAAGTGTGTGACCTGACAACAGGCTGGCCGTCCAAAAGAGCTGGAGCGAGAGCGATGACTCAGATCGGAATCCGTAAAAGTGATATGATCACTGCGGCGGTGGTATCGAGGTAGCGCCAACGCTCGTCACGTGTGACGTCGTTGGTTCGGTCCCCATTGACACCGCTTTTTCTGCGCATCAGGATTTGTCTTCGAAATGACCTTTATTCTGAATTATGGCACGTGTGCTAGAGTTGTCTCCAATGTCACCATAGCAGCTTTTTGCCTTCAAACATTTTTTCAGAGGTAAATATTTAGTATTTATTCAATCATGTGCCATAATTTAAAATAAAAGGTCCTTTCGAAGATAAATCATGATGTACAAAAAACCGCCGGCTATGGGGACCGGACCAACGATGTCGCACGACTAGCGTGAGTATTACCTCTCGCCATTGCCGCAGCTGGCGGGGAAATCTTACGTAGTCCCTATGAGTCAGCACCATCGGGCCAGCTCATTCCCACGGCCAGCCTATTGTAAGGCCACCCAACTTTGGCAGGACATAACTCGCTCGTGAATTTCATTTTGCAATTATGGCACCCATATTCGTAATCAGCATTCCGAGCTCTTTCTAATGATCCTGGTCACAACTTGAAGTTCCATTGGAGGTCGAAACCCTTCCTTAGTTAGAAGTAAGGTGAGTGGCACATCCCAGAAAGGCATTGATCAGCACTTACATAATGCAAAATATAAGCCGCAGTGGAAAACTCACAAATTTCGAGCCTATGGAGAGGCCTGCAGAAACCACTCCTATTCCAATGGAAACGTACAGTCCCTGCTTTCGGCCTACCCGATCGGCGATTAAACGTATTGAAAACGATCCAGCGAGTGCTCCAAGGAAGAGAATGGCGACAATCAAACTCCATACTTGCTTAAAAAAGGTTGTAAGTCGTAAGGAACCTACAGCGCTGATAGAATGGCCACTCACGTTCAGCGTACTGTCGCTGGCGTCAATTTTTAGTTCGGATTCTAGTGATTCGTTCAGGAATTGAATGAAGGCGCCTTGAGCTGGATTCGTGATCACCAGCTGGTAACCGAAATGAAACGAGCCACCGAGCGATACGACTAGGGCTACAATTACCATACGTAGGCTCGGCGTTCGCTTCATGGTCTGGAAATACCAAAGCTCTCAGAAGTAGTGATAAACTGTGGAACAGCAAATGGCCAAGGGTGGATGCCACCCCTAGCGTAGAGGGACTCGAATGGAAAAAGAAAAAATCAAGTACAACTAGCTGTTGCTAGGAGCCAGAAGAAGATGATTTAAGAGGCATTATAGGTAGAGCAGTTCAAGTGTAGTTTCACACTGTTCTTTCGCAGCTAGAACGGTGGATTTCAACAGGGTCTCTCGAAAACCGTGTTCATGACAAACGGACGAGTTTCTGATGACGCATTCTCATCCAACGGAACGAACCTCTCCGAATGCTCCAGCTGCGTGTAACAAGGTCGCGAAGTCAACATTGCCAATGACCTTGTGCCGGAGTTGGAGAGAAGGAAACGGACGGCTTGGGAGCTTTCAAGAACGTCGAAGAAGTCGTGAATAATCCGAAGGACGTCCAGCTCCGTGCCCATGTCGATTCCACTGTTCTTCTTGTGCTAGCAATCTCCCCAGAGATCTGAGCCATACGAAAACACGCGGTGAGAGAAGGCCTCCGGAGTTTCGAGCTTCGTCGGCGTTCGAAGATCGTATGGGCCAAGTCGTCGAAAATTAAGTGGGCCGGCCACGTAATGCGCTCCACATACGCCCGCTGGACGAGAACCACCACTCGACTTTATGTCGCTGAATGTCAAGAGAACACCTGGACGCCCACCAACAAGCGGTCGTGCCTTTTCGCGAAAACCCTGAACGAACGATATGACGCTGTTCGTGTCCCTCGAACGAGAAGGATCCATTGGAGCACTCTGGCACAGGGACCAATGGAGACGCTGCAGGCGCCCACCCGAGCAACTCGATGATCAGCGGGACGACAGGTAGTACAAGTTCTCTAGTGATACAAAGGCACGGACTTTTCTCAATGGAACCGTGATACCTTACTCTACAACCAAAAAGGTGCGAACTGTGGGAGGACACAAGAAACCTTTAGATAAACCTCATGCGTAGAAGGAGAGCAATTTGGCCACTTTCCCGGAGATAGTTTATTCCAGTAAAGGTATAAGTGGAAATAAACCCAGGAATTTGCTCATTTATTCCATTCGCTCAACTTTGTAAGCTTCTACTAAAGACACGTTGCGCACAAATCCTCTTTATGCGCTAGTTTCATTGAAGCCTCTAGTTCCAAGAAAACAGGAAAAATTTTGATGTCTGATGAAATACCTTTTCGTGAATTTTCTTCTATCCTACCATGTATGAAAAAACTAACCCATTTGCTGGTTAGCCCGTGTATTGGTTGATTCTTTTGTGCATTCACGTTGGACAACTTGAACAGACATATTTCTCAAAACGCGAACCGAGCTGCTCGGCATCATCCATGCAGGAATGAAATCGATATAATTGCCGCTGGAGTAACATCACAATAATCGATATTATCAACCGGCATCCTAGTGTGCTATCGCTTTTCGCCGACATTCCGCTGACAATATTGATCGGCGACAAAACAGGATTCATAACAGTATCGATTGCCCCCCCCCCCCCACTTTCGGGCCAAAGCCCCAGCCAGTAAGCAGCGCGGCCGCGAGGCTAGATCAAAAGTCAAGAGACGTAAGGAGCTGAACTCACAGCTGCACGTTGCATTCAACCAAAAACCTCAAACGAACACACTTGCTCCTTGTTTTAACAACAACAAAAAACATGCGAAGAAGGATAGTCTCGTCAAGAACAGCGCTATGCCTATACTGGAACCTGTGAGCGTGATTCATACAGAACACTTCGGACTACAATACTGTGAATTGTTCTTCAAAAGTGGCATTCTGCTCGAAGATGGGCAGCTTCAACTTACAACGTCCAGGGATGACTAGGAACGTTCCGATGCCACGAAAGTTTTGGTCCGCTCACAATTCGAACTACTTTGAACAAGAATGCAAGAGTAATATGAACAAAAATGTGTTTTCATGCGCATAGCATCTTACTGACCTATCTCAATCTCAATGCACTCTTAATACTGTTTAATCCAAATTCTATTCATTAAAAATCATTTTAAGAAGCAAAAATGAACTTCGAAGTACGCAAATCTTGTGAGGCAAAAGAATTCCACAGACAGTTGACCACTTATAAGGTTTTTTACATTTTGGCACGAGCATGGGGAGCGGCTGTTATATATGATAGGATAGAGGTTGTTAGATAGATGCAGAATTTGCTCACCTTCTAACATTTCAAGAGTGTTTTTTGTGAGAATTATGGGGTACCACATTTTAAATTCGAATCCGATACTCATCATGGTAGTACATCCTTACCTTGTACATATACACTACACATTATACAGGAAGGAAGAAACAAGTTTGCGTCGATAGTAGCAGGAAGTCCAAGACTTTTTTAGACTGGAACAGAAGTGAAGCTCAAAAGTATAATGCATAGAAACTGCCCTCTCGAAATCACTGCGATCCCACCTTTCTTCGGAAATCTACGGTTCTATAGTGACTTTGAGCCAGTGCTCGTAACATTTCTGGGGCCTTGTTTGCTTAACTGATTGATGTCTCATCGAGTGGACACTCTCAAAGTCTCAAGGTTTTGCTTGCTAGAGACGGCATACCAACAGTTCAAATACCGAGTGTGAGTACAAGAACGACGGGCGATGACGCTGAGGTTGGAAAAAATAGGCCGTAAGTGCTAGCGTGGAGGTCCACCTGGAATGGTTGGCAGGGTAAAGATTATGGACAAGTGCTTTTCTCGTGGTCTAACCAAAGACCACACCTAACGTCAATGCACCTCGTGCTCCTAAACCTATATGTTTGCCTTCGCTATGACCCATTACTGAATCGAGTCCACACGTTTAGAGAAGAATTCGTCCCGCAAGACACCGCAAAGGGCAGGTCTTGGAACAGCGCCGGTGTTTCCCCTGGCATCTCTTCCCAAGGGAGGCTCCTTTCCTTGCATATAGGAGCTGCCCTTTATGGTGATTTGCGAAATACAGCGAAATACCGCTTCACAGAAAAGCCAGATCTCCAGTGTTTGGAAGGACCACAAAAGAGAGGGAGTCTGTTCGACAGCGGTCCATTGTGTTTGTTAATAAAAACCTCTTGTTTCGAAGCCGAGACGCGTTTTAATTGTAGTGCAATTGAATGTATGAGAATTGGGAAAATCCTCATACATTCCTATCGGCCTTCTGATAGGTGCTGCTGTTTAGATGAAAAATTCCGCAATTTAATTGACTGATGAATAAAAATTAAAAAAAAACTCCCTTAAATAAAATAGCAATAAAAGCGCTGCAACAAAACAATGTGGTGAAGGCTTGTCTTGTAATCACACCTAAACTCATCACTCATCATCAGACAGCGGAAAGTAGTGCTTTTCACTTTTTTCTAACATTTTCGTTTTCGTTTTCTATTCCATAGATGACAAAAATCCATTCTGAACTCGAGCTGCTGCACAACAGAACATTCATGATTTTTAAAGTGATCTTTGAAAAGGAGTTTGCCCTCATGTTTGCAAATTTATAACTAAATGTGTGCGAAAGGGCTGGCCAACATGAAAGGTGAAAAACGTTTCATGGGCGAAGATGCACAAGCCTGACGGAAAACACTTTGTTTAGACAATCAATACTGGAAGTAACCCAAGAGATATAAGGCTTATGCTAACGTAAAGGGCGGAAACTATTTGGTTTCAAGTGAAACTACATATATTTCGTTCCTACATATATTTTGTAGCCCAATCATGTAGCGCAGGCGGAGGAGGCGCTGGCTCTCACATACACTCCCGATCAACCTGTTGTTTAGTGGCTCCCGTTGCTACCAGACTTATCTACGAAGCATAAAGCACTGATCCGTTCATTAGTTCAACACCGCAGTTGACCACATATGCATTCGAACTGCGTTCACGATATCCCGTAGAATATGTGGCACATCCCGCCGAGGGATGCAATAACGCCCTCTTCTATCATTCATAATTCAGTAGTAGAGCGTATGATGGTGAAACTCATGGAACTCATGTCCAAACTCATGTCCATTATTTTGCACAAGAACAGAATCATAAGCATAGCAAGGCTTTAGACAAAACTGAAATGAGCGAGTTTCAGGCAGAATTAAAGTCCTCGGATTGCCTATCACAGTAAAGGGTTTGAGGTGTGAGGGAGAACACATGCGAGAATGGCTATTATCACACGTCAAATGCTAGGACCGTCGTGCAGCGGGATCCTTGAAGTTGCTATGCGATTATGGCGCGTATAAATTATTATCTAGGAAATCTTGGATAGATTTTTAATATTTATTATTTCATATTTTATTTTGCTTATTTTTATTTTGGAGATATTTTAAAGGCTAGCGCAAAAATTTAATAGAAGCACTATGCACATTAATGCTGAATATCTATAGACGAATCGTGTGATTAGTTTCATACCAGCGCAGGCATATACGTGAATGGAGCAATTCAGATCAGCTACATTCATCGTTGATCCATGGTAGCTGAAAGCTCTCAAAATTTACTCCCGAAATTTCTTTGATGGAAGTAACCATGTCTTGTTTCTCAATGGATATTGTCGATATTCTACGCAGATTCCTAGTGGTCATGAGCATCAGTCCCCCTCTTTATGAAATTGACGTGACCACTACACTAGTTCGATCATTTTGCTGAAAATGACTCTATGATACAACAGGTTCGCTTTATTTCTAATTAAGCTCGTTTTACTTCCAGAGATTATGACGTTAACAAAACTCAGATTTTGGAGAGCCAGTGATGATGATGCTTGGATTATCACGGTTTTCGCATGGTCCGCTCTTCAACATGAGCGTTTTCCAGCTCGTTACTTAGGTAAGACATGCGTAGAATGGTCCCACCTTATCACAGTGGTTTATCTTATTTATTTTTATTTATTTATTCTAGCGTGGGTTACAAGATCATTGCACGCGTAGGAACTCGATTGGAACTATCACGAGAAATTCTAGAAAATAAAAACGACACATCATCTACAAAAGTTTTTATTTTTTAGATTTTAGGTGTCTATTAGGGGAAGGGGGGCAAAAGTAATGAGACAAATTGAAAAAATTTTTATCTCTTTATAACTCAATTACAAATCAACGATGCTGAGGAATGTGTATGCCATTTAAGTCAATGACCTGCTGCCATCGCTCAGCCAAGTTCTTGATCCCATCCTTCGAGAACTGCTTGGGCCTGCTGTTGATCAATTGCTCCATATGGTTGCAAGGGCTGCTTGGGTTTTTGCCCCTTCCGACCAGGAAGTTCCGTGGGCCCAAGAAGTGGTGGTAGTCGCATGGAGAGATGTCCGGCGAATACGGTGTGTGAAGCATGTGAACGTAGCCCAGCTCGGCAAGTTTATCCGTGGTCACTTGCTCCCGATGGGGTTGTCGAAGAAGAGAACCTTCTTGACGCGCTACGACTGAATAAGTTCGAGTCGCAGGTCCATCTCTTCTATTTCGTTCACCATGGCCTTGGAGTCCATCGTCGTGCTTTTGGTAAACAGCTTCCACTATGCCGGTCCATGGACGCAGACCCAAAAGCTCTGAAGGTGCTTCTCGCCGTGAACATCTCGCCGAACGAAGGTCGGTAACGAATCACCAGACCTCACCCAGACTGGCGCTTGGCAGGGTTTAGGTAGAAGACGTACTTCTCATCCTGCGTTAAGATTGAGTCCAGGCTGCTTGGGGTTGGGAATTGGGAGAGATTTGAGCGACACAGGTCGACTCGTCAGGCGGGGGTTTCGGCATGAGACAGACTGCGGTTTTGGCATGCTTCTGGAGAGGGCGGAAATGGTAACTTCTCTCAGATGGGCTTCAGTAAGTAGCATACATACATGCAAATACGATAAGCAAGAAACCAGACTGCAGTCACGAGATATATGGACACGGCATGGAGAGTTTCATTACTTCCCCCCCCCCCCCCCTAATAAAACGAGATGTGGACATGTTAATGGCATTTTCATCGTAAGTAGGTTGAGCTCCTTAAGAGGACGTTTGACTTAGCTTGAGCCCACAACTCTTTGATGCAACCAAAGTCTTTCTATTCAATTTTTGGTCAACGGCACACCAAAAATGTAGGGTCTATTGAATGCTCTCCAGATATTATTTTAAAGAGCATGCTTAGGTCCGCTATCATCTGCCTACTGTACAAAGCGGGAAAACTTAGTTATCTTACCCTATCAGCACCATCGCGAATGTCGGCATAACCCATTCTAAAGCATCTATAAACACTTTCTCGTGTATTTGCTTTGAACGCTTTGAAGGAGCTTAATAAATTTCGTAGAACAGGGATTCCACGGTGGTGGGAAGTTCCATGGTGGGGGAAGCTCCCACTTTTCTGCCTATTTTTCTTTAATTGCTTTCTACTTCGAATTGATACGTCCTTCCTGAGAGAAAGTTTCTAGGTCATTCCACAATCATAGGGTGAATGCCAACCCTTAAAAATTTGAATACTTGTTATTTTTTTCAGGGGAACCCTATCGAAACGCTTGGAGAAGTCAAGGTAGACAACTTTCAAATAAGAATAGGTTCAAGTTTCGTCAGTCAAATCTGCTGTGAGTTCCCTCGAGGGAAAGTACTGTTGCCTATATTTGCTAATCTAAATACTGTAGATTTACTTGCTCTTTTTACTTATCTCTTGCCTATTATTAATGGCTCCAATTTTCGAGTAACGCGAAGTAATTTGCAAACAGCCTGCTGATAATATAAAAAGTATATAGCAGCTAAAATGAGAGTGATAGAACAAAGGTTCAATCGCTTGGGATAAGGTCTATGGTTACTCAGAAAATGAAGTTTACCACTCGTTCACGAAAAGAAGTGTATTTGTGGATAGGACTTCTCAATTTCAAATGAACAATGTTCTGGGAGATTGTATTTGAAGGAATATATTTACCTTTTCTCTATTTTCGTTTTTCTCTTCTACCTATAATTATCTTTTTGATTTTTGCTTTCCATAGCTTTTCACTAATCATTTGAAGATCTGAGAACAGTAGTCTTTACAGAACTTTCTTTCATAGATCCAAACCGTTTCTTAGAAATGACATCTCTGCCTTCGATATCCTGCAGTATGTCTTTTTGCATTTTTTTCGAAAGTTCTTGCGAATAGCGAAGTAATGCTGATAGGTCGATAATTGCCAGGGTTGTTATACAGAGGATTTTTTTTTTCGGATGGGGTAACAAATGAATGACTCCACCTTCGTGGAATATCGCCCTTCATATAACTCATATTGAAAATCAATTCCAAGGGAAAAGCAATACACTCAATTAGATTTTGTATGAAGCATAGCGGGAGACGTTGACTGAGACTTGGGCCAGTTCGACAGTATTTCAAGAATTTCTTCTTTATGGAACCATAATGTAGAGTTCCTTTGAGAAAAGCTGGGAAGAGATTCATATTGGCAGTGGGTGCAGTGTGGACCTCCAGTGAGATGACGAACACTTTTTGGAGTTCTTCCGCAAGTAGATTTTCCTTTTCCATTTTCCTTATTAGGCATAACGGTGTTAGCAAAAAGAAAATGACAGAGGGCGAAGGCCGATACCAACAAAACCGTTCATTCTTCTTCTACAGGATAGGGTGGATGAAATTTGGGATAAACGCGCATCCGAACTGCCTTCCCAGTATCACGTAGAAGTAAAAAGCCTAGTGCATCCCAAACGGTGCTGGTTAACGCTGAGCTTCATCTTTTCTTCATTTACTTCGTTGGCCAAACCAGAATGAGAGGGCCGGACCACTCTTCCACTACGTTACGCGGTAATGTGAATTAGTACTTCGAAACAGGTGATCCTTAAATGATAGAACATAAGGAACAGTGTATGCGGCTGACTGCTATCCGTTTCCAGTTGAGTCGTCTTCTTAATGTCTGCTTCCATTTTTACCCGGATGCCCAGATGAGAATATCAACGCTCTTCCCCGAAACAGTTCCCTTTACCCTATTACTCCAAGAATTACACCGTTTGCCTGCTTTCTTGTAGTTTCGGAAGCCAAAGACCTAACACTACAACGCATTGAAAAAAGTGGAAACTCATAGAGACAAAATAGAGAGCATAATCACCTAATGAAGAATTAAAAAGGTTGCGCTGTCTTTAAACAAAGCATTGTGTAAGGCGCCTCATTTGGCTCTTCAGTAACGAAGTCGAATATTTTAACTCATATCCAGATATATCTATGTGAGAAAAATTAGGAGATAGATGAAGAGAATAGGGAATAGATAAGCTAGACAATAAACAGTAAGATAAGCCGTGAAGCAGAGGAAGGAAAAGATAACGAAAAGGTTAGAAATTATAGAAAGGGTTTGAGCTGAGAAAAGAATGAAGATACAAAGTAATAAAGCGTTGTACTTTATCAGTAGCAGCAACAAACCTTAAACCTATAAGAAGATCTTTTCAAAAATTAAAACGTTGCTTGTTGCCATATATCAATTTTAGGTTGATATTGTTGTTTTTTCGACCATGAAAACATCTTGCTAAACGATTAAGGAAATTAGACCTCTTAGCACTTCAGATTCAGTAGAAGACCTTCATTCGCTGTTTCCTTATCTCATTACGAACGCAGACATGTCTAAGACTTTGCAAAAGATAAGAGTGGAAAAGTCGAATGACCATGCAGAAGGAAGGCTATACAACCGAAGTTTTCAATGAAAAACAAACTAGAATGGGCGAATGTAGCGCATCCGATTAAGGGTCGATTTCTTGTATGCCCCCTCCCGATAATCAGCCCAGGTTCGGTTCGTGCTGCAACTAATGCCTTCTGCCCTGCCGTAGTATTTGGCTTGTTTACCACCAATCTTTTTAGGTATATTAAGAGTGGTCCTCTAACAGGTAACGCCCGTAAATGTAATGTGTAAAAAATGTGAATGTAAATGTGCTATGCATTCGATGTTACCGCAGGCACACCAGCTCATAGAAAAAAGAATCATCATCCCATTTCAAAAACAACGCTACACCGGCTCGGCCAACATCTTCTCTTACCCGACGCTCTTAATTTCAGAAAATTTTCGCGTCCAACTCTGAAGAGTTTGCTGACTGTACTACTATTTTCATTCTAGCTTGATATGTGCTGTGAGTTATGTAGGCAGCAAATGGACTTTGAACCGTGTGTTAGGAACTGAGCAGGTTCCCAAGCACTTGGTAATAAGATCAGCAAAATTATGGTTATCGTCTATTAGTTGATTTCATTATTAAATATTTTTTGCGTCTTATGACCTAAACAATTAATAAGAAGAAAAATACAACGCTGAACATTAGAACTGCTTAATTATTTATTTTAAATTATGTAAATAAATTCTTAAATTTTGGGGTCATAAGAAGCATGAATTTAGGGAAAATGCTGGTCCTATATATTTTTTTTGTCCGCAATAAGAGGTGTAAGTCGCAATTAAGTGGCATTGCTCCAGACAGCAGATCTACATTGTCTGCAGCTCCCCATCCGCGTCTGCTCAACTGAGCAAACACGTCCTTTTTTCGAGTAGAACCCTGAACAATACGGCACAAAGACCACTGATGTTACACGTAGCCATTGTGTACTCAAGCCTGTTCGCGACAAAAGAAACCCTTCTGTAAGGTTTAAGTAAAGCGAGCCGACGCAACGCCACTAACGGCGACTGACAGAACGCCGTTTGAAATTGGTGCTCTAGGGAATACGATATTCATCGTATCCATGAAAAGTACAGGAGGATTGGAATAATTAGCAGGAAAGGGCATTGCTGCTCGAGTATTTGTGACAATGGCGTCCTGAGCAAAGCAGGCAAAGGACTATCACTACGACATGTTCTCATCTCGTCAAAAATGGAATTTGTTTATTTATTTGTTTATTCAGCGCATAGAGCAGAGTCTGGAGTAAAGCAAATTTAGAAACGATACAAACCACAACACAAAAAACCTTGAATCACAACAACATATATAAATCGATGCCTCAGCAGAGTGAAACAGTGCATCCCATCATACTCACTGAGTGCGACATGGTGCATAGAACAATCCAATAATTTTGAGCTTGAGAGATAGCTTCGGGTTCTAGCAGAAGCAGAGAGTTCTCCAATGTTTTCAAGCTTGCCAAGCAACGGACTGAGTTGGGTGGGCGGTGTATGTTAGAAAGTCTAGCTCGCTTCTCATACAGACTCAAGGCCATGAATGAATGTATTTTAGGTCGAAACAAGCTCAAAGTTAGCGTTTCAAGCAGACTGTTACATGAAAATTGTTAGTATTGCGTCACTGGATTGTGCAAACCAAATAAGTAGGTAACCAAAACGGTGCTGGACTTCATTTACCTGTAAGCGACGCATGATAGTCCCGAGGGATCCGTAGGAGCAATGTTCAAAGTCATGGGTGCACTTATGGGTGAAATGAATAAAAATTCCTCGCAGCTAAACGCTTTCCTAGAAGACGTCATAAAATAAACAGTGTATTTTTGTAAGGCAAAGAGATACTCGTTTTTTGTCTTTAAACCGCCTCCCTATGTGCCTTAGGATGTAATGTACTCAAGGACATGTCCTCAACATGCGTGTAGTTTGCATTTTGGCTCATGTGAAGTTATGCAGGAGAGAAGAAAATATTGACCCTCTATTGAACCCACTGGGTTCGATATAGCATCGCAATTAACACAGCAGGCACCACTTGAAGAGTGCAGTAAGCGAATGAGTAGGCTATGAGCAGTTGGTTGCAAAGAACGAAACACTTATCAAATCACGGCTGACTACCGTTTCCTGTGAGTGTAAATTCTTAATGGATTATATGCCAATGACGCTCGTTCAGAATAAGGGATAACGATAAACGATGGCATCAATCAATTCCTTAAAAACAAGCGACCTGCTTCATGCTCCCACCGAATATCGCGGGGGCAATTTGAATACGTGTTTAGCCTATACAGTGACTTACGATGCTAAGCCGATGATCATCTCAGTGATTTATTTTTGCACCGAAAGTCAGGAACGATTTCATTGACCCTGATGGCATGGACGGCATGATTTGACCCGGTTGGAAAAGGAGTGAAAAATGTGAATTGGGGTGCAGGAGGCAGCAGTGCCTCCTTCGACTGCTACACTACGTGCCGATGGTCAGAATATGTAGCAGAATACCAGCTCTCGTAAAATTAAGACAACTTTAGAAGAATTACTACTGTATTAGTGACCTGGCTTTAGCGATGGAATCGTGGCGGCATGCATTTAGACCCGTAGAAATTGAGTAAAAATCAAAGCGCAGAATTACATCGGAGGAAATTCTTCGAAGAAGTATTGCGCCACAATGAATCAAGTTAGATATTTAGAAATAGTAGCAGATACACAGTGAAGGTGATTCTTGTTGAACGGCTATAAAGACTCCAGGACTATCCCCCTCTAGCAAACATAATCGTTAGGAAACTCTCCCAATAACAAAAACCATAATATTTTATGATTTTGAGAGAAGAAGGGCAGCTCTACCCAATGGATGAGCTGGGAAGAGGTTGACGTCTATTCCACAGTACAAGAGCAGTTCGCACAGAACTGTCCCTTCACTTTTTAGGCTATCGTTAAGAAGGAAGGTCATAACCGATATTTTTGATGTTCAAGTGAGCACCCTTTGAAGTTCCAAGAGTAAACCTATGTGCATGTGTCATCGACTGAGGTATACTCAGCATTTTCGGAAACATATATTCTACTACAATTGAACAAAGGGAGCGTGACAGCACAATCGGAGCAAGCGGCTGCTGTCGCGTGACCTCATCCCAGGTTTATGGTTCGCATTTCACGCCCAAGCCCTCCATGCTTCGGGGCGGTGAAATTGACCCACAGCTGCTTGGTAAGGTTAAAACACTGGCAGGTCTATTGGCTGACCATCGCAAGTCATTACTTAGGTCAGAAACTCATTCAAATGGCCACCAATGTACAATTAGAAAAGGTGGCGCATATGCCGTAATGGAACGGACTTACGCTGACTTTCTTTATCCTTTTTCGAGCAAAACAATCATAGATGATAAAGGTCTTGCAACAAAAGCTGAGTATCGGCACTCAGATCTTCTTCCACTAGGAGAAAATGGTAGAAAAGCATTTGCCGAGGATGAGAAGAATAGCAACTAAGCATATCATTAAAGTTCTAGGGAAACAACAATAGACAGTCATTATTATTCCATACTTCTCTATGACTGGCGTCATAGCTGATTTCTAGCTCTTCTTCTCTTATGAAAGCGTTCTGCATCCCATTGCAAGAAGACTTATCAAACTCCAACGAAAAGTGGACATTCTTCATAAAACTACGAAGACAGGAATTCCTGCAGCTTCCAGGAAAGCCTTGATGACGCACGGCGAGACTGAAAAACCCAGTAAATCGCGGTCTAAAACACTGGAGCGTTATACAAGAGCCAAAATGAATCGCACATACTGCATCGGACGCCTTTTCGTTTATTGTTAGTGCATTCCACAAACACGTGCGGTGGCGTCACCGAGTTCAAAACTTCATCGTGTTCCAAACAGCGATAAGGGCCTCCTCGACACCCACCTACATCTGATGACTGCTAAAGGCTCTCCAAGCTGTGCACTATAGCCTTTGCTAACGATCACGTTGTTAAACGAATCGTCTGGAGATGGATGCTATTATATTTTGGTCTCTAACTCGCTGCCGCTCTGCGACGAGAACAATGTAGTGGTCCGCGCAGTTCTAGTGGTCCAAATCTTCTTTTAGGTGTGATCGAGAACAGGTTTCTTAGTCATGGAATTAGAAGTTTTACTACAACAACATATTCTCTAACTTATTCATGCTCGTGGTGATGGAGTGGAGGGCGTTTGGTAGTTCGGTGTGGAGGTTTACCTTTTCACTATGTGGTTGGGTTGCGTCTTGTCACATAAACCAACTCTTTTTCCCTTTTCCACTTTTCCATTTTCCGTCCTTTCCGATTACACATAAGATTCGAATTAATTAATCCGAATCATTCAAAAACCCCAGATCCGCGAAATTGCCCGTATCCGAATTATTCAGAAATCCGGGCTCCGCGACACTGACGTTATCCGAATCATCTAGTTATCCAAAAATTCGATCGGATACGATGTATTTCATGGAATATTTTCAGATATCTCGAACCGAATCCGAGATCCGCAAAATTGCCCGAATTCGATTTAACCGAAATTTCATGGAATGCGAAAATAGCGTTATCCGAATCATATAATTACGAGTAGTTTCTGTAGTTTAGTTGTTCCATTACCCTTCCCACTTCATTTTTCGTTTTCATTCAAGGTTTATTGGTTTGAGGCGGTATCTTGATAGCATTAATTTTATAACATTTCTAAAACTTTTCGCGTTGAATTGTTGTTCGTCACATCCAACGTCAATAGGAGAAGTTCAGGTTAGTTTACAGCAGCATCTTCTTCTTCTTTCCCCTCCCTTACTGATGAGCCTAGAGAGAAGGACTCGGTTTCCATCTAAGGGCCAGTGCGTAGCGAAAACCAAAGGAGTTCTTTGTTTTCCGCACTTTTACAATTAAGGTAACTATCACACTTGTATGACTCTACTCTTTATAATTTGTCATTCATAGAGGACGGAGGCATTTCATGGGACTATGGCTACAAATTTAATAAGACGTGTAAATTCACATCGTATCGCCCAAGGTTTCCGCGGCACGCCACAGCCGTCAATGTCACGATTTATCTTTTTTTGTGTCACATGACATGCAGAATGTAAACGAAGCAACTTCCACACGCATAAACGGAGTACGATTCTGGGATTAGTAGAAATGATTCAAGTCCAGCATCCTGCCCGATAAGCTATTTTTCTCATAATTTAGCATTCGTTCTATCGCTTCAAAATAAATTGGTATTCATTCAAAGTTGTTTATATTCCAAACAAAATATCTTGTTCCAACATAAAAATGCATTGCGTAGTTTACATTAGTTTAAGCGTGTATCATTATGACGTCACAAAAGGTGGCAGAAACGAGATAGAAGTACATCAATGCAAACAATCGAACAACAAACATCAGAAAATTAGAAAACGAGCCCGAGCTCTTATTCTGTGACAGGGCAATGCTGTTTTCATTATACCACCTCTAGATCGGAAAGGCACCAAACTAGTTGTTCTGGTGGTCGAAAATTGTACGCAATAAAAGAAAAGGAAATGAACTACACACCATAAGGGTAGCTGCTTATCTTATCTGCCGGCTAAAAACGGGCATTAGCACCTGCCGCCGTAACACGCAGGCCGCGGAACTTTTTGCGACTCTTTGTATGTAGGTGGATGCGCTTGATATCAGTGAAAGTGTGGGGTCTTCCATGTATTAAGCCTGTCAACTTTAATCCAAGGCACCAAACCCCTTTGAGATTCTGTTTCCAGCGTAGGGCTTGGATATAAGAATCTATTGAAGTGCTTCTAACTGATCATATCGATACCAATATTAGGCCAAAATGGACACCCACAGTTTATGGAGATCCGTTCAGAAGTAGCAAAACCCTCGGATACGTATTGCGTTCATTTCCAAGTAATACAGAACGCGATTGATATTATTTTTATTGAAAATGACAATTATCAATATTAATTATCTGTAACCAGCTTTCGATCGCGATTCGCGATGCTTCACAAGGATAAAGTCGATCTGTGTCTTGGTGCTCCCGCTATAGAACGACACCGGATGGGAGTCACGCTTTCGAAATACGGTGTTCGTGATGATGAGATTATGCGAGTCCGCATACTCAAGGATTCGCTCACCATCAGCGTTACGTGCTCCACATCCGAAACCGCCGTAACAGCTGCGACCATCTTTCGCAGTCCCCACATGACCGTTGAGGTCACCTGCGATAACGACAGCGTCTTCTGACGGTACCTCTGCTGTCTTTTCATCAAGCAGGGTCCAAAACTCATCCTTGGCTCTCTCAGAGCAGCCTGCCTGCGGAGCGTATGCAGAGAAGAAATGATACATACGCTGTTCAGCAGCGACTACGACTTTCATCAAGCGGTCATTAAAACGTTCCACGCTTATAATCGCGTCTCGGAAACGTTCGGAGACGATTACACCAACTCCACTGGTGGTCCTGGGACTGCCGCACAGAATGGCCTTGAAGCCTCGGCCTATGTCCCTCGACTTACAACAGGACCACTTCGTCTCCTGTACCGCACATAAGTCGATTCGTCTTCGCTCCAGTGCTTCTGAAAACTCGCACGAGCGTCCCGTCAAGTAGACACATTCAGCGTAGCTACGCGGGTCTTGCCTACGTTACGGGACTTTCGGATTAGCTCAGTTTCCCCCCGATGCCGTCCTCGCATCAGGGACCCTCGCATACTTCTCACACTCGCCGGGCTCTGCGAGTGCGCGTCGGCTCCCGCGGACCCCGTAGCATTATCTCGATACTCACTTAACGTCATCAACCATGTGATGTGACATGGGATCTCCATAGGCCAGCCTGTCACTAGGGCCTGTCGCCTGTACTCGAATGTCCGTGATTAGCTTAGCTCGCAGAGGCGAACAGTTTCCAGGTGCACCACGTGGAGGAGCGGACATCGCCACCATTTATAAGCAATAAATATGTTTCTATAAACACATTTGCAGAGAATTTTGACGAACCGCAAGAGGGCTATGAAACGATGGCATGACTACTTCGAGAGAATTTCAACAGAAGAGTTTGCCCATCCGCCCATCCCTTGCGTCCCTCCTACGTACGGTCCTGTGCAGAAAATCACTGTGGAGGAGACGGAAGCAGCTTTGAAGAAGATGAAGCCAGGCAAAGCAACGGGCCCCGATGATATAGCGGCCGACCTATGGAAGTTGAGGTGCTGGAGTCCTGCTGAGTGGCTAACGAAGTTTTTCAACCAGGTTGTTGCGGAAAAGAAGGTATCTGGTAGTTGGCAGGAAAGCACGACGATCCCGATATGGAAGAAGAAGGGCAGTCCTGCGGACTGCACGAATTACCGTCCAATTCGCTTGCTCTCGCACAGCATGAAAATCTTTGAGCGAATTGTAGATGGACGTATTCGCGATATCGTCCAACTTTCCACCAATCAATGTGGCTTCGTAGCGGGCAGTGGCACCATCGATGCCATACATGCTGCTCGTCTTCTGGTAGAGAGACACCGCGAAGAGCAGAAACCGCTACACATAGCTTTTCTCGACTTAAAGAAAGCATTTGATCGTGTACCGCGTGAGGTTATATGGTGCGCCTTACGACAGCACGGAGTTCCCGAAGAGCTTATTGAGTGGGTGCGCATACTTTACTCTGGTCCAAAGAGTAGTGTGCGAGCGTCAGCCGGCACATCGGCGGAGTTTCCTATCTCCGTTGGTGTTCACCAGGGCTCTGCGCTTTCCCCGCTTCTATTCATTGTCGTAATGGATGCCATTTCGAGAGACCTTCAGAGGCCTGCCCCCTGGACGCTGCTGTATGCAGATGACGTAATGCTTGCAAGCGAAGAGAAGAGCGAACTCGAGCGACAAGCGCAAGCTTGGTACGACCGCTTGGCGATGTTCGGGCTCAAGCTAAACGTCAAAAAATCTGAGTACTTGACGACAGACGTAAACGAAGCCGGGTCCATTGAGATCAATGGCACTGCGCTAGTACGAACGACAAACTTCAAGTACCTTGGATCTGCAATTGCGTCTGATGGTAGTCTGACGTTCGAGGTGAACTCGCGCGTGAGCGTTTTATGCGACAGGAAGATACCGGAACGCCTTAAATCGAAGATCTATAGACCATCGTCCGACCAGTAGCGATGTATGTAGCTGAGTGCTGGCCTGCAACCAAGGAGGTTGAGACTCGCCTCAGCGTAATGGAAACGAAAATGCTGCGATGGACGGCTGGTATTACGCGTCTGGACCGTATTCGCAGCGATGAAATACGCCAGAGGTTTGGTGTCGCTCCAATTGCTGACAAGTTACGTGAATCTCGCCTTCGTTGGTATTTCCACGTTCTTCAAGCTAGTGCTGACACTCTTAGGAAGATTGGCCTTAATATAGATGTGCCCGGAAAACGGCCTAAGGGGGGCCAAAGCAGCGATGGCTTGATACGTTACATGTGGACCTAAAGGTTGCTGGTATCCATCCCGATCAAGCATTTGATCGCGTAAAGTGGCGTCACCACACCAGAATAGCGGACCCCGCCTCGAAGTGGGACAAACGCTGAAGAAGAAGAAGAAGAAGAAGATCTTGAAAAATATGGCGCATAATAATGTTTAAATTAGTACAGGGTGCGTAAAAAGTATTGACGCACTAAACATAAACGTTAGAAATGACAATACATTACAAAATTTAATAAGTTTATATAAAAAATATCAACAATGACCTAGCGAACAGAATAGCATCACTTGCGTTTTATGTGGGCTTCTTTGCAGCGAATGCAGGAGCGAAGACGCCGAGGATAGGCATCGACGGTGCGCCGCAAGTAGTCCACGTCGATTTCGTTCCATGCTTCGACCAGATCATCCTTCACTGACTTCATACTTTTGTGGGAAGTAGCGCAAGCCTTCTTCTCCAAAACTTCATTTGTAAATTTATTCAGCGGATTCAAATCCGGTGTGTACAGAGGTCATTCCTGTGCCGAAATGAAGTACTTCAAGTTGGCGCTGCACCAGTGCTGAATAATCGTCGACTCTGCGCAGGAGTCTAGTCCTGCTGGAAGATACACGGCTTACTCTCGAGGTGGAATTCGAGCCAAGGAACTTCTTTAGAACATCAATACAGATAGTTCTACTGATTTATTTTCACTACTTTATCTACGAAAACGAGAGACGCTTGTGATGAATGCACAAACCATGATACTGGCCGGATGGGCCTCCCTTGCAGCGAACCTTCCGCCAGAATTAGCACTTTGGAGGTCCTTGAAGAGTATGTAACACTTTTACAAGTTGAATGCACAAAAGTATTAAGTCACTGAGGGTCAAAGCATAGAACGAGATCGACGTGGACTACTTGCGTCGATGCCTTTCCTCGGCGTCTTCGCTCCTGCATTCGCAGCAAAGAAGCCCATATAAAATACAGGTGATGCTATTCTGTTCCCTAGATCATTGTTGACATTTTGTATATAAAATTGTTAAATTTTATAAGGTGTTGTCATTTTTAAGGCTTACGCTTGGCGCGTCAATACTTTTTACGCACCCTGTACCTTTCTTGCACCAGCATTTTACGTTAACGCGGCAGTGCACTATTTGTTTCAAAAGCTTAAAACCTGAGATAAATAACATGAAATGCCTTTACTTTTTAAGCAAGATTTTCGGTCTTTCGCTGAAGGTTCCCGTCAAAACGTACAGGGTGAGCTCCTGGTTAAGGGCTAGAGAATAACGATTACCAATCTGAGATGGACTGGTCTTCTGAACTATTTGATGAGAAAACATTGTCGTCAAAACTTAAAAGTCTGACATTAAAATTCGACATATCACCATGTAAATGAATGCGCCATAGCAGTAAGTATCGTTTTGGAGCAAATAATGTACCGGCTCGTTTTTCCTTTGAGGTGTATTGTGGCCGGATTTTACTGCATTGACAATCCGTTGCATGTGGTTTGAAAGCCGACGTTTGGCCCCGTTTATACTTCGTCGCGGCGCGACGCGACGCCACGTATAGTGGCCATATTGATTGTGCGAAGCGATCGATCAATTTGGCCTTGTTGCGTGGCCATCGCGTCGCGCCGCGATGAAGTATGAACGGGGCATATTCAGAAGTTCACTATCGCTTCAACACCGTTCGGGTCGTATTCGAGAGGAAAGTAACAAGGAATTCTAAGTGATAATAAACTACCATAAGCAAGCAGGTACAACACCGGCCGTATCTTTAGGTATTTGAGCGGAGAAGCGGAAAAAACGCCTTTTTCGTCGCTTTTCTGTAACGCTCTTCAAAATGAGATCGTTGCAGAATCAACCACACATTCGTGATCAGCTCTGAGCTATTTCTCCCATGAGCTGTAGCACGTTCAGTGAGCGCTTCAAAATTCTCACAGTGACCTAATTTCTGTAAAAGCTACGTTGAAAGAGAGGAAGAGCTCGCGCCGAACAAGCAATACACACCGACACATCTCCGAATTTTTTGGATGTGCATTGCTTTGTTGTAGCACAGTCGGAGGATGCGCCGTCCGTCGCATGCACTGCGATTCAAGGTTCCTGGTTCGGATTCTCTGGTCAGGACAACAAGGCTTTTCATAGCTACGGAATCGAGGAATTGGTGCCATACTTGTATGAGAATGGTAGGACGCTGAACCATCGATGACCGCCACTTCCATCGTATGACCGCCACAAGTCAATTTAAAGACCAACTCTAAGTTCAAATTGCTTCCACGATATCCCGTCGAATTAGAATACGTGACGCATGCCGCGTAGGGATTGACTAACGCCAACTTTACCTTTAATCGTTATACTTACATTTTTGGATCTGCGAGAAAACATCCAGAGCAGAAATCTAGCTATGAATGTGGAATGCGAAAATGAAAACACTGTTCAATAATATACAAGTTCGACGCTCTTGAAACCTGGGCATCTTAGACGTAAGTTTTTAAAAATCCTTTTTGCCTTCCAGGTTTGGTATAAAATCTTTATTTCGGCCAAAGTTTCGACGAACTCGCCTTTCTCGAGGCCTGAAAGAAGCTCGAAATGTTTATGACGCTCTGAAGTTGACTGGTTCAAAAACACCGCGTCCACCTCTTCACCAGGAACAACATGCTCCCAGTAGTGCTAGGAAACGTTACCATCTGTGCGTTCTAACTCACCGATCCCTTAGAACGTAGTTGGAACGCACAGATGGTAACGTTTCCTACCACTCCTGGGAGCATGTTGTTCCTGGTGAAGAGGTGAACGAGATGTTTTTGATCCAGTGAATTGTAGAGGGTCAAAAACATTTCGAGCTTCTTTCAGGCCTTGAGAAAGACGAGTTCATGGAAACGTCGGCCGAAATAAAGATTTCATACCAGACCTGAAAGGCAAAAAGGATTTTGAAAACACTGTTTTCAATCAATATACAGGCTTTAGAAACGTATGTCCGTGGGCAGAAAGCTCATTCCAATCGGCTAACATAAGCATCGAAATATGCCCGTCATATGCCACTCATGGTACTATCGCTTTCATTTAAAAATGTTTGAACAGCAGTAAAGGGCTACATGAGTTTAAAAGATGAAAACGGAGAATTCCTCCTGCGATGACAATGCCAGTTTAAGTATGTGGGAAGATGGTGGCAAGGAATGCACGAATTTTTTCTGAGCGGTCAATACCAGTTTAAGTATGTGGGAAAGTAGACGGAAGAATACGCAGTCTAGCTTCAGAATTTCTGTATTATGCAAATAATACACGAAGCAATAAGATCCATCGTGACTTACCGTTCGTGCGTTCAGATCCGATGGTTCAAATTGTAGAGGATTTTGCCTAAGTCGAAGAAATGAAGCTAAGCAGGAGCAATTAATCGAACTGTCAGTGTCAGTCAATGGCGAATGATAGCCGAGAAAAAAGTATCAAATGGTGTGGTGAGTTCAGCAGTGTGCACTTCCCGTCTCATCACATTTCAAACCTCACTCGGCGCCCTAGCACTTTGACTTTTGTCGCATGCATAATTAACCAGTTCAAAACACTCGATATTCCTACTATTCGGAGCAAACATTCACTTGGAGATGATGAGTAGGATGTATGTAATGGTGAGGGCCCCTGAATACCTTCGGTTTGCTTCCATCGGATTTCGGTCCTATCACCATGTAAGTCGTGCTTGTTGGTTCCTTGCCAAGTGCTACCCACCCCCCTTCTGAATTTTGCGTTTTTTGTAGTTAGCTGCGAGGACTCTCGAACCATAAGTAGGCAAAATATTAAACGTTTCTGGAGCATCCTTCCGAAGCATGTAGGAGCACGACTGCTCCTACAGAAATATAATGCATTTCACGTCATGAATGACATCCTCTCAACTCATCATTTTGCACGGAAGTGTGATTACTGAAGGTGTGGTAACCGGCAAAAAAATCAACATCAAGACTTTCGAAAACATGGAAACGCTGCAGAATGCTCACCAAATTGGACGAAGCATAATGCAACGGCTGTTCGCCAGCCTCTCGTCATGAATATCGACATTTTATTAAGCGTATCGACTGTGTTGGAACGTAGCTTCATAAAACCTTCAAAGTTCTAGTTAAGAAATCGTGTAGTCAAGAGTAAGGCTACTCCAACCTGGGAAAGGACTTTGAATTTCATCAGATGAAAGCTCGAATGATACGCATTGCTCCGCCATGATCTAGCTAAAACGACTGCTTAAGGGCAAATAACTTCCTGTACCTTACTCTGAAATTTGAAGCCAGCTACTGAAAAAACCTAGAACAATCCAAAAACGTACCAAAAACATTTTTAGGTAAAGTTACGCATTTTTCAAATGAAATTTTGCACTTTTTAAACTATCCTAACGCTTCTAAAATCAAAGTGAACGTCTTCCAAATAGTTCGCACGACTTGCTTACAAGAATTCTTTCAGTTTAAGGTACAGATTCTCCAGGATGGCCGGAATAATTTTTTGTTCAAGAAAAATTTTGCATAAGTTTTTTTTTCGAAATTTTTTAATTCTGCTGTCCGAACGAGTGTACGATTTTGTAAAATGTTTATTTTTCTAATAGCAAATTAAATTACTTTTCAAAGCGCAACACTTTAGCAGTCATTTAGTGCAATAGAAAACAAGAACGCGCACTTGAAAAGCACGTCGCGATGTTCATTTGATTGATAGTGTGGCATCAAAGTGAGGATATGTGTGATCTTCACAAATACTTTTGTTGAGGCGTTTGAAGGTGTGAAACTCAATGCAAACAAGAATTTTGCTATCATTCGAATATAAGGTGCGTTCTGAGCGAGGGCACGGCACAATCTGTTCTTTTACAAAATCTCAAGCAATAAGGATAAAGGATAAGGGACGGCGTTATTCAATTCCCTTTGGTATGCGCCACGCATTCTACTTCTACGGGATGTCGTGGAGGCGAGTTGAGTGCGTATTTGGCCATACAATGAATTGCGGTGGCCAGCCGATGAACAGGTCAGCGCTTTATCCTTCCCAGACAAGTCTGGTACCAATTCACCGACCCCGGAGGGATGGAAGGCTTGGTTGGCCTGGGCGGGAAATCCGAACCAGGAACCTGGTATCGGGTGCAAGGAAGAGCCGGCGCCTCCTCCAACTGCGCCTCACGCGCGCCAAGCAATATGTTCATCAATCGGGTAAGTAAATTAAAACTTTAAGCAAAGACATTCTAGAATTTTTCGTGATCAAAAAATTAAACCAACCCTTTTAGAGGGTTTCTATTTTAATGTGGAAGAAGCTCGTTTCAATTTGGAAGGTGTTCAGATTGATTCCAAAAGCGTTAGGCTTGTTTAGAAGAGTGTCTAAGCTGACGTGAGCATGGTGTAGAAAAAGGGTGTCATTTTCTCTGAGCCACGTAATAACGCAGCTGGAGAAGGTGTCGATTGTCGCATGCACCCGTTTCCAGGTTCCGGGTTCGGGTTTCCCGCCTAGCCAAACCAAGCCTTCCATCTTTCCTGGACCGGCGAATTGGTACCAGTGCTCTTACGGGAAAGATAAACACTGACCTGTACATCAACTGACCACTGCAAGTCACTGGTTAAAGACGCATTTAAGCTGCTTCCACCACAACCTCTAAGGTATTCAGAATGCGTGGCGCATTCCGGAAGAGTCCAAATTACAGCTGCTCTTTATACTTATCCTCATTATTTGTCTGGCACTCCATCAGTTACAGTCTTAAGAAATTTGACGCGAACTAATTGCAGCGAATGTTCGTTTGTATGCTTCCAACTTTCATACACCTAATCTCTATTCGACCGTTGGTTGTCTTCTTACTCATCGTCAGATGAAAGATTCTTCTCCTTTTGTAGCTGCGAAGACCGGTCTGGTGTGAGATCGCCGTCTATACTTCAAAAGTCATCGCTCCAGCGCTAGGTGCATCGTCTTTGGAGTGGCAGCTACATCGTCTCATGCTTCGGGGGGGGGGGGGGGACGGTCAGGAGCTCCCTGCTGTGGGCGTGGGATCTTCCTCTCATTCCCCTTGCTCACCCATCCCTAACTCCCAAGGCTTCACCAAGAGTCTAACGGCTACCTTACGAACCTTTGACATGCAAAACAAAAGTTTCCGGTCCGCAGAACAGCGGTGTATCTCTTGACGCCACGCCCCCCAGCAGGGGGCGGGTGTACCTCCTGTCGCGCTGTCATGCTTCCGTCACCTAGCACTGCGCAGGAAGAACAGTCGAGTCGGATAGGTTCACTCGGGGGTCCGTCGGATGGTATGTAGCCCCCTCTGAATGGTGGAAAGGCAGACAGCTCTTTGCCTTCTAACCAGCCTACTGTATCGCTTATCACTTATCACTTATCGCTAACCATACGCATCATGCGTTCGAGGTAAACTTACAAGACTTGTTAGGACAAGGTTTCAGTGAGTCAAAGGTCTTCGCTCTCGTACTAAACGTTCTTTATGAACTTCGTCTTCCTCCGGTTGGTTGGCGGTCCTATTCTTCTCCACTTACCCGTGTAGTCTCTCCGTCTAAGTTGACCGACTTCGACAACTGATGTGCTGCATTGAACAGCTTTGGCGAAACGGTGTTGTGCTGTCGCACTTCTCTCACAGTAGGAATGGTTTGGGGCGATGGAACATTTGAACAGCTGTCTTGCCTCCTGCATAGCAGTGGTTTCGCCTAGGCCCAGTATGCTCCTTTCATGAGCACTGTCAGAAAGGAGTCCGACAGGCAGGTTAGCTGAAGATTTTTCAAACCTCAGTTATAAATTTGTATTTGAGATATGTAAGAAATTAAATCTGTCATGAGATGAATACAAGACAGGTTGTTCTACACGGTGAACTATTATCACTTATCACAATCACAATCTCGAGAGAGCTACGAGGTTCCGCTCGATTGCAAAATTCCTACATTTAAAGGCATTTTAAATAAGTTTCTGACATCCTGATTCACTTTCTCTTATTCGTGTTGTGTTGTATCGTTTTACGTTAAGCGGTTGTCAATTCTAGTTGTTTTTTATCATCTCTACGACATAGTCACTGACCTGTGTAATAAACAATTACAATTAAAAAAATCACTTCGAGGCTAATTCACCTCGAAGTGATTTAGTCTCAAAGTTTTATTTTGTCAAAAATCATTAGTATTTACAAGGAGAAGAAGGGTTGAAATAGCCGTCCATTCTGACATTATTACCGCTCAAGAATTGCCTACTCAGGATCGCATCCTAAACATAGGGCTTGAAAAAAAAACGCCTCACTGAATCTAAATTCAAAATAGTGCCGATGTGCTGGGTACAACACTAATCTTCTGTTCCCGATTAAAAAGTCACAGATGAGAATTTCGTTTGTAGTGGTCTAGTAGTGAACTGACGATAATACACTTAGAAGCTCAAACGACATATCCTGCAAACTGTTCCTCAAACGAACGTTGTCAAGCCTTTCTAAGCAATTATCGCTTCCATAGCAGGAAACTTTACAAGCCAAGAGCTTTAGGGTTGTTTCTGCTAGCATCTACCTGCATTAAGAAATCTAATGTAAGCAAGTGTAATTAAAATCGGAAGACAGCTTACAGTCTACTTCAGCGACCCATAACTGTCTTCTTGACAGCTAACCTTGTGAGCAAATGTAATTAAAAATAATGCCCTTAAGAAAATTTTAAGAAACACCTTTTGGTGATATATTTTAGTTATATTTGCCGAGAGGTTTGGCTGTCAAGAACACAGTGTTGGTTCGATAAAGGAGGTTGTAAGCACGTGCTTTTCAAGATACAAAGAAGTGCCAGCTACAGGCGCTACCCGAACGATTAGCGCGCATCTGCAGGAAGGTTGTTATGCAATGATGCGAACTTGTGATGAGATGCTAAACCCTCAACGGGTTCAATCCGCCCTTTCATGGAACGGAATTATGGAAATGTCACGGTTGCGCGTGGACGTGCACCGGTGGGTGCACTATCACGACCGCGTGCTGAAAGCTTGCGGCATTTTTCTGGCGCAGATCATCTGCATAAATATTTGTTTGGCATGTGCAGAATCAAAAATGTGCCTGTGATCAAGCGATGAAGATAACAGTGCTATAGGATTCCATACTAAATTCGTCATCTACTGAATGGCGTATAGTGTGATAAGCGCGAATGCACACATATCAGACCATACGTTGAAAGCTATTTAGGCTCTCCCAAAAACAGATCAAAAGATGTGGGGAATTAAACCAACAAAAAGAAAAGATTTAACTGTTTGAAAAATTGCTGCAAATAGCCCCGATGGTGTAAGGCGTAGCATCACTGCGCGAAAAGCAGAAGGCGCGGGTTCCAGTCCCGCCTGGAGTAACAGTTTTGATCGAACAAGACATCCTTTAACAACATGTAGCCTCTACCCCAGCCGCCCCAGGCTTAAACAAATGTGTTAAAAGTTGACGAACGTTATGTTTTCTAATCCTTGAGTTTTCAAACCTCTACCAAAATTATTTACATATGCTTGAAAAACTCTGGACCAGGAGTGGGGCTCAAATGTGAAAATGAAGTGCTCTAACATGGTCAAAAATGTGTGTCCTGGGACCTTCTAACGGTTTCATGGGTTCTTATCATCATTTTGAAAGGACCCTTATATGCAGGGCCTACCAGACTCCCATTTGCAGTAGTATCTTGGCCAGCCTCACCGTGATACTATAAATTTCTGCATGCTTCCTCTAGCCACTACCTTTTCTGTTGCTGGTCCATTCCTGCAAGCTTTTTCTTATCTTTTCATTCGTGATTAAGGGAGAAATCTTGGCATTTTCAGTACTTTGAGTTCCTTCCCTTCATAATTTCAGTTCATTGCGTCCAATCTCTGGTATTTTCGTTTCTGTTCTCCATGTTTTGTATGCTATTTATTGGATTGGGCTTAAATAAATAATTAAATAAATAAATTACTAGGATTTGTAGTGACCTGAGTCATTTCCGCCGGTATGCTATTTCGGACACACCGTGCAACTGCGCAAGTGTATCTTTGAAAAAGTGAGCTTCAATAAGGAATTCGAACCTTTTCGGCAAATGCTAACCACCTCATGTTAAATTTATTGCAACTCTGGTAAGTTTTCTAGACAAAACTTTCAATTTGTTTCATATTTATTAGCGCTTATATTTATGACATCTTCAAGTGTGACAGTGATAAGGAGGCAATCCAATATAACAATACGATAAACAATACGATACAAAAAACAAACAATACAATACAATAAAAGTTAGCACATTAGAGCATCAAAGACATATCTGTCGTGGGAAACATAGAGAATTTGTGTGTACTATAAGCGTGAACGCAAATTTCGCAGCCATTTCTCTAACTATTTATTAATAATGGTAGGAACACCCAAAATTCCTCAATGTTACTCTTGTGAAAGTATACAGAAGAAATCTTCCAACAGGAGAAATCCAAAACCGAGACAGAACCTTTTTTGGCAGTTTCGGTAGCATGAATGTGTCGAAGGTACGAAGTTGTTTCATCTGGTTGGGCTGAGTACTGCGTGAGCATGTTCCTTTACGCAACGCTTCTGTCTCTACATTTCTTGGTAGAGTGTTGCTCTTTTTGATAACACGGCTATGAGTGTTGCTCCTCCAATTTGCAGCGTAGAGAACTGAACTGAACCCCGGTCGCTAGTACATACATACCTGTGCCTTTCGAACCTTCGTCTACTACAACGTCTCCAACGTGAAAAATCGGCTACAGCTCGGCGTGTAGTCGGGAAGTTTTTGTAAGGGCATCCATTTGCGTAGAAGAAATCTGGAGAAATCTGGAAATTCGAAATCTTCCTTCCCACAGTGTTTGCGTTGCTCGGAATCGGTTGCGCTGGATTCTCACCTACTGCAAGCCACTGCAACTTTATGCCAGATCTGTAAAATCCGCTCTCCGTCCTTAGCAATAATAGACGTTTTCCGTTCGTGTTCTCTCACGGTTAAGGAGCTTCTGGGCATGCCTCATTCTCCTATCTTTGTCCGTACCAGGGGTGCACACAAAGTTCTGGGCATTGCATTGCTCTTAACGAATTAAAAAAATTAAAGTTTTTGGTAAATTATTGGTAATTTGTTAAATTTTGTTAAAAATACAGTTAGCTGCAAACTACAATTCCAATGAAAAAAGCAAGAAAAACGTCTTATGTTCCAAGTTCAACAGGTCAACAACTAAAGTCCAACAAACGCAGCGTAACATATTATAATCTAACATTAAGAATGAAAAGAGTGGACAGCAAAATAAACCAGCTTCCAGCCACAAATTATCTTACAAGTGTGGAAAAAGAACACGTTCGGATATACTATTCAGGGAACGGCCCATCCTGGGCCCGCATGGCGCTTGTAAGGGCGAATTCTTCGCTCCTTTTCCTATTCCTGTGCGAAACCGCTTCGTGTAACTGTTCTACGAGTGGTACAATTTCGACGCCGGCACCAGCCCGCTATGTACCGAAAGAACTAATAGGAAAACCATTAAGAGCCCATCAGCAGAATGTGAGGACTACTGCAATATTAGTGAACAATGAGAGAAAAATTATAAACTTATTCAAAAAAAGCACGTTAAAATCTTCGTTAAGTCGTCAAACCAGGTTTTAACGAAAGATGCCGTTAATTCGTTAAATTCGTTAAATCGTCAACCGTTAAATGTGCACTCCTCGTCCGTACCTTTAGATGTCTTCTGGATCATTCTAAGGTTGTTGGCCCGATAACCTCCTCCTGATGCACAGCTCGAAAGGTTGATGGAGAAATACATTTTGCCTCCTTCATCGCATCTAAACTCGAGATTGGATTATTTCACATTTAATCTTGGACAGTCTCTGTATTTGGTGAATGCGGAGAATTCTTCAATAGAAAAGTTGAAGTATTAAGCCATCCCTTAACCTTATACATTGATGGTCTTCAGAGCAATTGACACTCCACACATTTTATTGGCGAAGTTTCGCTGTTGTAACAACTTCCTCAGGTCCAAGTATCACATGCATACATATAAGCTGTCGTCGATATCGTAAAAAAACATGCAACCGCACACTGTGCTTGAGAATTTCAGTGCGTGACCCTAACATCCGGCTCACTTAGAGTCGCCCGATGATATTGAATTCCTTCCATTTTCAGTACCAAGGTGCGCATTCATCATTGCAGCAATGTTTCATTTGATAAAGTCATTTGATAAAGGAAACCTGCATTGCAAGGCATCTTACCAAAGTAATTCACTACTGAACGGCAAATCCCTTGAACATGAAAGCGAACGTGATAAGGAACCTGGTCACCTCGGAGAACAAGGCATGCACTGAGAGGTGCGTGGGAGATCAGGAGAATACTGAAAACGGCTCTATTATAGCATTTTTCAAATCCAAATTTCTTCCCGGGTGGAACTTCTTTACTTCTACCAAAGGTCAACGAGAGGAGTGCTCTGGACGCCAATCGAACCGTGAGAACGTCAGGACTGCTAGTAAACCTCGAATTCAGCCCACACGAACTTTGAAACACTTGCTGACATCATCGCTTATCTACGAAGAGAAATGTGGCCGGAGACACTGCACGTATTGTACAGAGAACAAAATTTTTCAACCATGCACGTGTTAGAATATAAGCGGAAGAGTAACTCACCGAATCCGGGCAGGCCCCTGAAGCGCAGGACTCAGTAAGGAATGGTCTTCCCCTTGACGGCAAACGCGCCCCAAGCAACACAGGCTAGGCGTAGGCTAGGATCGATATACTCGGACATTCGGGCTCGACGAGCCGAACCGAGTAGCAACACGAGCCACGCGGTCGGGTGGCTCGAGTTGCTATTGGGGGGAACAGCTGTTGCTATCGGGGAGAAGACGGTCGACTGAGGGGAGGCGCCTGTTGCTATTTTGTTGCCGCTCGGTTGCTGCTGTGTTGACGTTTGGTTGCTATTGTGTTGCTGCTCGGTTGCTATTGTGTCGCCTCCGGTTGCTATTGTGTTGCCGCTCGGTTGCTAGACTATATATATATATATATATATATATATATATATATATATATCCAATTGGAGCACGCTAGTCACTGCGCCTGGATAGCAACATGTTTTCCGATCCTCCAACAGAATAGCAACACATTGTTTCTATTGCAACAGAATAGCGACACCTGTTTCTGTTGGCAACCGCTGTTGCTATTCTGTTGAAGGGGGCGTGGCTGGTCGGAGACTGTTCGGCTCGTCGAACCCGAATGTCCGAGTAGGTGATGGCAAACGCGCCCCAGGCGAGACGGCCAAGGCGCGGGAAGCGGGTTAAAGGAAGAGCCCGCCAAGAGGGTTAAGGCCGGCTAGTCAGAGTTTTTGTGGGTGTGTGTGTGTCTTAGGGACCGTCCTCTGTGCTCGCGGTGAGCCTTCTGGCGCCCTGTTAGCTCTTAGTGAGCGTTCTAGCTCTGTGTGAGCATCTTGGAGGCCTGTTAGCTCTCAGTGAGCGTTTCTAGCTCTGCGTGTGCATCTTGGTGTCTCGATAGCTCTTCGTGAGCGTTGCTGTGTCTCGATAGCTCTTCGTGAGCGCTGCTGTGTCTCATTAACTCTTCGTGAGCGTCTGGTGGACTGCTGCTCGTTGTGAGTGCCTCGTGATTCGTTACCTGCTTGGAGGCCTGCGAGTAGGAGGCCTTAGTGTACGTCTCATCTGCAACATACTCATCAGCGCCACGGTATCGGGTCCTCGCTAAGGTATCTCGCGGAGGCAACAGGGTGAGCGAAAGTATCCTGTGATAAGGTCGTCGTTGATAAGTTTTTCCGGCCTGTGAGTCTCTTAGGGGGTCTACGCCTCGTGATAGCTAGGTTCTCTTTAGTAGTACTACTGCGCTTCAGCGGGTCTGTTAGGGCCTGATAGGATCGTGATTTTGTGTAACGTGCATTTGTGTTCTGCTTCTGTTTCTTTCATCTGTCAGTAAATTGTTTTGTTCGTTGATAAAGGTTTTTTGTTAACTAAGGTGTTGTGTATTGAAGAGTGCCCGTGATTATCTGGTCTATCGATTACCTAAACCTTAATATCCATTTCACCCGGCTCTTACATGGGGGCCGAACCGTTGTAATCGATAGTGCCGAGTCGTGGGGATTCTTCAATCGACTCCTTCATACGTTACGTGTTATCGTCGTTGCTTGGTCGTCGATCTTCTGTGTGCCACTCCGAGGCTACCGCAAGGCACGGGTGCCTGTGAGTGGAAAGGCTATCCGAAGAAAGAAAGGAAGCCGTACCGTGTGGGAAAGCCGGTGGTACAGTGGTGAGGAAGCAAGAACTCACTTGACTGTTGCAGGCCAAGCGGGAAGAGGTCATGCAGGCGCCCATGGATATGGACGAGAACGCCGACCCGATGGGTCAGGTGAGTATCCAGTTGGGATATGAGGCACATGAGAGTGCGGTGTGGAAGGTATGTATGGAAGTGAAGCGAGATCTCCAAAAGAAGGTCAGTGAGATTCTTAGTGAATCTCGAGTGGCTAAGGAGAAGAAAGCTGAAGTTGAGAGGGAGGTATTAGAAGGAATAGGAAGGATAGAGAAGGTACTATCTGAGTGGGAGTTTAGAGTACCTACGGCATTGATACGGGAAGTAGAGAAGTTTCTAGTACAGAGAGGCATAGAGAGTGTGGAGGAATGGAGAGAGTATGTAAGAACCATAGAACATGATGGAGAAGTGATGTCGGAAATTTGTGAAATCCTGAATACCGATGTACTTCAGGTAAAGGACGAAGTGGCGGCCCTGCAGAGAGCGCACAAAGGAGGAGTGCCTCCAACCCAAGGTAAGGAAGGGTTCGTAACAGGTGCATCGTTGTTAGGGGATGGTGTACAGAGAATCCTGTTACAGGAAACGCCGAGGCAGTGTTCGACTGGAGCGACGTGTGCCGGACCCTCGAGGCCACGTTCGGCGGCATCAGCAACGACGGCGCCAGCGGTGGAAGACCCAGGTCCGTTAGTTTCACAGCAGTTAGTAAACTATCTTAGATCAATGGCCTGTGTCGACCCTGGAATATTTAGGGGTACGAGGAATGAAAACTTTGAGGAATTTTTGAGAAGATTTAAAAGAAAGTATGAGGAGGTTGTAAGGGGTGAGGCGACCCTAATAGAGATCCTAGGTGATGATCACTTAGCGGGACGCGCCAAAAGCATCTTCACGGCACTGCCGAGAATAATTAAAGAGCAGGGTTTTGAGGCGGTGACAAGAGAAATGGCTAGGCTGTTGGCGTTTGATTCCACGGCGGGACGCATGAGGGCTCTGACGGAGCTGAGAAACCTAAGAAGGAGAGCTAACCAATACGTGGCGGACTTCTGCCTCGTGCTGGAAAGGTTAGGGAGGCAAGCAAACACTGATTGTACGATAGAAGACCGGTCGATGGAGTACGCTCAAATACTCATGGATAATCTTAGTGACTGGCCGGAGCACTTTCAGTTAGTGGGTGCCCTACATAGGATAGAGCCGCGTAGAGCGTATGAAGAGATCAAGCAGCTAGCGCTAAGCATAGAGCAGTCTAAGCTCATGTTTTCGAATATGAGAACCAGCCCACCGAATTGGAAAGGGAGAGCAGCACAGTACCGAAATGTGGGTCCCGGAGAAACGGCAAGAGGGACATTCAAGCAGGAAAATCCTAGGATGTCTGCATCGGAAAAGGATGAAAGTCTCCGTGGTAATTCCAGGCGAGAGGTCGGAGACATCAAAGGGCCTCGTGGAGAGAGAACGGAGCCCAGGCAGGAAATGGGTGAGAAGCGGAAGTGCTACAACTGTGGCAAATACGGCCACATAGGTAGAGAATGTTCCCAGAAGGGGTCGAGAGTGAATCAAATCAAGCAGAAGAGCCAGGAGCCAGTAAGGGAAACTATCTCAAGCATAATTAAGCAGGTACAGAGCTTGGGAGTGTCGGTAAATGATCACAAGGTGGAAGGAGATGAGCTGGTAGGAGATCGGTTGGTAGCGCAATTAAACCTGTTAGGAAGTACAAGCCCGGCGCTCCTCGATACTGGTTCTATGATAAGTATAATCCCTGTGGAGACTCTAGCCAACGCGCAAAGGGAAGGCTATGATGTAGATTCACTGGAATTGATTGGAAAGGCACAGTTGAAACCGGTTTTTGACGCCTCCAATAACAAGATGGAATTTTTTGGAGCGGTGCGTATCGAAGTGGAGTTAAGCGGAGGTAATAGATGCACAGTGCCGTTTCATATAAGCAGAGCGAAAGGCAACGAGATAATCGTTGGTACTAACGCCCTGAGCAAGCTAGGTGTTGAGGTATCAATATCGAAAGGAAATGGAAAGGCCAAAGTACAAGGAGCGCTTCAAACTGAACAGGGAAAGGTAGCGGTTGTGCGGCGTTTGTACGTCCCTCCGTGTGAATCAGCCCTGGTGTCAGTGCGATGTGTTGGAAGCGATGACGGGAAGATAGATCGAGTAATATGGCCTACTAGGGAAGGAATAGCCGCTGGCGTGTTCCGGATCCAAGACCAAGAAACGAAACTCCCCGTGTTCAACGACAGCAAAGAACGCATGATGCTTCGAGAAGGAGAAGAGGTAGGCCACTGGGGTACCGATAAGTGGCATCAGCGCTGGGAAGAAGTTAACCCCATGATGTCGTACGGTGGAGAAGAATCATGGGCGGAAGGAGAAAGATTAGAAAAGCTCATCGAGCTGATTAGGCAAAATGTTGATCATGGCAAAATGGATGAAGATGTCTTAAATCTTCTGAAGATGTATCAGGACACGTTTGCAGTGACGGAAAGAGAGCTGTCGCAGACGGATTTAGTGAAAATGACTATAGATACGGGCGACACAAGGCCGATAAAGATGAAAGCAAGACCGGTACCATTGGGAGTGAGGCCGAAATTGAAAGAGTTACTAGCGGATTTACTGGATAGGAAAATCATTGAAAGAAGCAAGTCAGAATGGGCATTCCCAATCGTACTAGTGGAAAAGAAAGACGGCTCTTTGCGGCTGTGTGTAGATTACAGAGAGTTGAATAAGAAGATTAAGTTAGATGCTTACCCGCTTCCGAGTATAGAAGTCGTTCTACAAAGCCTTAGTGGCAAAGAATACTTTTTAACCTTGGATCTCTGTAGCGGGTACTGGCAAATTCCGTTAGTAGAGGATGCGAAAGAGAAATCGGCGTTCACGACGTCTGAAGGGCTATTTCAATTTCGAGTGACCCCTTTTGGGTTAAGTACGAGCCCACCCGTGTTTCAGCGGTTAATGGACACCGTGTTAGGAGACATACTGGGCTCCGAAGTCTTCTGCTATATAGACGATATTATGATATGTACGCGGTCGAGGGAGCGTCACATAGAACTTTTAGGAGAGGTGTTCGCGCGGTTGAGGGACGCAGGACTTCGCCTGAAGGCACAAAAGTGTTTCCTGTTCAATCGTAGGGTGTCATTTCTCGGCCACGTAGTTGATGGAGAAGGAGTCCACATGGACCCAGGGAAAATTGCGGCCATCGAGAACTACTCCGCCCCGAAAAACTGCAAGGAGTTGCGGACTTTTCTAGGAATGGCATCATTCTACAGGAAATTCTGTTTGGGGTTTTCGAGGATAGCAGGATGCCTGTACAATTTAACCTCGCCAAAGGTTAAGTGGTCCTGGGAGAAAGAGCATGAGGAGGCGTTTGGCCAGATGAAGACAATGATAATGTCAGCTCCGGTTTTGAAGCAGCCAGATGTAGATAGGGCGAGGGATGGTAGTCGTCCGTTTCTAATTTGCACGGATGCGTCGACGTATGGACTAGGCGCTGTGCTCTCGCAGGAGGGGGACGATAAACAGATGCACCCCATATTTTTTGCCTCGAAGACTCTGAGTAAAGCTGAGCGGAGGTATCACGTCACGGATTTAGAGGCGCTTGCGGTGGTGTTCGCGATACGGCGGTTCCATATGTTTATTTATGACCTTCCGACTGTTGTCATGACGGATCACCAACCGCTGACAGCTCTGTTTAAGCGCACCAATGTCTCGGCCAGAGTCTTAAGATGGTCCCTGGAGTTGCAGAGATATAAGCTTGAAATCCACTATGTTAAAGGCAGAGCAAATGTAGTGGCGGACGCATTGAGTAGAGGAGTCCCAACGTCGCTGGAATCGGAGTCGCTCGAGGGACTCAATGAAGCAGTAGTCAGCGCTATGAGCACTAAAGAAGAGTCCAAATGGCTGAAGGAACTAAGACAGGAACCACATTTAGGAGAGGTGGTAAGACTGGTAGAGGAAAAGAAGTGGGACGAAGTGGTGAGAATCCCAGGAGTATCGCGACTGCTAAGGATAGCAGACTTTGAAATTGAAGACGGCGAGTTGAAAATGTACCTGGAAACGGGCCAATTGGTAGTGGTAGTGCCGAAAAGATTCAGGTACGAGATATTCCAGGAAGCTCATAGTGGCGTCTTCGCAGGCCATTTCAGCGCGCATAAGCTGATAAATAAGTTAAAAAGGGAAGTTTATTGGCCAGGTATGAACCAGGATGTTCAGAAATGGACCAGGGAATGTCAGCGTTGCTTTGTGCATAACCCACCTCAGACCCTGGTACCACCATTACGACCGGTTGTAACAACAAAGCCTTATGAGATAGTCGGCGTAGATGTCCTGGAGCTGGGTTTAACGAGGAACGGGAACAGATACGCGGTAACGGTCATAGACCACTTCTCAAAATATGCCGCCGCATATCCTGTGCCGGATAAGTCGGCCGAAACTATCGCGAAAACGGTTTTCGTACGATGGATAGCAGATGGCTGTAGGTGGCCTAAGACAATTCTCTCCGACAAAGGAGGAGAATTCGTAAATCAAGTCATGGAGGAAATAACGAAGATTACGAAAATTAGCCACATCACGACCAAGGGGTATAACCCTAGGGAGAATGGGCTCACTGAACGTCTAAACGGAACTATAGTGGCCATGCTTAGGAAAAGTACGGTAGTCCCGACCGAATGGGACACAAGATTGCCGTTCTGTTTGATAGCATACAACATGATGCCACACAGTGCGACGGGCGAGAGTCCATACTTTCTGCTCCACGGCATAGATCCGGCGTTTCCTTCCAATATCGCCCCGAATGGAGGAATAACATGGTATAGCATGGACAAGTCCATGGATGAGTACAAGACGGAAATACTACAAGCGGTAGCGGAGACTAGCGAAAGAATAAAGGAATATAATGACCGCGTCAGGGAAAGCATGAAAAGGCACTACGATAGGAACCAAAAAGTGGCAGGCAAAACCTTTCCCAAAGTAGGCGATCGGGTCTATGTGTTTTCTCCGAACGAAAAAGCGCGAAAATCCACCCAAAACTGGTCTGTGAGTGGGCGGGCCCATTTCGAGTGTTAAAGGTGAGTGAGAACTCCGCCCTGGTCGCTAGGATTGGAGAGAATAGCAACCCTATACGAATCCAATTCGACATGTTAAGAATTGTCCCCAAGGAAATACCTGATGACAGGGTCGATACAGAGCACAATAGGGGACGGAAAGGAAGAAAACCGCGAGTAAGAGCATGTAGGATTAATGTTTCTCCTTTCAGGAGAGCTGCGATCACGACCATTCTCGACAAGGGACATCTCCAAATGGAATGCATTGACGAATGCTTCGCAAACGTTACGTTGGGTGATATCAGTGGAGTTCCACTGCCGGGCGCTTTTGCTCGAAAACCGTTCCGAGACGTGTGGGCTGCATGGAAAGCAGCATCGATATTCATACGGTCAGATATATCGGGTGCAGAAAAGATCCAGCTCTACAAGGACAGGGTGATCGTACTGGACGCCGAGGCGCTTCGGAACATTCTAAGGCTGGCCTACAATGTGTGTACGGACTGGACAGAGTTCGTGTGTTCAAACGAGGGAATAGCCAAACATCCGCCGATCGAGGATAATTGCGTGGTAGACTTCTACAAAATCGCGTTCGAGCGGCTTAAGGAGGACCTGAACGAGGAAGGAAAAGTCAAGCGCCCGAGGAAGGAAGGCGCGGTCGGATACGCTGCACCGGAATCTGCACACTTGATGGAGAAGGACGGCCCCCGAAGAGGCCTAGTCATGAAGGTGGTGACGACATACTCAGAAATGCGCGATGCTCTGAGGGATTGGATGCAGTTAGGCACGTGGATCCTCGTTTTTCCTATTGCGGACGGTGGCGACGGAGCCGTGTTTGAAGAAATCGTGAAGACTGCGAAGTCTCATCTCGAGCAGGGTGGCGTAATAGTGACAGCATGGACGCCAGTGACGTCACAGAATGTCGCCAAATGGATATCGATGATGGAGTTATGGCGTACGCTCGATGCGACGTTTATAAGATTCGCAGGCCCGGATCAGGTCATATCAACAGCGTCCAATATGCTGGTGGAAGAAGAATTGTATCTCAAGGTGGGAACTCCTGAAGGAACGGCTCAATTTTACAATGCCTACCCGGGAGTAGCTGCGGCGAAGAACCTTTATGAGGCGATAAGGAAACAGGTCGTAGGAGTAGAGCTGCCAGATGTGATGTCTGAACGGTCGATGAGGACATCGACTTCCCTGAGGGGAGGCGTGTTAGAATATAAGCGGAAGAGTAACTCACCGAATCCGGGCAGGCTCCTGAAGCGCAGGACTCAGTAAGGAATGGTCTTCCCCTTGACGGCAAACGCGCCCCAAGCAACACAGGCGAGGCGTAGGCTAGGATCGATATAGGTGATGGCAAACGCGCCCCAGGCGAGACGGCCAAGGCGCGGGAAGCGGGTTAAAGGAAGAGCCCGCCAAGAGGGTTAAGGCCGGCTAGTCAGAGTTTTTGTGGGTGTGTGTGTGTCTTAGGGACCGTCCTCTGTGCTCGCGGTGAGCCTTCTGGCGCCCTGTTAGCTCTTAGTGAGCGTTCTAGCTCTGTGTGAGCATCTTGGAGGCCTGTTAGCTCTCAGTGAGCGTTTCTAGCTCTGCGTGTGCATCTTGGTGTCTCGATAGCTCTTCGTGAGCGTTGCTGTGTCTCGATAGCTCTTCGTGAGCGCTGCTGTGTCTCATTAACTCTTCGTGAGCGTCTGGTGGACTGCTGCTCGTTGTGAGTGCCTCGTGATTCGTTACCTGCTTGGAGGCCTGCGAGTAGGAGGCCTTAGTGTACGTCTCATCTGCAACATACTCATCAGCGCCACGGTATCGGGTCCTCGCTAAGGTATCTCGCGGAGGCAACAGGGTGAGCGAAAGTATCCTGTGATAAGGTCGTCGTTGATAAGTTTTTCCGGCCTGTGAGTCTCTTAGGGGGTCTACGCCTCGTGATAGCTAGGTTCTCTTTAGTAGTACTACTGCGCTTCAGCGGGTCTGTTAGGGCCTGATAGGATCGTGATTTTGTGTAACGTGCATTTGTGTTCTGCTTCTGTTTCTTTCATCTGTCAGTAAATTGTTTTGTTCGTTGATAAAGGTTTTTTATTAACTAAGGTGTTGTGTATTGAAGAGTGCCCGTGATTATCGGGTCTATCGATTACCTAAACCTTAATATCCATTTCACCCGGCTCTTACACACGTTGTACTGCGTATCTGGTTACATGCGAACTCTGTGCACAGGAGAAACGGTGCGTCCTCTATACAGACGCCTGGACGAGAATGCGTGAGCGTTGCAAAACCCGAGTTCCTACCCCATCAACAGCTTTTCGCGACATCGCACCGTATATGTAGAGCACACTCATGAATGCCCTATCCCAAACTCCACCCCCCCCCCCCCACCACCCCCTCCCCAACAACTAAGGTTAGAATATCACACTGCTCAGTGATAGCTCCGTTGGGAAAGTGAACTGCTGTAGGTCCTTGTAAAAAAGCGGCTGCGCCCCAAAATTAATAGTATGGATGAGCAAAAGCGTTGAGGCTTACCAGGTAGAGCGATCCTATAGCTGTAATTGTTTCTGATAGGAGATGGTTGTAGTGGTTTAGACGTCTGGTGTTGAAGATCACCTGGGCAGTAGGTTATCATTGATTTTTTGCGACAATAATAATAAACAGTTTATTATGACGTATAGGACAGCCGTGAGAGAAATTGACAATGGAACACAAGCCTAAAAAAGAGAAACGTTGACAGACACTAACGCACACATAGAACAACAAATACAACAACAACAAAAGACACGAAAAAACGGGCCGACGACAGCTTACAATACCGCTCCTAATTCGCGAACAATCGACGCTTTGAGACAGATTTTTCCGTCGTGAACCGTCACAGTACCATAACTTCGTTTACATTCAATTATATGAAAATTAAATTACATCATTCGATTCATCTCCCTCCTACCAATCCAACTACCTGCATGAACTGTGAAATTGGATACTCTTGACCTAGTTATGGAGCTCGTCCTCTCAAACGTCCGCTAATTGATTTACGACCTGTCCGCGTGCGCCACTTGTCCATCTTTATAGAGCTAAAGAGCTTAATGAAGAATTCCATTACAAAATTTCTTTATCAGATCGGTGGCCATCATTTTGGTAGTAGACACTGCGAAGTTTACCGAGTTTGTTGGCCTGTTCATACTATGATATGGTTTCTTCGAAGTTCAGCCTTCAATTTCTAGTTAGTAACGAATATCACGAAGGAACTATCTCACTTATTATGAGAAGTTGAATGCTTTCCCTCAGGTCCAGCAATTTTCAGCCAATTCCATGTTCTCAAAACTTTAAAGAAATCTTCCGCCCTTGCTCGCCCATATCTGAGTTTTCGACACTTCCAATAACATTATTCTGTTCACCACAAAAACCTCTATCGAATGGTGTCAATATCGACCAGTTTCGGAAAAAACGAATTTTTAAGAATTTCGCATCTAGGACGAGGGCGCCCTAGGCCGAGCCTGCGCTGACGATGAGGCCACCGAAAATCACCATTTCCGAATTTGGCCAAGATGGGCACCGTTCGATAGAGCTTTTGACGATGAATTAAACGGTGTTACTTAGTCTAGCAAAAACTGTAATCTGAGTGAGTAAGGGAGCGGAGAACATCGACCGTTGCTGTGCCAAATTGCAACGCGGACGTGTTTGGAGCGCAATAACCTTGTCAAGTTTGAATCCTTTCGACTATATCTTGTGGGTTTCATAGTCAGTAATAATGTCTAGTAGCGATCTAAAGCACAGCGATGTTGCTCTAGAACGGACAACGTTACAGCTGCGCGAATATGCAGGTTAAGCTTGTGTGAAAGGATTTATTCCGATTCCGGTCGACCACTGCGGTGAGGCGCCGAGAGCTAACGGCTTAAAAGTGTGTCTGCGGTGTTACTTAGTGCAGCTGATATTAAATACTGTTCAAACAGGAACAATTTACTAGTAAAGAGATAGTATGAAAATCAACATATAATCTGTTTAGAGTTTATTATTAAAAATATTCTAGTCATGAAAACTGAAAGGTCTTCCACTTCGATATAGGTCCATTCTGCTTAGGCTAGCGTCATCGTCTCTTATTGTCTTACGTAGTCGGCAACACGACTATTTAGCGCCTCTTTACTTTTCTTCCACACATCTTCTTGCAAGTGCTCCGCCACATCATAATATTTGAAAATACACAGAAAATGAGTGATCTTTTGCAAATTCTAAGAAATTTACAACAATCCAGATTTATCTTTTTAATGAAAAGTACTCTATCTTTAGTACGACTCCGAGTGTCCACAAGCAATACCAACTCCGATGTGTCATCCTTGTACACCTCCTTCTCTAGCGCCAGCACGAATGCATTACGGCTTCCCCACTTAACTCACGTAGCTCCGTAGCGGGTATCTTTCTAAGTAATTGTATGCATGCATGTTTATTACATGGATTACCCATATGAATCAAATGTCTAGATCAAACAAACCGAGAAGAAATCATCTTCCTTGTAGAAGTTATGCATCTTGCAACGTAAGAAACAAAACAAAACAAAACAAAACAAAAAGCAACTAAAAACAGACAAACAACAATGCATACAAGAACAAGAACAAGAAAGCAACATGAATCGGAAAACAGCACCTAGGTTAAACAAGCTAGTCGACGGCTGACAACTTCATAGTGTTATCCAACAACCTTCTAAATGAGCTCAGTTTAACTGGAAGAACTATTTGTTTGCTGAGTTTAGCATATTCGGCACCTGCCCTACACACAAAGAAATAACGCCCTACGTTCTTCCTAACCCGAGGTAGTACCAGCTTGGGATTGCTACCTCTAGTGTTGGAATTAGCAACTTTAAAAACTAACCCAGATCTGATGCCAGTGCGTCCATTAAGGATTTTGTGGACCATATTAGGTCAAACTTTTGTCTTCTGCTAGCTAGGGAGTGGAGGCCAAAATTCGCGTTCATTTCCGCAATACCCGGAATAGACTCATAAATGAAAGCAATCATCCTAGTCATGAGTTTGCGTGTAAAACTATTTTGGACTCTTTCGAGCCTAAGGGCCGCAGCACGTTTGTGAGGATTGAAGATGACCATTCCATACTCTAGTGTTGACCTGATATGTGTCTTGTATGCTTGTAAGAAAATCGATGCCTCACAGGTAGATAAGGCTCTGAATAAATTATACATAACCTTTGTGGCCGTGGCTGCTATTCTTTCATAATGCTGATCAAAACTTAAGTCTTCTCTCACAAGGAAACCTAAATCACAAACTTCATGCACCACTTGAATAGGATTTCCTTTGATGGAGTAGCTGAAAGGATTGGATTGTGACCCGAGGTGTAAGATCTTGGATTTGTGATCAGACAAGGGTAGTTCCCATTTTTCTGACCATCGAACAACTGCATCAATGGAGCTCTGAAGAATCTTTACATCATCCACGCACAAAATAGGACGATAAATCTTGAGGTCATCGGCAAAGGCACAACATGATGCTCCCAAAGCTGAACTGACCGGCGGAAGATCATAAGTGTAAATAATGAAAAGCACCGGAGAGAGTACCCCACCTTGGGGAACACCACTGGAAGCTATTTTGGGCCGGGAAAACTTTCATTCACCCGAACCATAAAAGTTCGGTCACGAAGAAATTCTTTCACCCAGGAGACAATTTGTTTATGAAGTTCCACAGATAACGACCTCGAGATTAGTTTATCATGACAAACTTTATCAAAAGCTCTTTCAATCTCAAAATACATAACGTCAACTGCTTTGCCATTATCAAGCTGAAACGTCCAATCATTCAAGCACATAAGCATAGCAGTAACGGCAGACTTAGTTCCTTGGAAGCCATGCTGAACGTCAGATATTACTTTGCATTCTGTCAAATGATTTACAATGAGCTTCTTTAGCATTTTCTTGAAGCCCTCGCGAGAACTGATGTGACACTAATAGGCCTAAAGTTGGAAGGGGAACTGAATGGTGGTTTTTTGGGTATTGGTGTTATATATGCGCTTTCCCATCTAAGAGGAATATCCAAAGTCGTGAAGCTTAGGTTGAAAAGTTATTCCAAAGGGCCGGCAATTACGTGTGCTACACTTTTTAGAAACGAAAGCGGAACGTGATCGGATCGGAAGTGAGAGATCGTGAAGTGGGCCAGTGGCGTAGCATTTCATAGATCTCTTCCCTACGAAACCACATGGAATCCTTCAAAAAAGGAAAAGCTGTGTCGTAGGTTACGTTATCCATTGAAGGGCTGTGCACGGGCTAAGCTCGCTCGAAAGTGTCAGCCAAAAGCTCAGCTCTCTCATCATCCTTAGTGACTTAACGTTCACTGGGATCAGAGAAGGCACCAAATTTATTTCTGGTCCGCAACCTAGTGTTCGAAAAGCGATAGAAACTGTTCCTATTCTTGTCCTCGATTACCTTCTTTTTAATGGAGCAGTTCACTTTTTTCAATTATTTCTCAAAAATCTTGTTAAGCTCCTTGAATGTAGCCTATAGTCTTTCATCGTTGCCTTTAATAGCTTCACTCCATGCCTCTATTTTTTTCTGTGGAGCGATTGTAAGTGACTTGACAAATGGAGTCGCTTGAGGGACATTCTAACAAGCGGTACAAAAAGCTCAATGCTGTGATTAAGAATTACTAAAAACATCTCATATTTGGCATCTAGATCAGGTGCCAAATTGAGTGACCCATACCATTCGACGCCGTAAAGATACGCCGAAATCTTTTCGTAATCAACTTGTTTAAAATGTCTTTTGTATACACACCGGTTAAGGTCTTTAGTTAAATAGTTTAATTCGAACTTGACCATTGGAATGATCATCCCTGCCGATAGGCTGCTCGACCACAACGCTACAGATAACTGATTGATTGTTAGTCAAAACTAGATCCAAAATATTCGATCCTAAGGTAGGGTGTTTTACCATTTGGCTTAATTCGTAGATACGACACATTTCTAAAAAAAAGCCCTAGCCGGAGATGAGCTACAAACCAAAGGCTCATTAATCCATTTCAAACTAGGCATATTAAAGCCACCGCATATAATACAAAGGTGATTACACGTCAGTAAGTCAGTGACTGCCTTGATCATTTGTTCTGACTTGAGGACTGAACTATCAAGTTACAGGTTCATGAGGCCTTACTTGAGAGCAGGGAGTTCCCTTCCTATGTCCTTACATACACGTGTGTTCACATCTTTATTATGGTAAAGCATTGGGGTACTGTAGCGGAGGGGGCTGACGAGGCCGGGGCCGAGTTGCCGTGGGCGAGCCGAAGTCGAGACTGACGAAGCCAGGCGTGGCTTCGTCTTCGTAGACGGGTGCGGGTGCAACGTGACAGCTGGGTGTGCGGACAGCTGTCTGTGACCCGACAGAACAAGCAGGACTACGATAGACTGTGATAATTCGTAGCGACAATTCACCAAATAGGACATCCGAAGAAACCATTTCGTAACCGTGAACCATTGATTCCTTGAAAACACACAAAGGAGAAAGAGTCTTAGCAATCAATAATGCAACTGCCACTCCACGCTTACCGACTCGATTACATCTGGCAACTACAAACTCCTTGGACCAATTACCCAATAGAGAAGCTTCATCTATATCCGGCATTAACCAAGTTAATGTTAAAGCCACAATACTAACGTGCTTTTGCGCAAGCGAACACAAAAGACCGTCAATGTTCTTGACCACAGATCTGACATTAGCTAAAACACCTATTGGTTTAGCACCAAAAGACGTCAAAGACCTTCGAGCTCAAATCAGTTTCCCGATTCATGATGGAAAGAGTTCGTTGATGACATGTCTTGCGTATAACAGTAGAGTTCGCATTATGCAGAGTATCGCGAGAGATTCGACTCAACCGTTCACCGCGCCTGCGCTTTGTTGGTTAAAGAAGGGCAGATATAGATGCCCTTCTGAGAGAAGAAACGCAAACGCATTGCCCGCTTAAGCGCCTCTCTCTGATAACGAGAAGCAGGTAAAACAACTTTGATCAATCTAGGATAATGAACTCCTATACGATACACGGATATTGGAAAACACTCCACATCTAAATAATCAAGCAAGTTAATAACACAAGTTCCAGTCGTGATTCACCCTATCGTAGGAACTATTAGAACTCCGGAACACCAGAGATAACAATGGAGCGTTTCAGCTCAGAGTTAACAGCTGTCACATTATGAGAATCAACTCCTAGTTCCACTGTTGTGGATCTAGCGACCTCAGTGGGCCTCGCACTGGACAAACTATTAATCTTCCTCTTTAAAGCAATATTTTCTTCCCTCAACTTCCTATTCTCCTCCAGTGTACTCTCGAGTCGTTTGGCCAGCTCGGCGGTTTCGGAACGAATCTCCATGACCACATCCAGGAACATCTTCATTAGGGGAGTCATGTCCTGTGTGGCCAAAACACCTTGAAGACGATCAATCGTCGAATCAGGAGAAGAATTCGGCAGGTCCATACGCGATCGTCTCACTAGAACCAAGGAAGAACGGCACGGCAATGACAGCATGATACAGGTAGACAGTCAGGAAGCAGTGGCAGATCAACCACTGATCGCGACCAATCAACCTATTGATCTGCAGACGATAGACGAACTGAACAAAATTTACCGTTGCTAGTGGCGCAACGAATCGAGTAGAATAATAATCACCCCCCCCCCCCCCGCCACAAGGGATAGACGCTTCAATGCAACGACGTCGCCTGATGACAGAAGAATACCATACACGGCAGTCGGAGATAGATGGCCGGTAAGAGAACGCGCCGCCAACAGGGCCGATAGCAGACCCGACCGCTCACGACACGAGAAGTATTTCAAGTAGCAGCTGCTCGCTTCTCTCCATTCTAGTCATTAGTGGGGAAAGGATAGAGTCCCTTAATTAAATTCTATAAAATCTTATAAAGTTTAGCTGTGTCTGACTATTACATTTTTAAAACTAGAATTTTCATAAGAGCTACACCTTCTTCGACAGCTGTTAGTCGAATAGCTGTTTCCCTTTCATTTGAGGAAGAATATTCGACGCTTCTCCTTCTTTGTGTCTCAAAGTAACGAGAACTCAGCATCGAGACGTCAAAAATGTCTTCTTCCAGTTCACCATCTCCGCTAACAAGTGGCAGCTTTATTTCACAGATTTGCTTTCTGCCAATGAAAAGTATCTGAAATATTGTCCATTCAGAAAAATTGATTAGAGATATATGGGCAAAATTGATGAAAGGGAAGCCCTACCTTAGCCTTATACGTGGGCCATTCCATTTAACCCGAGCATCATTACCCACGTTAGCATTAGTGTTCGCCAACAATCGCTGTTGTCGTCACGCCATCGCTCGTGCTACTGTGTCAGAAAAAGACTAGAGCAAACGGCATTGTAATTCATTATGAACAGTGCGCGCTACATTTATACGGGAAGGCAGCCTCATCAAAAGCAAGGGCTAGGTGAGGTCAAATGAGGCGCGCGCTCACATTAGCCCTCAGTGCACACACGCTAATGTGCACATTGCACATTAGCGCGTGCACCTCTCTGCTGATTTATTTTCGATTTGTGTTACCCTAAGAATTTTGGTTCTCCTCGAAAGCAGGACACTTTCATGGGCTCATTTGCAGGCAGGATTTCTTATACTTCAATCCTGCCTTCTCCAGGTAATAATTCTCTGTGCTAGAACAGCTTATACAGAGTTCAAAATAAAGAACTTTCGGAACAATGGTAGAGAAATGTCTCCGGCAACTTGAAAGACTGGCCATATTCCTGACCATGAGGTCACCTTTTTGGCTGTCGCGTTAAATTTTCTTCCACACTTGGGAGGGCGCAACTGCTCAGTCAGGCTAGGTAGACATCGGGGCTTCATCAGAATTACGGCACCCTAGATGACTCCCATGTGCTTTCGGCTAAGAGCAAATATGTTGTTCGGGACAACTGCTTTTTGCACATCACCTGAGCAGAAATCTAGAACTTCTCCATTTTCATTCGTCACTCATCACAGTTATCTCACTTCGAAAAAATAATAGGACAGCTGTCATTCATCGCTTTTCTTTGTTCTAGGGGTGCTCCCCCCTCCGATTAGGGTAGACTCAGTTTCAGAGAGTCTCGGCGTAATTCTCATAAACGCATGTTGTTTACCCTACCCGCACAACCTGAGGCCGGATTCACGATTGATAAGGTAATGGGATAACTGTAATGGACTAGCTTACGATGAAGAGGATGGTAGGCAGAGGGCAAATTTGATGCTTATGATATGGTATAGTTTGAGGAATGATATAGTTCTACACCACCATTCATCCACTCTTTACGCTCTTGTGATTTCCAGGTAATGCTTCAAATTATACTCTCTACCCACGTAACCCTGGGGAATGTCATTCATGAATCCGGCTTCTGCAGCGTTCGATACATCACATACAGCTTCATTGTCTATTTGCGTACGTTTCGAGCTTGTTATGTTAGGCCTTTTATTACCAAAAGGTATAACGTTTCGATGTTTCGTTTCGAGCAAGAAGTAGAAAATTTTCTAGATTACTACATGGAAAAGTTGCGGCCATCACTTGCTCAGCATTTTCGAAGCAGTCTCGCTAAGTTATGCCGGCCTGTCCAACATACAAAACTTCTTGACCTCATCATTTACGACCGCATGTACTAACATCGTTTCGCGAGTATCCCATGGCACAATTTATCCAGGCGATCAGCCTGCACGCGGTCCTCGTGCTCGCACAGTAGCCGAAAGAGGTGACCTCATGATCAGGAATACAGCTACACTTTCATGATGGCGAAGACATTTTTCTACCATAACTTTCTAGGGAAGAATGATTTATTTCGAAGTCTGTAGGAACTGTTCTAGCACGGAGAATTGCTACCTGGAAGACGCAGGATTGAAGCTAAAGAAGTCGTGCCTACGAGTGAAACACATGAAAATGTCCTGCTTTACCAACCTACTTCTAGAGCGTCGCAACGCCTAATGCGACAATAGTTATGTGTGGTAATGTATTTTTTAGATGAGCGATAACCTATTCAACTATATAAGTACCATTGTAGAGCTGAGGCAGCAAGGTAGATCCATTAGCCTTGTAGCAAAAAAAATTGCAGAAGGTAAGTTCTTTTAATCCACTTCAATATTTTACCATGCGTAAGTATTTGTAACATATGTGTATTGCTCGAAATTTAGGTCCTTGTGCCTTTCAAGTACACGACGATCTGGAGATTTATCAAAAAGTGTGAGGACAAGAAAGTTCCCAAAAAGCAGATACGATATTTTTATTTATTTGATATATTATAAATTTTATATATATGATATAATTGATACATTTATGTTTCCCTCAGAGAAAATTTAGAAACGGATTATGATATTAATTATGCACAATATCTTTCAAAAAGAGGTTTTTATGTTTGAATATTATGTACGATGTTTATATCCATTTGATATATTACATATATTTGATATGTATATTTGATATAATTGATACACTTATGTACGCCTCATAGTATATTTAGCAGGTAGAGAAGGCTTTACGAGAGAATAAACAAAGTAAACTAACAAAGTAAACTAACCTGTAATCGGTATATAATCCACAACAGATGACCACAAAAGAAATATATTCACAATAAAATTCGGATTAGATAGATAAATTTTATAAATGGGTAAACACGAAGCCATGTACAAGTAGCGACACTCGTACGTCGAACAAACGCTAACGACAAGCAAAACCGGAAATACGCGGACTAGTAGTGTGATAAGACGAAAGCAAAGAAACATAAAGAGTGAGGGACGCAAAGGAGGAGAGTGGAATAGGAAACACAACCGCAATAAAGGGCTGTGTGGGATTAAGTGCGAATGCGACGTTCGACAAAGGCCGAGAAGGTCTGGAAGAAGGACTAGAATGTTCTAAAAGGGCGGGAGGAAGACAGTTATCTAAAGCGATAAGGATACAGCTTACAGAACTCCCAACATATACGCCGCAGTGTTCCAACTGCGCTTAGTCGATCGATCTCGGTGTTGTGGAGAGTGGCAAAGAATTGGCGTGTAGTGGAGCGCGATAACGCCTCGCGACGCATACGCCGCACAACCACAGGGCATGGCTAAGCCTGCGCCAATACATCCAACAGCTGTAAGGCAATTAATAACAGCTAACTAGCTAATAAGAGCAGACCACTGCGTGACTACCCAGCTAGGGTTACATCTAATTACGTGTACCATTTTCAGTTCAAATTCAACGTTTGTAAAAACGAAATCAACATTTTTCAAATCGAATTCAATGTTTTTCAAAACCAATTTAATGTTTTCCAAGACGAATTCAACGTCTTCTTTGCAAGCTGTACGTTTCAATCTCCGGCTCCAGTCGCTTCAGTTGCTCTTGTCGCTTGAAGCTGGAAGAGGTCCAAACTTGGAACTCGCAATGACAATAAAAAGTGGAGGGATCGGCTTATATGATACGGGGATGATTCCAGAAGAACGTTGAATTTGTTCTGAAAAAACATTGAATTCGTTTTGAAAAACATTGAATTCGTTTTGAAAAACGTTGAATTTGAACTGAAAGTGGTATAAATGCATGATGTTATATAACAATGTAGAGCAAATAGGTATGAATGATAAACTTCTAACGATACCACAAGTAGGTAAATAAGGTAATGCACAAATACTACACTCTAGCCGCGGTACACTCTTTGAAGACTAGAGGTTATCAGCCTCCCTGACCAACATATGTCATACTTCTATGCTCCTCCTCTAGGAATTCTGCACATAAACCGCTGTGAGTTCATGTTTGTGTTGTGCTCTGAGAGTTATAAAGTAAAGAATCACTTATTACAATTGACTACAGACGCATCCGTTGATGAGCCACCAAATTGGTGCATCAGCCGTGGATTCAAATCCACGCAAAAGTTTCTGCCCTAGTTCTCCCTAGTGAGAGACAGAAGCTAAAAAAGTACTCCAGTAAGCGTTCCTCGGGAAACCAGGAGAACTTTAATAAAGCCTTCCTACCGTGTTCTCTCAGGAGAGCCCTGAAAGCATCTGAAACTTCTTTCCATCGCTAAGGAAAGAAGCTTTCAAAAGTTTTCCATTAAGCGTTCCTCAGGGGACCAGGAAAACTTAAAGACTTCCTACCGCGTTCTCTCAGGAGAGCCCTGGAAGCACCCAAAACTTCTTTCCATCGCTAAGGAAAGACGCTTTCAAAAGTTTTCCATTAAGCGTTCCTCAGGGACCAGGAAAACTTAAAGACTTCCTACCGCGTTCTCTCAGGAGAGCCCTGGAAGCACCCAAAACTTCTTTCCATCGCTAGGGAAAGAAGCTTTCAAAAGTTTTCCATTAAGCGTTCCTCAGGGGACCAGGAAAACTTAAAGACTTCTTACCGCGTTCTCTCAGGAGAGCCCTGGAAGCACCCGAAGCTTCTTTTCAATTCTAAGGAAAGAAGAATTCGAAAAAAAGCTCTATTAAGCGTTTCTCGAGGAACCAGGAGTTCTTTCAAAGCCTTCCTTTACCAGGAAGCAAAACGTTTCTTTCCAGCTCATTGGAAAAAGATTAAATCAGCCGTTCTTTCCGGTTAAACCTCAACAGAGGGGCCAATTGAAAACGCTGAAAAAGCTCGCTCACTGTGCGAGTTCTCATCTGAGAGAGCCAGAAGAGCAAAAAAGACCGGCGTGACAGGAAAAGAGTTCTAATTCGATCCAAACGGAGTAAAATCTAAGGTGAAACTGTGAAACCTTGCAAAAATCAATAAGATGGCAGAAATATAGGTCTATAAGACAAAGATGACGAATGCTTGCGAACTGTTCAAGAAAAGCGAGTCAGAAGTCAACTTTCTCGACCAACCGTTCGCGTTTCCGGAAGAAAGGAAGGATTGCGAAGCATAAATTAGGGAGAAGACAGCACAGCTGAACCACCTAATGAGGACTTTAATGAGCAACAAGCAGTTCTACGACAATTGCTTAAAAGAAGCCATCGAAATTATTATTTCACGTCCCGATGAGAAAAAACGTGGATAGCTCATGACGGAGTTAAATGAGCACTTGCAAACTGAATCAAACGAGCTTGACATCACGGTCATGCGTTGGCAGAATAAAGGATGAACTCTTTCAGCAAACAGTTTTAATTGCCAGCTGTCAGGAAGGTAGCAACGGTAACCGTACTGTCACTGGCAATAGTGGCAGTAATTGCACGTCGACAAATGGGATCGCGCCTCCGCAGGAACGCAGTGTTGCTCTCATGCGACCCCTTCTCGAGGTTCCAACCTTCTCAGGAGACTTCAGAGAGTTCAACGCCTTCTGGTCGGTATTCTAGGCACTCATACACAATGATGCCAGTTTAAGTGACCAAGAAAAGTTCCTGTTCCTGAAGCAAGCTCTCAAAGGTGAAGCTGCAGCATCCATCACATACGTTCCCGTGATTGGGGACAATTACTGCATTACGGACAACATCCTCAAAAAGCAGTACGACAGATCGGCAAGTATAGTATATACTTATAAGCGAGATCGAAAAAGTCCCGCGTGCTCACGATACACCCAAAAGCTGTCGTGACACCCTTTTTGCCATCACGTCGCGGGTTATACACCTGGAGAACCACTTAATGCGGATCGAGTATGGCACCGCTTGACTCTGTCAAAATTCACAGAATATATCTGCAGCAGTGTAATATCGAAGGAAAGCAATTATAGCACACCGCTCGACGTGAAGGGCGTAATCGAAGCCATTGACAAAATTTTCACTCTGCAGGAAACTACTGAACTTTGAACAGCAACCTTGTTCGGCAACGAAGCAGCACACTGCTAGCAAGAGAGAAAGTCTAGAGTGGACAAGGGAAACCGAGGAGGAAGGGACAACCAGCGAGAAGTGGTAATCCTGTACACTTGATATCAAAGCAGGAGCTCCTCTATGAATATAAGGACCTATTCATAAGCAATAAATATGTTTCTATAAACACATTTGCAGAGAATTTCATAAACGTGTATTGTATCCAGACTCAATAAGATCTTTGCTAAGGTGGTTAAACCTGACTTTGAAGTCTTCAAAAATTACACAGGTTCTAGCAATTCTAAGGATTTTAGCATAAATTGCAGCTTTTTTAACCTTGCTACTGATAGAAAAATTATAAGTTGGTAAATTAAGGACTTTAAAGCTGAAAATATCTGTTTTATTATACATTTTAGTGTAAACATTATCATCCTCTACCCAAATATGTAAGTCTGAGTAATTACATCTACTATAATCCAGGTGAGTAATTTCTAATTGCCAAATATTGTTACAAACTTTGTTTAGGATGCTAGAGACTGTATTATTATCTACGTTATGAACAATAAGTATATCATTCATGTATTTAAAATTTCTGAAAAACTTGTTATACAAATAATTTTTATAGAGTATTGGTATTCCATAACCGTAATTGTTAGGTCAGCCATCAAGAGACTGCAATTACCCCTTTGCGAAACCCCAACTTTTGCTTAAATAAAAATCATGCAAATTGACAATAGCTATTAGAAATAAGGAAATCAACCTAGTAAATAGGATCTCCTTTAGTATAGTAGGTAAATCTACCACTATATAATTGAGTTAGTTCCCTGCCCTGTAGATGATGAGGCGTATCTCATTCAGGTTGGAAACCTGGCTGAGATACGCCTCGTGGAACCGCCCACCATCTCATGGAACCCCTTGCGACGCCTCCGCGTACCTCGCGCGGGCAACGCCTGCCGTTCACCATGGAATGTTTTTACAGCAGAGGACGCGTAGCCTCCTCCTGCTTGAAACAACGGCATCTGCGCGCGTTTCTGAGTGCCTGAATCCAGAAGACGGGTTCCCTTCGTCGCACCACAACCTTCTGGAGTCAGGAAAGGAGACACCGTCGTCCTACGCCTCTGCGTACCTCGCGCGGGCAATGTTGGCTGTTCAACATGGGATATTGTTGCAGCAGAGGAAGCGCATCCTCCTCCTGCTCTACACAGCGGCAACTGCGAGCCTTTCTGAGCTCCTGGATCCAGAAGATAGGTCATTCGTCGCGCTACAAGCTTCTGGAGCCAGAAGAGGTGATACCGACGTCGTGTGACGAGCGGGCGCTCGGAAAACAAGTGGGCTAGGAGTTGGGACCAGGGAGGGGGGGGGAGGGGAAGACCAGTAAAGGTGGGCCAGCAATTAGATCCAGTAAGAAGAAACGAGTTAGGGGAACCTGGTGTCCGGATTTGGAAGGGTGTCAACGACATCCGGTGACCCAAGCTGTTTAGAACGAGAACGGTTGCGGAGGAGCAACCTGAGGGCAGAAGTACTGCGCAGCACAAACCAATGGCGTTACTGGACGGTATACATTGGATCCGGTCGAAGATTTTCGGATAATTGGATGATTCGGATAACGCTATTTTGGCGGACCCCAGGTTTTTGGATGATTCGGATAACGGCGACTTTGCGTACCCGGATTTCTGGATGAATCGGATCGGGTTATCCGAATCGGATATCCGAAAATGATTTTCAATAAATACATTAAATTCGACCAAATCTCCGGATTAATGAATGATTCGGATAACGCTATTTTGACGGACCCCGGATTTTTGCAGGGTTTGGATAATGACAATTTCGGGGACTCCGGTTTTTTGAATTATTCGGATACGGGCAATTTCGCGGACCTTGGATTTTTGAGTTACTCGAATCGGATATCCGAAAATGATTCATTGGGATCCAATATATACTGGACGGTCGGGAGAGGGTGCCTATGATGAACGTACGGAAGTGGTGAACGGCTTGATGCCAACAAAGTACGCTGCAAATCCAAGATGTTAGCGTATTTCAAGTTTTACAAAAAATTCCCTAGGCCACTGATGTTGCAAAGTCGCGCGAAGCGCGCAAGTGCGAGACACGCCGTTAGGCGTGTCGGAGCACTTGTTTATTATAAGAGCAGTTGTTTGTGTAAAAAAGTCTATTAAAGTTGTTATCGACTGCTAAATTTTTTTACAGGCATTACGAAAGCATAGTCCAATGAGACTAGCTATGCTCGTAATGATGATGGCATGTGGAATATTATTAAACGTGTTAATGAAGTCTGCAGAGAAAAGTTTGAGATTCGTACCTCTAATATTTGTTAAGCAATATCTAATGTTAGTGTCAACAATGGACCAATAACCTATAAAGTGGTTATCTCTATAGCTTACTAAGTTAACGTAATGTTTAAAGTAAGATCTGAGAAATTTAAAATTCTTATTCAATTCAGGGGAAATAGGCTTAATGAAGCTATTAGAAGCTGCTGTTATATATCGAAACTTAATAGGGTTATTGTGAAGTTTACGTATGGCGTGTATATATGGTATATTTACTCTCTCAGATTTGAAGCTGAAGTTTTTACACGCCTTCATATGTAAGCGAAAAATTTCAGTGCTATCCTTTTTATTATATAGTTAGTTTATAGGTATTATTAGATCTATCAATTGCAAAGGTATCCAAATTAAAACCCATCTCATGAGCTATTGCAATTATGTAAAGTTTTTTTGCAGATTATGTCGTAGTTACTACTTGCTTTATCTAAAGGGCAAATTATAAAATGCTTCTGAAGCAACTCAAGATAATAGTGGTTAAATTTGAATGCGTTAAATGCTGAATTTAAGTCTGTGTTAGCTAGGGAGTTTTTGAGATGGTGCTTAAAGGAGTTTTGCAGTATGTTGTTAATGTATGCACACTTGACACTAACAAGCTTATATTTATTTCTTAATTTTTTGATATTCTGAGTAACGGTTTCATTGATCCAACTTTCAATGCCATCCTGATCAATGGATGCAGGTAATCTAAATTTTGTGTCTTTTGTCATGATGTTGTGCAGACCTATCTTTAACTATGTCTAAATCCCCAATAATAACATGTTCCAGGCTTGGCTCTAAGAAATTTTCATAATGATTCTCATTGCAAAGGCAATTATTACTAATTATGTTATGTAGTCGATCTTTATTAATAAACCTTATAGTTTGTTGTAGATAAAGATGTTACGAAATTGGAGGGTTATACGAAAATATAAGAGAGCATTTTTCATAGCTATCTACACCTATGGCTCTCCTAATATCTACTGAGTTAACTAATTTGTTAAAGTTAATGTTGTCAAGTAAACTGTGGTTGTATCTAGCCTGCACAATAAAGAACGAAGAATTATTTTTATAAGATACCTTGCAGCCCTTAAAATGTTGATTGCACAGAATACAATATAAATAGATAGGTATCTAGTATTCAGTCTATAAGTAAATGAATTATCATAGCACAGGCTTTTTTCGAATGACATGACATATTTATAAAGGTCATAGGTACTATTGCACTCATTAATGTCTTGAATCAATCGATTAATGTCAAGATCTTTGTTACTTTTACTACGTTTTTTCCTGCCACGGACCCGATCTTTCCTAACAACAGAAACGCTGTAGTTAGGATGTTTATTGTTATTCTGGAAAAGATTACTAATGCTAAAAATATTTCCATAACATTTAATTTTATCATTTTATCATTTTATCATTGTCCAAAGGGATATGCAGTGTGAAAAAGTTTTATCCAGAAAAGTTCTTTTGATTCCAATGTATTCCTATCAGTATTTTCTTGACCATTGTCTAGAATTGTGACAGCAATGTGATTTCTACAAGTACCATTAAAATGTTCATATAAATAATTTTTCTCATCGAATTTGTTAATGTGGTATAGGTGTTCTTTTATCCTTTCTTTAAGAGATCTATTTGTTAATCCTACGTATTGTGCATTACAAGTTTACATGTTATACAATAAACCAAATGTTTACTTCTACAATCACTATTACTGGAAACATTAGTAAATATTTTAAGCTTAGTAGTATCCTACTATATATAAAAGAGTAAGCGGTTGTCCGTCCGTCTGTCCGTCCGTCCGTCTGTCCGTCCGTCTGCCTATCCGTCTGGCCTTTCCTATCCTAGACGTCGAGTAACAGGCGTCCGGGTTCAGACCATGTGTCACCCATGTCAGGTCGACAGGGTCAGAAGGCGTGTCACCGATGTCGCGCAAAGGGCTTTCGTACTCCCATGTCACCGACGTCGTTCTACAGGCGTCCGAATTCAGAAAAGGTGTCACCGACGTCGTTCAACAGACGTCCGGGTTCATAAGAGGTGCCTCCGACGTCGTGCAACAGGCGAACGGGTTCGGAAGAGCTGTCGCCGACGTCGCGCAAAGGGGGAAGGGGGGGGGGCAGGTACAGAAGACATGTCAGCGATGTCCTTCAAAAGACGTCCGGCTTTAGAAGACGAGTCAACGATGTCGATTAAACGATGTCCGGGTTCAGGAGGTATGCCACCGATGTCACGCCGTGAGCGTGGGAGGACAAGTTTGGGGGGGGGGAATATCTTGAAAAGTGAAATTCTTGAAATTCGTGAAAGTGACCTGGAAGGGGGAGGGGGGCTGGAGGTGACACGGAGACGGGGAATCAGTAATACGGGATCTCTAAAATGGGGTCAGTAGATGGGACCAAGGGAATGGGGAAACCAATAATGGTGTTCAGTAGACGGTTACCAATAAGGGAACAAGAAAGGAGGAGTTAATTAAGGATGGTTACCAATAAGGGCAATCAAACAGAAGGGGTCCAGCAGCTGAAGCGGGCAAGAGGGGACCACTAAAGGATGACCTGTTCGAGAGAACCAGTAAGGTGGGGTGGGGAGGGGGGGGGGGGGGGGGTGGCGTCCGGATTCAAAAGATGTGTCAGTGTTGTGGGGCAACGGGCTTCCGCGTTCAGAAGACGTGTCTCCGATGTCGGTCAAAGGCCGCTTGGGATTGCAAGACGTGTCCAAGAAGGTCCACGTTACATGATTGGTCAATACCAGGATGCAATGAGTATTGTTTCGAAGTATGGAAAACCTGACATATTCCTGACGTTCACGTGTAATCCCTACTGGAAAGAAATTCAAAGCAATTTATATGCCGGTCAAACTGCCGCTGACAGACCGGATTTGGTAGCTCGTGTGTTCAACCTGAAGGTGAGAGCACTCTGCCGTGAACTGTTCAAAAGGAATGTGTTGGGTGAAGTGGCCGCTTACATTTATGTCATCGAATTTCAAAAGCGAGGACTTCCACATATGCATATGCTTCTTACTTTCAAGTCCGAGTGGAAGCTGAATACTGCTGAACAGATTGATCATCTGATTAGTGCTGAACTGCCAGATCCTGAAGAGGACCCCGTTCTGTTTGAATTAGTTTCAAAAAACATGATCCACCGTCCCTGTGGATCTTTAAATCCAGTTGCGGCGTGTATGAAGGACGGGGTCTGCACAAAATAGTTCCCTAAAGGTTTTCAAAATGATACGGCTACCAACGTGAACGGCTACCCGGAATACAGGAGGCGTGACGACGGACGTCATGTAATGCATCGAGGAGTGCGAATGGACAACAGGTCCGTAGTACCGTACTCTCCCTTCTTGACGCGCATGTTCGAGGCTCACATAAATGTTGAGGTTTGCGCTTTAATTCATGCGGTAAAATACCTATTCAAGTATGTATACAAGGGACCGGACCGAGCGCGAATTCGACTCTTCCAACGTTCCGATGACGACCAGTGTGTTCGTGATGAGATTGAGGCCTACATCGACGCCCGGTATGTATGTGCTCCGGAAGCTGTTCACAGAATATTAGGGTTCAAGATGCAGGAAAAAAGTGATGCAGTAGAACGACTGCAGGTTCATTTACCGGGATTTGAAACAGTGACATTCGATGCCGGTAATGAACGACAGGCACTCGAGGCTGCCCAAAATCGATTGAGTACTCTGACGGGGTACTTCTCGATTAACAAATTCTGCGAAGAATTTTCTGCAGAACACGGACGACTGCCGGAGGGTATGGTTGATTCGCGCGATTTGCATTACTTCGAAATGCCTCAGGAGTTCGTCTTCAATAAGGGGTGGAAGGCCAGGAAGCGTCATTCTCGCACTATCGGACGTATGCATTTTGTCGGGCCTCAAGACCAGGAACGCTTCGCTCTCCGATTGCTCCTGCTGTACGGGAAAGGCTTCACATCGTATGAGGATGTGCGTACCGTTGGAGGAACTCTTTACCCTTCCTTTGCGTCTGCTGCTAGGGCTGCAGGATATCTGAGAGATGACGCTTTCTTTGGACAATGCCTTATGGAAGCTGCAGGTTTTCACATGCCTGCGCAACTTCGAGGATTCTTCGTCGCTCTCATTGTGTACGGCTGCTTACAACATCCTCTACCAGTTGCCCTATGGAATGCGCACAAGAATGACTTCATGGAAGATTTTCTGCGTAGCGGATTACCTCTGAGTGTTGCTGAATCGAAGGCTTTCTATGACATAGCAAATCGGATTGCAGTTCTGGGTAGAGACTATCGTTCGTTCCTTGACATCGACATTCCTCAAGAGGACTTAGGCGGTGAGCAAGTCGATTACGATGAGCATAAGCGGCAAGGAGAACGTAATTACAGCCTTCTTAATAACGAGCAAAGGTTGTTAGTCGACGAGGTGCTCACGGCCATCAGTCAACCAGAGGGTCAGTGCTATTTCGTTGATGGTCCAGGTGGGAGCGGAAAAACATTCGTATACACCACTATTTATCATCTCGCAACAGCGAAGAAAAAGAAAATATTAAACGTCGCATGGACCGGGATTGCAGCAAACCTTCTTCCGAACGGTCGCACTGTTACCTCGGCTTTCCGCCTAATAGTCGACGATCAGTGTCGCACGTCGAGTATGAAACGGCAGTCAGAAGAGGCAACAGTTCTGAGTGGAGTCGATGTGATTATTTGGGATGAAGCACCTATGGCGCCCAAACATGCCTTGGAAGCCGTCGACGCATTGCTACGGGACGTTATGCAAATTAGTACACCCTTTGGCGGCAAGGTTATGTTACTAGGAGGAGATTTTCGACAGGTTCTGCCTGTAGTCGAAAGAGGAACTCGGCATGATGTGGTTCAAGCATGCATCAAAAGCTCAAGGATCTGGCCAATATTTAAGTCCTACAGCCTAACCACTAATATGCGTTTGCAAGGTGGGGACGGGCAGTACAGGGATTGGTTGCTTCAGGTCGGTAATGGCGATGTGCCAACCGATGAAAACGGTGATATGGAAGTACCGGCGGCGCTTCTGTGTGAGGAAGACATAGCAGATGCAGTTTTTGGCGATGTGTTCAGTGGGTTGAGCAGTGATCTTGCCGAGCTCGCAATACTGACGCCCCGGAACGTTGATGCTCTTAGAATAAACGATTACGTTCTTGATCGCTTATCCGGAGAGCGAATTACCTTCCTGAGCGAGGACGAAGCCATCGTTGAAGATCCCTCTGACGCATTGAACTTCCCAACAGAATTTCTGAACAGAATGACCCCTACCGGCATGCCTCCTCATGTGCTGCACTTGAAAGTTGGTTGCATGGTGATGCTGCTTCGGAACATTGATGTGAGAAACGGCCTATGCAATGGGACACGCTTAATCGTTAGGATGCTTGGACGGCACGTGTTAGTTTGCGAGCACGCTACAGGTGTTCGTAAAGGTGATCAGGTGCTGCTTCCAAGAATTGACTGCTATTTCTCAAACAACCTTCCATTCCGCTTGAGGCGAAGGCATTTCCCAGTTAGATTAAGCTTCGCGATGACAATAAACAAGTCTCAGGGTCAGTCGTTTTCAAAAGTAGGAATCGTTCTCCACGACCCGATCTTCGCTCACGGTCAGCTCTACGTTGCCCTTTCTCGAGCTCGAAGTCAGAACGGAGTGGTCATAAAAGCTCCCGGAAATATGATGCGCAACATCGTTTACAATGAAGTGCTAAGATAGTATTCAACACTACTGTGTGACTTATACTACTGTTTCATTTAGTCTTTTGTTTGCAAAAACAATAAATTTTAGAATTTGTGTCTCACGTTTTTTGGTATTCTGCGTCAACACACACAGTCAGCCAACGTGCTAGATCATTGATTTCTCTAATTAGTATATTAGAAGTTCCAATTTCAGGGTTTGGGGGCGAAGCCCCCAACCAGACGTTTGGCGGCCGCTAGGCCGCTGAGCGTCTGGTTACTTATAATGAAGTTATCTTGATTATTAGTCTCGCAAATACTACACTTTGTGCTACACATACGTATACTATGTTCATTACCAAAGTCAAGAAGGGTAGGTATGTTGTTAACCTTACTTTTAAGGAATTTATTAAAAGAGTAGTCGCTTGAGCCGTTAAGAGAGTTGAAGTTGTTGGTAGACCACGATAAAAGTCTATGTAGGGTCTAACCCATAGATGGTGAGAAGAGGCTTTTAGCAGGACTGCTGCAAGATAGCGGTGACCTATTGTAAATGAATTTATAAAGAAGATGGTTAAGGAATGAAGACTCTAATGGGAGCGTGCAAGCCCTCCCCCCGGTACCGACTAACACTTTTATAAACCCCATCAAAAGAGCCCCTATTTTTATACAAAGGAGGCACGGCCCTACTGTTAAGGTATATTTGAGGAATATAAGAAAGAGAGAGGTAAAAAAGGTTAAGATGTTTATAAAACAATATGGGTGAGAAAAGAGGTAAGGATTAAAGGGATAAAGTAAGGTTACCATATGCGTATGAACAGTGTAAACGAAAAAGAAACTACAGAAAGAAAAGGAGATTATTTAAGGCAAATAATACTATTTTTGTTATAGGTAGGCGGTCCTGATTGGAATGTATATGAGATCTAAGTATACGGTACGGCAACCGTCAGTTTTTATTCTGTATTCGTCTAGCACATCCTATGGCCTTATACAATAGAGAACTGTTTGTTGCATCTTACAGGAGTGATTAACTAAGTATATGTGGGCAATTGGATTCTAAATTGTGTTACAGGCATGTCGACATCGGAGGAGAATAAGGTATATCAAGACCAAGTGAATCGAAAGGTGTTACTGGAGTGCGTACGCACCACCGGATTAACTGTTCCAAAAAATCTAACTACGACTTTGTTTTACTGGACTTCGTGCAAAAGATCTTGGAGTAAGTGTTAGTAGAAAATAAATGAAGGTGTATAATCAAGTAATAATCATGGAAGATAGGTACCCTAGCTACCGTCCGAACCCTTTCAGTACAGGGTGTCTTCACTAAGACCGGACCGGCCATAAGAGTGACTAGAGTTTAAGTACATAAAAGGAGGGAATAACGGATAATTTTAGGCCAAAATGTGTTATGAATTCTGGCGGGTCTTTATGAAGAGCGGACGCAGGCGTCTCTATGAGTGTAACAAAAAGAACAACACCGACATACGGATTATTAGAGAGAAAACCAAGCCTGTGAAAAACCAAGAAACGTTAGGATAAGAAAAGGGATTAGGGTTATTAATTCAAAGTGGTATATTAAATGTGAAACATTAAGTTATTCATATGAAAAACCTTGCGGGAGGCATACCATGCCGCCAAAATCAAGGGTGAGGAAGTAAATTTGATAAAAGAAAATAAAAAAATAGTCATCGGAAAGGTGCAAGTATATTATAGCCATATTTAATACAACTAGATGATGAGAAGATCACTTGGATTGCAGCCCATGCGTCCTACAGCTGTGAGACTGAATTTGAACATGTATGCATGGCAAGGGAAACCACTCGAATCGATGCTACGCAAGCAAGAAAAGGAAAATGTTGCAATACGGGTCTTGCATACAAAAGTTTTAAGACAAGACTAGTTATGTATGATTGCAGAAAGAAACCTTAGTTTATGGAAATCTGAAGTTAAATGGAATAATGGTGTTGGTTGGAGAAAGTTCAAGTACGGAGGTAAGAAACAAGTACTATAAGCACAATAAGGAGTAAGAGTTGAAGTAAGGTAACAGTTGCAGAAAAGAGCCACTAACCTGACAACTTCCAATGTGGACGACAACGGCCCCAGTCAACCGAAAAAGAAAAGGACCTTGTCAGACTTTATAACAGAGGCCCCTGAAAAGAGAAACAAGTGAAGAGTATTGTAATCGAAGTTTGTTAAATTGTGGTTTGTAAATTGTGTTTTAATGTTTTGGTTATGTTTTACTTTTAGTGAATTAAATTTTATAAAATTACATTTGGTTAACAAGGCCAACTAGACATGAGGAAGAAAGATGCAAAATGAATAACAATGATAGCTACTAGTAAGTGTTGCACTGTAATAAGTATGCAGTAAACGTAAATACGAAATAAGTATCAAGGTTAAATTGTAGATAGTTATCGAAGCTTAAATTGTGGATAGTTATACCAAAGTTAAAGCAAAAGTAAAACCGCCCAAGTCCGACTTTCGATAAATCTTGGCATACTGTTTGCCAAGATTGTTAAACACGCTTTACTTCGGCTGACGTTTCGACGTCTCCGCCTTCTTCGGAAACGTTGTGTATCAGAGTCAAGAAGCATTTGGACGGCCTTAAAAAGCCCAATGTGTCAACTCCTTGGGGAGAGCACAGGGTTCGATGCCACCATGGCGCCATGTTCCAAGTGTCTGTCTCCATCCTAGTGAGAGAAAGCGACAACTCAGCAGGGCACTTGAGACGCTTTGGATAGGGCCCACAGGTCAACCGCAAGGATGAATGCATAGCGATCACCCAAAAAGTGGCACCCTTTGTTGAGCTCTGTGGGTTTGATCAATTAGATCTGACCTCCAGGGTACTTAACTCGAGTGGCATCCGGGGCTAAACTCGTTCACCCACGTCTATCTCCACCTGTGGGTGACTGGTGGTGCTCGTCGGCACCCACCTGGAAGGTTAGTTGATACGCTGTGCCTGGGACACCTTGAGAATGCTATTCTGTATGATGAAATGGGGGAATAGTTTCAGTAATATTCTCGATTTTTCCAGGCTCCGAAGAAGGGGAGGAAACGTCAGCCGAAGTAAAGCCTGTTTAACAATCTTGGCAAACAGCTTAAAGAAGAAACACGCAAAATTAAAACCGTCTATGCGACGGTCGACCAATTGGTCGCAAAATAGAAGCTCAATTGGGCTACGAGGTTAAAACCTCGAAATAAAGGGGTTAGTATAACAATATTTGGGTATATACGAAGACATATACAGAAGATCAGAAGTTAAAGAAACCAAAAATTTCTACTACGTCCAAGACGTCGACCAGTTCTCGAGATTGCGCCATAGAGCAAAACACCTGGGAAAGGTCCAAGTTTGGGGTGGCATATCCGCTCGTGGAAGTACCCAATTAGCTATTCTTTCGGAAAACACCCAAATTGATAGCGAACAGTATTGCAGGATTCGAGACAAGTGCTATCTTCCTTTCAAGATGACATATCATAGCGGTAATTTTTGGTGAACCCTTGTCCTGAAGTAATAAACAAATCAAGGACTTTAGACTATTCTCTGTTGGTGCAGAACAATGCCCCTCCACTCAAGAGCAAATATACCATGCAGAAACTTGAAGAATGGGGAATTGAAACTGTGAAATGGCCAGCGGAGTCACCCGATTTGAATCAAATTGAATTGGTCTGGGGAAATATGAAGAAGCACATCAGGTATATATTTTTGTATTTGTAATACGGATTTCATAAAAAAACATAACTGCAGTTAACTTGGAATTCGAACGCTGAATGACCTGAAGGTGGCCATCCTTGAATACTGGAAAAGCACCACATATCAAATGTGCGTCAAGTACATTGATGTTGTAAGGTGGAAGATGTTACGCGTTGTGGAGCAGAAGGGGAAAATATTGGGAAATAATAAATATGCGAATTGTTTTTGACTGTTTATGAATAAATTGTTCCTGTTTGAACAGTATTTATCATGATGATTTTCGGTGACGTCATCGTCAGCACAGGCTCGGCCTAGGGCGCCCTCGTCCTCGATGCGAAATTCTTAAAAATTCGATTTTTCCGAAACTGGTCGTTATTGACACCATTCGATAGAGGTTTTTGTGATGAACAGAACGGTGTTATTGGCAGTGCCGAAACCTCAGATGTGGTAGAGCAAGGGCGGGAGAAACTTCAGCCGCTAAGTCCGTCGCCCTAAAACGGCAGCTCGGGCTAAGGCAGTACAGGCAGCTGGGAGTTGTGAGCAAGTCAGTGTGAAGAGCCATTACTATTGCTCTCGCATACGGACTTTTAGTCCGTTAGCTCTCGACGTCTCACCGCGGTGGTCGACCTGAATCGGAAAAAATCCTGTCACACAAGCCTAACCTGCTGTAACGTTGTCCGTTCTAGAGCAACATCGCTGTGCTTTAGATCGCTACTAGACATTCTTACTGACTATGAAACCCACAAGCTATTGTCGAAAGGGTTCAAACTTGACAAGTTATTGCGCTACAAACACGTCCGCGCGTGCAATTTGGCACAGCAACGGTCGATGTTCTCCGCTCCCTTACTCGCTCAGATTACAGTTTTCGCTAGACTAAGTAAACCGTTCAATTCATCGTCAAAAGCTCTATCGAACGGTGCCCATCTTGGCCAAATTCGGAAATAGTGATTTTCGGTGGCCTCATCGTCAGCGCAGGCTCGGCCTAGGGCGCCCTCGTCCTCGATGCGAAATTCTTAAAAATTCGATTTTTCCGAAACTGGACGGCATTGACACCATTCGAAGAGTTTTTTGTGGTGAACAGAATAATGTTATGGAAGTGTCGAAAACTCAGATATGGGCGAGCAAGGGCGGAAGATTTCTTTAAAGGTTTGAGAACATGGAACTGGACCTGAGCGAAAGCATTCAAGTTTTCATAATAAATGAGATAGTTCCTTCATGATATTCGCTGCTAACTAGAAATTGAAGGCTGAACCACGAAGAAACCATATCATAGTATGAACAGACCAACAAACTCGGTAAACTTCGCAGTGTCTACTACCAAAGTGATGGCCACGCTCTACAAACCACAGATCTGATAAAGAAATTTTGTAATGGGATACTTAATTAAACTCCTTAGCTCTATAAAGATGGACGAGTGGCGCTCGCAGAGGGGTCGTAAATCAATTAACTAGGTCAAGAGTATCCAATTTCACAGCTCATGCAGGTAGTTGGATCAGTAGGACGGAGATGAATCGAACGGTGTAATTTAATTTTCATATAATTGAATGTAAACTAAGCTATGGTACTGCGACGGTTCGCGACGGAAAAATCTGTCGCAAAGCGTCGATTGTTCACGAATCAGGAGCGATATTGTACATGTATGCTGTATAATATTTACAAAGGAAGCCCAGAAACTTCTCCCAAAGATTCTCAACGAGACCTACATGGTCTTGTAGGGCATCGGACGAGGATCACAGATCTGTGCTTCGTTTTTGCTACGGGCCACTAGGTAGCCCGAAAATGGCAAAAAATGGTACCGCTTCAGGGCGGGCTGATAAGGCAAAAGTGCCACATGAGTGGCCCTGTCGTGCTCTGAACTTAACTTACTTAACTTAACTTAACTTTTTGTTACATCTAATCTCTCTTCCTTTTCATTCTCCTATCTCTCTTCACACACAAACAGATTTTAAAGATATCTTAAAATATGCTCCTCTTCTTCACTGAAGAGCCACGGGAGGAGCATTACACAAAGGTTCGTCTGAAGATAGTGGCGAAACGAACCTTTCTAGTATTTTTCATGCCAAGTAATATTTATTTTGTAATTAAGAATGACACTTTACACATTTCTTTACTTCTTCGAACCTCTATTTTTATTTGTTTTGTATTACAAAATGTTTGGAGCTCAGATTAAAGTTTGATTATAGTAATTTCCTACGTTTCCCAGACGAAGCTGTAGTATACATTCAAGTGATTCATTCGCCGCCGCCTAGCACATAGCTGGAGCATTCGGAGATGCTCGTTCCGTTGAGCGAGAATGGACATCAGAAACTTGTCCGTTCCTCATGAACATCGTTTTCGTAACATTCAGCTGCAGTCAAACGTTCTCACATACACGATCGAAGTCGGCCAGCATTCGCTCTGCCTGACTGATGCTCGGTGTTATGAGCACGATGTCGTCAGCGAAGCGCAGATGGTGCAGCTGCCGGTCGTCGACCTTCACTTTCATGTCTTCCCATTTTAGTTCGCGCATGACGTTTTCGAGAGTGGCGCTGAAGAGCTTCGGGGATATGGTATCCCCTTGCCGAACCCCTCTCTTCACGTCGACGACGACGTCGTTGTAGAATGGTGAGATCTTGGTCGTGAATCCACTGTACAGCTCTCGAAGGACTCTGATGTACTAAGTAGGAACGCGCGAGCAGGACTTCGAGGAGCGCTTCAGTCTCGACGGAGTCGAATGCCTTCTTCAGGTCGATGAACGTAAGGCACAGCGGCAGCTTATACTCTCGCGACACTTCGATGAGCTTCGTAATGGTGTGTATGTGGTCGATCGTGCTGAATCCTCTCCGAAATCCTGCTTGTTCGCGTGGCTGTCCTTCGTCCAGCGTTCTGCTGATCCTATTCATGATGACTCGAGTGAACAGCTTGTAGACTACGGACAGCAGGCAGATCGGGCGATAGTTGCCAATGTCATGCACGTCTCCCTTCTTGTACAGCAAGACGGTCTTGCTGGTCTTCCACTGAGATGGAACCTTGCACTCCGTGTGAAGAGCCGCGCCAGGGTGTTGATGAGCGCTGGCGGGAGGTTCTTCAGGTGTTCGGGTCTGATCCTGTCAGTGCCGGGTGCTGTACGTTTCTTCACCGACGAGATGGCGTGTCGGATCTCGGAAGGGAGAACAGAGGGAACGACGTATCCATCCTGCGGAAGATGGCATGGGGGCAGGTGGACGTGGCTATCAAAGAGATCGGAGTAGAAGTCGTGGATGACCTTCTCCATGGTCCTTCTGGAAGAGGTGACGGTTCCGTCAGGACGTCGGAGAGCGGTCATCTTGGTCTTGAAGTTGGCGAAGTTTCGGCGGGCATTGCGGATGCTCAACCCTGCCTCTGCTGCTTCAGCCAACACTTCCGCCCTTCTCTCCTTGAGATCTTCCTTTATCGCCGCTCTGCATAGCTTCGCAAGCTCGGACGTCAGCTGATAGTTGCCTGACTCTCGTGCTGCTCCACGTTGGCGTATAAGCTCGAGAGTTTCCGGAGACAGGCGCCTCTTGGTGGTCTTCAAGCTCTCGGCTCCCTTAGCACTATCGTGGAGATGGTGCACGAAGCGGTCGTATTCCTCATCGACGTTGTCCATGACGGCATCTTCCCAAAGGCCGACAAGAGAGGTGTAGAGGTCCCAGTTGATGGTCGTTCTGGGACTCCTCTTCTTGAACTTCGCGGCCTTCTCTCCTTGACGCGAAAAGCGAAACCTCGCGCGAAGGAGGCGGTGGTCCGATCCCGTATAGAACTTGGGGACAACGGAGACGTCGGTCAGGCAATACTTGCGATTGAAGATGATGTGGTCGATCTCGTTGTGGAACTGGCCACCGGGAGATTCCCAGGTCCATCGTAGGGAGGGAGGCTTCTGGAACTGCGAGTTTCCATGGATGGTCTTGGTCGACATGATAAGCTCAGACAGCCTTTCACCTTGCTCGTTCCACTCCAAACCGTGGGTTCCGATGTGAAGTTCTTCTGGCGACCTTCGCGGTCCGATCTTGGCGTTGAAGTCGCCGGCGATCACCTTGTAGAAGGTGTGATCTTCCTTATAGAACTTCTCCAGCTCCACGTAGAAGGCTTCGACCTCTTCGTCGTCGTAGTCGGATGTTGGGGCATACGCGACGAATACAGTCAAAGCTGGCACGGAGTCACATTGCTTCAGTCGCAGACGTCCGATTCGGGTTGTCAGAGACTCGTACGAATCGATGTTCATGGCCAAGTGCGTGTTGACGAGGACACCAACGCCGCCTACTCCCCTGCTGTCGCATGTTCCGAGGAACAGTTCTTCTTCGGAGTCGTAGGCGGCGTGTAGGGGGTGGTGTCTTCTCGTCTCGTTCAGTCCGATGACGTCGTACTTGATCTTCTTGGCTTGCATCATCAGGTCCTCGACGGATGCTTCCGATGCAAGTGTGCGGGCGTTGTAAGTACAGATCGTCATCCTAGTCCTTCTCAATTTGCGCAGCCTGGTTAGGCCCTGAGATTTTAGCAGCCTCTCCGTACTCGTCCTTCCCATCGCTGCAGAAATGGGGGCTCTTTCGGGGTCAGGGGAATGAGGCCCTTTAGTGCTGCTGTGTTTGACTTCCATACAACACGGGTAGCTAGTCAGGCTCTGTCGTGCGGGCGAAGAACTCCGGGCAGCCAGCCAGACTGCCCGAAGGGACGGGGCGAGACTTTTGAGGCGGCCCCGAATCGCCTTACGATGTACTCCAGTCTGCCGAGTGCAAGCTTTTGGCCGAGCCGACACAGTTACAATCCGTACAGGCCCAAACACATCCACGGGCACTGTGCATGAGCATGCCGCTCCCACGCACAAGGAATGCGCGGACGAATGGAGACGCTGCTGGCGCCCGCTCGAGCATGTCGATGATCAACGGTGATACAGGTGATACAGGTGATCCGTGATCAGTCCCCAAGTAACCCCTGAGCGATGTTTGAGCAAAAATTTTTCTTTCGACCTCTCCTGGACCTCTAGAGTCGTGAAAGGCAGCAGTGACAGTTATTCTGCGTGTAGTCCTTTAACTTACCCATATCCATCGTAACCTTCTGTAATCTATCGTTTTACCGAAATTGGTTGCCAATTTGGTGCCCTGCATCCCTAATAACCCTAAAGATGAATGTTGGAGAAATTTTTTTCTCGCCTTTAGAGTAGAGGGAGGCGGGTCGGGGGCATTGCAGAGAGGAGCAAGTGCTCCTCTCTGCAATGCGCCCGACCCGCCTCCCATAAATGTGTAAGAGAATGGTGAGGGAGAAACACACAGCAAGGCGACCAATCACACGAGTTGGATAAAAGATGCAGTACTTGGGAACAGTTAGCTGAAATAGTGAAAGTTGCGAGAAGAATAAAAAGCAGTCTATGAGGTAATCCGAAGAACAATGAGGTTGTCTTGATGATGGATCAAATCGATGCTTGTCGTTCTTGTTCATGAAGGTGAGATGTTCATGAGGTGACAGTGAGAAACACTTCCAAAAGTAATTGAGAACATACCAAAGAGGTCATATGGGGATAGCATCTAACGGAACCCTCTCAGCGAGACAAGCATCGGTTAATGGATGCGCGATAGCGCTCTACGTAAAAAAAAACCAGCTTCTTTCACATCTGACAACAGGTTCAAAGCGGGGTTAGGACGCGGAGAAGGTACATTACCGGAGCCCAAATGTAATCTTCATTTGCAAAAACACTAAGAGTCCATCTAGTGACGCAGAAAGCCCACCCCCGGAATCGCACCTTCGATCCCTTCCCGTAAGTCCGCCTCGCTAGCCACTCGGCCATCCAATCGCTGCCGCACTCGTCACTTTTGCCTTATCAGCCCGCCTTGAAGCGGTATCATTTTTGCCATTTTTGGACCACCCAGTGGCCAGTAGCAAAAACGAAGCACGGTTCTGTGGCTCTCGTCCGATGCTCTACAAGACCACATAGGTTACGCCGAGAACCTTTGGGGGAAGTTCATGGACTTCCCTTGTTAGACCTGAAGAAGCTGCTACAACAGCGAAAGCTCAAGAGTAAGCTAACAAAAATGAAAGAAATCCATGAAAATGAGGTGTCTTAACGAATAGTCGATATTGGTCTACTTTTTTATTCTTAGCATGGAATCGAAAAAATGTGGGCATGTTAGCATTGGACACGACAAACGAAAACACCATGACAGCACTGACCCCAGCCTTTCGTTTAACAGACAAGCATTTCCGATCGTTAGCAAGGGCAATGTTTATATCGCTTTTACCTTCACTCCGTTTGAGCATCACTTTTTCTTTGTGGGATAGTTATGTTAAACACCACGTTGAGCCGTTTACCACATATCTATCAGTGGAAGGTAATTCTCTCACACCATGAGGCTCATCCTTCTTCCCCTTCATAATGAGGAAGAAAGATACCCGCTATCCGTCGCGCATTTGATAAAACATCAAGTGGTTGCGAAGAAACTGACATAAGTTATTACACGTTCCTCTGCAATACATGTTTCTTGAAATGCTTACCCTCTGAGAGGAAAAGGTGCTCGATCATATATTTGGTAACTCTCTGCTGTATCCGATGGGATGCACAGGACTAAACAATAGTTGGAAGGAAGTCGAATAAAGAATTCAGAAAACCTTGTCATCCTTCTATGAAAGTCTGCAAAAAAGATAACATTATTTTCGAATATTTCAATAATTTTTGTTCGGTTCATTGATTTGGTTTGCAGAGATAATGGGGCAAATGACGTATAGCCTGATGTAGACGGCGGATTCACCATCGCTGACAATAACTTCTTTCATTAAACGATAATAGAGAAACAACTGAGGATTTTTGATTCCTGATCGCGCGACATGTTTGAATTCTGTCTTACTGTTCTATCTTTTAAGTTCCAAGAATGCTCCTTCCCTTAAAGATGCAGACTACGTGTTACATCCACGACAAGCCCACAATTCACAACCACCTTCACCTTTCAATACGACCTCCTTTTTCAAACGTTTTCTAACCTCTCACTGCTTGTGGTCTTTGGCTTGTGGATCTTGAAATGAGAGGCAATCCTCGGCAAATTGCAAAAAGTCTCATGTATCTGTTCGAGAAAAGATGATGAGTGATGAGTTTTACTCCTCCCCACCTTGTTTATGAGCAGCACCTTCGCGGTCTGCGCGGGAACCGCACCTGATGATCGTGACCCGCAGAACATTGGGCCATTTATGGAGGAGTGAACCAATTCGGTGATGAACCTAAACATTCTTTCACTAACATGAAGTTGAAGACGATTATTCACCAATGAAAGGATGGAACAAAATGCCTGGGTGCAGAAACCCGCCCTCATGAGAGCGCTCGCGCTGGGCCATACATACATAGCTGCGGCTGCGGTCGTTCTTGCCGCTCATTGGGAGCTAACGTGGTTAGCAATTTTCTAAGTAAGTTAGAAAAGAAAAAGAAAAGAAGAAAATGAAGTTTTCCTCAAGGAACCTGTTCCGAACAACAGAAGCCTCATCGATTTCATCACTATTTATTTATTTATTTATTTATTTATTTCCACGGATCTCCCTCTTGTTAAGAGGGATCTCGGGCCGCTTGTCGCAGGGCCACGTGGCGCGTCCCCGGGTGGTGGATAGGGGGATTAAACGCGAACCAAATGCGACCGTGTACTGCCCAGAGACGCAGGTGGGATGCAGGGGATGGACTCCTTGCTCCTGCTGTGTCGGGTCGACGCGTTCCTTGTGCGTGGGAGCGGCATGTTCGTGCACAGTGTGCGCGGATGTGTCCGTGACTGCGCGGATTGTAACCGTGTCGGCTCGGCCAAAAGCTTCCACTCGGTAGACTGGGAGTACATCGTAAGGCGATTCGAGGCCGCCTCAAAAGTCTCGCCCCGTCCCTTCGGGCAGTCTGGCTGGCTGCCCGGAGTTCTTCGCCCGCACGACAGAGCCCGACTAGCTACCCGTGTGTACTCAAGTCAAAAACAGCAGCACTAAAGGGCCTCATTCCCCTGACCCCGAAAGAGCCCCCATTTTTGCAGCGATGGGAAGGACGAGTACGGAGAGGCTGCTAAAATCTCAGGGCCTAACCAGGCTGCGCAAATTGAGAAGGACTAGGATGACGATCTGTACTTACAACGCCCGCACGCTTGCATCGGAAGCATTCGTCGAGGACCTGATGATGCAAGCCAGGAAGATCAAGTACGACGTCATCGGACTGACCGAGACGTTCCTCGGACAAGCCGAATCGGACGTCTGCGACTGAAGCGATGTGGTTCCTTGCCAGCTTTGACTGTGTTCGTCGCGTATGCCCCAACATCCGACTACGACGACGAAGAGGTCGAAGCCTTTTACGTGGAGCTGGAGAAGTTCTATAAGGAAGATCACACCTCCTACAAGGTGATCGTCGGTGACTTCAACGCCAAGATCGGATCACGAAGGTCGCCGGAAGAACTTCACATCGGAACCCACGGTTTGGAGTGGAACGAGCAAGGTGAAAGGCTGTCTGAGTTTATCATGTTGACCAAGACCATCCATGGAAACTCGCAGTTCCAGAAGCCTCCCTCCCTACGATGGACCTGGGAATCTCCCGGTGGCCAGCTCCACAACGAGATCGACCACATCATCTTCAACCGCAAGTATTGCCTGACCGACGTCTCCGTTGTCCCCAAGTTCTACACGGGATCGGACCACCGCCTCCTTCGCGCAAGGTTCCGCTTTTCGCGTCAAGGAGAGAAGGCCGCGAAGTTCAAGAAGAGGAGTCCCAGAACGACCATCAACTGGGACCTCTACACCTCTCTTGTCGGCCTTTGGGAAGATGCCGTCATGGACAACGTCGATGAGGAATACGACCGCTTCGTGCACCACCTCCATGATAGTGCTAAGGGAGCCGAGAGCTTGAAGACCACCAAGAGGCGCCTGTCTCCGGAAGCTCTCGAGCTTATACGCCAGCGTGGAGCAGCACGAGAGTCAGGCAACTATCAGCTGACGTCCGAGCTTGCGAAGCTATGCAGAGCGGCGATAAAGGAAGATCTCAAGGAGAGAAGGGCGGAAGTGTTGGCTGAAGCAGCAGAGGCAGGGCTGAGCATCCGCAATGCCCGCCGAGACTTCGCCAACTTCAAGACCAAGATGACCGCTCTCCGACGTCCCGACGGAACCGTCACCTCTTCCAGAAGGACCATGGAGAAGCTCATCCATGATTTCTACTCCGATCTCTTCGATAGCCACGTCCACCTGCCCCCATGCCATCTTCCGCAGGATGGATACGTCGTCCCCTCTGTTCTCCCTTCCGAAATCCGACACGCCATCTCGTCGGTGAAGAAACGTACAGCACCCGGTCCCGACAGGATCAGACCCGAACACCTGAAGAACCTCCCGCCAGCGCTCATCAACACCCTGGCGCGGCTCTTCACACGTTACCTGTCGGAGTGCAAGGTTCCATCTCAGTGGAAGACCAGCAGGACCGTCTTGCTGTACAAGAAAGGAGACGTGCATGACATTGGCAACTATCGCCCGATCTGCCTGCTGTCCGTAGTCTACAAGCTGTTCACTCGAGTTATCCTGAATAGGATCAGCCGAACGCTGGACGAAGGACAGCCATGCGAACAAGCAGGATTTCGGAGAGGATTCAGCACGATCGACCACATACACACCATTACGAAGCTCATCGAAGTGTCGCGAGAGTACAAGCTGCCGCTTTGCCTTACGTTCATCGACCTGAAGAAGACATTCGACTCTGTCGAAACTGAAGCGGTCATCGAAGCCCTGCTCACTCAGGGCGTTCCTACTCAGTACATCAGAGTCCTTCGAGAGCTGTACAGTGGATTCACGACCAAGATCTCACCATTCTGCAACGACGTCGTCATCGACGAGAAGAGAGGGGTTCGGCAAGGGGATACCATATCCCCGAAGCTCTTCAGCGACACTCTCGAAAACGTCATGCGCGAACTAGAATGGGAAGACATGGGAGTGAAGGTCGACGGCCGGCAACTACATCATCTTCGCTTCGCTGACGACATCGTGCTCATAACACCGAGCATCAGCCAGGCGGAGCGAATGCTGGCCGACTTCGATCGTGTATGTGGGAACGTTGGATTGCAGCTGAACCTTACGAAGACGATGTTCATGAGGAACGGATGGGTTTCTGATGCCCCATTCTCGCTCAACGGAACGAACATCTCCGAATGCTCCAGCTGTGTTTATCTGGGTCGCGAAGTCAATATGGCCAACGACCTAGCGCCAGAGCTGAGCAGGAGGAAACTTGAGGAGCTTTCAAGAGCGTCGAAGAAGTCGCGAAGAAGACGAAGAACGTCCGACTCCGTGCCCACCTATTCGACTCCACTGTTCTTCCTGCCCTAACATACGCCTCAGAGACCTGGGCTATACGAAAGCAGGATGAACACGCGATCAGCGTCGCGCATCGTGGAATCGAGAGGACGATGCTCGGAGTGACACGACTCACGCAAGTGAGAGAAGGCCTCCGGAGTTCCGAGCTTCGCCGACGTTCGAAGATCAGAGACGCTGTCGCGTGGGCCAAGTTGTCGAAAATTAGGTGGGCCGGCCACGTAATGCGCTTCGCAGACACCCGCTGGACGAGAGCCATCACCGACTGGATTCCGCGGGATGTCAAAAAACACCAGGACGCCCACCAACGCGTTGGTCGGACTTCTTCGTTAAAGCCCTGAACGACCGATATGACGCTCTTCGTGTCCCTCGAGCGAGGAGGATCCATTGGTCTACTCTGGCACGCGACAAGGACGAATGGAGACGCTGCTGGCAGCCCTTCGAGCAGTTCGATGATCAACGGGACGACGGGTGATACAGGTGATTTATTTATTTATTTATTTATTTATTTATTTATTTATTTATTTATTTATTTATTCATTCATGTATGACGAATTCAACAGCACACCATATAGTAGAGTACTGACCTCCACTATTTAATCAATACTCAGAAGAAGAACGTGATTATTTAAATTCCAAATATTAGGGGACCTGTTCGTATCATTTACGCTTCCGAGAAAAGCCTTGTGTTTGCTACAGTAAATTTTAAGCCTGCCTGGAATAGAAGCCTGCCCAAAACTGGAAGTGCAGCCTGATCCTAGATCAAGTTGGCAACAACATGTATGTACCTCATTTCAACATGAGGGTCTCAGAGCTCAGTCTTCTTCAGCCGCCATGCTTAAATGTTGTCATGACTTCGTACTCCTCCTTTCCCCCAAGACACTGTCCACTATCTTCCTTCTCTTCAAGGCCTAGATTAAGTTGTATATCAATGCCTAGTTTACATCCCACGAAAATCTTTTATCGTCCGGCACAACTTGGGGCATCGTTTTTAGGCTGTGAAACAAACCCAGACAAACTGTAGAAGAGCTCATAGATGTGATTGAACAGGCGCAGACGACGCTTGAACCACTCCTCATTGCCACAGCAAGAGGACTTCTACCGCGAACCGCATTGCGACCACCTCTGTATTTGGGAGAAAATCACGAAGGATATTTCTATGTTTTTGCAACTTGGAGACTAGCAAACAAGCATCAAAGCCAGAAATCGAACCCGAGATCTTTCGCTCATGAAAGCACCCCCCTACTCTATGCCTTTCGGTTTCGAGAGTCACAGTCGAATTCGGGGTTTCACTCTACAGTGGTCTGTTACCTCCCACAAAGCGTAGGTTCCGGTGCTTTGGAATAATTCGCATAACCTTTCGACGGTGGGTAGTTTCGATTTTAGATTTTCATAGGTGTTGGGAATCCGACCATTGTTGCGGGTTTCGCACAGACCGCTCAGGGCATTCTGCAGCGACAATTCCCGGCTCCTTATGGTTTTCTGCATCTTCATCTTTGCAGTCGAATCCTTTCAATTTCCGCGGGTATTTCACACAACGCTCCGCAGCGATAATTGTACTAGTCGTTTGGCTTTTTCTATCGCCTTATGGACCTTCGTTTCTCCTACCTTGGAACAAGTTCTGTTTTTTTTTTCTCTCAAAAGAACAGCAAACTATTTCCTGCGCAAGCCAAAGTTACATTAGGTCAGTGGGGCTAAATCGAAAATAATTCTACAATTGGAAAGGCAAGCTGATACAGCCCTGAAGTGCGAGTTCTGAAAATCTTCCACTTTGATTGCCGCGAACATTTTGAAAGTATGGATAGCCGCTAATTAAATCTGGAGCAATACAACAGCTCATGCCGAGAGCAGTAAAAATCTATTCAAAACGGATAATTTTTGCACTCGCTGAAGTGTGACGCTTAATCGAAACAGCAGGGGCTTAACAGCAGATTTTAGTTTCTAACTGGATAAGGAGGAAAGCCGCTGTACAGAATGTTGGACAATCGTCTGCAAATCTCTCAGAGGGTCATCTGCAGCAGAGCTAAGCCGAAAACGCGCCTGTTTCACTCGCGAAACCTCTGCTAACAATTACTTTGCTGTTGGCAACAGTAGCTCCTAACTCGCCCTCCTCCGCGCCGCCATAGAGCGCCTTCCTGCGCTTCGCAAGGGGACTAGCCGAAGCCGTCTGTCCGTCCATCGTGTCCACTCTGAAAGCGGGGTGTTCAGCAAGAACTACTGCCGTGTCTTCTCGATTATTAAACTGTCAAACGTCGGCGGCGGCAACGACGACGACGGGCGCAGAGGCGAACGAACGCGGCCCGGCGCCTCTGCCCCCCAGGATTACAACCGGCTCGTCGCCGCGGACTCCCGACATCTCAGCTCAATGTGCTCGATTCGATCGTTGATCGTTTTTAGCTCGGCCGACAGCGTTCCGTCCATCAGCTCTGTTTAATATGCTGAGCGCCAGTTCACACCGAAGCCTCTTTCTGATCATCTGCATATTCTCAGTCCGCCACCCCTCCCTTGGTCTTCTCCCTCCGTATGTGATTTTTCTGGACATGTTCAGCATCGTTGCTGTTTCCTTGCCATTCGAACGGATCTCACCTGCGGTTCCTTGTTGCGAGCGACATACGTAGTGTGATGCATGTTGTTTATTCGTTAACGGCTCTATTTGAGCACTTGAATCGCCGTCCGGTCACTCACTGCAGCATTCTGCCGACGCATTTTTAAAGATACGCTTCGGTCAGAACAGCGACGCATCGGTTGACTGTTTATCTTTGCCTTTTCCTTTGTCGATCTACAAAATTTGATATCTCTCAATGCTCCGTTGCTGTAAGATTGCTGATTGTCACTTTCATTGCCCTGATGTTTGCTTGAGATTAGAACTCGATAAGTGCAAGAACGCGTGACTCACTAACACTACATTATAGCAAAACAACACTAGAATTTCACAATTTTTGTATACTTTCCTTGGTACGATAAAACAGACGTTTCAATTGCAGTTCAATTTTCAGTTGTTTCGTAGCCATGCAAAAGGATCTCACTTGCAGTTCCATGTGTTCTCACGGAGAAGCCCAGCTCACCATAAGGGGCTTCGTGAGCTAAACGTTAGGCGAACTCAACTGTACGCAGAGCAAAACAATTTTTTTGAAATTTGGAAATCACTCAGAAAAACACGAACGGGGGCAACAGGAAACCGATGGAGAACTTCGCACCTGTGGAGACATCAGTTAGTGCTCAATGGTCTAGAAATTTTTAGAGAACAGCCTTAAACACGCCCATTAATTCTACCAAGAAGGCATATTTTACCAAGAGTATTTCACTCATTACGAATCAACATTCTGGGAAGCTTTTGAACGTTGTTACACATTAAGACAAGTGAATAGCGGGTATCAGTGGGTAGTTTTGAATGAAGTGGTAACTCGATGACGCGAAGCGGTCATTAATATTTCCGCAGGAAATCCCTCCTTTCAGAAAAGGTTAAAAGCTTTAGACATCCAAATTTAAACAGCCAAGAGAGCCTTGCTGTGATACTTGGGGTTCTGGTATTTTTTTTTTAAATATTCATTCCGCCAATAAATATTAAAATTTGAAGGATATAATACTACGTTGTTTAATGCCTTTGTGGGGTGCGCCACTCATTTTATTATACTTCTACTCGTGGAGGCAATGTGAATGCGTATATGACCAATACAGTGCCATGCAGTAGCCAACCGACGGAAGGTCAACGTTTTATCATTTTCAGACAAATATGGCACTACAAGCTTTTAAGATTATTGCTCGTTTGAGAAGTGAATCTGACTAGCTGACTACAGAGGCCTGGCTTTGAGCATTTAAAGGAAAATGATAAAGGACCGCGTTATTCAGTCTCTTTCAGGATTCGCCAGGCATTTTACTTCACGTCATGGAGGCAATTCGATTATACACATGTACAATGCCTTGCGTCAGTAGATGTTGATGCTACTGTCTAGTCAGCTGATGTACAAGTCAGCGTTTTATCCATGCCAACCTGGTACCAATTCACCGACCCAGGGATGGAAGGCTTGCTTGGCCTAGGTGGAAGACCCGAACCTGTGTAGATTCTCGGAATGCACGGGACAGCCGGCGCTTTTTTCGACTGCGCTACCACGCGCCCTATGCTGACCAGAACACCCTCTACGTACTACTCTCTCGAAACATGAGTGAGGAAATTATGAATCAGAAAAATTAAAGCAGACCAGAAGGTGTGCGCAACTGGTTTTCATCTCTTTTTCAGCCGACGCGGCCGGATTTACGGCATATCTGGCAATTTTCAATATCCATTGCGCACATTTATTCGGTTGGAAAGGCATACGGTATATCCATAGTCTGAGTGGTCTACGACATTTTTCTCCGTTCATCCTTGTTCTATTAGGTTGGTGCATAAGTTCTCGGACATTTGCTCCCTCCTGAATTGAAAGCGCATTTTCCCACCAAATTTCTCACGTGTATCAACGCGTAAGCGAGCGATCGATAGAGAAAGGAAAGGGCTACAAAACTGTTCCTAACATTTACTTCTGCGTTGTTAACGTCAGCTATTGTAGCTAAGCAATTCATCCCAACTGAGACGCATATTCGGCACGTCATGTTATTCCTGCATCAATCTGGCCTCAATTCCAACGAATCGTATCGTCGCCTGGGGGATGTTTACAACGAGAGTGCTCCTGCTCGAAGTACAGTGTACCAGTGGTTCTCGAAGTTTGCATTTGGTGAATTCTCCGTTGAAGATAATGAACGAGAAGGGCGCCCGATGACACTGGATTTGGATGGTCTCCGAAGTAGAGTGGAAGCGGACCCATACCAAACCACTCGCGAACTATCAAGCACTCTTGGTGTTAGTCACTCAACAGTCGTTCGAGGATTGAAGTCGAAATTGGGTCGCTGGGTACCTCACGACTTGACACAACATGACATGGATCGCAGAGCCGATGTCTCTCTGTCTCTCCTTACCCTCAGACGTACCCACGGATGGCTGGACAACCTTGTCACCGGGGATGAGAAGCGGATCCTCTTCTCTAATTATCACCGGCGTGCACAGTGGGTTGACGCAACTGGAGAGGCAGAGGACGTTCCGAAACCTGACCTTCACGTGAAAAAGGTGATGCTATGCATTTGGTGAAGCGTTCCTGGCATAGAAAACTGGGAGCTGCTGGACGAAGGGATAACAGTGACGACAGAGGTTTACGTCAACCAACTGCGGAAGTTGAGGGCCCACCTTCAAACCACACGAGGAGAGCAAGTGAAGGTGTATTTTCAACACGACAATGCTAAACCGCATATTGCTAGAGCGACGTCGGCTGAGTTGGCGGACTACGGATGGACCGTTCTTCCACATCCACCTTACTCACCGGATCTCGCTCCTTCTGAATATCATTTGTTTTCAAGCCTGCAACGCTATTTGGATGGCCAGCAATTTAGGAACCGTGAGGATGTCAAGGAGGCACTGCTCACATTTTCCGAGTCACAACCGGCCACGTTTGGAGAAAAGGCATCCATGACTTACCAGCACGTTGGCGAAAGATAATTGATGTAAAGGGTGGTTACTGCTACTAGAGATTCGCCCAGACCGTAGCATGGTAAATTATGTGAACGAGATTTCTTGGAGCTTGGATCTGCTGTGCCCTATTTTTGCCTATATAATGTTAATGTTTAAAGGATATAATAAGTTTATTTTCGCCTAAGATCTGGTCACTCCTTCTTCTTCATTTTCTAGATAGCTTTTTTATATTGCTTCGTTTTCTGTTCCTGAATTATACGCAAAAACATGCAAACGTCATAAGACCCATATTTTCCAGGTTCTTTAATGAGATGGGCAAGGTTTTTTTGTGGGAAACGTGTGAAGCTGAGCTCATAAGGATGATAAATGAAGGAGGCCCCGAATAATATCCACGGCCTGGTTTGTACACGCCCTTCCAGTTGTTGTAAATACTGCCGATCACACGCTGTTGGAGTTCGAATGAGTCCGTTGTGTCAAGGGATTCGCGTGCCCATTATACAGTACTGGACGCGTCTTTTGAATAGACGCCGCAAAAACCGCGATTTTGCAGTTTTTGCGTCTTTTTGATATAACTCGCCAAAAATTTACCCCTTTGAACAACCAAGAGCATACTTGAGCTCAGGAGCTCGAGCTCTATCGTTTGGTACACATTGTTCATATGTAGCCATGAAAATGACCGAAACTGAAAACTTGCGCTCCAGTGCGAAGGGCGGTCGAGGACGAGTTGTCGGTCGCAAGCCGTCGAAAACCGTTGCATGCTCACAGTTCCTCTAATTTGAGGTTTTTTGAGGAACGATTAGCACCGTTCGGTTCGTTTCTTCGAGATCTTCACAAACCTGTACACAACTTCACCAGATCACCGCGTTTTCGTAGTGGGTGGTCAAGTATGTCTGGAGCATGGAGCAGACCTTTTGCGATTAAAGAAGCTTATATTCCAAGACTTGCACGTTCTCGGAGTATCTCGAGCATGGCGTAGAGTGTTCCGTCATGCCAGGAAACCTCTGAGAGTGCGCCGTGCACAATGCGTATAGGATCGAACCTACCAATCGAGGGGGGTGGGACAGCTTGCTGAGTGAGCGTTTAGGGAGTTTTATGAGAAATTCTCAGCCGCCCTACTCAAGTGACTTTTAGGCGAGTTGTATCCAAAAGACGCAAAAACCGCAAAATCGCGGTTTTTGTGGCGTCTATTCAAAAGACGCGTCCGGTATTGTAGATGTGCTTGAATGATCTATTCGAATAGGCTTTCGAATTATTTTCATTCCAACCTGAACATTCGAATTCGAATAATCAAAAAATCGCCTTTTTCGAACGTATACAATTCGAATATTCAGAAAATCGTACATTTCGAAAGTACTCGAATTCGATTATTCAGAAAAATCTGTATTTTCGAACGTTCTCGAACTCGAATATTCAGAAAAACGGCGATTTTCGAATACATTCGAATGCAAGTATTCGAATATTTGGGGGCATTCGATACCATTCGAATATTTGAAAACATTTTGAGAGCACAACTGTAGTGTCCATCATGAGCGTCATCTTGGCATACGAGGCCTGCAATGCATTAAAAGCTCACGGAAATAAAGGATAAGCGTAGTCGCTAATCAATCTCTTTTTGGAATGATGCATATATGTATTTACAGGGCATCATGCAGCCAATTCTAAAAGCACACTTCGCTAGCAGTGGATGCTCCCTTATAAATAATTTATGCGACTGTCAGAGCTTGAGAATTCATACATAGTTGCGGCGAGAAGAACGAGCTGAACGAAAGGGTTCAATTGGCTCATGAGGAAAACCTTCTTTGGTGTGCAAAACAACTAAGGATCGCACCTTAAGGTTTTACAATGTGAGAAAAGATTTGGGAACGTCCGAGTTTCGGTATTACTCACTCTATGAATTTCAAAGCGAAGTAAAACTTGTATGCCTACGTTTTTGTTTACAACGTTAAGTGCGTCCTTTTGTGGGACACGCTAGACATTCTACAATATTATAGCCCAGTCAATGGTTTACCTTTCTTTGAGCCTACTGAGATTCTTCTGGGACTCTTCTGAGATTTAGCCGCTTACTTGGTCGAGCTTTATTTATTTATTTATTTATTTATTTGCATATAATAGTGCGCATGTCTCTGTAATATAGACACAGCAAATTAGGAAAAACACGTAGAAAGAGAACTCAAAACAATTTTAACGAATTTTAACGAATTTGATGACCATAGAAACGCACATTAAGCAAATTAAAAGTGGGACTGGGTGAACCCCCATAAGAGCACAAGCCACGAAACATGGTTGATAAGCCGAGCAACACAACATCAACATGACATTTCTTTACGTTGATACTCCAGCTGTTATATTACACAACAAGAGGAGGTTGTTTGTTACATAAAACGAAAAATTGAAATTCCTACCGGTTATATACGCAGTGTAATGCAGCAGTTGGGCAAACCAAGGTAAAAAGAGTCTAGAGAACGCTTTGGCTTTGCTTAAACCTCGATACTTTTAAAGTCGTTCCGGCTGTTATTGTCTACGGCATCAACTTGTGACTTGTACCGACCGCGTACCGACTCTTCAAATTAACAACCTGAGAGTACGATGCCTGCACCCTGTGCAATCTTTGAAAAACTTCAAAAAACTGTTTCCAATTTCTCTCTTTTTGAAACGTCGGCATGGTAAGTTAGTGTGTTGTCAGTATACTGTGCCAGGCGAGGTTTTTAGGTGGATCTTTATTATCGCCGGCTGACGTTCTATTTTCCGTGATATTCAGAGGCCTAAAAGTGGAGCACTTGCGCTCTACTTCAACAAGTGCCTTAGCCACCCTAGCATTTTCGACCCACTCTCGGAGTCACTACAGAGAGCCAGAATGAAATAGACGAACTCACCATCTAAAAAACTTATCTGGTACAGCATATTGACAACAAAAATATTATACTATTAACCTTTGGCTCTCAAAAAATTTGTTACCAAATCAGCATGACTTGAGAAAAGGCTAAGACAAGTGGGATTCAAATGTTAGACACACTCATTGCCTGTGTGTCGATCATGAAGGATAGAACTAAACTATGTATGTGCAGTTTGCTTCACATAAAGGACGTCTTGCGTTGTCGTACTTTCGGATAAATAGTCGACCACCCACGTTTAGGATAGCCCACAGGTTGCTTAAAAGTGCTTTCAGAACATGTTGAAATTCAACTATCTCTCCATGAAAATCAATTTTTCAGCCTGAATGAAATTTGTTAACGTATGCTATCTGCTCGAACATCACTGCAATATTAACTCTCTTCATACCACCTTAACAAACTTTCCACTAATTTTGCAGCTACTGGCAGGTACACTGCGACACTTGGATTTTCCATGCTGTCGCAGTGGGACTTTTGCATATTCTAATGGCGAATTCCTCTCGAACAATGACCAATTCCTCGTTTGAGCCAATCCTGCATAATTTTCGATTTGTATGAGTAACTACGCCCTTCTTTGGAATTCCATATTTTTCTTCTATCAAAACGTGATCACTATCTTAGAACTGTCATATTATATTTTGATCTTTTGCCTCAAAAATCTAGGTGGACTCTATTGATAACAAAAGATTTGCGTGGGGTTACCCACTGATCAACGGTAGAACAATTTCTTGATTTTTTAATTAAACAAAAAAGACGTATGTTCGCGTCGCAGCTTCAAATAAGCACCACTTTCACTATCAATCAAGTGAAGACCGCAGAGGAGTGCATGGAGATATCTATTTTTGCAATGGACTAAAATATGCTGATTTCTCGCGACTTGAAATAAGCCTAAGCCTATTTTTCTTTAAAAAATAAATGATTCACAATACTTCACTGTAACTGCTTTTTTAGGACAAAAGACATATATATTTTATATACCTGTATTGCAGTGATGTTCGAGCACACGAGTGGAAATCGACTGGTTTTCACGGAGAGATGGTTGAATTTCAACAAAAACGGCCTAAAAGTGCTTCCAGAATTTTAAAATAATTTAGTACAATTAAGTCATTTAAAAAACCAGGAGCCAAAGCCGAACACGGAACAGATCTCAAAGATCGATCGGTTTTGCTTTTATTAGTCCAATGGGGTGGCGCACTGTCACCTTCAAGAACAACCCGAAAGGTAAGCCGAAGAAAAGGAGAGAAAATGCCAATTTTAGATAGCAATAAAGGCCACAAATATACCCTTCGGAACAAGCCAGTGTTATCTACTGCAAGTTTTGGAATGCTGACCATACTACCGCCTAGTGAAAAGCTCTTTCACTCTTTCACTTCTTTATTATACATTCTACAACGAATTTAATATGGGAAAACCTCTTGCAAAAGACGAAAAACTTCGTTTTCAGAAACATATTAATATTAAGATATTAAAGAGGCCGATTTTTAGCTTTTAAAGCTATTTTGTCAGATCTGAGAGAAGCCTTTCTCTACTAACTTAGCATAAACAAATGCTTTCAGGGGAGAGGGTGGATAGTTGGAAAGGACGTCTTGAAAGTGAACAGCAATTGGACTAAATATGCGGTGAGATCAAAATCGACCGAATTAGGTAGTGCTTAGTGATAGCCGCAGCAAATTGCATTCAGATCTCTTGAGAGGAATAGAGAGTTTCGGATTTCGCTGAAATCCGCTGGCGGAGTGACCGAGGTAGGCCAATGACAGTTTTGGAGAGGTCGTAAATCAATTAGGGGCGCTCCAGACGAAAATGCTCCATAACTAGGTTGTCGAACTGAGGACAACCTAAAAGCACCGAATGTGCAGTGAAGAGGGGAATCGAATGGCGTTAGCTGGAATCCACAAGAGTAATTTTAAAGCATCTTATGGCAAAGCGACGCTTTGTGACGGATTAATCCGTCGCAAAGGTATTTCTTTCCAAGAATTTGAGCGGTATTGGTGTTCGACGGTGGTGGTTAGATAGTCATCAAAATTGTGTATGCGGATGGCGCTTCAGAAAATGAACCCTATTCTAAGCTACACAATGCAGTCACTGCGTGGGTGTTGCCCTTGTTTCGTTGGAAAAAATTTCATCCTGGGGAAAGCAAACTAAATGCGGCTTAACACATTGAAAGAAAGAGCTTTCAAAAAGGCTTGTAACATTACAGGATATCTAGCTGATAACTTCATCCACCTTGTGATGGCTTGTCGGCACAATGCTATTATACAGGGTGTCTCAAAAAATGTATACACTGTTTGGTGATAACTTGCTCACAGTAAAGGTACTGAAGAAGTTGAGGACTCATGTGAAAGCCTGAGAAATTTTCTGGCATATAAGCCGCATGAAATGCGCCATGCACTCGTTTGAAAGTTTGCGTTTTACACACGATTGATTGTGTTTCGCTTGAATACATGTTATAAGGGTGTTGTTACACCCTGTATAATAGCATAACCCCGCTATGCACCAACCACTTATTAACACTGCGACGGCATGGCATATATTGTAATTGTTTATTACACAGGTCAGTGCCTATGTCGTAGAGATGATAAAAAAACAACTAGAATTGACAACCGCTTAACGTAAAAGGACACAACACAACAGGAATTAGAGAATGTGAATCAGGATGTCAGAAACTTATTTAAAATGCCTTTAAATGTAGGAATTTTGCAATTGAGCGGGACCTCGTAGCTTCTCATAAGCCTTTCAAACTCAACACCAGCTCTGATAACAAAAAAGTTTCACCTCACATTACGCTTCGCCGTTTTGATATATAGCTTCCTGGATCCTCCCCTAGTATTCGAAGCTCTCAGTCGAAGAAGCGCATGCGGTTTCGTTCCAGAGAGTCCGGGCAAAATCTTATAAAACGTGATAAGGTCAAACTTTTTTCTTCTGGGAGCTAACGATTCCAACCCTAGGTTGAAGTTGCGTGTATTACTACAAGGGATTTGCTCATAAAGAAAGCCAACAGTCCTTATCATGATTTTACGCGTGAAGTTATTTTGCACCCTTTCCAAGGTTTTCACACTAGCTACCTTCGAAGGATTGAAAACCACAGTTCCATATTCTAACAACGGTCTAACATAGCTTTTGTACGCTTGCAAGAGAAGGATGGGATTCCTAGTGGAGAGACCTCGAAAGATGTTGTGCGTCATGATTGTGGCTTTTTGTGCTACCTTTTTGCAATGGGCATCAAAACTTAGATCACTTCGTACCAGAAATCCAAGGTCGAGAATTTCCTCCACCTGCTGTAGTTCAAAATTTTCAATTGTGTATTTTGAGTCAACAACCGATTGACCAAGATGTAGAACTTTTGTCTTTTCCTTCGATATCGGGAGATTCCATTCCAATGACCATTTGTTTACATCATTGAGAGCTTTTTGCAATTTTTCTTTATCTGACGCAGAGCTCACAGAGACATACAGCTTAAAATCATCAGCAAAAGCGGTGCACCTAACTCCGTTATCCGTCACAATTTTAGGCAATTCATGGGTGTAAATGTTAAACAATATTGGTGATAAGACTCCGCCTTGAGGTACACCACTTAAAACAGGTCTAGGCTGTGAAAATGCTGAGTTGACTCTGACGGAAAACGTTCTCCCCGCTAAAAATGACCTTATCCAGGCTATGATCCTAGGGTGAATCCCTACTTCCGTCAGCTTTACCAACAACTTTTGATGAGAGACTCTATCAAAAGCCTTGGCGAAGTCGACATAAATTACGTCTACACCTCGTCCGTCATCAAGGAATGTTGTCCAGTCATTTAACGACTCGATCATGGCCGTTATAGTCGATCTATTTCTTTGAAAGCCATGTTGAGAATCTGAGATAACGCCGTTTTCGTCTAGATGTCGCACTATTCTTTTCTTAAGAATCTTTTCAAATACTCTAGCAAAAATAGATGAAATGCTGACCGGCCTATAGTTGTTAGGATCGGAATGCGAACCCTTCTTCGGGATAGATGTAACAAAGGATGTACGCCACCTATTCGGCACTTCCGCCCTCATAAAACTAAGATTGAATATGAAAGCAAGAGGTCCCACTATTAAAGGTGCAACGCTCTTGATAAACTGGAGAGGTATGTGGTCGGGTGTATCCGAGCAGGAATTTGGCCATTTCGAAAGCAACGTCAAAATCTCGTCCTCAGAGAACCAAACTGAATCACTGGACATATAGGGGAAATACGAGGAACATCAGAGTCCTCGTTAGCGTTGAATGAAGTTTGAAAATTTTTCGCAAGAACATCCGCTTTTTCCAGGTCAGTCCTGGCTATAGTCGCACCATCCCTAATTGGTGCACTAAGCCGTGCCCTGTTTTTCAATCGTGAGTTTATAAATCTAAAAAAAGAGTTTTTATTTTTAGTGTTGATCACTTTCCTTTCGACAGCGCTATTGAATTTACGCACACCACGGTCCAATTTTGTACTCATTTTCTTGTAATAAATCCAATCTCTTGGATCACTACTTCTTGTAGCTTTTTCCCATGCCCTAGCCTTCCTACCGGCAAGTCTATCTAAATGCTTTGGAAGACTAGAATTATAGGAAATCTCTTGGAAAGGTACAAATAAACTTATGGTGTGCGAAAGAATTGCAAGTAGAATCTCATATTTTGCATCTACTCAGTCTACGCTATTGAGTGACCCAAAGAAGTCAACATTGCTTAGATAGTTCAAAATTTTGCCAAAGTCAACCTTTTTAAAATTCCTTACGCTGCGTGGATTATATCTCCTTGGAGCTTTAAGGTTAAGACCAAACTGGATTGCGGAGTGATCACTTGAGCCAATAGGATCATGATATATACCTTGCGTATAAAGAATATCAATCACAGAAGCAGTTACTTTGCCAAAAGATTTGTTCAACTACAATGAGAGTGGTAAAAGCAGTCATCTTGTGCGCGTTTTCGAAGTGAAATAGTGGTTTTGTGTTTTTTCATTTCCTTATTCCGCATTTCGGTTTTCGGCCATTTTAGTGTTCTCTTCGCTGTATGTTCGCTTTAAAAAAAGGTGGGAATCGCCACGTATTTCGCACTTTAAAAACCGCAAAAGCTTTCTTTTGCAAATACTTAAACCCTATTGCTGCTTTCGGAACAACCTCCAAGGGCAGATGTGGAGGGAACAACTGGGCCGCTGGGCGAACAGCAGCCGGAGGATGAGGGTTTCGCCCTAACAATGCTGAGCAAACAATGTCTGAAGAGGTCGAAGAACCGTGAACGAAACTCTCTAGAAAAGGGCGTAACCCGTGTAGGCATGGAGCAAGGCTATCGGTGCAGGGCGGAGAAAGAGCTATGCTGCTGTCCTCTGTATGGGAGCGGAAATGCGACGGCTGAGTTTGTGGAGGATCAAGCAATTTTTTCCTGATTATTTGCCTCCGACAGCGGATCGATTGCACTCTGTAAAGTGTTGAGTGAAGGCTGAGGTCGGGATGAGACGAATCCGCGTTCCAGAGCGATCGTCTTCCACCCAACTACATGTCTCTAAATCAACACCTCGAAGGTAAGCACCAAGCAGCCGGTCCTCAGTTTCCGAAAGCGGCCCGCTTCCCAACTGCGCTACCACTCTCTTGCTCCGCGGCTTAGTCACTGAGACCGTTTGCGCTTTCCACGTTTAATTTGTGGCGCTTTCGCCGACGAGGACAAGCTTTTCTATGACAGCCGGATATTGACTTTTAGTGACGATCGCAGCCGTGATTTCGACGAACTCAGCCGAGTTTCGGGAAGCAGGCTGTGGCCGCATGCACGCACGCAGGGCTCTCCTTCACATTATGCTCTGCATCCTATCCTATCACTTATCGGCCTAGAACTAACAAAAACGCGATAGCGACACTAACAGATGAAAGGCACGGCAAATTCACATCAGGGTCAATGCATCAGTCGGGTCGTCGCCGATGGCCAGCCTCACCACACTAATTGGCATCAAAAAAGTATGAAAGAAAAAAGAAAAATTCACCTTTGGGAAGTGCTGAACATTCAACTTCCGCGAGATATTAAGGAGCCTTCAAATGCGTGCATATTTAGTCAACGACTAGGGTGGCTAGACAATGAACAATACAGCCTAAATTCGACTCTCGATGAATCTTGGCATAGCGTTGTTTAACTGCTAGTGATCTTGTTATAGCTGTTGTTAAGATTGCTACATATAGATTGTTACACTAAGATTGTTATCCAATTTATTATACTGCTTACGCTTCGGCGAGTTTCGCGATCTGCAGAGCCCTATGTAGTCGGAGGCATCTACAACACTTCCAACCGTCATTTCAAAGTACAGGGTACTATAATAATTTCAACTTTTACTTACTTTTACTTTTACTTTTTTTCAACATTTTATTTTTCAAAATAGGGACATGACTCACACCAAAGCTTTAGATGGACGACTAACCTTTGAGTTCGATGTCGAGGCGGACCACCAAACACCCGTAGATGGACGCGGACGTGGGCAAAAGAGCTTTCAAGAAATGGAAAATTTTAAAAAAATGGAAAACAATCTTGGTGAATGGCTGTAGCAAGAAGATCATCAATTGGACAAGACAGCGTTTTGTTCTTCCCAGGCCTGTCTGCTACCAATTCACCAACCCTAGAGGTGAAAGCCTTGACTGATGCTAGAAGGACCCAAACCACGAACCTCGGATCACTTGTTGCGTTCGGCTCATTCGTGCTGCAACGCTCAAAATGTGAAAATATTGGGCTGGAACTACCATTTGTCCCAAAAATGCTACGACTGTATGACTCGCAACAAAAATGTTACTTCCTCAGCTATTTATTTATACTACTTATTCTATAGAGACGTTCTGCTTCTGGAGAAAAGTGCAAAACAGGGGAAAATTACCCAGGTACATATGCTGCATGAATAGCGCCACGAACAGTTTGATGTCTCGCAAAGTTTACTTGCCTGCTAAACTTCGCAGCCAAAGTTTGGGATTGAAAAAGGTGCGTATTTACTCCTAACTCTCTCGGACCTTAGTTTCACTTACTGTTTTGTTTCCATTTTTCTTTGTTTTGGATTTCTTTCAAACCCTGAGCCGGATCTATGCGCATACGCAGTAGTCCTCTGGGTGTAGTCCAATATGTAATTGGATGGCCGCGTTGTTTTTCGAATTAGTTGAAAGTTTTTGGAGTTAAGAGGCTTTAAAATAAGTAGAATAGAAAATCGTGGATAACGCTGCGATCGGTTAACGTCCGTGTCTACTCCAACAATGGCGCGTGGAGCACAACCGGAGGAGGTGCTGACTATCGCGATACCATGTTCTTGGTTCGGATTTCCAGCCGAGGCAAAGTAAGCCTTCCATTCCTCTGCCGGTGTCGGTGAATTGGTACCAGACCTGTCTGGAAAGGATAAAGCAATGATTTGCTCGATAGCTGGCCACCCCAGGCATTGTAGGTCAGATACGCATTCAAATCGCCTCTATCGACTAGCACGGCATAAAGTAGAAGTGGAATGCGTGGCGCATCCCATAAAAGGATTGAGGAACGCTGTCTCTTATTCTTCATCCTTCATACTCGAACATTGACATCTTTGACCTTTCGCTCACATCCTCGACATTGGGATGCAGCCTTTATACTCAAAAATTGGCGGATGCGCTAATTCTTGATAGATCAGCCGCCGTTATCTGTATCTTCCAAGCTTTGGAAGGGTTTTTAGCTAACTTATTAATAGTCTTTATTTTGCTATATAAGAACTCACTTTTAACTCTAGGTTGGCAGAAATTCTGCCTGAAGTGAAAGCTTGTCGAAGAATAGCGCAAAAGCTCGTACTTTCTTCAAACATGAGTCTTCGTGTAGCTGTTATTTACCACCAACCAAACAGATACCACTACAAATAAGGCAAATGCATAGTGAAAACTGGCAATCAAACCTAAAGATTTAAAGTTTTTGGGTGCCTACTCTTTTAACTAATCGATGAGCCATTGATTTTGCTGGAATGTTGAGAATTTTATGGTCTTTCAAACATTATTGAAACACCTTGTTTTTGTGGCCAGCTAATCGCTTGAATCGAATCTGTATGAAATAACCACAGGAGGCGGCGCTCATCACGTATTCCGCTATGTTCTATCCAGTCTCGGTCAAACCTTGTTCTCCAGCAGCGATAACAGTGATCTGAAGTCTTAAATATCTACAAAAAATAAGGTAGAGGTTCTCCACCGGCTGGTCAGATTACGGTGTACGTCGTATGTAAATAATAAATTCGTTCAAAAGGTTTCGATGACGCTACTTAGAAATATGTAATGTGCATGGCGCGCTCGCGAAAGCCTGCTAAATTCAGGATTTTTTTATCAGGCTGGTCCTGCATACACTTCTGCAGCTGCTCCGACTTTCCCTTTCATGATTTGAATAAAGCGGGTTTCCTGCTGAATATGTTTGTATAGGCCGAGGAAGAAAAACAATAAAGGATGACATCAGCCAATCTCTATTTAGGAATCGTCTCCAACTCTATAATACTCCTGCAATGTGTCAGAGGGAGATATAACTTTAATGGATCAGATCATAGTGCAATCAGTGGACACGCCGGCTGTCGTGTGTATTTGGAATCGAGGTTCATGGTTCGTGTCCCGACAAGATTATTCAAAATCTCGTCCACTGTTGGGAGCGAAGTCCTGACTCTTTGACAATAGCGGCAAAATGGAAGCAAACCATAATGTGTCCAGAAAGTATATGCAGAAAACTTCGCAATGTTCCAAGTTTTTTCTAGAATGTTCTGGAGATCTCAACATAAGTGCTATATAAAGTCTCTATCCTTCTGTATCTGCACACCATATACAGCTCCGTTTTCCTTGCCTTCTTCTTCTTCTCCTAAGCGTTTAGTCCCGCGCAGTCGCAGGGTCCGCTGTTCTTGTGATCTGTCACCACCTCATCCTATCAAGGGCGTCATCTGCCGTGGCGCCGACTTCGGCGAGATCTCTCTTGATGACGTCCTTCCATCTTTTCCTTGGGGCTCCTCTCGGACGCTTTCCGGGTGCCTCGAAATCTAGGGCCAACCTTGTGGGGTGATCCTCTGGTCTTCTGAGGACGTGTCCATACCACCTCAAGCGCTGCTCTCTCATCTTCAGCTGGATCGGGGCTGTCTTCATCACTGCCCTAACATCCTCGTTTCGCACCCTGTCCCGACGGGTCCATCCACATGCCCACCTCAGCATCCTCCTCTCCGCCGCGTGCAGTTGAAGCTCCTGCGCTTTACCCAGGGCCCAGCACTCACTGCCGTAAAGGAGGGCAGGTCTCACAACTGTTCTATAGAGCTTGCCTTTGAGCGTCCTGGAGCATCTACGGTCGCAGAGGATCCCTGTGGACTCCCTCCACTTGAGCCAGGCTGCGTTTATCCGTCCCCTGACCGCCTGGTCCACACTTCCTTCCTCGGATAGGTCACTTCCGAGGTAGCGGAATTCTTCCACCTTCTCGATCGTTTCCCCTTGGCAGTCTAGGATCGATCCAGCGCACTGCTCAGAGCTGATGAACTTCGTCTTCTTCACGTTCAGCCGTAGGCCGTTGTCTGCGAGGGCTCTCTGCCACAGATGCACATTCTCCTCCAGCTCCTCCTGGTTGTCGGCTACTAGGGCGATCGTCCGCGTAGAGGATCGTTCTGAGAGGGCCTTCCTCAAGGTGGTTCACTATAGAGTCAAGTGTCAGCAGGAAGAGGAACGGGCTCAGAGCCGACCCTTGGTGTACCCCCACTGTGATGTCCACTTTCCTTGTCACCCCATGTGGAGTTCGTATCGCCGCTTTCGAGCTCTCGTACATGTCTCTTATGACCGTGATCAGACGTTCCGGGACACCCCTCCCTCGAAGGGCATTCCAGATTACGGCCCGAGCTAGCCTGTCGTAGGCCTTCTGCAGGCCCGGAAATGGTAGGTAGCAGGGTATTCGTTTCTCCCGATATTTCTACATCACCTGACGAGCGATGAAGATGGCGCCTGTGGTGGACCTCTCAGGCATGAAGCCCCACTGCATCTGGAAGATGGGTACCATCTCCCTCAGCCTTGAGTCGACCAGTGGTTTGTAGATCTTCATCGTGTGTGAGACCAGTTTGATCCCTTGGTAGTTGGAGCATTCGGAAGCGTCTCCCTTCTGCTTGAAGATGGGGACTATGGTGCTGTTCCTCCAGTCATCCGGCATCTTACCTTCTTTGGTGATTCTGTTGAGGAACTGCGTGAGCCAGTTGATGGAACTGCTGGATCCAGTTGATTCCGAGGTCCCCGAGCACCTTCCAAGCCTCTACTGGCACATCGTCAGGCCCTGCTGCCTTTCCGTGTTTCATCTTCACTATGGCCTTGCGAACCTCTTCTTGCGTCCAGGGTGGGATGGGTCCTTCCGAGTACCGGTCGAGGTCAGAGAGAGATGGGAGGAGTACTTCAAGGAACTCCTCGTTCAGGAGTTCCTTGAAGTACTCCTCCCATCTCTCTCTGACCTCGACCGGCTTCCGTAACACCCTACCGTCAGCACTCTTCACAGTCTTCACTACTCGAATGTCTATCCAGCTCCGCCTTCCTTGCCTCCAACTATCCAGCTCCGCCTTCCCTGCCTATTTCACTGTATGGTGGCCGAACTGCCTATCCATAATAGTCACGTTCTCCTTTACGAGTTTGAATCTGGGCACTCCGCTGCAGAAGCCTATCGAAACTTGTGTTGTGTATTCGGCTCTGAAGCTCCTTCTGTAGGTCTGTGTATAGCTGGTTCGAACGCTTCAGAAACGGGAACAGGAGTCTCGAAGGTGACCGACAACGATATCTTTGGATGAACTGAGGAAACTGGCGGAGCAGCATCCATATGAAGGTGTGCGTTATTTTGGTTCCCTGTTCCCGATCCACCGTGGACAATGGACTGCGATCTCTTGGAATGGTTAAAAAGCTCGGTCAGTGGCTCCAACACGAACTGACCGACGGCAACCGGCGAAGACGTCTGGAGAGATGAGCTCAGCTGCTCTCCCGAAGTCGCACCTTCAACTGGCTGGACACCATCGTCACAGGTGACGAAAAATTGGTCCTCTACGTCAACCACGCTCGTAAACGTGCGTGGTGCCAACGCGATGAAGTGCCGAAATCTTTCGTCAAAGATGAAATTCATGCGAGGAAAGTCATGCTGGGCGTCTGGTGGAGAGTTTATGGGATCTACCATTTCGAGCTGCTGCCTGACAGCAAGACTGCCACTGCCGAGGTCTGCGCTACCCAACTGCAGAGACTGGCCGACAAGATGCGCAAGGAACAGTCCAGGCTCGACACAGTTCGCTTGCTGCACGATAACGCGCGCCCACACATCGCGAAGACGACTTCTCAGAAAATTCTGGAATTCGGATGGGAAGTTCTGCCGCATCCACCGTACAGCCCAGATCTGGCCCCAAGTGACTACCACCTTTTTCGATCACTTCAGCATCATCTGGAAGGAAAGTGTTATGAAGATCGTGACCACCTCGAAAATGACCTCCGAGCTTTTTTCGCCTCCATGTCGCCCGATTTCTACGGCAGAGGAATTCGAGATCTTGTGGAACGTTGACGGAGAGTAGTTGATGTTGATGGAAATTATTTGGCTGATTAATAAAATGTTGAAAAAAATTGTGTTATTTTGAAAAAATTGTCGTATTTCTGCAGATACTTTCTGGGTGTCCCCTAATAGTTAGCAAAGGCAACACCATGATCCTAGGAGAGCCCTCCTTTTTGTAATTTTCCAACAAAGGGAGACCACACACTTATTTATTCATTTATTTTACAGTTGTTTCGCACTTCTAGCAATACCCCCACCAACCAGAACTGGATCCTCAAATTGTTTTTGTATGTCTCCGTGGTCGCTAATTTGTTGTCAGAGCTAGCTTGCCTGGGAAAAGAAAAATACTGCCACCGCCTGTCGCTTTGTAGGTCAAATATGTAACGAGATTGCCTGCACGATATTCCGTAAAAGTGGAATGCGTGGCGCATCGCACAAATAGACTGCTTAAAGTCGATCACTGCCTTTTACTCTTTTACGGCTTCTAACCCTTGGAACTGGGCTAAACAGACCGGCTTGTTGATCATGCGCTAACTGTTCGATAGCGTGTCATTTTGATACTCAACGTCTACCAGTGTTGCCATACTTGTCCATGATGGGAGGGCTTAATGTTCCGCTTCGGTTGACTTCGTATGCTAAACTAGTATGGGACGGCGGCTTATTGATTGTGTTGGAATTGGTGCGATTCTTCTTTCACTTTTATGCAACACCACGATGTTCCGAGATAACCTTGACTGAGCATTTCTATTTGTAGAATGAGATGGAGGGAAACCTCGGTAAAATGGTCAGGGCAGCACCCTGGAATACGCCGCGAAATCGCGTAGGAGGAGGAAATACTGAACATTTTGTCGAATCCTGAACGCAGCTTCATGCTATCCAAATTGCGTGCGCTCTGATGATTTGAGAGTCGGTGTGAAACAGCTTCCATCAGGGTAAGGTGGAGTTAGAGCAACAGTTACCTAACACGTATTTGACTAAAATTTGATGATTTGTCTCCTGTAGCCTGTACATGCTTATGGAAATCTTCTCCATGTTCTCCCATGGAAATGTCACACGTGGTGCATCCTAATATGACCTCATTTGTGTTTGTAACATAGACCAAAATTCTTTTTATACTCGAAAAAGCAAAACGTCACTAAAACTCAAATGTTTCTCATAACTATTCGTGCTTTAGGAATGCTCCGTAACCTAAAGCTTCAAAGAATCTTTAGAGAAACTTTATCCTTTGCAAAGATGGTGGGGTTTTTCTTTCTACGGAGCTTACGGAAGCGGCTAAAGATGTCCTAGGCTCGGTCTACCGCGATGGTGCCACATATGTACACAGTTCGATTTATCTTATTTGTTTCGTTTAAACAATTTAAAAAGTTACTTTAAAAAAATTTAAAACTAGAAGTGCATAGACCTTCCGTCGTTTGGCGCTTTCCTCAATGCTCATTATTATGCTAGAAAAATCTTATCTTCATCTCGATTTTTCCTTTACTTAGCAAATCCAACTGCATTGAGGCAGATCGCTGAAGCAGTCATTGCCCCCTGTTCTCATATGCTTTGGTGAAGTTTCTCCAATGCCATTCATTACGATTGTTAGTGTCCTCGTGGTCGGATGGACTTCCTGTGTTTTCGGCCGCCCAATTTGCTTTTAGCCTCGTGTTCGACTTTTCTCTGCATTTCCTTTTGCTTAACAGAGAACAGCATCTCTCCTTTACCAAATCTTATGATTTTTTTGTGTACAACGTTCAATTATGTATAACGATCACATCGAATGGTTTGTGATTCCTGTATGCAGATTCCAGTTTTATAGGGAAACTAACATTTAAATCATCTTTCAAAAATGTCCACCTTTTCCAAAGGAGATCTCTTTCACTGCTGCCTTTTTTTGGAGCTACGCTAGGGACAGAAGTACTGCTGGAAAAGTGCATTGGACACATATATTAGGTTGTAACGAATTAAATGGCACTGGCTCGCGCCATTTTTTGGCGCGTCTTTACTCGTTTGATCAAGAACAAACCGTAACAAGTGGCATATCATTTAGAAGCGCAAACTTTGCTCTACCGGAGAGTACTAAATTTTCTATGTAAAAGTGGGAAAACTTTAGAGTTTTATTGACTTTTTTGCAGATGGACAAAAGGGTAATCCGAGGCATTTACTTGTATGAATTCAAGCTGGGCACTACAGCTAAGGAGGCGGACGAGAAGATCAACGCGGCCTTCGGTCAAGGATGTTCCACAATTCGGACGGCGTATCGTTGGTATCAGAAGTTCCGGAATGAAGATGAGAGCTTGGAAGAACATGAAGGTCGTGGGAGGCATAGTGATGTTGATGAGGACAAGCTGAGAGATGTGGTAGAGGAGGATCCACACAAAGGTACCAGGGAGATAGCGAAGGTTCTTGGCGTCAGTCACAACACAGCTGCCCGGCATCTGAAGGAAATTGGAAAGACCAAAAAGCTGGAAAGATGGGTGCCTCACGAGCTGTCTGAGGAGCAAAGAAACCGACGACATGAGATCTCGTCCGCACTGCTTCTACGGAACGAAACGGACCCATTCCTTGATCGCATCGTAACCTGTGCCGAGAAATGGATAATGTACGACAACAGGCGACGATCGGCACAGTGGGTGGACAGCGATGAGAGCCCCAAGGTTTTTGCGAAACCGGAATTGCACCAAAAGACAGTATGGTGGTGTTCGCTGGGAATTATTCACCACAGCTTCCTCCCTCCCGGTGAATCCATCACGGCAGAGAAGTACTGCATTGAAATTGAAGAAATGATGAAAAAGTTGAGGGACATCCGGCCGGCCTTGGTAAACCGAAGGCGAGTTCTCCTTCTGCACGACAATGCTCGCTCCCATGTAGCACGAATGACGTTGCAGAAATTGAATGAGCTGAGCATTGAAACTCTACCACATCCTCCGTTTTCTCCCGACCTCTCCCCAACAGACTACCGTTTCTTCAAGCATCTTGGCGACTTCTTGGTAGGGAAAATAGTCAAATACCAACAGGATGCCGAAAGTGCCTTCGAAGATTTCGTCAATTCCAGAACTTCTGATTTTTATGCTACTGGGATAAAAAAGCTTGTATCACGTTGGCAAAGATGAGTAGAATCAGAAAGTTTTTATTTCGATTAATAAGCTTGCCTACAAGCCGAGATATTAACTGTTTAAATTTGCAGTGGTTCAGTGCCATTTCGTTACAACCTAATAGGTTGGTGCCCCCCCCCCAGTTGTAACCTATGTAATATATAACAGAACAAATTGAACTACATCCTTCGTTGAAATGGCGCATTGCAGTTTCCTGCACCATTCCAACGAAGGATGTAGTTCAGTGTGTTCTGTTATATATTACATCGGTTACAACTACTAACATAGGTTTCATTTTTATAATCAAGAAATGTATAAAGGCAAACACTGTAGTTTTAGTAGAATAAAATATTTAACATTGAAGGACACGTTTTTGAATATTCAGTAGAATAGAATATTTGACGCAATACAAATTGGAGGGGGTGTGGAGTTGTCGCGAAAAAATGTTTAGTGTTTCACTTCCATTTCTTCTTAGCAGGAATCGGAGCGTGTGGGGTAAGGTTGCAGGCTGTTTTTAACTAATTTCTTAGTTCTTTTTTTCTAAAGCCTAAAGAGTGACCCTCGGGAAAAGGTAAGTATTAGTTTCTTTGTGCGTCGATTTATCGAGCTATGTGATTTTTTTTTTTGTGAAAACTCCACACCTCTCTATTCCGCCGAATATTACTTGAAGATTTTGTTACAAAAACTACATCCTGAGAGTGGAACGCCACACAAGGGTAAGCTCTAGTGTTAACTCATGGCCTTTTGAGGGCGCATATTAGTAGGCGCCTGAGTTGCAGCCTACAGGTGGCCGCAGTCCTCTCTCGCCATACAAGCCATTTTTAAGTTCGACCCGCTCTAAACGGAACAAGCGCTTCATTCCCAAAGCTCTGATAATTGAAACTTAGACTTAGAACCCTTGGAGAAAACCTAGTTGAGCTTGTAAGTCAACCTTGTGCCTTGATGTTAATCCAGTTCGTCTCCGAGTGCGTAACGCTAGCGTTCTTACATGAGTCCAATTAGCGCTGACGTTACATATTTTTGTATCTGTTTTTATCTTTTCTTATGTTGTTTCAAAAAAGTTTAATGTAGAATTTTCTTGGCTGCTTATTTATTACTTGTTTATTTATGACTTATTTATTTATTACTTGTTTATTTATTTATTTATTACTTGTTTATTTATGACTTATCCTGCCGTGGTGAGTGTCAGCAACCTAGTGCAAATATTTGTAAAAAAAAAAAAACGAGCACAACAGCGAACAAAGGAAGAAAGGCTGCAGTAAGTCTATTGAATGCTGTGCGACACGATTCAAAAGCTGCAGCTTTTTTCTGCTGCAAGCAGAACACAGCAGGAGAGCGTAACAACAAAATGTTTATAAGTGATCCTTTTTCGCCTTTGGTAGCTGAGTGGAATTTCCAGTTACGAAAACATTTTACCAAGTTTATTTATTTATTTATTTATTTATTTATTTATTTATTTATTTATTTATTTATTTATTTATTTATTCAAGACATGTGCCGCAGCCACACGTGGAAATACATTGTTAAAAACAACACCCAAGGAGTGACAATAAAGTGCAATAGAAAGAGTACAAAAAACATCCGACGAGGGGTGCACTGCCAACGTAAAAGTAGATTCCTGAAACCACGCAGAGATATATCAAAAGCATCTTGATTTGCATTCAAAATAAGTCGTTCTGGCTGGCGATTTTACGTAGAGTCTGAGTTTGCCCCTTTTATTCCAAGTCAAAGATGAACCGAAAAAGGTAGAGTGTGTTAATAGAAACCTTGCCTGTGAGTATTTTGGGAAACATACGAAGGCCGAATATCAAGTTACCTTTAGCAATATTCGTGGCAGTGACAGCAAGTCCTGCAATTGAATCGTTTTTAATGTATCCACATTTTTTCTCAAACGTCTCAACTTAAGGGTCGTAGTTCTTATAAAATAAGATTCGGGACACTGTTCGTCTCTTTTGAGACTCTATGATCCCATGCTTGCTACATATCTAGGACATTCTTTGGGAAGTTCAACGCCATGTTAAATCGTAGCAGACATTTGCTGGAGAGGCGGACTTCTAAAAAATGATGCCAATACTTCCCTCTCATTCTACACAAAAAGAACCGTGAAAGTTCACCGATCCTCTATCCTCTCACTCAATCGTACAACCAGTGAAAGGTCTGCCCAAAGAAAAAGTTCAGAGTTGCCTCTTAGTCCGCTCTAATAGACGACGTAAAAAAGACGTTCCATATATATTTAAAGGTAAACGCTAGCGAGTTAAAGAGATCGCTTCGCTTTAAATGATACCTTCTCAAATCTTTACAAAAGAGATTAGCCACAAAGTTATTCTGAGGTGTGGTCTGCTTGACAGGGCGAATGTGAGCATTTTGAGTGTTTTTACCTTCTAACATATCTTAACGAATTGTCGTATTCTGCTAGCCACGAAGTGCGCTGCTAAACATATGTAGCTGAAAGTTGTTTGATGGCCAGGCTATTGAGAATTACTCGCAGGGGCACGTGCCCTTCAGTTGAATATTGAAACATGAGGTTCAAACCAGCAGCGAGTGTTAAGTGCCTAAGCAGAATGCCTCAGTGCCGATGGTGAATTCCCAAGGAGTTTGTTCTCCGAAAAACGAGCTGGAAGAGTTCGACATCCCTCGCGCTCTGTCTAACATCACAGTATTTGCGGCACCGAGAAGAGGACATCGGCGTGGATCTGACGGTGGATGTAGGTGGGTGGTGACGGTGTTTGACGATGCTATTGTTTCAAGAGGTTCGATGAGCGGTGGGCAGGCAAGAACGAGCTCTGAGCGCCGAGCGAATGAGCACACTCTGCGCTCGTGGCCGCCGCCGCGTCAATAGCCACTCGGAGATCACGTAGCGCTACCGCCTCCATAGTTCTTCTACCGGCTACATATTACAAACGTCACGGGGACTCGCCACAACCGCTGTCTACCGTCTCTATACGTCGGCACATCTAATGCCGAAGAGTCCGAGCTCCGCACGCCGTAACCTCCTCAAGTCTCAAAAGGCCCTGAACAGGTCTTCCCTGGATCTCGCGGAAGGATCATCTCCGTCCAGATGGGAAAGAGTATTCGTACGCTTTAGCGTGAAGAGAGCTCTGTCGCTGGATATTCTTCGATCGTACTCAGTTTCGACTGAACAGTCCACGCTCTATCTACTGGCCGCTGCAGTGTTATTCATCAGCTGCGTTGGTTTCGCATCCGGATCACATCTTCGCAATATTATTCAAGGTATACTGGTGTCCAACAATTGTCACATTTTATTTCAGTGGAAGTCGTGTGCGAACTAAGCTACAACAGCGATAACAACAACCGCTAAGTTTTTTAAAAAATTCAGGAAGCATATTCGAATCGGCATCAGTAAAAAAATTAAGCAAACTCACTAACTCCTGGGCAATCAATCAGCAAAGTGAAGAAACTTGATTACCATTAAGAATTTTTTAAATTTCATCCAAATTTTGACTTCCTATACTTTTTTTCAAATCCTATTGCCCACTGCCGTTACCGGTGGAATGTGTCTTTGATCCGAACCCTTTGGCAGCTTTCTCCTTCTGCACCCAACACTCTTCTGCTGTCATAAACGTTGTCACCAGCATTCTTCATCCTGCTGCCTTTTCCTAGTCCGTTTTTTATTCGACGTCTACTTGTCTTTTTTCCAAACTGCCTTGACTTCTTCTCAACACCGCCTCTCACCTTGCTTTCCCGTTTGTTTATTGGGCGTTTTAGTAACAGTTGTATTACTAACTCCCCCGTCCACTCCGCTGTGTTGTGCTAAGCCAAGAAGCCCCGTCGGAGGCCTTTTTCACGGTCAATGAGCCTTGTGTCCTTCAGCTTTTCTCCATCTCTTTTTTACGTTAATGCACTTACCCTCATACCTTTCATGCTTCTAGTATCCTAGTAACTAATAGCCTCCAATTGACTGCTTTGCTCAGCTAAATCTGTGCTTCTTAGTTATTTTTTCCGTCCTCCTATTTTCTAAACATTTAACACTTGATTCTCAGTTAACTTTACCACATCTTTCTATTTTCTCGTTTTTTTTCTCGAACTAAGGTGGTTAAATGGTGATTAGCTTTCTATCTGTGCTCAATAGTGTCGTTACAACTGATGTAGTCACTTTTATGGACGCATTAATGGTAGAGGTGTTACCGTTTCGAGCGATCACTATCTTATTTGTATTCTAGATCCCTCGGCCTTCTGTGCTGTCCCAGAACGACAGCCTAGTAACTTAACGTCCGTCATCCTGTAGGTAGAAAAGTAGCTATGGGAGATTAAGCTCGAATCCTTAGCAGTTCAAAACGCAGTTATTTTTTGTCGAAGATGTCCGCAAAGTTTAGTGCATGAAGAAGCAATGATGCATAGTAGTAGAATGAAATATGAATGTAATAATGTACAAGGAAATGCACACGTTTTGTAAGAGCGAAGCATGTTGTGGTCAAATAACGTATTGTATATGCCTTTGAAAGCTACGGCTGAAGGATAAGCCTCCTTAAGGTGGATGTCTGTTTCGTTTTCCACTTGTATTCAGAACTTCTGACTTTGCTCTTGACGATTTCTTCGACTCATTTCCAAGTTTGCAAGGGTTATTACTTCCAAGTTTGTAATGGTATTCATAGCCGTAGATCTTAATTTTCGGGTGTCCATTTATCTGGAATCGACGAAGGGCAGATGAATAGAAAGCTGTTTCGCAATGACCATGGGGCAAAACGATCCCATTAACCTGCAAAGCCCACCTGCGGCTTCAGATATCTCCACTGTCTTCTACACAGTTTTAACTCCTAAAGGACCTCATGTTCTTCTGTTTCTGAGCTGTTATGCTGTTTCTATGTTGAATGTCGATGCCGAAGTGTAGCGGGTGTGTTTTCAGTGTTGGGTTGGGTGGGCGCCGAGATGATGTGGCTGATCGTGTGCTGGGGCCTAATGGCGCTTTTGTGCTATTTGGCTCTCAATCACCTCGGCACTCGTACCGCAGGCGACGAGTCGACAAAAACCACCGCGACGTCGGCTGAATCAGCGAATATCCGCCTGGATGGGTGAGTCTGACTGCATCTCCAGCGGTAATCAAAACGTACCTCATTCCTCGAATCTCCTGAGAGCTTGAACGTTTGGGAACACTGAACAGTGCAGGGCAACAAGTTCAAGACTCAACAAATCTCGCTGCTTTTAACATGAAAACCCAAGTGTCATGCTGAGCAGCAGGACAAAATCTGCGATAACTTTGTTCGGCTTTGCCTACATTCTGACGGCTTCACCATCAACACGGTCTGAGAGCTGGGCACATTCATCTCTTCGTCTTAAGGATCATTATTCCTACTCTTTCAAATAGAAAATGCTACATTCGACCTTTAAACCAAGCACCGAGTTCGTACGCTGGATACTTCTTCTACGCAAGCATCACCACAATTTGGCCACAGAGAGGTCTGGAGCTACTTGTAACAAGATTAATCCCTTCTAACAGAAATGGCTTCGTCAACACCGAAGCTACACCAGAGCTCGCAATGTTCTTCATTGCAATACGGTTTCGGTTTCAAAATTTCCATCAGCAGTTTACGATCGTTCCCGATGGTTTACCAGCCGAATCTTCTTACTATGCTCTGACTCCACCTCTGTAAGCAACTCAAAGTTGAAGGAACCATAATCAGCGAATTTTCAAACACTATCGGAAGACTTGAGAATTTGCCGTGCAGAACAATTATCATTAACCTCCTAACAACCAGGTTTGTCATGAACTTGCAATGAGTTTAATGACGAAATTGCACATATTGGAGGTCCGAAGGTTACATATGGGCCAAAAAACTTTATTGCCAACCTATTGTGGAAGATGGTGGAGAGATCCTCAGCCTATTGGCCCAAAACGGATATGGAAGTGACATAATGGATACCACGCAGAAGAGGTTCATTAAGAAGCGAGTCGAAGGGGTCTCATTTAATCACAATTTTACCCCACAAGGGCGTGTGTAACGCAGTCGTAGGAGATTCGGCTGTCGCGTGCACCCGGTGATACCAGGTTCCTGGTTCGGATTTCTCGCCCAGGTCAACAAAGAATTTCATCCGTCCGGGGTTGGTAAATTGGCACCGGACTTGTCTAGGAAAAATAGCGCAGGGACGTGTTCATCGGCTGGGCACCGCAAGTCATTGTATGGCCAAATACGCATTCAAATCACCTCCACGACATCCCTTAGAAGTAGAATGCGTGACGCATCCCAAAAGAGATTGAGTGACGCCATTTTTATCCTCTTATCCCTCTTTACCGGCCTTCTGAATTATGTAGCTTTTTCTTGATTGAGGAATCTGAAAGTTTTGTGATAGCATTGCTATGTTCAAAGCCTTGGGTATGGTGTGTCTGGATGTCAACTCAACATTTTGATGGGAAAACAGCAAGATTCGTAAGAAAAAAGTTCACTCATTGGGCATAGGTTGTTGAAACGTAAATCAGGTCCAACATCTGATGATCTTCAACATTTTCAATTGTTTTTTGACAAGCATGAGGGTTTGGTGAGGGTGTTGAGTACGTCTACAGGTCTGAGGCAGATGATTACTTTCATGTTCTACTACTATTATGTTCTAGATGTTTAAAATTGGTTACCGACTATTGTCATCGACTGAAGCAATTATTTAAACGACAAATATCAACGTCGGAGTGATCCAATCCCAAATGAGATGCGCCACACATCGTCCTTCGAGGTGCAATCTCGCTGCAAGTACGCCCTATGCAAAGAATTAGGTGAGCAGCCGATAGAAAGACCCCGAATTACCCCTTCACAAAGCTTGGTACCCATTTGCCGACCTTGGATGCAGGAAGCTTCGATTAGATAGGGCAGACCTGAACCGGGAATAACTTCGGAGAGCCGACACCAGCACCGACTGTGTCTCACACGCAAAGCGAAAATTTAGGCGACCTAAAGGTTTGTTCAGTTCAGTCTACTCATCCATGTACGCCACACCCTTTCAAATAGAAGAGGAAGTCTAGGTGTGGCGTGCTTGCAGCGGAGTCTTTTTTGATGGGTTGTGCACATGGTTTGTCGGCTCGTCAAGACTCAAAGAAACTCAAGTGCAGTTTTTGCAGTAGATGATGTAGTTCTTCAGGTAGACAAACAGGACAAGTGGTATCATGACCAGGGCATGAGATAGTCTGCGTTTGTGTGGATCCTACATTGAATTTATTCAAGAAATTGCAGCTCAAACAGCGAATGGACGAACGAAGTGTTAGCCTGGTTATATAACAACTATTTAAAAGTACCCGGACCTTTGGAAGCATGGATAAAGTCTTTGAACGATGCCGCCAAGAAAGTCAATCGCCCTGTAAGTGCCGTGGATCCTCTATTTTGAGTCGTGTGAAATGATGATTCGCTTGTTTCAGACAGAGTGTGAAGTAGTTTTCGACGGCTTTGGCGATCATCGGCACATCAAAACGCCACCCAAAGTCAGTCACATTCGAGTGGAACACGGACCACGAGAACATTTGGTTCGTTGGTGTCTCTCTACTTTTTCAATGCTCTATTTTTCCCTTCTGACGCAGCACGAGCAGTTTTTGTCAACGCCAGAAGTGTGAGGATGTGAAAAATGCGCATCTGAAAATGCGCATTGTTTTAGAACTTTGGTTCTAAATCTTTATCATGGCTGAGAGATGGAATGAGTAGTAGCCAAAGGTCTGAAGTTTCCCGCCATAGCACACAGAATCATCGTATTATTCCTATCAGCATCCAAAGGCACAGACGTATGTAGAGTCAGCCAAGCGAATCTGTGAAGATGATGTTGAAACTGTGGCTGAAAACTGCAAATGTTATGCCTCACCACCTGGCGTCTCCTACTTCATCTTCTTCGACCTGTGGCGGGCGACTCGATGTGACGGTGTCAGTACCTTCTTTCTGCTGCTATTCTTCATTTAGGCCGCAGACGACACGTTTTCGTCAAATGTGCGGCAGAACTAAACACAAGGAACAGAAAACCAGAAGCTACATGTAGTCCACGTCATGTCACTCACATAGTCCTTTCTAGTTCCCTGTTCGGGATTTCCCCAATCTTCATTCTCTTTTGTGAAGATCGCTCTCATCCAACAAAGTCCACCCCCTCTTTTAGACTCTGAGAGCAAATGTTCATCTACCATGCGTCTGCCTTAAAGTCGTCTCATCTCAGCGAACGTCTGAGAGGCTTTTGGTCAGCAATTTCGACGCTAACATCGTGGATCTTCGTGGAGAGGTATGCTACGTGAAATGCGACGTGAATTTTTGTTCACTAGCGTTGCCAGAGTTACAACTTGTCGCATCTTTGCTATGAAATCCGATTTCCCGCTGGAGTTTTCTTGTTTTCTTACAACACTGCTGAACTTAACAGTATCTGCGTTTTGCCACAGGAAACGCTGGAAATGCTGGGACGCTCAGAAATACTGACCAATCACCAATTTGCTTATTTAAATAGAGCGGCTAGCCTGCTCCAAGAAAATTTGTGAGGGCAAAAAATCGACGACGTCAATGCAACTTGGTATAAGCTTATAAGTCTGTGTCCTACACTACACTTAGCAAATTACTGGCGTTTTTCAAACTTAGTTTTACGGCTATGACGTCTCTTTTTTTGAATATGAGTTCTTTTTTTTCTCTCCCTCTAACTGTTATGAACCTATTGAAATGATGGAGTGCATCCAATTCGCGGAGTTTTTTTTTCGTTCCTGGGTAAGATGAAACATTTTTGCGGTTTTGAAGTAGCAAATTGTCCTAGATTCTTTTTATATCAAGACAGACAATTTTTGGTCCACTTTATCGCGCACAGTAATATTTTACAATGAAATTCGACGATTGTTGATATTTGTTGTTCAGGGCCTACAATCGTTCCCTATATGTGATGGCTGAAGTGCAATTTTGTGTTTAGATAGAATGTCGCTTTGCTTGCATCGCTAATCAACTTTTTCTAATGGGATGTTTCAATGGAAGGCCGGAAATGGACATCGAGCTGGCAAACACGGATAACAACGCAGTAAGCTCATTGTTTCAGTTTATAGCTTACGGTCCTAGTCAGTTAGTTCTACCAAGACTATGAAGCATTGCGCTGAATCCAACTCGAAAACAAGGACCGGCGTTAGTAGATCCCCGAATGCGCTGATTCAAAATGAAACCGCGTAAAACCGCTTTGCGGACTGCTTCTACGAGACGTCGTGCAGCTACTCCGGAAGCGTATTTATCTTATGCAATGATTTGAGGTGACTAGAATTTGGCGCAATATGTAGGTGTGTTGTTCCTCCCAGACCCCTCTGGTACCAATCCATCTACAACAAATGGACGGAAGAATTCGGTTGGCATGTCCACAACGCTAGCCCGTAGTCGACTTGTTGTGTTATGTGAAGTCAACACTTCTGATATCTAAATAGTTCACTCATGCGAAAAGTCTGAACACTGAGAATCTGGATTGAATACGGGAACCACTAAGTACGACACCTTGAAAACCTCGGCATAGGAGATATTGCGGCGTTGTTTTGACTGAGCTCCACATGAGGTTTTAGAGAACTTCATTGGCTAACGTTTCGGCGGTATTGCCTTCTTCAGAGCCTGAAAGGAAGGATCAAGTCAAAAGGTAGTTACCGCGTCAAACGTCGCCTCAAGCTTAGTAATTCTAGGCAACCTTTCGATCACGTCAATTGAGAGATCGAAACCCTCACCTTACAGGAACCCCGACGGGCCAATCGCTCGGCAGCATTGTCGACACAGCCGCCCCAATCAGAATGCCAACCTGATGTAGGGCTTGAGCACTCTTCCTTCCGGTTTAGCCTGGGTTCTTTGGCATAAATACAAAACGCCTCCAGAGCCTTGCGGGCGGCAGTTTGGGCTTCGTCTAAAGACGGAAGAATCCTGCCGGCTTGATTGAGAATTCGTTCACAGCCTTTACAAAAGCATGGTAGTGGTTTTTGTCTTCGTGTGCTGCATTTCACGTTCTATACAAAATTGTGCTTTTTTCTCAGCTACAAACGATATGACATTCATTCTGCGAAAAGCGCAGAGCAGCGCTTAATGATTACAGTTTATGTCATGCTATTGTACCTGGAAGGAAGGAGTTACCATTTGATTAATCAAAAGATGGTGTACTATTTAAAAAGAGGAAACACGTGAAAAGACATTTCCCTAATACTCCATTATCATATTTATCACATCACAGTACCTCTTTGATTAATTAAAAAAGCACATTTTCGTTAATACCGTATTTAAAGGTTTTTTCAAATTCAGCAATCGCAAGTATCCCTTGGACTAGTCGAAGAGAAAATCCGACGATGTTTGCTGTCCGCAGTCACGAACATCAATCTGTCCGAAGCGCTCCCTCCTAATCCAGATGACTGGAGATTCGACGAACATCAAACGATCGACTCGTTCGGAGACAACTTCTACCGCAATCAGGTATTTTTTATGATGCTTTATCCTTTATAATAACTCTACGCGTAATTGGGATTTGCGTGTTTTTGGATTGTCATCTTACTGTTCGACATAGACTATTTATAGCCCAGACATAGACTATTTATAGCCCACATTTTTACGCTTGTCCATGGCCTTGCCGGAAAATCAACTTCTGTAATAGTTATGGATTTATTCTCTTCGCTGGAGCAGTGTAAGTGCGGTCAAACAGCACCGGTGGCGTAAAGCGTGGCATTGCTGCCCGAAAACAGAAGGTGCTGGTTCGAGTCCCGCCTGGCGCAAGAGTTTCGATCGCAAAAAACATCCTGAAACTACCACAGATACATATAGCCTCTCTACCATCTACTCTAGTCTTAAGCAAATGTGTTAAAACATTTAAGCGGTGTATTTTGCGGTCGAGGGATTTTCATTTTCGCTCGTTCCGATTAAATTGGCACTCCAGGATCCTCTAGTGTGTTCTTGTGTACATCTGAATGCTACTACATAATTTTTCGTACTGAAAGGTGTCAGCAGAATATGTACGCTTGTTCAGAAGGAATTGTTTTTCTGTAATGTCTTCAACAAGGCGAATACTAACCAAAGAATCTACATATGATGACGCTACGCATATCAGAAGATCATTGTTAAATGGGAGAATTATGCTGCGCGAATGCCCTGTGGAGCTCACTCTGCCCACCCTCACTATAGACCACTAGCTGACCTGCAAATATGTAAAAGACTGTGTAGCTCGTGGTAATGGTATAGCATTATCAATCATAGGTTTCCACGCTTAAGGCTTTGGCATTTAGCGGTAAGGCGATAGACTAAATAAAGGGTTAATTACACTCACCTGAGTCGTATGTGTGCACTGAGTCACCCAGCAGTGTTTTCGTTTCTTCAGGCACAACCAATTATGTGCAGCCTATCTCTGAAAAGGGCTGTGCCTTCTTCCTCCTTCAAAATATGTATGCACGTCGTCATAACTTTTTAATTTTTTTAGTACTGTTTTTTTTAGTACTGAACGTCAGGGAGTGAACATTTAAAGAAAGTGCGCGACACGTAGGCGATAATTCAGTATTATTGCGCTAGAGATGGAAACCTGGAAACTCGTAAGAAATTGGAATTTATGGATTAGAATTCATTGGAAACTTTTGTGTTCAGGAAAGGTTTTAGTAGGTATTTAATGACCGGTGCAGTTAATTTATATGCTGAGTGCTCTTTTCAGTGTTATTACGATTGCTCCGATTACTTACTGTTGGTTCTTTTAAATTTTTTCAACTTTTCCATTAAAATTCTTTAGATCCGAGCCCTTTAATGATCATACAAGCATGTTTTGACCTGCGATGCTAGTTTTCCAAGAATCATTTACACTTTCAAAAACATCTCACATGAATCAATTAGCTCCATTCTGTTTCTTGTCAATAGACCTTGTCTGTCAGACCGTATCACATACTTATACCGTATGATCAAGCCTGCACAGAATAGGCCCAGTCTGATAAAGGTGGTGCTCCCTACGAGCCGGTTCCAAAGTGAGGCCGTTAGGAGAGCTCCCCGCCTGCGTTTCTTTCCTCCTCAAAGGGACATTTTTTTACGCCCATCGCTAACGAAGAAGGAGAGAGATCGTAGACGGGAAGATTGCCTAACTAATTGGAGGGAGATGGGTGTTTCTGCTCGTATTAGCCCAGTGCGAGGGGAATCACAATCTCAACCTCCATGCCTCGACCTTACCGCCGCAACTCTTAACTCTGAGCCCAACAGTCCTTCGGGAAACTGTTGAGCTCTCTAAGGATAAATAGTTAATCACTTTTATGTCTTCTCACCAATATTAGATCGATGGTGAAAAACAGCAACTCTTTAGTGCTAAATCTTTGCCGTAACAGTTATGATGTCGTTGTCTTAACTGAGACATGGTTGTCCTCTATTAATGAACTAGGCCCACTTCTAGGTATCGCAAATAGTCAACACGTTGGCATTAGGTGTGATAGAAAGAATAAGAAAGGTGGAGGGGTCATGCTCCTCTTAAAAAGTCACATCTCATATAAACTGATTTTTCATGAATCGGTGAAGGACTCCTACGAGGTCTTAATATGTGACATCGGAAAAAATGCTAGCTTTCTGCGCTTCATAGTCTTGTACAGAGCTCCATCATGCGCCATCAGGCAATCCTTCAGGTTAGCTAAAGCAATCAGCGACTTCTGTGCATGCAGTGTTCCTTGTGTACTCTTAGGGGATTTCAACCTGCCTAACATTGGGACACACAATAGGGATAATATCACAAATACATTCGAGGACATGTTTGAAGCTCACCAGTTCCAGCAGTTAGTGCATAGACCGACGAGAGGGAACTCTTTGTTGGATCTAGTGCTCTGCAACTCCCCTAATATGGTTCGTGGCATAACTATTGGCCCACCTATAGGAATTAGTGGTCATGCCACAATATCGTTTAATATCGCTGGAAATATTGGCCTTAATGTTGGTGAAGCTAAGTTGGTCAGAGATTTTAAAGCGGCAAACTACACTAAAATCAAAGAGCACTTAGCTGGTGTTGATTGGATAGGCACCCTTAGTAATGCTAAATCAGTCAATCAAATGTACGAACTGCTACTTCATGTTCTCTATCATGTCATTGAATTATATGTGCCTATGAGAAAAGTGGATCAGCAAAAAATGTGCGTCCCGGACTACCTCAAGAGGATGATGAACCGCCAAGTTTCTCTCTGGAATACAGCTACTGCTACTGGAAAGGACGTAGACTGGGGCAAATACGAAAGCTGCAGAAGAAAGGTGGATAAAGCGCTATCTCGATACAATCTCTACAAAGAAAAACGAACCATCTTTTCAAGTGACAAAACGGCTTTCTATAGATACATAAAGTTCCGATCTGGCGGGGACAGATCTATAACCAGCCTAGTGGATGCTGAAGGTACTTTCGTGTCGTCACCTAATGAGAAGGCAAGTCTTCTAGCTATTGAGCTTCAAAAAGTATTCAGAAAACCTTCCGGAAGTGGTGCGTTGATTCCTCCACTTCAAGGTCGTTTGCCGTCCATATTTCCCCAGATGGGACCAACATTATGGTTGCATAAAGATGAAATTGCCGAAGTTTTGTCTAAGTGGCCCAAGTCTTTTTCGATTGCTCCTTACAATCTACCTTTAATTTTTATCAAAAAGGTCTTTAGTTTTATAGCTCTCCCTTTAGAAATAATTTTCAATTCGAGTTATATGAAAGCGGATGTTCCTCGTAGGTGGAGACACGCGTTCATCACTCCGATTCCCAAAAAGCCTCCATTTTCGGACCCGGGAAATTACCGGCCTGTCAGCATAACATCGGTTTTCGCAAGAGCTTTTGAAAAAATTCTTAAGAAACACATGCTGCAACACATCTTAGACAATAACATAATTTCTAAAAATCAATTTAGATTTCTGAAACAGCGTTCGGTGGAAACATCAGTTCTTAGCTCAATCAATGACTGGACTCTGGCTTTAGAAAGAAAAAACCGTGTTGATGTAGTCTACTTCGACTTTTCCAAGGCCTTCGACAAGGTTCCTGCAGAAAAATTATTGTTCAAGTTGAAGGCAATTGGAATTCATCCTATGATTGTAGACTGGATGAAGAGCTTCTTTGTAGATAGGACATATCAGGTGCGAGTAGGAGATAGCTACTCCTCGGTTTATTCCGCAACTAGTGGAGTGCCACAAGGAGGAGTTCTGTCTCCACTCCTATTCCTTATATACACTTATGATATTCCTGACTCGGTCTCTAGGTTTGGTGTTACGTGCAAAATGTACGCTGATGACGTGAAGATTTACAAAGAAGTCGACAAACCTGAAAGCTCTTCTGAAGTTCAGGCCGCTATCGATTTTATTGCAAAGTGGGCTGAAGACTGGGAACGTCCTCTTGCTATTGCCAAATCGCAGTGTCTTGTAATACAATCAAAGCAGCGAAACTATTCTCCATCCTATAGACTTAATGGCATGATTTTGAAACAGGTCACAGATGTTAGAGATTTAGGCTTCCTTATAAGAAGTGATTTAAGTTTTGACCTCCCTTATAAATCGCTTGTAAAAAAAGCAAACTTTCGTTCCTACAACTTGTTCAAGGTGCTAAAGACAAATGATCCTCTAGCCCTCTTGCGTGCCTACAAATGCTACGCCAGACCTATTATGGAGTTCGCTACCTCAATTTTCAATCCATGTCACAAGAAAGATATCGATCTCCTCGAAAGCGTTCAGAATAACTACACGCGAAAGATGCTCATGAGATGCTATAAAGTGGGATATGGAGATGTTGCAAGATCACGGACCAGGTCTCACTTTCTCACCTACCGGCGTCTTAGGGAGTTAAACCTATTTATCGGTGAACATGAAAATTTTGTTGGTATGTCTGTGCCTCACTTCAAACATCTGCTTGCCCGAAGTAGGTTATCCTAGCTTGTTTCCTTTTTTGCATTGTGTTCTGCTTAATACCGCGTTTTCAACTGTGTTCTGCTTAATACCGTTTGTTCATGTTGTCTTATGATACATATTATGTGTTATGCGTGTAATTCTCTTGCAATTCACGCCCCTTAATAAATAAATAAATACTTCAAGAATTTTTAAAATTCATATCACTTGAAGGTCTCTGCCAGTTGCTCTTTGCATAAAGTTATGTTTTAGACTCACTCACCAAACTCGTCGGTTTTGAATCCGTCACCAACTCCTCGTGTTGACATTAAACGCCTGTCTGGAGAGCATGGTGCCGTTGCAGCTCAAGTTCCGGAAATTCTTAAGAAGCTCAATGAGACGCATGTGAGTCTTCAGTCTGAAATCTACGAATGGTTCTGAAAGCAGCGCTGGAATTTAGTTGTCGCCCTCAATGAACAACAACGCCGTGCCGAACAAGCTGCGCGTGAAGGTTGTGAAAGCTGCTCATCTAGGAAAAGGACCAGGTAAGGATGTGCACGCAGAAGTTGTACACAGCGTTTGTGATTCCAAAACACGCTATTTTTTCCAATTCGAGCCCTGGCTTTTGCACCAGCTCAGCGCTAACGTAACGGCAAGGAATCATCGTCCCTTATTCAAACGCGGGACTGGCTGATTGTTTTAACCTTTTTTAGACAACAAAGTAAATGAAAAGAGTTCATATTGTATTAAATATGATATGGCTGCAACGCTTTAAAAAGGGGGTCTTGCATACAGCTTAGTTGAATCAATTACTGAAAGAAGTTTGCTTAATTGTAATAATTTTTCGCCCTATGTCGCGAAGGTGGGCAGCATTTCTATGTGGGAACGCGCCAGCCAATCAAGCAGACCACCAACCGAACCAATCAGCACACTAGCTCTCCACGAGCGGCACATCATTCGCTGCGGCCTGATTGGCTGTTACATTCCCACCTCCCAGTGCTGCCTGCGTTCGCAACACAGTTTCTACAATGTCTATATCAACTAGAGACTTTTTACACCAATCAATTTTTGTCGACCGGTATAAAAGGATAAAGGACGGCGTTACTCAATCCCTTCTGGGATGCGCCAGCGCATTCTACTTCTACGGGATGTCGTGGAGGCGACATGAATGCGTATTTGGCCATACAATGACTTGCGGTGGCCAGCCGATGAACAAGTCAGCGCTCTATCCTTCCCAGACAAGTCTGGTACCAATTGACCGACCCCGGAGGGATGGAAGGCTTGGTTGGCCTGGGCGGGAAATCCGAACCAGGAACCTGGTATCGGGTGCACGCGGCAGTCGCGCCTCCTCCGACTGCGCTACACGCGCCCGTTCGACCGGTATACCAACAAGCAAATGAAAAATGAAGTTCATATAACAACAACGACTCTTAGTCTGAAAGCCCTTGTTATTTGTGAGAGGCAATGCTGAAGTTTTCAGGTTCACCAGATGTTCAACAGCCGTTTGTTATAATCGAAATGGATGAACCAGCTCAAAAATTCACCACCACCAAAGGCCTGAATGCATGTCCTTATTGGGAGGAAACATATGACTTGTAAGAGCAATATTACCTGTGAGCGAGTTTTCTGTGGCATTGGAAACTGACAATTGTTTAGTGATCTAACACCAGCTTCGGAAGAAATACTGTTCGAAGTCTATGATGCGAGCTTGAAGAATACTGCAGACGATGACAAGAACTTCTTGGGCCTGGCTATTGTGAACTTCGAAGAGATCAGGAAGAGTGGTGAAGTACGTTTATCTATATGGATACGTTTATCGATATAAAGTGCAACATGAATAATCTCGAAAGCTGAGAAATCTGAGTAACAGACTTGAGTATAACTGGGATTAACAACTGTTCAGTCTGGATTGACCATAATGTTTGTGCTTAATGCCACAGTGGAATAGAGGGCTATGCACATGAAATCCACTGCAACATGGAGCGGGGAAGGGACAGACACTGCTCCAGAGCGGTGTCGCGTTTTTGCCTAGTTTAACGCCACTGGACGCGGCGCGATGGAGTTCCTGGGTTTCCCTCCCCTTTCTCCGCTGACAGGGCTATGCCCAACTCACGTTTGGCCTTGTTTAGTGTGCGCGCGACGAGCGACGCGATGCCATGTGTAGTGCCCGCGAATTGATCAATCACGTCGTCCGATCAATTTGGCCGCTACATTGCGTCGCGCGTCGTATGCACACTAAACAAGACAATAGGCTCCGTTTATACTTCGACGCCGAGCGACGCGACGTCACGTATTGTGGCCACATTAATCGGGCGACGCGATCGATCAATTTGGCCACAATGCGTGGCGTCGCGCCGCTCGGCGTCGGAAGTATAAACGAGGCTTAGGCCAATGTGCTGAGGCTCTGTAAAATTTTTGCTGATTTTGTAGATAAATATGAGGTTATGGCAAAAGAAAAAACAAAGCAAAAAAATAAGATTGAGGGTAGACTCCTACGACTTCCTTTGGAGCCCTTAAATACATAATCAGCTTACGAAGTGCCTTGCAGTGACCAGCTGACGAATATGCCAGTGCCTTAATCTTCTCAAATTGATTCCCTTTCCACTGACCCAAAGTGAGGAAAGTTTGAGCAGCTGAACCAATGGTCGATTTTAGAAGGCCACGAAAACTATAACCTCCGCCCAGTGATTACACGTGAGCACCTTTACCTACGATAAAAAAATTATATTGGCATAAATGCAAATGAATAAAGTGATGGTAAAGGACTGCTTTAATCAATCCCTTTCACGACGCGCCATGCAACCGACTTCTACGGGATGTCGTGGGACAATTTTGAATGCGTATTTGTCCTATGCAGTGACTGGCGGTGACATGTCGATGAACACGTTAGTGTACTACTACTCTTCTCGGGCAAGAATAGCATGATTTTCCCGATCCCTGAGGACCGGGAGACTAGGTTCGAGAAGGAGTGAATCCTGAACCAAGAACCTCAGTTCGGGGTGCTCGCGACAGCCGCTGCTATCCCCACTGCGCTACCATATGTCCCATGTGGATACACACAACGCTTTTTCCAAACCACTGAAGAAGAGTGTTATAGGCAGGCCACCCACCGCTTCAATTCTCTTCGCTCGCCTTGAGTTTTTCACTTTCGTGCAAAAGTGTACCTGACAAAAAAGTACCTGGTAAATTATGATGTAATGCAAATGCAAAAAAATGCAAAAGAATTCTATTACCTCTAATACCTTTCTTTCTTGTACTTCTGCATAAACATGAATGGAGTCTAGGTTAAAAAGGCAATAAATCAGAGCAAGCAAAGACAGCTGAATCCATGAGCAGCACTGACTAAAATTTGTAGTCCTGTTCAGTGACCCCAGTGGACGCGCATTTCCCGGCTAATAAATTCTTTTCAAAAGAATCTACCTACAAAAAAATCGGAAGGATGAAGGACGATGTCGATCGGTCTCTGCTTAGGATGCGCGACGCATTCTGCCCTTACACTATGTCGTGGAAGCTGTTTAAAATGCGTATTTGAAATACACAACTATTTGCGATGGTTAGTCGATGAACAAATCAGTACTTGATCCCTCCCAGAAGAACCTAGCATTAATTCTATGACCGATAATTCCTTCACTCGTTGTTCGTAGTGAGTTTATATCAACAGTAGGTGTTATCAACAACATCTCATGGAGTAACAGTTCCGACGTAGGTTACTGCAAAAATCTCTGATATTTTCAGTATTTGCACAACCTCAAACTCCAAGGACGACCGTACAGAAAAGATGACGTGAACGGTGAATTAACTGTGCAGGTAATAGCTAACGTTTACAGTCTTCAGACATCTAGTTAATTTGGGCAACTTTCTCCTTATGCGATTTGCTTTGTTTGTATGAAGCGATCGTGCATGAATAGGATTTCAGTTCGATTTCTATCACGACCCGAAGACGATGACAACAGGCAAAGTTGTTGATACAGTGAAGATTCGTCACAGCAATGGAAGCGAGTTCCGAGAGACAGTAACCACGCAACGTCGAGCAATTTATGATCCACACGGTTCGCTTATACCTCGCTTTTTAAACACAAGTAGAAATACGGAAAATAATTTAGCCGACAATGATACGAAATAGTGCCCATTAACGCATATAAGGTTTACCTTTCGCTTCTAACAACTCTCAAGTTAATGCTTCTCATTCTCGGCCACTCATTGTGGTAGAGTGAATTAGTACTTGCTGACACAAACGCACGCGGGCAGCGACAGAATGAAACAGAATAACTTGGTGTCGCTTGCTGTTCCTTTTTTTGTGGAGCGTTGGCTTTACTTCACCACAGACAAGGATGTCTATTCAGATAACTTCGACGCTCTCGATGTGACACCGAGGAAGACGACGACCGTCGTTGTGAAGACTGTTTCTCAAGTGGGCTTTGCAGAGAGTTCATCGAAGGCTACATTTCCACGATCTCTTAGCGAAAGAAAACATTTCAGCAGCTCAAGGAAAAGCCGACAATACAGTCGGTTCACGGCTCAATGGAAAATGCTGTCGATCCAGCAACGCAACATATACTTGATCAGCAATTCCAAAAAGACGGCAAAATGAGTCAACTCGGAGTGGGTTCGAAACATTCTTTAGCATGAACTCTGATTTCTCTCTTAAAAAATCTGTACTACATATAACATGAATCTTTGAACCATTTTCTGCTGCCAAGTTTTAAGTGCTTGCTGTTTCAAGGAAACTGTGAAACTGGCCGCAACCACAGCACTGCAAGCTACTCCGAACCGAACAGAGACCACAGCTCAGCAGAAACCGCAGCAGCAACAGGCAGAAACGGAAGAGGAACGACGAGGACGCGGTAGGTGGAGGTGGACTCCTCGTAAATGACACTGCTTTACTTTGTTGCATATAAGGAACTACATCTGGACACAATGCCGTGAGCTTTTCGTGTCCCGGAAAACTTTGATTTCTTTAACTCAATTTATTAAAGCCTAAAGTTACTCTTGTCGGGGTTATAAACCTTCACAAGTAAGATCGGCTACAACAAAACTACAGCGCCAGGCGGGACTTGAACTGCTTGATGGCACGCGCGCATACCGATAGTTCCGTAGCGTGACTTAGCTGCACTTATCCACGATAGCAGGATGAGGAGGCCGCTGATATAAACGGATAAAAGTGGTGGGCCCTGAGGGCGTGTGTAGCGCAGTCGGAGGAGCTGCCGACTGGCATGCATCCGATACCAGGTTCTCGGTTCGGATTTCCCGCCCAGGACGACCAAGCCTTCTATCCTTCCGGGGTCGGTGAATTGGTACCAGACTTGTCAAGTAAGGCAAGAGCATAAAGCACTGACTTGTTCATCGGTTGGCTAGTCATTGTATGGCCAAGTACACGTTCAAATCGCCTCCACGACATCCCCTGGAAGTAGAATGTTGCATGTTGCATCCCAAAAGGGGTTCAGTAATGTCGTCCTTTATCTTTTGACCTTTATACTTAAGTAGTTTCTGATCAAAATCTGTAAATATTCACGAAGTAGAGATCGAAGAAGCCGATAGCCGCTACCTGTCTCACTAATCATCAATGTACCTATCGGTAGCAACTTGCCTCCCACAACGAGTTGATTGACTGCTGATTCGTGCTACCACGTTAATTTTTCTAGTCGTAGCACTGATAGAGTGCAGCTGTTAAATTCTGATATAACATAACTGTGTTTCCTTTTTAGATCGGCAGAAAAAGAATGGTCCAAGCTCAGAGAAAAGAGAGCGGTCCTTCTTCGGTGAGCTACGCGATCGTCTCAGCGGCAGAAGGCGAAGTCAGACAAAACGGTACGTGTTACGAAAGAGCCACATTCTGGTCATTTCGGAAGTTGGGATGGTCTAAACCAGAAGTTATTTTTCTAATATCTGCATTTTCTCTCTGCATTTCCTACACACACTGCCTGGCATCCTCTTATGCGCGTACGTCATCTACAATCGTTTTAAAGTGAATGCGCAACCTACAGCTTTAAATATGTGTACCTCCATCAAATGGTGTCTCCTTGTTTTTCTCTGCTCGTTCCGTTGAATACACACATACATGCTTGCAAAATGCAACGGAATCGAAGTTTGAGAGTTGTGCAATCCGACGAGATGATGTCCAGTAGGTTTGCATTTTTTGGAAGAGACAAATATACTGGGCACCACTAAAACTCGCTCGCATTTGCAAAAAAGGAAATGGGGTGAGGTCTGAAATGGGGGTTCACCATGCCCACACTGTACAAATTTACTCTAGAAAAAAGAGGCGTAGATGGCCTTCAAGTGCAATGCATAATGTGTCCAAACCTAACGTCTCCAAATTAGAAGCTTTTCCAAGGAGCATTTGAGGTAATTTATTAGAGGTTCTCTCCCCACTTCTTGACTTGCACCAAAAATCACAAATCATGAAAATGGAGTAATCAACCACATAAACGAATACGGATACCAGGATAATAATTCAGAAATCACCATTTTTTGGTCATTAATAATAATAAGAGAAGGAAAACCGTGACTACAAGGGCCATAACCAATCGGAGTGAAAGAAACCTCCCAAGTAGTTTCATTTATCTACCCGTTCTCTGATTTCTTGAATGCCTCTATCACATTGCGTATGCGTATGCAAGTTCATTTTACTTACACCCATGGCTGCTGTCAAGAAGCTACGAAAGCATTCACACTGTTGAAGCGTACAGACCGTGCCATTCCCTTTATTCACATCTCTATATGGTTACACGTGTTAATTTCAGATTGTTTATGTAAAGCTTTCTCAACGGTTACAGCTTACATTCGAGAAACCATAACATGAGCAAGAAAGCAATACAACCCGGTGCAAAAATATAGGTTCACCCCCGTTTTGTCCCTTAGTACCCAAAGAACCCGCTGCCGAGTTCAATGATGTTACCATCGTATTCCTGACTATCGAAAACCATTATAGAAAAATTATAAGCAGAATATCTTATCAATGCTGGATACCACGAACTTTTATTGAAGTACCGAATAGAGGCCGATGCAAAATATAGCTTCACTTCATAAAAAACCTGATTAATCACAAAAGTACCTACAGACAAAGTAAGGTTAGTATTTTACCCATCACCTTTGTTGTAAACAACATCGAAAATTCTATTTGGCATACTACTGATAAGGTTATCAATAACAGTTTGTTTACACTGATTCATGCATCAAATACTACGTTCTTCAGATCAGAAATCGAAGTGTAAGTGGTTCCATTTTTGTGTAAAAGAATGCTCTGCAAGTTCTCTATCTGGAGAACAACTGGGCCACTACAAATGTTGAATTCTGTTGGAGTTAAGCCAATCTGTAGTTGACTGCGATGCAATCTCTTGCTGGAAAATAAGGTTGTGCCTACGAAATCTTCTGAAATATGGCGGAAGGTAATCTCCGAGCAATTTTCGGTAGTCTTCATTGTTCATCCTGCACGAGACGCACTCCATGACAACAAGTACGTATCCAGAAAATGCAGCCCAAACCATAAGACTCCCACCGCCGAATTTGCGCCTGGAGAATGCTCGCTCTTTTTTCCTCAGACCTCTCCAGTAGGGTCTGTATCTATCGGGCCATCAAGACTCCACTTCTTTCGTCGGAGAATACCACCTAAAAATTGAAAACGCACTTCTGCTTGCATGTCAGACTAGATGCAGTCTCACTTCACCTTCTTCCAATTCGTGCTCATGTGCGCACGAGCGAACTTGAGCCTGGCGGCCTCGTGGCAATCCGCCAAACGAGGGGCACGCTTCATGACTTGATGAACAATGTGCGTACTGCGATTCAAGCTTCGTAGTAGTGTCTGTTTCGATACAGGGAGGTCTTGATGACGTCCTCCGTGGACTGGGTGCTGTTGGAACCAGGCCGCTCTCATCTATTGCAGACAGCTTCCCTGGACGACCAGCATTCGATTTTTGCTTGTTGGCTTCCGTGTCCTTCAGATAGCGATTGATGCAATTCAACGACCTCCCTAGTTGAGCTGCAGTCTTTCTGTTTGAAAGGCCGGCCTCAAGAAGAGCATCGACTTGAGCTTGCTCACGTGTAGAAAGCTTGGGGTTCTTTGCCATTGTATCGATTGACAGCAGTGATGCATTTCGTTACATTATTGACCTACATATACCGAGCTGTGCGAGGCAAATTGTGAGCGTGGGAAATTTCCTCAAGTGAATCTATATTTTGCACCGGCCTCTATTCGGTACTTCAATAAAAGTTCGTGGTATCCAGCACTGATAAGATATGCTGCTTATATTGTTTTCTATAAAGGTCTTCGATAGTGAGAAATACGGTGGTAGCATCAATGAACCTCGGCAGGTGGTACTAATTATACTTATGCTCGAATGACCCATTCGAATAGGTATTCGAATGATTTTCGAATTTGAATATTCCAATTCGAGTATTCGAAAAATCGCGTTTTTCGAATGTATTCGAATTCGAATGTTCAAAAAATCGCGTTTTTCGAATGTATTCGAATTCGATTATTCAAATAATCGCGTTTTTCGAATGTATTCGAATTCGAATATTCAGAAAAATCGCGTTTTTCGAATATATTCGATTTCGAATGCTCGAAAATTTTCGGTATTCGAAACCATTCGAATATTCGCAATTTCCCATAGAGCAAAAATTATTCAAGTATTCGAAAAGTGTCATTCGAATGCCCAACAAGAATTTGTGTATCGGCGTATTTTGAAAAGGCTTGGTGGGTTTCTCGGGTAATTTGGGTCGCCAAAACGGTTCCGTCTGTGAATCAAAGCTGTGGTACGATGGTGGCTCGGTGCCCGGATACTAAGCGCCTCATCGATACTAGTCACTTCCCGAAAAGCCCTGTTAAGAGGGCGAACTTCCACAACGTCTCACAATGTTGAATTGCAAAAAATTTTCCACAGAGAATCGCTGCAGTGGTGAATGACCGATCGGGGACCAGTAATCGTCGCCACCCCGATTGGTGAACTCTGAGAGAAAACCACTTTCACCGATAAAAGTATGGATAGTATCAACCGATATTGATTGCCTAATCAATCTGTGACATGGTCTTCTGAATTAAGGCGCTCGCTGGAGACGTCTGGATATTTTCCAGTATTTTGTGTACCTATTCTACGCTAATTTTATGCACCTGTTCCTGTCAGTAATTTCTGACACATCGACGATCGACAGCTCTTAGCGCGCTCCTATATAGTATCAGACGTTTTTTTAGATCTTAGAGTATGGACATAAGGGTTAGTTTGATCTGGACCAGTTTTGCATTCCACCCAAGCAGTTATGGAAGCTATTTTCGCCGTAAACGTAATAACGTAAAGGATGAAGGACAGCAGAAGGAAGGATAAAGGTAAATTCTTGTTTGGGAGGTACCAAGCATTCCACATTTATTACTGCGCCTGTGCAAAGCGGCCGAGGAAGAGTAGGAATTGTTAACAAAAAAAAATGATGGTTCAAGCGGCGTTTCAAACGGACGTCATTTGTCCTTCACGCTGCAGTTAAGAGTCTGAGACCACAAGATAGCAAATGTCTGCAGGATGGGCGTGAGGGTCAACAGGGTGCGCTTCTGTCTTCTGTCACGTCGGGTGTCTCCTGGTGCAGAAGAGTACCTCATGAAGTCGGCTTTGTAATTTTCGTCACGCTATGCTCTTCTGCTCCTCCGTGGTCTGAATGCTCTGCTTCTGGATTTCGTTTCTACAACGACTACAGTTCCGCAAAAGCTATATTATAAGGTAGGACTTCACAAAGGGGAGGCGGCGTAGGTCGTCCGGGTGTTATCGATCGATTTTATCGATTTTTGTTCTGAGTTCGCCATTTGAAGTGGGATTCGCATGGATACGTCGGCCGTATGCCGGACTTCGCAAAGGGGAGGCAGTGTATGTCGGCCGGATGTTATCGATCGATCTATTTTTCTGAAGTTTACCGTAGTTTATCAATATGTTGGCTGGAGAATAATTACATTCACAAGTTCATCGCAAATAAGAAATATTTATTCCTACCACTTACTTGGGTGAATCACCAGAACGAAATGAGACTGGCCCTCATGGGTAGCCTCTTCCTAGCTACTTGTAATACATTTTGTGGCCGCAAAATCGACAGTGTGATATTTCACATTTGTAGATGAGCAGGACAGACTTGCTACAGATTTACATGTAAATCTGTAGCCTTCAGTCCTTCATTAGCTGCCGCTAGGCAAAAGCATTGTTTCATGAAAGTTCTTTAACAGTCAGTCTGCCACCAATTTCAAAAAGGATTGTTTTAAAGTGACCTAGAAGCTTACAGTGGCTCAACCAGATAATTTTCCCTTCAAATGTGTTGTAAACCTTTCGTTTGTTCCTCATAAGCAGCAATTAACAAAACACTGGTGTTCCTTTGAGAAAAATTCGTATTCCAGTAAGCAAGGAAACTAGACGCTTCCATAAGCCCTTTGATCGTTCTACGTGTAAGTTCTCTATCTCATTTTTACGACTCACATGGGGGTTTATGAGATGCCTGTCGATAAAAACCTCGTGCTTAACTAGGAAGGGATCCGTTATGTATTGCTTCCCTTTTCTCTTCTGTGTTGCCTTCTATCATGTCTATAATACAGCCTGATTTTTCATTCGAATTCGAATATTCGAATCCAATATTCGAATTCGAATATTCGAAAAATCGCGTTTTTCGAATGTATTCGAATTCGAATATTCAAAAAATCGCGTTTTTCGAATGTATTCGAATTCGAATGTTTAGAAAAATCGCGTTTTTCGAATATATTCGATTTCCAATGCTCGAAAATTTTCGGTGTTCGAAACCATTCGAATATTCGAAATTTTTGGGAGAGCATAAGTATAGTACTAATGGACAAATCGGGGGTGATCCTATAATTTTGCACCGGAGTGTATGAAACCTCAAGTTCTCATTCCCGTTTCTGGCAAAGCGTAGCTACCTACATAGAGCTATAACATTTTGCAAGACCTATGGTCAGAGTGCCCGAAACCATGAAAAGCAGCTTCGTCATCATGTTGGCGTTATCTTACTTGAGAGAGGATTCACGTGTGCAAAAAAGTAGGCAGTCAAAGTTAGGTCAGTCATGTGGCATTTATGAATAAGGCATCCAATCCAAAATTCGTTGCATTTTTGCTCCAGGATACTGTAAGCTTGAAGCCAAGCAGTAGCGACGAGTACTATGCTTAGTGTTTCAAACCCAAGACATGCGATTCAAACCAACTGCTTTAATCTCACATACATTCACATATCTTCTCTTCAAAAGAAGAAATGGATCGATGAGGTTGTGGTTTTCCAGACGATGTGAAGTGAAAAATTACCTACGAAAAGCTTGCCTTTTGTATATACCCTCATCACAAGGATAGCTTCCATTTCTGACAATGAGTACCGCGCTCAATGCAGTTCAGTGAAGAAACAGCGCTGCATTTTTTCTTTCTAATTAATGAACCTTTACCTCCGTTATGCATCATTCGTCGTTCCCTACAATTAGTGAGCTAACGTGGCACTAAATTCGTGCACTTTCTGGTGGTAATCGCCTACAGTGCTAGTGCTCAGTGGGACATCGGAAACGCTCAATTCTGTATCTATTTTTAGAAACGAAATAACCGAAATGAAATCATTTCGTTTTTTTCCATGCGGCTTCGCTTCGGGCATTGCGCATTCAATAGACTCATGGCCATGCCTTCTTCTCGCTTTACTGACTTCTGTGTGCTATCCCTGTCTCTGATGTTTCGTTCGATTTTCTGTCTTATACTAGCAGTACTGCACGAAAGTTAGTGTTGCGAGGCGATGGCTGAAGTTGAACAGTTCACATTATCCTCCCCTCCCCGTACGGTGCCCTTCCCTACTTTGAGTATTTAGCGACAACAAGCGATGGTCTGCCACCTACTACCTTTCTTGTTTTTCAAAAATATTAATTCACCGCGGTAAGCCCGATTCTGTTTAAAAAAATGCGCCATTGGCAGGAGTTTTCTTCCATCCTTTTGTTTAAAGCATAGCGAGTGCCCAAAGAAAAGAATTTTCGTAAAAACTCGTATTTGTGAAAATATGGGCTACACATCTCTTTCTGCAATTCTGGGTGGATCGCCGTCACCGTGAAGAGCATTCAAAGGTTAGCGCTAGGATGCCTCCACTCCAGATGTTCCTCCGCATTTGAAAGCACTTCAACTTAATAAAATAACTTAGTAAAAAAACATTTGCATTAATTACGCTTAAGTTTCAGATCAAAATCCGTAGATATTCACGGAGTAGAGATCGAGGAAGCCGTAAGCTTGCCACCGAGTCGCGACGCAAGTAGGACACGATATGCAGGTTTGTTTTCGAGCAAATTCGAAGCACTGGATAAGACTGACTGCGTACGATGTACAGGTTCACAAAGTGGAGAAAGATATCACGAGACTCGTTCAGTAGGTGGGAAGTCTGGTGAATCAAGTCGAAGCCTCTACCAGCACAGCACGTTGGTGCTCGAATTGGAGCACGACAACCAGTTAAAGTGAGTGCTCTTCTGGTCGTTTTATTCATATTCCTAATGTACAGAAGTCTCCAGACTTTGCAAAGTTGGACTCTGCTCTATTACAGTTTGTGGGAAAGAGTCGGATTAGCCTGCGAGGTGCGATGTGGCACTGTTATTATTGTGATACCGGCGCTCGACGCCATATGTATTCACTCGGACTTAGGAGTTCTTGGCGTTGTTTCGCTATTGACTGCGTTCTAGCCCCATGTTTATGATTTGCAGCAGATATTTAACAGCCCTTGTTTGGTCCTGGCAATTTTTTAATGAATTCGGCGTAAGACTTGAAGACCAATCACGTGTAACTTGTAGTCGTATGGTGTACTGCACTCACACCGACCGCACATTCCCCAAGAGATAACTCTGCGGAACACCTCAAGTGTTTTCCATTGATGACGAAACCCAGTCACTGTGGTGAAACTGTACTCATGAACCTTCCTTTGTGTAAATGCATAAATCAGAAATGAAATTAATCAACTCTTTACCTCCTAAAATTGCCAAGTCTTTACTGAGCGAGACCTTATCTGATCGACCGCTATTAATTATGCGATATTTAACAGCCGCTGTTCAGAAGAAGAATAAAATTTGTTTTTGCATTGAAAGATGTTTTTATAGGTATTTCTTAATCCCGCCATCGATGCTGAGTGAACCAGCAGCTTCCAAACTTATGCGACGAGGAAAAAAGTTGCACATTTACAACGAGCACACATTTGTAGCAGTGAAAATCCGAGGGTAAGTATATTGATGGAGTTTCACGTCGTTCAGCTGGTGAAAAACGGATTATTGCTCGGAATGCAATAACATAAACATGCTGTGCAATACAGTTGTGCTCGAGTGACTTTTTCGATTGGGTATTCGAATGACTTTTATTCGGGTTCGAATTTTCAAAAAATCGCATTTTTCGAATGTATTCGCCTTCGAACATTGAAAAATCCAGTTTTCGCCTGTATTCAAATTAGAGCATTCAAAAAATCGCGCTTTTCACATGTATTCGAATTCGAATGCTTGAAATTTGTAAGCATTCGAAACTATTCGAATATTCGAAAAAATTTCGAGATCACAACTATACTGTGCAACTGAAAAACTGGGTTATAAAATCACTGTATCACTTTCTTCATCTGTCGCTCTGCAATCGTCGAATTAGATCCAGCAACGTCTTCATTCGCACCTGTCCACGTGCCAGAGTGGTTCAGGGGATTCTCCTCGTTCGAGAGGCATGAACGTGATACATTTCGCTCCGGGCTTTCACAAAGAGTTCGGAATAGCAAAAATGATTTGGTCTCTTCTAGAGTGTTCTAGAGGTCTAAAATCCTAGAGTAGTTGCGGCGCTTGGTGGGGCAAATTTTAACCCTCACACCATGCTTAGGATTCTGAAGACGACTGAATGTCGAAACTTCAAAACATTAGGTGCTACTGAATAAAGACGTCCACCTAAAAAACTCGTGCGGCACACACATTACTAACAGTAACAAATTACAACGCCAACGTTCCAAGAAGCGAGAAGTTGGGAGTTAGTCAATCTATTTTATAATGCGTCTACCATTATGCTTCTAAAGGATATCGTAGTGGCATTTTGAATGCGTGCTAGGCCCGTAGAATAACTTGGGATGGCCAGTCGATGGACAAGCTAGTGTTGTCTTTCTCAAAGATCAGTCAGTACATATCGTTTGCAGCAGGATGAGAGGGGTGCGGGAAGGTGTAGCGGTGATGCGGGAACGCGCCGTGGCTCCCAGCGTAATCGCTGCAGCCTATCACGGCACCGATCCCGCGGTGAGCGATTACGATATGTAGGTGTTCTTGCCGCTGCCGCACGCCAGCCGTGTATCCAAGCGACATGTACAGATAAGTCTTGCACCAATTCACCGATCCCAGAGGGAGGGTCTGGACCGCAAATCCGAACCAATAACCTGAAATAGGGTGCACGCGACAGCTGGCGCCCCCTCTTCTTCGCTCACACGCATATATCGTAGCTTCCCAATAAGGCATAATGGTCAGCTACGGACAAGCTCAAGGTGTAGTGCTAGAAGATATTCTTGTGACGCTCTCGATGGTATGGGCGCTAGTGAATAATGAAGACTTTTTAGGGGCATCAACTGCAACGTGTGCCAGCAACGGATAAAGTCAAGTTTCGCGAAGCAAGCATACCAATGTCGAGGCAAGCCATTTCCTCTCTTGCTTGGCAGCTATTAAGTTTCCTTAAGCAGCTCTGTAATGTGAATTGATTTTCAGACTGTAAATTGGTGTGCCATAAATCGTGTCACTACAAGACTGACGCATTCTGCACGCAGAGCACTGTTTCAAAGTTGCAAATGTGAGTCCGTTCGAGACTTCTTCCTTTCAAACACTAATTGCACATTAATTTCAGTTCGGCACCATTTTGGTGACACATTCTGCAACACATATCTACACAAGCATCCATAATCCAGTGTTGTTATTTACACTTTGTTAACGTGATCTGAAACTTGAACAGTAGTTGTAAGTACACAGCTGAATTAGTCACCAAGACACATGGATCCCTGTCCCTGAAGTGATCATTTAACATTTCCCTAAAACTTCTGAACCCATGCACCCCTAAAACCCTTAAAACCTTCTCCTGATAGTTTCTGCTAGACATTTCGAAGGAATCGTTCGGAAGCTGCACGAGCTGAGCCTATTGATTGACCTGCGGGTCAATCGATACGGTCATTGCATACCGAGATATATCTTCCTCTCTAGCAGATTTTCCGACCCTTTGCATAAAAACCATCTTGTCCATGGTTGGTGGGCATCAACAACTTTGGTGGCGCAACTACTGTAGCGTCGGAAGTGCAAATAACAGGCAAAATCGACTTCAGCATCCGTTAGCTATTGATGCCCACAAACCACCAGAGGAAAAGCATTCCGTGGAAAACAATCAGCCTATCCTATCGCACATTCTAGTGTGGTACCAGAAATGCATGTGGGAAACTTCTTTTTCCTTCTCCTCTTCAAACTAGGACATTTCAGAGCAAAGGATGTCGACTGGGCGCATTTTTTGAGTCATTATCAACTGGAAGAGTTCATCTCGTTCGACGGCGTCTGACGCTTCCGGTGAAATGCTCCCCAACTACCGGAATGAGACGGCCGCACACCGACGCGGCTGCTCACCCTGCCTTCCTTGCGTGTGTATGAATAGAAATAACAACGTGGAGACATCTATTCATTTCCTTATTCTTATCTTCCGGTACTGGTGAGGTGATGTGAAAGACCACAAACAGCCAGCCTCTAATTCGCAACCCAACCGCTTCCTCTTTTTCCATGCTTGCCAACTTTTCCTACCTGGAACTTTTATATAAATATTTTCTCGTTACTATTAACCCCTATCATCACCATGCTCAACACTTCATTTTTGTCGATTACTCTCAGAAGCTCTCTATCAAAATGATGACCTTCTTACTTGTTCCTAGACTGACGTATAGTGTTTGTCTTCTCGGATTCTGTGCAATGTTCTTCGTCCTGCAATATTGATGACACTTCTTCGATGACTAACTTTCCTCCTCTGACCAACCGCAATCGGAAAGTTGCAGTTTCAGAACACGTTTCTAGGTGAAGGTGAGAAGCACCGATGAACCGAAGTCTCACAATAAACATTTATTACATTCCTTATATAAGGTTTTTGTTTCACAGAAGACGAACAAACCGAAGTGAAATTCCATTGGCTCGAACAAGTGCACTTGCTTGCTCGAAAGTCAAGTATCTTACACAGCTCATTATCGTTCAACGGATGTAGAACATGTCGCAGATGTTGCAGTAGAAAGCGCACAGACGTCAAGCGCACCATCAGCTCTGCATTGTACCGAAACAGCAAATTTCTACCACTGGAAGCGATCTTACAGGGGAAGGGTCTGAAGCGTAGGCCTGAAAGAGGGGAGGGGAGGGGCGAGTCATGTAGGAAGAATCCCCACCACTCAATTAGTAGAAAAATGTGTTTATTTTTTGCCAAGTTATTAAACCCATGGAGTAAAGGGACCTTGAAGGTACAATACGGCGCACCACCAGTTTGAGGATTTTGTACGCCCGCGATGCCTCTGCCTGCATGCCGCTCGAAGCGCAGTGGAAGTGACGGTGCTTCATATGGGGAAGGTCGGGAGTTCGATTCTCATGCTCTGCTGCATTTTTGCATTTCAACTGACTGGTTTAGATTTGGGGGGTTCTGACGTCTATACCATTTTCAGGCGTTGCATTTTCCAGCTGTATGCTGTGGAGAGTACCTTTCTTGCGTCTTGTTTATTACTGAGCGGTTTTTTTTAATCACAACGTCTTCGTCAACTTCAAGTTGACGTGCTTCGAAGTCCTTTAGTATGCTGGCCATCCGTTCGGCCAGCTTGATTTCTTCCCTCGAAGGTTCCTTGTCTAAAGATGGGCCACACTTCGGCGTGAGCAGGTGGAACAACACTCGAGCATCGGCAGACATTGTTGGTGTTAGGTTTTAGAAAACTTCCAGCAGACCCCTGATTTCCAGGTGACAGGCAAATATGGGAAAGAGTGTATCGATGCCGTTTAGGTTAATTTGCTTTTTCACAGACCTCGTTACACATTCTAACCACCTCTGACGTCACATCCTGGTCGCTTCTGAAATCGGAACTGGATGGTTTCTCCCTAGGTCATTGGTCCATGTATGGAAACGGACTGTGAGGAGCCTGTAGCCTTTATACGCTGCCCGTATAGAGCCCAATGCTGCTTCACACACTTTGTACCTGTGTATCACTGATGTTGAACATGTCTACATCATCATGTTGTATACCACAGCGTGCAGCTGGAAAATTTGGCAGAAAAACGTCTGAAAATGGTATAGACGTCAGAATCCCCAAATCTCAACCAGTCAATTGAAATGCGAAAATGCATCAGCGCACAAGAACTAAACCCCAGACCTACCTCGCATGAAGCACCGTTACCTCCATTGCGCTTCGAGCAGCTTGCCAGCGGAGGCAACGCGGGCATACAAGATCCTCAAACACGTGGTGGGCCGTATTCCATTGTAACCTCAAGGTCCCTCTACTCCTTGGGTTCAACGACTTGGCAAAAAAAAACATATTTTTCTACTAATTGAGGGGTGAGGATTCTCCCTATATGACTCGCTCCCCCCCCCCCCTTTAGGACATACGCTTCAGACCCTTCCCTTGTAAATGAAATCATCATGCTTGACATTTCCTGCTTGAAAATGAAGACATTTCTTGCTCGAAAACGAAAATGTGCTTAATAGGCTTCGTTACTACTCATTGACTCCAAATAAGTCATTTTCGGATATCCCGTCGGACAGAAAAGAACTAAATCATCCTGTTGTCTGAGAGTACTGAAATCGTTGTTCATTCGAACCATAAAATTATCTAAAGCAGGCAAAATTGCCAATATATGAATCACACAATTATCCGGAGGTCCCATATTTTATATAATCCGAATAGTACAGTTATCCGGCCACTGGAAAATTGCGATGAGTCCGAAGAGATCTAACAAAAAACTTTACGTGCCTACAGTTTCCTCGCTCTATATCGAAATCGCTTACCTAGCCGTAAGATAACGACATCTTCGCAACAGGATTCGTAATGAATTCAACGTGGGATCACACTGACCGAAACAATTTCGATATAAACAATGCAGGATGTCGTGGAGGCGAACTGATCTTAGACGCGTGTAGCGCAGTCGGAGGAGGTGCCGGCGGTCGCATGCACCCGACACCAGGTTCCGATTTCCCGCCCAGACCAACAAAGCCTTCCCTCCCTCCGGAGTCGGTGAATTTATTTATTTATTTATTTATTTATTTATTTATACTTGCACAAAGCTGTGCGCAATAACAAGGAGTTATTTAACATGGACACGGCGTAGACAGCATGACGATTAGAAAAAAAACTAAATTCCTGAACAACTCAATATTTCACATTAATAAATGGTGAGGGCAAACTTTGAGAAAAAAAGAAATAAAACAATGGACAGACAGTGAGGCACACAAAGCAAAAAAATGCGGAAGCCAAGGGTTTGGGGAGTGAGCAACGTGATGGAAACGAGCAGTGGCCCGCCAACACTGCAAGTCGCAAGAGAGAACGGCTCCGGATACCATCTTAGTAGGTCCGCCGCCTCCATCAGTGCCCACATGTCGGCTGAGAAGGGAAATCGTAAGAAAAAGAGAATGAAAACATTTAGAAATGGCAGTAAACAAAAACAAACCAAGTGAGCGAAGAAAAATTTGAGAAGCAAGCGAACAAAACATGTAAGCTCAACAATTCAGAGTAGGACAGATAATAAAAGCTGGCAAAAGAGTATAGTAATGCTGCAAAACAAAATAAATAGGAGCAATCTAGAATACTATGTAAAAAAACTAAACAAAAAAGCTAAAAACTGAAACTAAAAGAACTAAAGCAACGAAAACTAAACAAAAACTAAAAAACCAGTAGGACAAGAAAATGTTGTCTTTAAGATATGTCATCCAAATGCAAAATTGAGAGCAAATCGATTTTCTTCAATTTTCTGCGAAAATCAAATGAGTTTTTAGCATCCAGCAGGCTTGGAGGTAACATCTGTAACCAACGAGCACCGCGATAGAAAAGCGAATTGAAAACTTTCTCGCGGTTTTTCCTTTTCAATTTAGGATAGTGGAAACGGCAACAGTTATGGTGACCAAGGGTTGGCAAGAAAACCCAATATTTGCTCGTTCTAAGTTTTGATTCCCCTCTTAGAACCTTAAAACAGAAAACTAGATCACTGACTGTTCGTCTGTAGAAAAGACTTTTTAGGTTGAAAATCTTAAGTCTTTCCTCATAACTAGGAATCATACGAGCAACTCTGGGACTACGCATACACCTATAGACCAGAATTTTTGTAAAAGTTTTCTGCACCTTTTCAATTTTAGACCGAAACTTCTTTGTATAAGGACTCCAAACCTGAGCAATACTCTAGTACTGGAATTACATATGTCTTGTATAAGCTAACTGGTACCGAGCTGTCATCACACTTGGTGTTTCTACAAATCAAAAACAGCATGGAGAAAGCTATCCGAACTATGTCATCAATGTGATTCTCAAAGGTTAATCCACGATCTAAATGAACTCCAAGATCGCAAACCTCGGATGTAGAGGTGAGAGTGCAATCATTGAAACAGTACTCGTTATTGTCTGAATTGCCAATATGAAAAACTGACGTTTTGGAAAGATTAACAGGAATTTGCCAAACATTGGCCCACTCCATCATATTATTGATGGATCGAGACAATGCTTGAGTGACCTGAGCTTTATTGACATCATTATAGATTCCGTAGACCTTTATATCATCGGCATACACTTACACCTTCACATGAGAGTCTGTAACTAAACTCGCAGGAAGGTCGGAAGTGTATGTGAGGAAAAGAATTGGGGATAATACTCCTCCCTGAGGCACTCCACTTTTACAATCATAGCTGCTTGAGAAAGAATTTCCTACCCTAACACGCATACGCCTTCCACTCAAATAAGAGTGAATCCAATTTAGAAGACACCCTCTGATGCCTAGCTGATGGAGCTTTCCAAGAAGTTTCGTATGACACACCTTGTCAAAAGCTTTCGACAAATCGAAGTATATGATATCCACTGAGTCCCCATTATTTATTGCAAGATTCCAATCGAAAACACAGTCCGAGAGCTGTGTGGCTGTAGAAGCGCCAGAGGTAAAGCCGTGTTGCTCAGAAGGAATGCATCTGTTTCTCTATAGATATGACACCAATTTATCTCGGATGATTTTTTCTATAACTTTAATTGGAGTAGAAGTTATGCTTATCGGCCGGAAGGAAGATAGAAGTACGGATCTCGGACATTTTGGAATTGCCGTGATAATGGACTCCTTCCAAATTTCGGGAATCTCACTATAAATCAAAGAAATGTTGAAAATCATCGATAACGGTTTGCAAAGTGATTGGGCACATTTCTTAAAAACGATTTGGGGAATGCCGTCGAATGGTACTGTTGTAGAACATTTCAATTGCTTCATTACCCTTAACACGTCTCTTGGCTGTATAATTAACTCATTTACACTATGCGATTCCATCCTATCGAATGATTCTGAGTGATCCGTCAAGCTAACAAGCTTAGCTTCTTCCGCATCTGAAGTGTAAACCGAAGCGAAATAACTTGCGAGTGCATCAGCCTTCTCCGCGTCATCAGTATAAAGAGCACCAGTTTCATCTCTAAGAACGGGTAACTCGGGATGAGTTTTCAGCTTAGCTCGCATATAAGAAAACAGCGCCTTTTTGTTATGTGTTCTTGAGGCAAGCTTTTCCTTGTAGGCCAAAAATCTTCTCAGGTGACGGTCCAATTCTTGACAGACATTCTTATACCGAAGATCCGAGAGAGGATTTTCTAGTAAGTTAAAAAGACGTATCTTTTGAGCAATTAAATTGAAAATTTGTTTCGGATAATGCCTTACGAAAGACTTTTTAAAATCAAACGGTACATATCTGGATAGACCAGAGTAGATAACACGACAGAATCTCTTGTATAAATCATCAATATTTTCATATCCTTGAAAAATTGTCCACCAATTTACGGAATGAGAGTACATCTCTAAACCAGAATAGTCTGCCTTACCAAAATTTGGAAGAGGTAAATTTCTTTGATTTAGCACAGGCATAAGAATTTCGAAAGCAACAACATTGTGGTCAGATGATGCAAAAGGGGGAAGAACGGAAATATTGCCAAGAAATGGTATTGTGGTCAGAATTATGTCAAGAATTGCGTCACCTCGAGTAGGTTTCTTCACTTGTTGGACCAAGCCACAGCACTCGAAAAATTCTACAAATTTTATCAGGCACTGATTACGTGGTTTAGAACATTGAGCCCAATCAATGTCAAAGTTAAAGTCGCCCAAGACTATCAAATGGCTATTTGAGAGGCACATTTCTAACAACGAATCTAAGAGAGCGTCATCATCGCAAGTATTCACGTTGGGTGGGCGGTGAACTAAAACTACTCTAAAATCAACCACATGTGAAGAATCGAAGATATCGAGACATAGGATTGACCGAGTTGAGGCAGGAAGAGGTGTCAACAGCAGTCAAGCATAGCGTATTTTCGGCCAGACAACATATACCGCCACCTTTCCGGTCTCTGCGGTAATTTCGAAAAAGCTTGTATGGGAAATCGGCGAGAATTTCAGAATCAGATATTTTGGTGGAGAGCCAAGTTTCAGTAACGAATAGCAAATCTGGCTCGTAGTTTGACAGAAAAAAGTGAAGATGATGTAGTTTGTTTACTAGGCTACGGGCATTGAATAGAAAGCATTTCATGACCGTTGGAGGTACACCGTGTCCAGTCAGACGTTTCCCGGAACCCTCCGTTTAGGAAGGTCATCGACTCGTCTTAGCTCTCCACGGTATACCACCCAGGTGCGGTCATTTGACTGCTTGTTCCTTTCCCTACATTCCTGCCTCAACTCGTATTCGCGCTGACGTTCCTCGGAAGTCATGCTGCGGCGAACACGAACTTTGCTAAAAGCAGCGGACTCTCGAGGTCTAAAAGAATTTGAAAGGGCAGTCGCCCAGTGAGACTTTAAAGGTAGTACTACCTTCACCTTGCAAGTTCGACCGCGCTCCTATTTGCCCAAGCGATAAACTTCCAAGGGACGGCATTCGAGGTTCAAAATATCGAAAACCTCGCTTACCTTACCCTCGAGGTCCCGCTGTTTTGCAGAGGGAGACAGGTCTGCAGGTGCCTCAGGAAGCCACTCGATAACAATGCTTCTTTCCTTTTTTCCATCTCGATCCTTTCAGACATTTCCTGAGGCAATTTTGAAATTAGTGCATACATAATTTTTTCAATGACCGGGTCTTTATTTCTCATTAAAACCTCACTAATTAATTCACTCACTGACAACCTGGCAAAGTCATCATGGGCGGAGGAGCTCTCAATATTGTTAGCGAGCACCTGGGACTTACTGCAGGACTTTGCCGAGGATTCAGGAGCTCTTTTGTTGCTCTTGGTGCGCTGTGACATGATGACCTATTGACGAAATGTAGAAATCAATGAGCACCGCTAAACCCAGTCCGTGAAAAGATTTTTAAAAGAAGGAAAGGCGTACAAGGCAAGCTTTACCGATAGCCAATAAAGAACTTTTATTCCCAGACCTTTAATAAAGAGAACCCTTATAGAAAATACAAGAAATAAAGAAGATGAAAATAGGCAAAAGAAAGACTGGCTAGATCGCAGAAAAATACGACCGCTCACCAAACGGGAACGCCCGGAATTGATATCACACTTTACTGGGAAGGATAAAACGCTGACATCTTCATCGGCTGGCCATCAAAACTGATTGTAAGGTCAAATCCGCATTCAAAGCACCTCCACGACATCCCATAGAAGTAGAATGTGTGGCGCAAGAAGGATTGAGTAACGCCGTCCTTTATCTTTCTAGACGACGCGATCTCTCCAACGTGTGAGGAAAGAAGTACTGTTTCTGATCCAGGATTTTCTATTTTGGTAAATTTAAAAAATGGCAAAATTAAGTTAGAAAATGGTGAATTTAAGAAGTGATGAAATTCATTGAGAAAACAGAAGATGTCACCGCTAAGACCTCTATGGTACCCCGAGCAAAACTGAAAGCTTCTACTCCTCTGAGAAAACCATTTTGTGTGGAAGCTTGGGCGTAGCGAAGTATTTCTGATGGGGTGGATCTGGTACTGCTTCGATATGTACGTCGCGCCACTTGATCAGTCTGTCGCGTTCTTTCCGTAGGGCTCCGTTTATACCTCGACGCGACGCCACGCCACGCCACGCATTCTGGCCACATTGATTTAGCGACGCGATCGATCAATTTGGCCACTTTACATGGCGTCGCATCGCCCGGCGTCGAAAGTATAAACGGGATCTAATATCTATTGTGAGTGTTCGTCAGGCATTCTGCTGAGAACCCTGACAAGGCCATTTATGCTACGTGAAAATGCTTTTGATACCTTTTTCAACGCCTAGTCTCCAAGATTCAACTAAAAGCCTTTTCAAGGGAGTAGATTCTGGTTTGAAGCAGATTACAGATTTTCTAACAATGAAGAACAGTGATTTACACCACCGTTGACTTCAACGCTGAGCGCATGGTTCGAGCTAAGCTCAGGGCCTTTGTATTTCAGTAGACACAGTTATATTAAGCACTGACATGCCCTCATGGTGGAGTCACCGTAACGCTGTTAGAGTCCAAAAGACCGAACCTACAATACCGCTCATAACTGTATCGTGTTTGGTGTCGGCTATGCTCTAAAAGGTCGCAGCATCGGAATCGTTGAGAATGGAGGAAAAGGAAAGCTGATTGTGAGTAGAGAATAAAAAATATGTAGTGGCGTGTAGAGAGAAAGTCTTTTTAGAGAAAAGAGGAGGAAGTTTTTTTCATGAATTTTTTGGAATAAGACGTATGCGTCTTATTCTCAAATTGAGATTCATCTAAAGATTAGAGCTTCAATGCGAAGCTTAGCTGCTGGGTATAAAAGCGATGTAGAGCGGGTGTTTCAAAAGCGAAAATGTCGTTTGCAATCGCGTACTTCCTGCACACGTCCACGGCGGATGTCGTCCCGGCGTCATCCACAATATGAGAGCGCCTTGTCGGCTCGTGTACTACGGTAAAATGGGGAAGGAGGACGTACACAGCCAAGGTATGCCACTGATTTCCCAACTATATTCAATCGATTCGGTCGGGGTTTTAGGTGCTCTTCACAGGTACAAAGGAGATCTGTGAGATGAAAGTGACGCAGGTGACGGCAGATGGAGAACTCATCGAAGATGCTTTCGATACTCATGTCATGGAAGATGTGTCCTATAAGATGCAGAGGGATCTCCCAAGTCCAGTGGAAAGAGAAATTGCTAGAAGACTCAGAGCGGTGGAAGAAAAGCTGGCTTGTGTGACGGATCGACTCAAGAGACTGGACAGAAAAACCTCGCTCAGAGAAGATCAAGGAAAAAGTTTGAAAGCGATGCTCCGACAGAAAATTGAAAGGCTGCCACAACTCATGAAAGCAGGTAGTCAACACGGAAAACGCTTCGAAAGATTGCTCATAGAAACTCTCCCTTTCAGATGTGTTGGAAGGAAAGATATTCGAGGATGTTCCACACATTATGGATGTAGCTGTCGACCAACACCATGACTCCGTAGATAAAATCTACGGAGTCATAAATAGATAAGGAATTCGTAAGGAAGGTAAGTGGAATATCTTGATAGCAGCCGGGTGATCTTTGCGGAGATATCTATCACATCTTCGCGAAGTAATCAAAATCTTGAAAAATATCCTTTTCTAGAAAATGTTTTTCGGTGTTCGTTCAAATTCTTCGATGTACCAGCCGGCGCCCGGCAAGCGCGAAAAGGACAACGTGATGTCGGCGACGGAGCAAAAGAAGGATTCAGTGGTGAAGAGGGTACTATTAATGACGGTTTCGATTGGGACGAATAGGATAGGGGTGTGTTGGATAAATTTCTAATATTATTTGTATAATGTGTTTCTTGAATTTGTGTGCACCTGCTGATTTTCATTTGTACAGAAACGTCTTTGTTGTGCGGATACATAAATATTTTCGATTTTGAAGGCGTAGAAGTTATACGTTCGAATACTGCGGTCATACGAATGCCGTAGGCAGGCTGATCGCCTAGATTAGTCCTAGTTGTACCAGGGGATAAAAGCGGGGCGATGTTAGAACGTGGGTCATGAATGGTGAGGTCACCATGTCTTGTATGTTGTAGGGAACTCCGCCGAGCATCGAGAGTTTGCTTCAAAAATCCCTCCAAAGAGAGTAGGGTTGAAGCTGTGCGCTCGTGAGCTGGTGTCCCCCATGTAGGACAACCCTACGCAGCGGTTTGTGCTGTGCAAAGCTGATTTTTTTCTGCAGCACTGGTGAGTTCTGTCCCTGCAGTGAACTGAGGTAGGCCACTTCTGACGTATCTGGCCATACATAAGCCTTCCTGGTAAGACGGACAGCCACTAAGTAGGCGATTACCCCTCCCCCTACCCCGTCATCTTTCATTCTCACAGTCTTCATGTGGTAACGGCACACTGACGTTTGCTAGGATTGCTTTGATGTTAATGTTTATCGAAGTATATTTTTTTAAAATTGAATAGTCGAAAAGCCCAATTAAACAGGAGTTTTTCATCTCTCGTTTTGCGAATTCGTCTTCAAATGGCCGTAATAAAGAAAGAGAATTGAAAAGAAGAAACAAAAGGACTAATACCCGTTTCGTTCCTACCCTTAGACGGATATCAGCAAGAATAAAATTAAAAGAATAGGGTCTTTCCCGGAACTCCTCAGTAAGGAGGAAAGACCCTTAGAATGTTTGAACAGAACTCACCTTCAATTCGTATACGCTCCACAAAAATTTACTGGATCACAGTAGATTAAACAGAGTAGTAGTAGAATAGATAAATCACAGGCCGTCAGAATCAGAAAATCTGCAACAGTGGTGAACCAGTGAATACCTAGTATCCAACGAGTATAGAAGGTAAATAGAGGAAAAGACATAACTGCAGATATTGAGAACTAAGAGGTATTGAAGACGCACCCGACCCGTTATGTTCTAATTAACTGCTGACAATCTATTATATTTCTGACCCCGCAGTCAGACGGCTTAGCGGCTGGTCCGACTGCTCGATAGGACTTCACGCCAAAAATACTACCCAACTCATTCACGCAATTCCGACCTCAAACGACTCAAGCATTTTCCACCAATCTGTATATCGTTATGTCCACATCAGACGTCAGTTACTAGCAGTCACCTAAATTTTTATAAAGCTTCAATCACTGTACTCATCTTTAATTTTCCTAAGGCAAACATTCAGGAGAAGGTATAGAGCAGGAGTCCACAGTATGATGAATTTAACTGGTAGTTTTACCCTAACTGCAGCAAGCCTAGTTGTCCTTCTACAGTCGAGATGTTGCGGACTCTGTTGATTCCTGATGACTTGACCACGCCGTTCATCCGGGTACCTGTTTGTCAATCTCTCTTTCTGCACCCGCACCGAAAGTAGGTTTCTAGAAGAACTGATTACTGAAGGACAGAGTTGGGTCCTCTGAGACTCTAACACGCATCGTGCTTTGTGGCTCCCTGGAGGAGAAGACTCGTCAGTATAAGCCAAAATGCCCCTTCACCCCAAAAAGTGTCTCCTTCGCTGCTTCTTGGATTCACGAGGAACATTGTATTACTAGCTGCTCTCACAAGGACACACAATCACTGGGGGCATTTACGCCAGTCATCTTCAGAAAATGGTCAACGCTGTTCGATAAAGACGGTCAAGACGTGCTTCTGCTCACCTACCTCACCACAACGCTATGTCGCATGTGTTAAGAGACACGTGAAAAATTGGAGGTGCTGGTCTGGGACAAGGTTCGCCACCCACTCTATTACCCTGATATCGTCCTTCTGAAGATCACTTATTTCTTCCTCTTGGCATTCTTGGCGAAGAAAAGATTGTCGAAAATTAAAGATTTTGTTGGGGTGGCTAGCGATTTCTCTGACTCCAAGCCTCCCTGGTTCTGGGAGAAAGGAACCGCTGACCTGTCCAGCAGGTGGAAAACTGTAGTGAGTAATGGTGGTAGTTATAATGTTGAGTAAATTTTATTGCATGCTGAAAAATAAAATAAAGAAGAAAATATGTTAAATAGTCTTTAGAGTACTCTTTAAGACAAAGGTTCGTAGGAAGGTAGTGCCGAAACGGACCTTTACAACTCTGTATTGCTTTACTCAATTTAGAGTTTCTGACCGACCTAAGATGCACTTTTCCACGACAAATTGGACACTGTTCTAAGCCATCTTTACGCTTCCGAAATCAATGTGAATGTGTTTCAAATCAAAACAAGTTTCTTTTTACACATTAAGCTAGAGGTCGATTAGCATAATTTTTCAAACGGAAATTCAGTATATAGTAGCTTTCTTTAAAATTTTTGTTCACTCAACCGGTGGAGCAATTTGATGGGAAATTGGTATATACGGCTGCGTTGAACGTCTTTGATTAAAAGTTTTGATACAGAATACACGAAGTTTATGATGGAGGAAGTCAGTGAACTCCACACCCCGTTCTGGAGGTGCAGCAAAATTTATCTTGTCCTTCTCAGAAAGTGTCTGCCTCAATGCCTAAAGCTTGATAATCTTATGCATTTCGCTGGCCACAATTACCCGGTATGAGAGTGTGGGAATGCTTCATTGTTTGCTCTTTGTGATGTTGTCCGTCGAAGCAACACACTATAAATGTCTGCATGCATCCAACTATGCTGAGTGAATCAGCGTTTCCTTAGAAGTTGGGCGTTTCATCAGTACATTCATCTCATCATTCGCATGCCTTCAGAAGTCGGAGCAGCGTTCAGTTCAAAGGAACGGGAACTACGGCATTTGCTCATCTCTTCCAATTCCTGTAGTTCGATCCATTTTCCTTTACGTTGCTACTGTTGTTCTTTCTTTTATGTGAATAATGCAAAGCGAATCCTTGGTGACGTCCTAGCACTACCATCGAAATAACATTTGAACAACTAATATTTTAAGATTCCACCTCCGATTCCATTAGATAACTCTCTGCCAGTGTTGTAACATCTGGAAGCCATTTCGAACCGTTCTGTGCCAGGAATAGAGGAGACGGATGGGGTGGTGTTACTCCCTGGAGCTAAACTGTTCCCGCTCTGCGTTCTCAACGTTTTCTGGTGAACGTAAGATACCACCGCAGGAAAGGCACCTCCCTTTCCTCTATTCCTAAATTTCTAAGGTATCTGTGATTGGAGCTCTCTCCATCGGTGTCGGAACGGTTCTTTAAAACGTTAGTGGCATGTGCGCCATTCCCGCAGGAAGAACCTGGCGTACCTTTCGCTCCAAAATTTTTTATCGAATGACATGTCAATGTCATTACTTAGCGAACGGTGTTCTCTGGTAGTACGGTCATAGAGTCACAGGTGTCATAACTTCGCTCTGATATGAACTCTTTGTTACGTTGTGGTTATCCATATCCGGACGCCCATTTTACCTATAGTTGTGACGTCCACCAGAAACGCTTCCACGCTCCTATTTGCTTGATCAGATATTTCCCGTCAAAATCAAGGTGTGCAAATTGCAAATTTATTTAACCACAAAACAATATGTGTTTTACATTGCGGCATGGTATGGAACTTCAACGGAATTGAAAGTCGCAGTAATAACACAGGTTTTCAAACTTTCCTCTTTCACCTGTCATCCTGCCGGTCCTCGAATTCCCCGAGCGGCGCTAACAAGATCTCCGTTTGTGACTATCACGTGCCAGAGTGGGCCATTGAGTTCTCGTCGCTCAAAGGGGACAGCGCCAAATTTTTCTTCCATGAATAAGCAGCGTGTTAGTGGGTGTCCTGGTGTTTTCTGACATTCCACGAATTCCACTCGGTTGCAGGATTCGTCCGTTAGGTGACAGGTGAAAACCAATTTTCTATACTTGGTTCGTTCGACAACGTCTCTGATCCTCTAACATCTATGGAGTTCGGCAAAGAGCCACTCTGCGCGACGTCCTCTCAGTTACTCATTGTTGTTTTTTGAACTTTTGAAGCACCCAAGCTCACAAAGTGTACATTATCAAAGGAAGAGCAGTGGATTCGAATAGGTGTTGCGGAGCCAGCTGTTCTTCGTCCTCTGGTCCTCTTCGACGTTCGTTGTCTTGGAACTTGACATTGCCCATGGCGACTTGTGACCTGTAGGTTCACGCAGCTGAAGCATTCGGATATGTTCGTGCCGTTGAATGTATACCAATTTCACGTCGAACTGGACACTTTCCAAATCAAGCTGGACACTTTTCAAGTCGAATTGGGCACTTTTCACGTCAAATTGGACACTTTTCACGTCAAACTGGACACTCTTCTAAGCTAACACAAGACTTTTCAATTCAAAGCGAACTCTTTCAAATCGAAGTGAGTTTTTCTACATTAAAATAGAAACTCCTCAAAAATGTTAGGATAATTTTTTCTTCAAGAAAATTTTTAGAACAACTTTCATTGAAGTTTCAATTTGCTTCCAAATGAGGGAGCACATAGTTTGAAATTTTATAAAAATTTTATTTTTCGAGAAAAACAATGGCTTGAAGCTTGTTTGAAAGAACAGGAAGACGACTATTTTAATTTGCCAAAACAGATATTGTGCCATGCCTCATCCGGAACTACGCGATTTTTATTCGTTGACAGCAAAATTCCTCTTTGCATCCAGTTTCACATCTGCAAACGGCGGAACATGAAAAATTGTAAAAAACACGCATAGTCTGATTTTCTTGCTGCATGTAAGCAGTATTTATATATTTGCACATTTTTACATTTATCAATCAGATAAACATTGCGACTTGCTTTCCGAGTGCATGGCGAGGTCCAGTCTTTCAATGCACTACATGATTAGTGCCTTGCTGCGCTTTGAAACACAATTTATTTTATTGTTTTTTCTCAAAATAAAAAATGTATAAAACTATTACACTCATCCGGACAGTTCAAGTAAAAAAATTCAAAAAACTTATTCTAAATTTTCCCTGAACAAAAAATTATTCTTCCTTGAAGAGTCTGTAGTTTAACCTGTAAAAAACTCGTTTCGATTTGGAAGACGTTCACTTTGATTTCAAAGTTCGTAGGCCAGCTTTGAAGAGTGTCCATTTTGACGTGAAAAGTGTCCAACTTGATTTGAAAAGTTTTGAACTCGACGAGGAAATCGTGTAAATAAGGAATCAGAAGCTCCTCCGTTTCAGATGGTTGTCGTCTTTGCGAGATTCACCTGCAATCCAACGCCTCCACGTGCGCCATATAAGCGGCTAGCAATCATTGCACTTAGTTGATGTTGGGGGACGGTCAGGAGGTACACCCGCCCCCTGCTGGGGGGCGCGCCATCTTCCTCTCATCCCCTTTGCTCACCCACCTCCAACCCCCTAGGCTTCAACGAGACTCTAAGGCCCCTGTTATACTCCCGCGGGAGCTTCCGCCGATGGGCGGAAATCGCATCGGGACTCCTCACCTGGCCAATCGCCGCTCCTCGCCACGCCCGCCTCCGCCGTGCACCATTGGTCCGCGGACGTTCCGCGGATGCTCCCGCGGGAGTATAACAGAGGCCTAACGGCTGCCTTACGAAACCTTTGACACGCAAAACAAAAGTTTCCGGTCCGCAGAACAGCGGTGTACATACCTCCTGACGCCACACCCCTAGCAGGAGGCGGGTGTACCTCCTGACGCGCTGCCGTTGATGTTCGGTGTTATCAGCAATCTCCAATTCTGTGGCAACAATAGCAGTTCAGATTACAGACATACTTGAGTTTCACTAGCGCTTCTAATAAGTTGATTACGACTTTAGATAGTAGTGATGCCAGCAGTTATTATCGTTAAATATACAATTTTCACAGCAAATTGGACAAATTTAACACGAAATTAGATCCTTTCTAAGCCAGACGCTTATGAAATCAAGCTGAACACCTCCCAAATGAAAACAAGCTTCTTCCATTACACTAAACACTCCAAGAAGGCTCGAATAATGCATTGTCCAAGAAAATTTTGCATGACTATCTTTGAAATTTTTTAGTTTACCTGCCCCAGTAAGTAAATAAACTGTTTAAAGTTTTACAAAAGCATTATTTTCAAGAAAAAATGTGATTCAATTGTGTTTATTTATAATTATCTTTTCTTTGGCTTACGCTAAAGTACAAAAAAGCAGCAGTTTTTAGCTTGGTAAAGGAAGACGGCGGGCCATGCACTCGTCTGGCTAGCTGCGATTTTCATTTGATTGATAGCAAAATTCCGCATGTCTCGACTAACGCAGATAGTGCAACAAGAAACAGTTGTAAAAACACACATAGCACACATCAATATTTCTTAGTTTGTAATTTTCCTTCTTTAAAAAACAAATAAACTATAAAACATCTAACAGTGTATTTTCTTATTATGACAGGTAATTTGAAAAATTTCTAGGAAACTCGTTTAAGTTATTCTCGACAAGAAACTATTCTAACTATTCTAACAATTTTGGAGAGTTTCCGTTTCAATCTGGATCAAACTTTCTTAATGTGGAAGATATATAGTTTGGCTCCAATAGCATCAAGCGTGCTTGGAAGAATGTCCAGTCTGATTTCAAAAATGTCCAACTTGGTCTGAAAAGTGTCCAATTCGAGTTTTGAAGTCCAACCTTAAGTGAAAATGGTATACGCGTGTCGTGCTGATTTTCTTTTTTTAGGACAACTGAAGGATCAAAACAGTAACAATTATTGTAGCCGACAAAGCTACAGAGGCAAACGTCGATATGTATATTATTTGCTTGTGTATATGTAGATAATATCATTTATATTTATATTATATATTTGTGTCTACTCCTCCTCCCTGCTGCTGCAGGCACTGGAACGAGTATAATCGTCTCCTCTGCTCTTCCGAGTGTTTCCTTCATTTGTGCAAAGATTGCCATTGTCATTGGAATAACTCCATCCGTGGAACAAGGAGACAATTTACTTTGCAAGGTATTGCAAGATGCAAGTAACAATGCGACTGTTGCAGTGCCAGAGCGCGAAGGTGACGAGAACTTGCGGTCTCAACGAATGCAGTCACGGATTTCACTCTCGTGCCAAAGTCTTACTGTAAGTCATGTTCATGGTTTTTGGAAAAGACATACAGGCGACATTGACTATCAGCTCCTGTCCACAACGTTCCATTCCAACAAGAGAGACTGACCTCCTAAATGATGCACACATCTGATCGTCCGTACTAAAATGAAATGTCGGGATATACGGTAGATTATTGGGCAATCGACGATTTGCACCTATAAGATCGATACAAGCTATTGACTCGGGAAAACTAAGAGCATGTAAAATAAAATCAACGGCTGTAAGGTATTCAGTTTGTAGAAATAGTTACCTTTAAACCCAGGAGAGAAGACTGATAGAGCTTAGCCTTAGTCAAGGTTCTAAGAAAGAATCAAATGTAACTGCCGCATTGGAATTCTGAGTTCCGCATTGCTTCCTCAATTTTATCCTTTTTAATTACTCCTGCAGCTTGGATCACATTTAGATAATTTTTCCATTTTGTGGATTTAAATCTACATTTCAAACAGAGGAAAATTTTGTTTCTCTTCCTACATACAGTCTCCGGTCATCTTTCTACTTAAGAAAAATAAGATTACATCGAATTTCGCTCAAAAATTGGAGTTATCATCAAGAAGGAATTAGTGATAGTGAGGAAGGTATTTTGAGAAACGGCTGGTTGATTGGTCTTCTGAACACAAGGAAGAGAGAAAAGACGATCATTTGGTCTGGTCATGCTTATCGAAGGTCTGACACCTCGCCAAAGGACGAGGTCGGCGAACACCTGTGGTTTGTTCCCGCCTTTTTCCAGGAATCGTAATGCGTTTCGAAGCACGGATATTTGGCTCCACTACAAAAGTATACATGATTGACTAGGAGCGAGTCTCCATCGTAATTCCTGAACGTCGTCCTCGAATAATCGCTTCTGAATTTCGTGGTGTATTACTGTTTTCCTTCACTATAGAAAAAACCTCTACGCCAGCTATTCTACTGCATCGGAGCCCAACTATAAAACCTGCGACCAATGCAGAACTGCCTTCCCTTCAAAAAGAAATTCTAGCGCACAATATGTTGTGTTGTGTTTTTCTTGTCTATGTTTTGTTCTCCTCGTTGTGTTTATCTTGTATTGCCTTTCGAAGCTGATCGTAAATATTACGGTTCTGTCTGCGTCGGTATCCACGCACTATAAATAAATAAATAAATAAATGTTAAATAGTACATGGCGCACATAGTCTACCGTTAAAAGATAGTAGGACTCCTAAGTCAAAGTTTTGAATTGTCCTATTTCAGCTAAAAAACATGAGGGCATGGAGCGCAGTTGGAAGAGGTGCCGGCCGTCTCGTGCTCGAGCACCCGATACCCTGTTCTTGTTTCGGATTCCAAGGTCAACCAAGCCTTCCATCTCTTCGGGGTCGCTATACCAAACTTGTTTGGGAAGGATAAAGTACTGACTTTTTCATCGGCTGTCCACAACAAGCACTACATAGGCGATTTCAAATTGGATTCGTTTTTCACGTCCTTTCCTTTTTGCTATTTGGGTCATAGCTCTACTAGAAGGAGCTGAATTGATCAATCGCGTCGCTCAATCAATTTGGCCACTTCCCATGAATCGCGTCGCGCGTCGCGCGCACTCTAAACGACCCCTTTGCTGCATTGCCAACGATCGATAAGGTAACATCGTTCCTTAGTCGCAGCTCAGATCCGCTCTACGAATGTTCACTTCCAAAGCGGACTAGGGGAAAACAGTTAGCCGTTTCAAACGAAAGCTCACTAGCCCATCAGTAGAAGCTGAAACTATCGTAATTGTAGAGAACACAACACCAAGAATGTGCTGCTTAACAATTTATTTCTTTACTTGAAGCATAGACAAGAGTCTAGCATCGTCACAATAGAATTCGATATAACGTTGAATCATGGACGAGACATCAACAGTACAAAAACCTCGTTATAAAACCTAACAATCAAAGAATAAAAGGCTTAACTCGTCACAAACAGCCGACAAGTTTGTGCAGAGAACCTCGCCAGATTTTCGTACCTACTGAAAGTAGCGATTCGAAATCTTCAGAAACCTGTAGGTTAGGAAGTCACACCTTGTCCGCGATTCGGCAACTGAGAGCCGGAGTTTGAGCTTTCCTCTCATGGATCTTGTCAGTACCCTATCGAAGAATTTTGGTGGATCGATAGGCAGTTCACTAGCTGAAATTCTGCACAAGATAACGAAATCCGTAACTCTCCTTCCATTTTTCAGCGAAGAAAGGGACAAATTTAGTGCTCTGTGAGGCCCGGCGTTATTGTACTACAATCCGCAAAAATTTCGAAAAACACCTCATGATAAACTTCCTTGTGAACGGTTTGGTCACTTTCCGAAAGATCGATATCTTACTGTAGGGATCATGATAATGGACATGTGCCTCTTAACAAGGTGGTCAAAAATTGTTGCACTATTTATGAGCCACCCTGTGCTTCACGGAGGAGCAAGAGACGATGTAGCAAAGAGGTTTGTCTGAGAAAAGCGAATCATTCAACATTTCGATATTCTTCACTTGCGCTTTTTATCTCATGGGACAGAGTTACGTCCATTTGAAGATGAGAGTCAGCAATCGTCCGACCTGACACGAAGAGGTGAAAGACCTCACTCCGCTCGCGCCTCTGAACCTTCGGAAACCCGAAATTTGAAAATTGTTGTCGACTGTTCATGTTATAGGTCAGAACATCCCCACGATGCCCCAACGTTTGCAGGCGATGCGCTCAGAACGCAGCCTTTCGGACGGTCGTAGTGGGCCGACGTGAAAAGCTGCGCTATACATGGGAGTTAATCTGCTTTCGCTGGCGTAAAACCTCCTCCCGAGCCTCGTCCCTCATTCACGAGTCGAATTTTCGAGTCAATCGTTGCATAAACCACCGCCACACCGCCACCCCAGCACAGCGGCGCAGCGCGTCCGCTGACTCGCCGTACTGTCCACTTGTCTTCCTCGGTTACCAGTTCGTTTACCGCCGTGTCCAGCTGCACCGACTGCTCCTATGTAGCTGTTAGCACAACCTGAAGCACTGCGGTGGCTTCGTCTTTTTGAGACCAAACTATACGAGCGTCGACGTCAAGCTAGCAGTTTCACAGTAATTTACAGCTACCTACTCTCCTAATTACTGAGAATTTATGCGCTACACAAACGAATCCTACCGGTTCTCTTTCGTAAAAAAAATGCGCACCTTCTCATTCTCCGGGCGGAAACTAGAAACTGTCGTGCACCAATGCACGCTGCCACTGTATTTAGTGTCCATGCATATTCTCTAGTAGATATCGGTCAGAGAAGATTTAATAGGTAACTTCCTCTAAAAAACTCCGCAGAAGTGTTGACATGTTCACGCTTAAATTGCACTTTTAACTGCAGGCGTGTTGTTTCAATCCTATTTAACTGACAATGGTTTCTGCATAATTATTGTGCTTTTCGTCGTAATCTCCCTTTGCCTTCCTACCCTTTTATACGTAACCAAATTGGGTAGCTGACTATTGCGAACTTACTCACTACTCCGCTTCTTTTCACAATGAAAACGTTCCATTCTGTGCTCGGTGTTCATGGAAGTTGAAAGAGAGGTGAACTGACGTGATTTCTAAATGAATTGTATGTATTGCCCTTTCACCGCGATTATTTTCAATTTCACTTATATTCCCTCCACATAACCTCTAATATTTTTCCTAAAAAAACATCTTTTCTAAGGCCTGCAATGTCTACATTCGGACTCACTATCAGCCAACATGAAGGATAGGGAATGACATAAGTTATCTCTACTTGGGTTTGCCCTCACGCTTTATTTTTGCTTGGTAAACGTTAGCTTGGTCCAAAGTATTGTTCAACACATCCAGAGTCGAAATCGCATTCCAGCAAAATAGAGAACAAAAGACGGCACCAGTCAACCCTTTTTGTAATGCGCTACGCATTTCACTTCTACGGGATGTTGCAGAGGCAGCTTGAATGCGTACTTGGCCTACAAGGCATGGTAATGGCATTCGGTGGTCAGCCGATAGGAATGTCAGAGAAAATCCGTCACAGACAAGTCTGGTGCCAGTTCAGCGACCACCGAAGGATTTAAGGCTTGGCTGGTCTGGAAGGCAACCAAAAACCTGTAATGGGGCGTGCGACATCCGATACCTCCTATGACCGCGCAACTACGCGCCTGAAAAAATTGCTCACATTTCTTGTTTTTTTTTAATTTTTTATAGGAAGTTTACAGTTTAGTAAAGCTTCTCTATTTTTGGCGCAGTTAGTTAATGCGTCAAAATTCCTAAACGTCTACCGGCGTGCAGATTTTTTCAAAACTTATTGCGCTATAGGCCACTGTTCCTCCGGCGTCTGTGAACGCGCGGGTGAGAAAACCAAATTTTTGTAGGTAGATGACAACATAGGTAGTAGGGCAACGCAAAAATCAGCCGAGAATAATGTTAAATTTGCTAATTCGCTATTTAACTGTCGTAGATAATAATGCTGACTTGCATCCACTTTCGGTAATGCTAGGTAAGCATGGAGGAAGTATCACTACGTTCTGTTAGAATAAATCACACACCATTGAGCTGGCACAATACATCCTGAATTGCAACGTTTTCAAGTGGCCCGCGAATTATTTCTCGTAGTGTTGAAGGCTGGGAATGGGACAGCGTTTAGCTCCAACCCTAGCGACCTGCTTTATAAGAAAAGTTGAACAACCAGCGCTGGAGCGCCTTTCTATAATGTACTGTCGACACATTGATGATTGTTGTATGATAACGACAACACAATCCGAGATGGATGAGTTGTTCAACATCTTCAATACACAATCTCGAAACATTGAATTCGTTGGAGAAACTCCGTGTGAAGGCTGACTACCTTATTTGAACACTCAAGTTAGGGTAAATAACGGCTTTTTCAATATGAAATGGTATCGTAAGGGTAGCTTCATGAATCTCATAGCCCATGCAAAATCAGCTCAACGTCTGACTGTGAAACGTGCTGTGCTACGCAACATGTTCGGAACAGCAGAAGGTGTGTGCACGGGACATCAGGAGTCAGAGGACTCACTTATGCCAGCCTACAATAAGGCACTTCTCAATGGGTACGATCCAAGGCAACGAAATGAACGAATGGGATTTGGGCACGGAGTAAATGCGCAGGAAAACAGAATGTCTCCAATTACCCTTTATTTCCGATGAGATTCCGGCAGCTGTATTTCTATGCACTGTGGGAACAACATCAAATGACTGCTAGTTCAGGTTTTACGATCGCTCGTGTATAACGAGAGACTGCAAGATGCCCACATGGAAGAAGTGGAGACTGTGCGCAGAAGGGTTGACTTAACAAATTCAATGTTTACACCGTGGATAGCTTCATGTAGGTGAAACAGAGGGGTTCTAAGCGTCCGCAACGGGGAGCATCCTACGGGTGAACAAATGCGTACCTTGGTAACCCCACTCGGTAAGTATAGAGGAAGACCACCGTGGAGACTATTCTAATATTGAATGGACTGTGTTGCTACGTGAAAGTGAGAGATCGGTCCCAGAAAGGCCGTACAGGCCTTCTGGTTTCGCGAACGCAAATCAATAATGAATTACCGAAGCGAGTATATTCCGATCACCAGTGAGTTTTTTGCCGTTCATCCCATTGTGTGAGCTCTGAGACCATGTAATTTATACACTTAAAATCAGTATGGATTCACAGTTGGTAGGTCTCAGTTCCTCAATGGTGGTCGCATTCCTTCAGCACTTGTGGAACAACGGTGGGGTCAGTTTGCTTCAGTGAGATTCCGTCTGACACTCGTAGGAAACCTTGAAACTGCCAGAGCTGGATAAAAAAGTCTTTGCCCAGATGAGTGCCTGCCTGGTCCTAGACTTCGCAATTCCTTCAAGCCTTTCAAAACGTCTAAGTTGTCGAAACGTCGGGCCCGAATAAACTTATTCCATCGTAACGAACCTGCATGGCACAGAAGCATTAAACCAGTAATGTTAAAGTTTAATAAGTGACCGGGCTACCAGCTTTCAGAAATATGTAATAGTCAAGTAATGAAACGTTTTGCACGTGGTTTTTGGCACACCTTGCAGGAAGCATAAAATATTCATGTAGGGCGCTGCTTTTTTCACTCTAAATTCACCAGAATAAACAAATTAGTCGACCAGAGAATGACAACGTGTAGTCAAAAAGTAACGTGGAAGGAAGGCGTGAGGCCGCTGTAATTTCGTTTAGAGTCGATTTGACACCCCTCGTCCCTGTATAATAAATAAGGGCAAAAAAGCAGTTAGAAAACAGGTTCACGACGAACTTGGACGACAGCCATTCGTCACATGCGTTTACGTTTTATAAGGAGGCTGTTAAATCGATTAACCAGAGCTATAGTACCGTGAAGAGGATTGGGAGGAGAGGATCATTGCTGCAACATTTTCCAATCTGCCTTCTATTTTTTAAGCTGAACTTCACTCTTGTTACCGGTCTATTTATTCAGTTTCAGCTATTGTCATAGGCGCGCGATTGCGCAGTCGGAGAAGACACAATTCGCGTACACCAGGAATCAGCTAAAAGTTTGGCTCTCTTCTATGTCAAACTAGACTTCCAGCCCTCCTATATAGAGAGTCTGCGAACTTATCCCAACGATTCTCAACAGGACTTATATGATCTTGATGAGCATCCAACAAAGAGCGCAGGGCTGATGTTCGTTTTTGCTGTGGGCCACTGGGTGGAGCTGTGGAGAAGCACAGCGAACTGCTAACTGACTTGTATATTGACTGAGCACCGCAAGTCATGGTATGGGCAAAATAAGCTTGCCCATTCCATCCACGATATCCAATAGGAGTAGAACGTGTGGCGCATCCCGCAAAAGGATTTACTATCGCCGACCTATACTACCCGTAGTTGTTTTCAACGTAGATAAAATATGAAAAATAAAAAGCGCAGTGAAATTCCAACCTATGATAAAGGCAGCCACGTGTTGTAAAAACAAATTTAGGATAATGAGTGGATAAAGACGGTATAGAAAAAACAGTTTGTACATCTGCCGAACCGATTTCGGCTCCGTTCTCGTTCAATTGTATTGCTTAGCACCTTTTTAGTAGATTCGTTTTGGTTTAAAAATCCTATTGACTTTGAGCGCAGTATCTGTAACCTCTAACAATAGGATGTACAAGAATGTAGACCCTGTGTGGACAACCACAGAATGATATTCTTTCATTCACACTAAAGCATAACTTGTTCAACGATCAAGGAAGTGAAAATCTTACGGTGTCCTAGATTTTGAGATTGTACTCTGCACTTCTTCGAGACCCACGCGACGTCTACTTTGTTGGCGTTGCAAATGATAGTCATTTAAATCAGTAGCTATATATGGATTATAGCTTACCGGATTACGCAGTGAAAAAGAAATTCAGGATCTGGATGATCTAACTTACCCGTTTTTAGATGCCTTGTATGATGCGCGCACCAAATTTTACGAAAATTTCATTAATGTCAAGAGCTCTTTCTTGGATTAGCTCGATGAAGTCTTACAAGTCTTGTTAATTCCACAGAAATTTTTGACTGCGTAATATTACTGTCGGATCCTACAAGAGAGGGAACTGGGTAGCTACATTTTTTATCATTGTTGAATAAAACTCATTTTAAAAAGGTGTCCAGACACACCAAGTCTACTCGTGGTCTAGAATACGTAGCAAAAGAAACCTGAATGACTTATTGATAGCATTTAAAACTTTCACAGAAAACGTTTCTGTTAGCCGTTCCAACTTATGCAAGTCTACCATGTTCAGGACCGTGTTTAGAAATGTAAAAATTAAGGTTGTTTTATATTAAAGGATGTTGTGGTGAAGCTATTTACTCTGTGACAGTGATTTCGATACTCAACAAGATCTTCAGCGATGAAATATTTCGTCTTTCGCTTAACAATTTCAGGTATCAGGTTAAGCAGTTGACGATTTCGAAGGGTTCATGAACTCATAAATGGGTTTCTTCTTCTTCAAATGTTGTTGTGTTTTTTCGGATTATACGCAAGGCTTTTTCTTTTAGCTCTTGGTTGTTTTTCGATAGTGCTGATATTTCTGAAGTTTTCATTGTCTTCTCTTAACATCTACATTTAATCACGTCCGCAAGTAAATAAGTAAATAATTTTTTAAAATGAATTAGCCTCTAAAGGATACATTGCAACAATGCTGAGTTACATGCTACATTAGGACTTTTGCTGGTACAGTAGGACATTCAATCCAAGTATCTCTATCATGTCATTGACCTCTATGAGTAATTGCTTTTTATCGCACATTTTTTAAATCACAAATTTTCTCGGTTCTTTTAATCTGTTCTGCTTTATACTTTTACGTTCAAGTTTTTAGTGGTGTACTGTTGAGCACACATAAATAAACAAATGCCACCATGCCTATGCTGGCACCGAAGAATATGAAGGAAATATGAACGGCGTGTAACGTGGTTGTTCACAAACCACCAGATCTTCCTTAACACTGAAGAAGGAAACTTGAGCAACTTGATAGTTTGGAGATAATACGGAGATTCATCGAAGCCAAGCATAACTATCGTTCTGGCTTTTAATAAAAAATTCTGACGTGGGCAACATTTGCACTACGGATCAAGCCTTGAGGGAGTGCCTGGAGCTTTCTCGAAAATGAACAGCTCATAAGCGCCTGAATTTATTGCTCTTTAAATTAATGTACGTCAATTTCCTTAAGCTAAAAGATACGAATTCAATGGCCAATAAAGTAGCTTGCAAATACATGTCTGAGTATCGTGCACACTGTGGGTCACTTCTCCATCCGTGTCGCGAGTGTGAATACAGCGTTCAGGCGTGTCGGTGAGCTGCCGAGTTGGAGTGGGAAGCACCCGTTGCGCGGGATCAATTTCGCTTCCACCGACAGATTGCCGTATTTCAAGCTGCCGCTCCATTCAGGTGATCGGTGAATGAGGATATTGTCATGAGCGACGGCACGCGTCGATCGCGATAAATGGAGCGACTCCGTTCCGAAGGGAACACCTCATGCACGCCTGGGTATTCACCAGCGATTCTCCCCTGAAACCCGCGCAGTCGTCAACTGTCGAATGAGGTGCGCATCAAAAAACGGCACGCTATTCAAGTGCAAAGGTATCAATCGCTTCCGACACCACAATAGAGATCGATACATGCAACCTCGTGGTTCAGGACTGCATAACAGCATATTCGAGTAACGCCGCCTTTTTAGGCGACTCGACGTTTCCCACTCTATTTACTTAATTTCGCGGCTTTTCAATGATATAAGTAAGAAATCGAGCTGCTGCGTATTTTTTAAATAATTTTATTTTTTAAATAACTTTAGTTAACTGAAAGGAAGAGTGTCTATCGTTAACGCTCGAACTGGCACCCTTCATTGACCTCTGCAGGCTCTGATCCAACAGTCGATCCGACCTACAGGGGTATATAAGTCGGGTGGTCCTGGGGCTGAAGCTCTCTCACCCATAATACCTCCAGCTACGGGTGAACGGCGGTCCTTTGCGGCAACCACCTGCCAGGTTAGTCGTCCTTCGCAACTCCCATGTCTGCCATTGTCTCACTTCTTAAGAAAAGCATTCTGTAGGATGGAATGACGTTCGGGCGAGTAGTTCTGTGAATGCTTCCGACTTTTCCAATGTTCGAACAAGGACAATGTTGTGGACACATCAGTAACACTACATCGATAACTATAGTTTGTCTTGAAACCTATCCCTTTTGATTTCTGTATAGGACAAGTACAATAGACATGATTCTGATTTAAATCGTTCTACACTGAAAACGGAATGGCCTCAGAAGTAGAACCGGAACTTTCGAATTTCACACTGTATTCCGTATTATGTACTTTGTTTTGTATAGTTAGTGTTTATGTGCAAAAGGCGCAGTCGGAGGAAGCGCCGCCTGTCGGTGCACATGATTCCAGGGGCGTGGCTGAGGTCCCCCCCCCCCCCGGTCAACCACGCCTTCCATCCCTCCAGGGTCGGTGACTTGGTACCAGATTTGTATGTACGGAAAAGGCAAGACATTGACTCGACTGGCTACCACAAGTCATTGCATCGACCAAATATGTGCGTATTCAAGCTACTTCCACGCCTTTCTGTAGAAGTAGAATGCGGGTATAGTACAGAAAAGTGTAAATTTGAGGTGACTCAGTATTCGATGCTGATGATTCGATAGCATTGCGTAGAACATATTTATTTATTTAGCAAAAAACATTGCTTGCTGTTTGGGTCAACGGAAACGAGTATATGCAAAAATTACCTACAATTATATTGGAATTAATAAAGCGGTCTAAGCCTAAACAGTAGCACAGAACAGTTAAAGAGATATAAAGAAACAAATGTTAGGAGCATTATGAACGGTATGAAATCAGTACTAGGTCCTGATTCAAGCGGAGTGCTAGATGTGATACGATAGATTTGGAAGCGTATCACATAAGTAAGTTGAAAGCAGTGGGAAGGGAACGTTTACCATATCAGAAGGGTTTGAACCTATTCAAATGTTTGGGTGGTGTATGAACAGCGCTTGTTTGTTCCCTGGCTGGTTTCCCTAAATTTTTATGTGGATCTGGTCCATTTTCTGAATGGTTTTATTGGTTACATTACCAAGCCTGGGCGCGTGTAGCGCAGACGAAGAAGCTGTCGCGTGCGGCTCCAGGATGTAACTCCAACGCGACGTCGCGGCGCTAAAATGCGGACGCACGCTTGGTGACGCAAGGCTAGCCGCGGAGCAGGAAATCTAGCCAGTGCTTAAGCGCCTCCACTAGTTTTTTGACATTTGTTGCTCCATCAAACACCTTATCTACCTTAGCATGTTTAACCCCTCCAGGTATCACCACAGGCAGCCCTAAATGGAATGAACGAGGAACTCTCTCGGTGGAGGCGCTTGGAAGAAGAAGTGAGCAGTAAAATGCCTCTGCTTCTGCTTGTATATTGCAAAAGTACGGAGGTCCTTAGTGTTTGGCAAAGGGGTGCTTGCTAATGGTATTACACATGAACTATAACAAGAGAGTAGGTGACGGTCAAGGGTAGCACAAAGTTAAAAATAATGGAGAAGCTATGGAGTAGTGCGCTTATTCCCTCCTTCCAATAAAAAGTTACAAGCATATGCTTCCGAAACTTCTAGTTAGTAATCCCTTCCCAGTTCTTGCTTCGGATTTCCCTCACCAGATCCTTGACCGTTTTCCTTCTACTTCCCTACCAGGAGATATCAGACTTGTCTCATCCTCATCTTATATCTCTATCCTTCTTCTGCGCTGTCGACGTCGCACGCCACACTTTCGCACTCCATCGCTAGTCACTAGCCGCCCCTGTCGGAAGCAGTCGGACCACGACAACTCGTCCAATTTCGTCGCGCACCGTGCATGACGCCAGGGGGTTCGCGCGGCGTTGGAGTAATGTCTGCCCCCATCGCGTGCATCTGATGCGAAGTTCTTAGTTCGGATTTCCCGCCAAGGCCAACCAAGCCTTCCATCCCTCCGCAGTTGATGATTTGATACCAAACTTGTCTGGGAAGGATAAAACACTGACTTGTTCCTCGGCTGGTCACCGAAAGTCATTGTATGGCCAAATACGCATTCAGGTCGCCTCCACGACATCCCGTAGAAGCAGATGGCGCATCTCAAAAGGGATTGAGTAAAGCAGACCTTCATTCATCTATCGCTGCCCGAAAAGCTGAAGGTGCGGGTACTTATCCCGCCTGGCGCAAGAGTTTTGATCGCAACGAAACATCCTTCTAACAGCATCTGTCTTCTATAACAGCCGCTCTAGGCTTAAGCAAAAATGAAAAACATCATTTTTACGAAGGCCTTCAGCTGAACCGGTTCCATGCTGAAATCAGCGGCCGGCTCATCCCGATATCACGGGTGAGTGCTCTTAGTGATTGCTTCTAGGAAGACATCGTGGATGTTCTTTTGGGGTCAAACAGCGCTGGAGGTGCAAGGCGTAGCATCGCTGCCCGGAAAGCAGAAGGTGCAGGTTTGGGTGCCGCCTGGCGCAAGAGTTTTGATCGCAACGAAACATCCTTCTAACAGATTCTTCTGTCCTTTATCACCAAGTCTAGCTACACCAGAAAATGCGGCTCTTTCGTAATTAAAAATTTACGTCGCTTTTGAAATGAAGAAGCCCACTCTTAATAACGACCTTTTGTTAAAAAATAGAGTGGCTTTCAAATTTCAGGTGTGTCTGAATTTCTGGATGCCTTAATTTGGGTTAACTGTAAAGCGAGTTTAAATCAACTAATGCGAAAGGATAAAGGATAAAGATCGGCCTTAGTCAACCCTAAGCGAGATGCTCACACATTCGCATTCAAATTATGGTTACTTATTCTTTCCTTATACTCCTCTTATCCTTGTATACTTCCACAGGATATCGCGAAGGCAATTGGAATGCATGTTTGGCCTGTACAGTGAACTACGCTGGCCAGCTATTAGTCAGTGTCTTATCCTTCTCAGTCTACTACATATCTACCAACTCACTGGCATCTGCGAATGGAAAACCTTGTCTAGCAGAGTGGCGATACGAAAAAAGAACCTTGAATCGGAGTGCCTCCTCCGGCTGCGCTACCGTGCACCCATCAAACGACGTAAGAAGTATTAAATATGCATACAATAGCCGTAACACGCTTGTGTATCCGTAGGTGCAGAAACCGCCTTGTTATAAAGAATAAATGGCGATTTTTTTTGCTAACCACCCAAACAAAAAGCTACGTGTGCAAAGGTCAGAAGGAATAGTTTCAAGATCCTAGTGGGCGTTTACACGAGTTTTTTGTGGGAAATACCGTACATATGAAAATACGCATTAGGAGAAGGGCTAGTAGTAGCTCGTTGCTTAATCTGTTTGGGGCAGGTGCATGGCTTTGCATACGCACGAGGGATGAAGTGGCTCGCAATCCGATTCCACGAATGGACCGGTCACGGAAACGTTGAATTTTATGCAAAACTGTAACGCCGCCAAAGCACTTGTTCGCCGAAAATTTGCAGAAAAAGTTCAGTTTATCGAGTTCGCAACATTATTACCTTCGTAAAGCTTCCAGCACTCTGGTACTGATGAATTTCTGCGAATCACAATGTTTTTCAGATCTCAGTTCTTGCCTGAACCGTAGTTACGTTAGCAGTTGCTAGTTGCTGCGACAAAATGATTTCTGTTCCAGAAAGAAACGAGTTACATTTAAGGAAAAATCGGCGAAGGAAGCCAATGGTTCAATTTTTATTTAAAAAATAGTACTGCGTTATCCTCGCTCTTCCTTGCTTGGCCTTCTGCATTTCCTTGAAATGATTGCAGATCTGCTAAACACCTAGATGCCATTCATTCGGTAGGAAAAAAGTCTTTTCATTTTTTTCAAAGATTTATTACTTCACAACTACAATGTCAAATCAACTGAGATAAACTCCATTTTGTTCAACTACACTTCTCCGAAGACTGGGTACTTTTCTAATTCCTCTCGCTTAAAGGGCTGTAGTTCTGGAGTCGTACCATTGCTGAATCCAATTTTTGAGGTCTTCATCCGTTTCAAAATGTTTCTCTGCAATGTCCTGCTTGAGAGCACGGAAGAGATGGTAGTTGGTAGGGGCGAGGTCAGGGCTATACAATGGATGTGGCGCTACGTCCCGGCCTAGCTACTTCATTGTTTCTCTTGTGATTCTTGCAACATGTGGTTTTGCACTGAGTGTTTGACAGGGCATGTGGAATCCAGGCTCCAAATTTCCATGCAAAGCCAAGACCCTTCAAACGGATTCCCACTATACTATGAGATACTTGGAGCTTCTCTGCCAGTTGACGTGTCGTCTGCCTACTATCGGTACGAAGAAGATGGAGTAGTTCAGTGTCGTCCAATTCAATTGGCCTTCCTGACCTTGCTTTGTCCTCGAGTGAATAATCTCTCTTTAAACCCTTCCGAACCACTAATAACAGGCGCGATGAGTAATAGATCTCAAGCCATATTTATATTTATATTTATACCAGTCGTTCGGCGGCCTAGCGGCCGCCTACGACTGGTTGGGGGCTTCGCCCCCAAACCCCGAGAATAGGACGCAATGGCCGCTACAGGTTTCCTACTCTTTCCTAGGCCTTCTGACCATTATGTTAATCGAGATGGATCGGCTGATCTTCCTCAACGTGATCCTCAAAAAATCGATAATATCGATCGATATCGATTGGTCGACTTCAGATTCGTGTTCAGCGACCTCGATTACCCCCAGGGCCGAAGTTTCGTGCCGCTTGAACGTCATCCTCAAAAAATCGATAATATCGATCGATATCGATTGGTCGACTTCAGATTCGTGTTCAGCGACCTCGGTTACCCCCAGGGCCGAAGTTTCGTGCCGCTTGAACGCCATCCTCAAAAAATCGATAATATCGATCGATATCGATTGGTCGACTTCAGATTCGTGTTCAGCGACCTCGGTTACCCCCAGGGCCGAAGTTTCGTGCCGCTTGAACGCCATCCTCAAAAAATCGATAATATCGATCGATATCGATTGATCCGACTTCAGATTCGTGTTCAGCGACCTCGGTTACCCCCAGGGCCGAAGTTTCGTGCCGCTTGAACGTTATCCTCAAAAAATCGATAATATCGATCGATATCGATTGGTCGACTTCAGATTCGTGTTCAGCGACCTCGGTTACCCCCAGGGCCGAAGTTTCGCGCCGCTTGAACGCCATCCTCAAAAAATCGATAATATCGATCGATATCGATTGGTCGACTTCAGATTCGATTACCCCCAGGGCCGAAGTTTCGTGCCGCTTGAACGCCATCCTCAAAAAATCGATAATATCGATCGATATCGATTGGTCGACTTCAGATTCGTGTTCAGCGACCTCGATTACCCCCAGGGCCGAAGTTTCGTGCCACTTGAACGACATCCACAAAAATTCGATAATATCGATCGATATCGATTGATCCGACTTCAGATTCGTGTTCAGCGACTTCGATTACCCCAGGGCTGAAGTTTCGCGCCGCCGACGTGTTCGGCACGTCTGCGGCTCGCCATGCACGGTTGCCGACGTGTTCAGCTGCCGCGCCCCAACTCAAGTGTGACGGACAGACACACGCACACACGCACACACGCACACACGCACACACGCACACACACACGCTTGCTGCTTTATATATAGTAAGGATATCGTTAATTTTGTCGGCTGCCTCACGTGCTGTAGATCCTTTAATGAATTCATGAAGAACGCCGTGCCGAAAATGGCCATGAAGTAGATCTGGAATTGGGTCCGGAAGATTGGATAGATAACGAAGTACAAGAAGGGTCTTGACCTGTGTCCGCGTGCGAACGGTAGACAAGTGTGATAGGATTACGAAATCAGCAATCAATACTGGCTAGTGTATTTACAAGGAGGACGGTAAAAAACTTTTCGAAGTGTGAAGAGACTTTTTTCCAACCTAATATATTTAACTTTGTAAAACATGATACGCGCTATTAGCTTTCCACACTGTTCTTCTAGAAGATTGTTATTTCGATACCAAGAGGCGTTTGAGAGCTGCAGTAAAGTTCTGCATGAAAAGTGTTTCGAAAATTTTACGTGTGAAATAATTTCGAAGGAACCTGAATATCAGAATGGTTCCCTTGCTGAAGGTTTTTGTGTTTCCCTTCACGCTTGAAAGCTCAAACAGAAATTCGATACAAGTGAAGGAAGTTCCGCCCCTTGCATAAAAAGAATAAAAGGATAGAGGACGGCGTTATTCAATTCCCTTTGGGATGCGCCACGCATTCTACTTCTACGGGATGTCGTGGAGGCGAGATGAATGAGTATTTGGCCATAGAATAACTTGCGGTGGCCAGCCGATGAAAAAGTCAGCGCTCTATCCTTCCCAGACAAGTCTGGTACCAATTCACGACCCCCCAGAGGGATGGAAGGCTTGGTTGGCTTGGGCAGGAAATCCGAACCAGGAACCTGGTATCGGGTGCAGGCGACAGCCGGCGCCTCCTCCGACTGCGCTCCACGCCCCCTCGCTCCTTACATACATACATATAATGCTTTGAAAATTTTCTTATTATTTTTGTTGGTTTTGTTAACTCCGCTTTCAAGTACGCATGAGAGTTTTGTCCACCTAACTAATGGAATCTCTTTTTTCTACGTCAACAAAAAAATGGTTTTGTGACCCTTATTCCTAGAGAGGGTACCACACGTTTGACTCCACGTTCCGTTGTTGTCGTCGCGGTGCAGGTTGTTATCATAGGAATGCTGCTCGGTCTCAATACCACGCTGTACTGTCGCTGTCACAGCTTCATGTTCACGGTCAAGATTTTTCAATTAAAGTTTATTAGATATTTTATACATCATCACTTGTTTCTCAGTGCAATTTACATGTTTATTTAGTGTAGCTTTCACATAGATTTTTATTTTTACATCCTCTACGGTTCCACTTCATTCAAAGGTTTCGTATGTTTCAACCCCTTACCATTACAGCCGACAGAATTTTCACTCTTTTCTCAACTCTTCGAAAGCTGATTGCACTTCACGTGTGTAGCACTAAGGTTCAGGCAGAATACTATGTACGCGAGTGAAAAAAGCTGCAAAAGCCAATATTTCTAATGAAATAAAATATGAAACACTACTTAGTGAAACAGCACCTAGAGTTGATAGAGTTAAGATGATGAAAACGACGAAAATATTTGAAAATAGGGCAGTGCCACCTTGTGGTGGGACCAGTCTTGTGATATATGGTGACTGCTGATATCCAACCATGTATAAAGGAGTAGAAAAAATAAAGCTGGCACAAGCACCCGGAGAAGTTGAAAACGGTCGTTTTCTGGTTTGCACTTGTCCGACTAGCAATAGCCTCTTGTAGCTGCAGCATCATCACGCCTTTTTTATGAATCCTGTTTGCTACATTGCTTGTTTCTTTTCAATCACTAGGTCAGTGCGCCCACCTATGCTCATGTTTTCCAAAACAAAGGCGGAAAACAACTTTTTCACGCATCAACCAGCAACGACGGTTAAAGTAGCATTTCGATGTAAAGTCATTTGGTTGCCAACTTCTCTTGTGCGTGGTAGGGAGGAATATCTTCTGCACGCCGAATTTTCCAAATTGCGGTCCCCATTGGGCCGATCAGGCACCGCATTCTTTGTATGGGTTGGCGGATTGGTCTCAACTTGTCTGGGAAGGATAAAGCACAGAACGCTGCTGGCCAACAAAAGTCCTCATCCGGGCCGAATACGCATTCAAATCGCTTTCACGATATCCCGTGGAAGTAGAAAGCATGGCATATCCCAAGAATCCTTTTAACAATTACGATGCTATGAAAAGTGGCCATTATAATTCTTATGATCATTGCACATATCTTGACGAACTGGTCATGTTGCTGTCTGGATTTAGCGTGTAGAATAGAAAACGAGATTCGTATCCTTCATTGCCCCGAGTTTATTCAGAGTCCGTGATAAATCGATGGAGACAATGAACAACAACGATCACCTCGGATCCATCCAGGGGCGGATTCATCACGCAATGGGTCTAGATAGAGATAAAGTAAGGGAGTCGTGCCCACTACCCACAGCTGGTAACGGGTACGATTCGTATTCATGAAAGGAATCAAAGAACTACCCTGATAGACGTGCAGCAAATTGCTTAGTGCGGTTACAGAAAGTAATTTATTGCACTCGCAGGCCAATCAATAACAGCTTTTATTTATGGGCCTTTTTTGCCGTTCTTTTTTAAATTTTGCCCTGATTTCCTTGCTCCGAATTTTTGACGACGAGGACGACTTTCCCTTCACACACCTACATAATCTTGATTTAATAACGCTCAATATACCTATCAATCAGCTCAGCTAGTTGCCCTTTGATCATTCTGGCAAGGTCGTTCATTCAGCTTCCGCTGCTGTCATTATCACTCAATGCAAACAGAATCTAAGGTATAAATTAGTTATATAATAATAAGATTTATAAAAAGAATTGGTCGACCTTTCACGGTAACAGCTGATCTCATTGGAGCGATGTACTTTTTTTCGATGGGGCGTGGGTATGCGGATTCCCGCGACGATCGTCGATTATTCTCGACCGAATGGCATACCCACGATGAGACGGATAAGGTTTACATAAATACCTCATCCTGGCTACGTCTATCCCTTATACCCCTTAACCCGTGGGTTGCTGAATCTGGCCGTTGACGAGGTGGGCCATTTCACTCACGACTCTTGCCAGTCTCTTTGACAGCGAAGACAAAATTCAAAGCGATCCATTTTGCAGAGACCAACAACTGAGCTGACCTACGAGACGAGACTCTGTGCAATTTTCAAATTTGGATAGGCCATCCCTACCGTGTCTGCTTTGCGTTTCTAACAGTGCTTCCGCCAACTAGGGTAAATGCTCTTGCAGATAACCGCTCTGGTTTCATTTAAACGAATCGCTCGGAACCGTAGTAAGCAGGGCATTTGGTAGAAGGCACAGCATTCCAGTCACCGTCTGGCGAAGTTGCTCTCCCTGATTTTCCTTCATTGCTTTCATTCGTGTACTGTTCCTCACTGGCGTTCGTTGATCTCATCCCGTGCAACTGTATCGTTTTTGCTGCCGTATGACCTCGACGATGGGGCAATTCTCGTGTCGGTTCTTCAACTGTTCGTTACAGTGTGCCAATCGGTCCTGCAATTGGGGTTTCCGTCGTCGCGGAGCCTCAGTCAAAGCCTCTCGCTCAACATTTCGGAACCACTGTGCTCGTTGTTTATCACCTTCGCGGATATGGATAATCCGGTTCGTCAACGATTCACAGCATATTTCGTTCGGCCGACCCTCCTCATGCTGAGCTCACCGTCCGACCATCCATCCTCACGGACAGACACATTACCCTCATCGATTCACTCGCACATCGTCTATTATGTAGTGTTTGTGAGTGAAAACATCCAGTCGGTGGCAACAGAATCACCCTATAAAATTTCGACCTCACGCGCGGCTACAGCCATCACAAGGCGACGACGGCCGCGCCGAATGTCCGTTGCTGTGTCCAAACTGTGGATTGGTTGTGTTTCCACCGCGTTTTCTCTAGGAAGTCTTGCTAGGAGATCTACTCTGCCCTCGCTCCACCGCGCACTCCAGTTCCCTTCATGAAATCGCCGTGTTTCATCACACGGAAATGTTATGTCACAGCGATAGTTTTCGTGTCATGTTGAGTAGAACTTATTATCCTTTGGCGCTGCAACGTTCAACTGCATCCCGCGAATTCGGCCTTCCAAAATCAGGTACAATCCCAAAGAGGGAGGGGTCCATCTTATAACGGGAGGTGTGTTCTATTCCTCGTCCTCTTGGTGTATCCACTCCCAACCACTTGAGCTTCCTCGAGAGTCTAGTGGATGCCTTACGTTGTACATTATGTTGCTTATGTTTACAATTCAACTATTATTTAAATGTGTGTATAAGGTGGTCCCCTTTATTGGGATTGCTTCCAAATTTTCTTAAGATTGGGAGTTTAGAGCAAATTCTGTATCCTGCCAAAATATGCCACTTGCACGCTGTCATTTTTTCGAATACGAGGGCCCTATTGTAGCCAAGCAACATAGCCATCTACAGGAGGATGACAACACATCCTCAGATACATAGTTTGAGCTCTAACCGCGAAAATAGTCACAGTTGCGAGTTGAATTCCCGTCAGATTCGTTGGTATAGCTGTCGCAAGTGTTGAAGGTTTTGCAGTCAATGCGATGGTTATTTGAAAACGGATGAAACTTTCGGTCCGGCCTCAAAGCACTTTGCAAACTTCTAGCTTTTATCGAAACTATTTAAAAAGAGGACATATAATGAACCGTTCCTTACTATTTATTCGTCCGAAAAAATTAAATGTCACTAGGAAATCTATGCAAATTTAAACATCAAGTAAAATACTAAAACTGGGAGGTGGAATTCATAAATTCCTGGAGCAACTGCAATTCATAAATATAAGCAATGAGGGAGCGGTTAGCTTGTATAATATGTGTACTATTTTTAGAGAACTACTGTTATGCGCGCTGCTGTTTTGTTTGACGATTTGATTTTTGAAAGCATAAAGCCTCTGGTGATGAGCTTATTAGGTAAGTCCGACAAGTCAAAACCACCAAAAATTTTAAGCAGCAGTCTCTCAGGAAATTTTTAACTGAAAGCGCACTGCGGAAGCGTGCTGGAATTATTCATTAGTACAGGTGAATGCCAAAAGCTGAGCAAATCCTATTCTTGGGAAAGAACTGATGTTGCCGTGGAAGAATGGAACCAGCCGAGGTTACATAACGACCAGGAGGGTCATTTGGAAAGAATGCGATAAACATCGCAAAACCTGTTTTGCAGTCTGCATCATGAACAGCAGCAAAATTGTTTCCCCACTCAACCCTTAAGCGGTTGTTGTTTTCGGGGTATGATCCAGATTTTCTAAGGATAGCACACCACAGGTCTCAAAGTAACCTGCTCTAGGCAAGTAGTCCAAGAAAGAAGAGATCTGACTGTTTTCCTAGTCAGCCGTGTATAACCCACCCCAGAGGTTTCGCCGTTCTGTAGAGGACCAGAAGAACCAGGAAATCGATGCCTCCTCCGGCTGCACTAAAGTACACCCTTAGTGCCTTATTTATTTATTTATTTATTTATTCAAAGCGCGAATATGATTCACGCATAGAAATGCAAAGCAAACAAAAATCAAGAACAAAACGTTAGACCCCGAAAGTAGCTCAGTCTTTGTAGGTGTAAGCTTTTGAGAAAATGCTGCTCTTATTCAGAGTTAGAGGCAGTCCAGTAAACTTTCGTTGCTTTTTTTCATTTTGAATCGCCTCTACTCGAACGATTTGTTTGCAGTCGTCGGCGTGCTCAATTGACCAGCGCGAGATTGTTCCCCTTTTCTTCTGCATGAACCTAAGGCGGCCAACAACCAAAACGATTTCGGGATTTTTAAGCAAAAGCTGTAGCACTGCACTCCACCTATATTCTTTGAATGAGCTAAGTAGTTCACTTGAACTTGAAACCTGCTTGAATAGGATCAGAAAGCAGTTAAGAATTATCTGCCTAAATGCCAAGACCACTCATCATCATTCTAAATCTGTAAATTGTATGTTTTCGTTGAGATTACAAATTACGCTATTAGATTGCTATGATCTACTTGTTCCGGCAACGTTCATTAGAATAAGTGTATTGGAGCGGAAATTCTCCTGAATACGCTATTTATGGAGACTTGCTAAGAAGTCAATTTTTGGGATCTGCTCTATGAAAAGGATGCTTGTTCACATGGTGGAAGACCCCATGAATTCCACGGAAATTTCTGTCATGAGATGCTCTCAGGCCTGCTGGTCAGGGTGACCCGCAAGGTAGACAAGGCGAACAAGGTGGCCCGTAGAAGCTCCTTCTTGCATGCGTTTATGAAAATGATCACAATTCTCGTAGATCTTACTATTCTGGGTGCTACCACGGGCCACCTTGTTTTGTTGAAGAATGTTCTGTCCATTTTTCTAACACCATTTATCTTGCATTTTGGTTTAATTCTTTAGTCAGCGCAGCGCGGTGTTTCTGACATTGTGAGGTGAATTGTATAGGAACTAGCACAGTTCATAGAGTTCTTAAATTCACCCCTTTTCTTCAGTTTTAAAGGAGGTAAATGTTGATTTATTTCTTTATATATCTCAAATAAGATCATGTCTGATCTTCAAGGAGAAATTGTCAATTGTCAACCAGAGGTGACATTTCAATGATACTTCGTTTCGACGGATCTCATTTGCGTGTTAGTGGGCTGTTATTTCTGTAAAAAGATGAGTTTACCTTAAAAGGTATCTCTTTGAACTCCACTGAATATTACCGTTTGAAAAAACACTTAGCACTACCCTCTCTAGGTCATCGCGTGCACAGACCGGTTTCTCGCACAATTACCTCTGATTTATGGCGCTCTACCCCAAACCGTGGCTGACCGCGACGAATAATTCCCTCCTGCTGACTGACGTTCCCAAGAGCCCAGTTCTGAGTAACACAAATAGGTTCTAATAACGTTCGCGAACGGTCACCATGCTGGGCGGCAGAACAATAGCGTGCGATGTGTCAGCGTGCAGGCTGCTGCTACACGATGTTTGTGTCACTGCCATTTTGAATTCGACACTTTCCAAACCACATGCGCAACGACCATTTCAAATCAAACTGGACGATTTCCAATTTTCATCGAGAGCCGGACGCGGATATTCATACCGTTTGTTGCACTATAGAAGCGTCTTACAAAATTTGGAACAGTTTTTGATTAAAAAAACATCTAATCATCGTGGCTATATTTTCGGGTGCACACTGCAATGGAAGATGCGATCTTTTTTCAAAACATTTTGCCAGTCGTACTTTGATCGTCTAGGGTTTGCTTGAGCATACTGATAGAATATCTGTAATTCTTTGAACTCATTCCGGTCACAGGTTTGCTTTTATTTTCTAACTACTCGATCGTCTACGCTATAGTTTACTTTTCTCTATATTTAATTTGTCTGTTAAACGAATTGCATTTCATCAACACCAACAATGTCATTTTTGAAGACCTAAGGAAACAATTCTTTTATTGCCTTTTATAAAGTCTAGTAAAAGTGAACTGCTGTTAATAAAGCATGCAGTTTAATCAAAAAAGTGTCCTGGTTGGTGTCCACTGTAATTCACAAGGCGTCCGGTTCAAGCTAAACGCAATAACTGCAAACTGAGATTTTCAGGAAAAGTAGCTAAATTTGTCTTGAATAAAACTTTTAGTTTAAATTTTGACGACTTTTCAATTCTATTTGCAACTTTTTTTGATATCACAGAATAGTATTTGCTTAAGCAGTAAAAAATTCGGGAGATATTTGGGAAATCAGTTAATATTACCAACAGTAAGGTTCGAGAGCTTCGCTTAGGAGATGTGCGTTTCAGATATGCCTCCCTACAAGTAATTTATTATTTTTCTTAAGTACACTTTTATTTTTCTTTCTTTGTTCATCTCTAAAGCACTCCAATTGAAAGAGTCCTCTGTGACTGATATCCAGTAAACACCTTGATTTGGAGCTAAAAATTATTATTTGGTCATAGTTTATTTGCACTCCAGGATAAATCTCTCTATGAAGGGCTTGTGCCAAGAGTGGTCTTTTAGATTAGGTGGACAAATGGAAAATCTGCTGTTATTAGTCAATGTGGTTACAAATTTCTTTGAAGGAATCGCAAAGACTACATACGTAGAATGTTAGCGCATGCCGAACACTTTCGCTGCGTACTATGTGTTTTCTTTTGGATAATGCTTGATGCAATCGCTTCTTCGCCTCAGTCTACCATCGAAATTCTGTCGGTGTCGGTCCTTCAATTTTAGGATTCTACTGAACATCATCACCTCCAAGGCTAGGCGGTCTATGTTTCATTGCCTTCCTCGAGGAAATCGAGTGCATCGCCTCATGAAGGAATTATTAGCTTCTCACGCTAATCTCTAAAATAACTATATAGAATACTGTGGTTGAACAGAAAAGAATTCTGCGTCTTGTCCAAAATCCATGGTTGCGCCCATTTATAAAGGGTTTCGTGCATTCTGGCACGATTCTACCGCTAGTGCCACTTTATAATTGAGTTTGACTAAATATGTAGATAACGAGTGAGTATTACTTAACGGCTACGACGTATGCCAGGCAGTTATTTTTAGAAGCTTTATCACGTGAAGCTATCGCCTATTTGATAACGCGACACCTTCGCAAAATCCGTGTTGAAGTTGAACCCAAGTTTGGTACAACCTGACAAGTTGACAACCAACTTCATGTCGCTCAGTGCAATGAGAACAGCAAGTTGAGAACTGCAAGAAAATCTGTTGAACCCTTTGTCTAACAACAGCCGGATAGATCAAAGGCGAAACGAATGTTCTTCATTCTTGAGGTGCTAGCAATGAATGGATGAGCTATGGGAGGGGGTGTTGCTCAACATTCGTAAAGGCTTTGAATCCACGGACGATAGAGTTGCTGAACAGGATGGAAGAGCGGCAGGCTGTACTGGACAGTTCCAAGAGGCTGGCGTAGCTAATCATCACGAGCAGGCCAAATTATCGGGACCGCTTCAGGAAGTCTTCCTTTAGGAAGTTAGGAGATTGAGTGACGTGGTGCCCTAGAAGAACTGGGGAGCACTTAAAGGTCACGCACACTCACACACTAACCCTAATTCAGATGATAGAAAATGAGCAGCAGAACCACACGTTGTTGAGATTGTCTGTTAACTTGTTATTTCATCTTTTAGATCATATTTAAGGAAGTATTCGTACTTCGTTCGATTACACGTAGTGCTTAATTTTATTACAAGGAGGTGGTCCATGAAAATTCGTTTAAAAGCTTGAGCAATTTTGACGAGGCTAAGAAGTCAGAGTGACTTCAGTTGAATCCAGGGCTGCTTATGGCCTGAGCCTAGATTCTGTCTCTAACATTATCTGCTATTTTTCGCGAAGCCTTGAGGTGGGAACGCCCCATCCAATCAGACGGCATTGAATGGGCGTGTCATTCAGAGAGGGCGTGCGCAGACCCTGATCGGCTGGCATGTGTTCGGTCTGTGTCCTGTTTGGCTATTATTGGCTGGCACACTCCGACCTACCAATGTTGCTCACCTTCGCGACATGTACCTTTATCTAATAAGGCATAGACGAAGCGCAAACAGCATCAAAAACAACTTCACACAAAGTAAGGCACGAAAATGCAACCGCTACATCTCATTGACCTAGTACAGGTTATTGGTTGGGTGCGCCAGTGCCCTCTTGTTTTTGAATCTTCTCCTTGATATCAGTGAGTGCTAGAACTGCTGTAAGCACGACAGGCTACCGCTCGGTGTCAGCTTTCGGAGCTCGACCTCCTATCGTACGCAGGGAGTTCGGCGTACGCCTGGGTGTCTGGGCGCGCATGCTGTGTGTTGGTGTGGACGAAGTCCGTGCCCCTCGACTTCGCCTCTTCCTCGTTGCGCTCCTCCTCCCTGCCTTCTCCCGACCACTTGACTGTCGGCCGCGCAAGCTGCCTCTTCCCCTCTGGGACGTCGTTTCTTCACGCTATTGTCCTCAATCGTTTCCAAGTGCCTCACCGTTCTGACCCTCATCAAGTTGTCTCTTAATCGAAAAATGTTCTCCCAAGCAGATTCGCATTGCTGCACTTGTTTACTAACCTGACTGAAATATGAGATTTCATTATTTCTTCCTGAAAACTTGTCATAGCTTCTCTGCTATCTTAGAATCTCGAGAAAGTTCTCGGAGGCAAAGAAGTGGACGTGAGTCAGAAATTGGCTCAGCACTTGAGCGACCGTCTTGTTTTCGCTCCACTTTCGTATCTCAGGTGCCTAACCTCCAGTTTTTTCATAACATCTTAATATCTACATGACTGGTTCTTGTCTTTCTCTCTGAGAATAATGTTTCTAGATTATTATATTACGTCAGCATTCAAAAAAAGAGAATGAACAGAGAGGGCAACGTACTTTCAAATAATAATCACTGCTAACCTAAAGAAGAATGAAGAGCTGGGCGAAGAATGGGAGGTAATCAAATGATTTCGTTTCGATCCGCTCACTACATTTCTGAACTGTTCTCACACCGCTGTAATTTCGAACGATCTTCCGATAATCAAAGCTCAGGGATTGTGTTTGACTCTGCGCACCTGTCATCCGGACGTCCTATCACCCAGCTAAAAGAGAACTGGCTCCGCTAAATATTTGAAAAGCTGGCAAACAGTTTGCACCTTACAATTCGGTGGTATCCCCCAAAAAGAAAGAAAAGACGTAAGAGACCAGCTGCAAGCGGAGTAGGGTGACCTACGTATATAACCCCAAAAAAATTTAAGCCTTGTTTGAGAGTTCATAATTTTGCTACCAGAAAAGCTTTTGAAGAAATATAGGGCACATATGGATGCCGAGCAAAATGTACATTTTATGACATGTGATGTACAAAGCTTCGAATTTTAGACTAGATTGATTTGTATTGATTAGGTGCTTTACATAGCTCCATTGCAAAGCGACCATCTGTGTTAATTTTCTACGTAATTTTAAAGTATATGACTGAACAACGACACACAACACACCTTTGGCAAACCAAGTACGTCCAAAAATACAAGTCCCGAACGAAGGTATATAACTCTATTCCAGCAAGGCTGTAAGAAAGTATTATTAACATAATGAAGCACCAGAACAGAAGGTCAAATGTTGGATACCTCCTAATCGGAGGGCGGCATATAGTGATTAGCTTCTCCATTATTTCCCTTGAATTTCTAGGAGAGATTCAGATGCTGTCCCATGATCCGAGGATTATGATCTCAATTTAGTGGGTATGGTTGTGTGGTATGGAATGACCTGCGCAACTAATGCTCTACTGTTGCCTCCTCCTGAATAGGATAGACCTACATAGATGGATAGATGTTATGTGCTATATGTCACCATTATTGCGCCTTACACTCTTCAAATAACCTAAGCTGCAGGCGTTGCTTATGTGGCAACTACGTTCTTGACACCAGTTTGTTCTAAACTTTACAACAGAACTATTGAGTAGACCTGTTTGCCACAAAACTGAAAAGCACGTATCGTCTATACATAGGCATTCGCTTTTCCAACTTGAAGTTTCGAAGGAATCAATGACATAGCCGTATCACCATATGGCACATATTTTTGTATTCTTCTGTTCTTTTATTCTATTTCTAACACCTGCTCATAATTTTCTTGGCAGCAAAGTAATATTTCTTCGTTCAGAAATCGTTTTTTTTTTTGTTGAAAGCACCTAGTTTGCCGCTGGTTTGTTATTCAGTGTTAACGTAGAAAGTCGAGGGGGTCATTGAGACGGTCAGTTTACGGCAGAATTGTGACAGCCATTTAGTCCACTTACAACCAGTTAAAATTTCGACAGATGTATAGCATGCTCCCAGCCAATCCTAGGTCATAAATTTTCAAGTTTCCTCCGTCTCTATGCGCGCTGAAAATTCATTGAAAAAATTTTGTTTGTGAAGATGTGACTCTTCAAACAGCATTTATTTTTTGGACTTCCCGTATGAGAAAAGAAAAATCATTTGCTAAGATAATTAGGATCTATCCTAATCGAGAGGGACATACAGCGAATTGTTTGTCGTTCCGCGCTTTTGGGCTTTTACAGGAGCTTCAAATGCTATTCCATGATGCAAAGGATTTTATTTAAATTAAGGGAGTGTTGTTATGCGGCATGGGGGTGACGTACGCTATCGGCACTTTATGAGTTCCCCCTCCCGACTAGATCCGATAATTACTTAAATAAAAATCTTAACAACAACCTTTATAGAATTATAAATAGTTATGCTGACACTGACAGAGACTTCATACTTGCGCCATTCAGCGCGTTTGTTTCAGGACATAATCATCGCATTCAACCTCCTAAACCACATTCTAAAAACCTTCAATCATTTTAATGGCATGAGCAGGGGGCGAACGCCGTGTGGTTGGTTTATTGAGATCAGATTCTCAAGAGCTACGATAAAATTGGGCAAGTAACGAAACAAGGATTTTGTGCTCGAAATGATCTTCTTTAAAATGCTAGACTCTGACGGATTTGTTTGCTGTTGCCTTGTTCAAAAACCGTATTTTATCACTTAATGAGTGCGCTTGATAATACAATCGAAGGAGACGACAGCTGTCGCCTACACCTGGTTTGAGGTTCTTGGTTCAGGATATCCGTCTAGACCAATCAAGCTTTCCACCCCTCCTCAGTTGGTGAAATGCTACCAGAATTGATCGGGGAGGGTGAGGGGATGAAATGCTGACATCTTCACTGGTGAAAGTCGTTATGTAGGTCAACTACACATTCAAGTTCCCACCACATCATCCTATGGAAGTAGAATGCGTGGAGCATCCCAGAAAGGGATTGGTTAACGCCGTCCTTTCTCCTTTATCCATTATCACTTATTATCTGAATGAATATTATTTTCCTAAAGCCAAGGACTGATGGTTTTAACAGAACTTCTCCACCTGTTAAATTTTTTTGCCAGTATCTTCTACACAGTTGAAAAAGGTCTGGCCTCCGCTTGGCGACACTGAGTGTCAACTTCACTCAACATTACCTATTGGTGCTCATTTCACTTGCCTTGATGCTACTCCAATCCTCACAGCCCTTTTCGAAGGCTTACGTACTGAACTCACGTCTTTGAAGTCAAGAACATTTGTTCAAGGGCTCTTTCCTAAAGATCGTAGGGTAGTGAGCATTACTAGTCGATGTCTAGCGCAGTTGCCAAGTTCTCCATCAGTAACCTGATGCTCCTCGTCATGCTTTCATGAGTGATCTCTACATTTCCAAATTGACACTGTACACTCACGTTCGCGCTGGATACAGTTAAGTCCGGCCCGGGAAATTTACCAACGGTTAGTACGACAGTTAAGTGAGCTATTCGCAAATTTCCTTGGTGAGAAGACCTAGACTATGTAACTCAATGGTCGACGATATTTGAGAATGAGGCGCAGTCATCGCCACGAGAACTGGGTCTGCTGTGGAAAGTTTACCTGTGCGACTAACATAAGCTTACTTTTATTGAATTTCCTCGTAGATCAGAACGAATAATAATAATGATAACTGCACAAAAATATTGAAGAAATCGTTCCATGCTTTGTATGCACCCTGTGCAGCAAGTCCTTCTTGTCGCCGATTACCACTTCCCGTTCTTTCAGGACGATCTTTTCTCTAAAAGAAACGCGCTTTACATATATAATCGTCATTAGTTTTTGGATTCAATGTCGGAATTTTTACTGCAGAAGAACTCCTCAGTGGGATCGTTTGACTAAGGTTGCAGCTTTGTTCTCGCCAGCGTGGTTTAAATCCTTCCATAATGCAACGCCTATCACAATTATAGCCCAACCCTAAAATTAGGCAGAATGTTACGACTTCTCCTAAATTTTCCGTAATCTAAATTTTTCTCTTTCATTGAAACAATTGCAGTACTTTTTAAGCAACTGGTTGTTTGAAGAATTTTCGATAGCTAGAACTTTTAAAATTCTTCTGACAGCGTAGGCTGACTGTACCACAATAATAGACGTACTTGAGAAATATGGTTTAAGAGAATGAAGGGCTTCTACCAAAGGATAAAGGATAAATGACGGCGTTACTTAATCGCATTTGGGATGCGCCACGCATTCTACCTCTACGGGGTGTCGTGGAGGCGATTTGAATGCGTATTTGGCCATACATAGACTTGCAGTGGTCAGCCGATGAACAGGTCAGCGCTCTATCCTTCCCAGACAAGTCTGGTACTAAATCACCGATCCCTGAGGGATGGAATGCTTGGTTGGCCTGGGCGGGAAATCCGAACCAGGAACCTGGTATCGGGTGCAGGCGACAGCCGGCGCCTCCTCCTACTGCGCTGCGCTGCCCTCATTTCCTTCTACCGACTACCATCATGAATGCACCTTTTGCAGAGTCTATTAGATATTTATTTATTTATTTATTTATTTATTTATTCTACGTTAATTAAATAACGCTCCAAAAAACACACTGTTAACACTACACAACAGTGCCATGCAAAAATTGGAGTATAGCTAAAAGAAGCAGACAAAAAGACTTACCTAGGTTCATCTATGATTAGACAGTGTGCAAGTATCAACAGGTGCTTTTTTCTTTCTCCTTTCCTTTCTCTATTGTTCTTCTACCTTTTTTAATAGCGAGGAAGTTGAAAAGAAGAAATATAAGCCTTACTTTGGAACAAATACGACTGAAAGGCAATGGTGCATCTCTTGTCCGTCATTGAGTCGCTATTAGGCCTGTAAATAAAACGGAGTGGCTATAAAAGCCTGGCTAAGGATAATTCGAATAATAAGATATCAAGGAATTTCGACCTGTTTGAACAAGAGACGACTTAAGCAACCGAGTTCTTCAAGTTTTTGAGCAGCATAGCGATTCTTGAGGATTTTATTCCATCTAGTAGCACCTGCTAACCCTATGGAGGCTACTGTTTCCTGCGACTAAGACAAAGGTGAATGAACATATGGACTTGGACTTGGAATAGTGAGTGTTAATACCTAAAAATCTATTCACTACTGGATGGCAGCAACGCTTGGTCGAAGAAATCGTTATATTGTGGCACAACGCTTTTGCAGAAGTTGATAAACAGTATGACAATAACAATTAGGTTGGCAACCAAATTCGTGGGATCTTTCCCAGTCACCTCTTATAGTAAAGATGATCGGGTTATTTATGCATCAGTTCTGTTGCTCTTTCCACAGTTTAAAACCCTTTAGCATGCACTTCTCGAGACTACTTTTTTTTTCTTGCCTTGCACAGTGGGAATTTTTCATTCTGAAATGAAAGGACACAGACTCACCATTCGCGAACGCCTTCATCATGAGTACCATCGCCACTGCCACTCTGCAACTGAAGCCCAACAAAACACATGTGCAACGTAGGAGGTGAAGTTGTCCAACGATCGACAGTGTTCAAACGGTTCAAGAGGTTCCCGAGGGCAACGTTGAAATTGAAAGCAAGTGACGCACCGGACGACCGATCGCCCTTGATAGTCGAGCTGTGATTAGCGTTATCGAAGGAAATGCGAGCTTGACAACGCGTGTTTTAGCAATCCGCTTCAGATGCTCACATAACTCTATTGAGAAGATTCTGCACAGCGTTGGCTTTTCTGTAAAGTTCGGTAAATGTGTGCCTCACGACTTGACCCTGTCGTAGTGGAAGAAGCGTGTGGATGCAGCGAATGAATTCTTGGATCGTCACAAACAGGAACCATTTCTCCACCGACTGGTGACATTTTATGGAAAATGGATTTTACTGATGATCGTCAGCGTTCTCGCCAGTCTTAGGGCAAAACAGAAGCCGCTGCCAACGCCTAAGACTGACCCACACCAGGTGAAGGTGATGCTCACCGTTCCTTTTGGTGGTGTCGTGAAGGTGTTATCTTCTGCGAAAATCGAGAGCGGTTACGGCATTGATGCCGAAGTCTACTGTTCTCAAGTTGACCGCGTGCAGGCTGAACTCCGCCAGAATCGGGTCTACAGCTCTTCAGGAGTGGCATTATCTTTCAGCAAGGCAACGTCAAACCACACGTCGCGAACCGGACTCTTCAAAAAATCGAGGACCTTGGCTGGGAGCGTCTAACTCATTCACCTTACAGCCCAGACTGTGTGCCCAGTGACTACCACCCTTTTCGTTCTTAGCAGTACTCCGTAGCTGGTAGACGATTTACCAATGTGGACCAGGTCAAAATGCACCTCCAAGCATTTTTCGCCTCAAAACCACAAGAATTCTACAGCGTGGGATAGGCCAGCTAATAAATGGGAAGCGATCCTGCGTTCCAATGGATCTTACTTCGATTTAAGATTCGTATTAGTTATTTGTTAATAAATTGTTGAAGATGCTTGAGAGTCCACAAATTTAGTTGCCAACCTAATATTCATAACGAAATCCTGAAGGCGTGTCGCGTCAGTCCTAAAAAGAACACTCAGATTTCCACTCATAAACTTCGCCACAAATTAGAGCGAGGTTCACAATTCGATGCTATTCTATCGCTCAAAGCTGTGCTATATTTTACAACTAGATTGCAACACCAAAGGAACGTGCATCGTAATAGTACAATTGGTTCACAGTGACTCAAGCAAGGTGTGCGCAAGAATCTCATTGTGTTTCCCACAGCATTTTCGGTACCAGCTCAGAAGAAGTGTAGAGAAGAGGCCCTCCAGTCTGCTTATTGTAGCAGTTAGAGTTTAGCACCTGCCTAGTGAATTCGAGTTCTCATAGGGAATGGCCAATTCTATTTTCTGCTGCTTCCAAGTGCTGACTTTCATTATTAAAAAAGTGCGGGACAATTTTTAGTTGCTCAGTGTTGTCCGCCTTTTCATTGGATTCTGCGTGAATTGTGAATATTTTATGAAATTCCCAGTGATCTGGTCTCGAATCGAAAACATGCGGGCATCGCGTTGGAAAGATTAAGGACCTATAATAATCAATATCTTTGAAATAACCACCAATTTGAGGATCAGTTTTAGCTCGTTGATGTGAATAATTTGGTCAGCATATATGTAGACCACCAAATGAACTTTTCCATGTTCTTGAAGGCCTTGTGGGTTTGTACTAATTGCCAATCTCCTTTGGCTAATGCTGCTTTCATACGGGAAAATTAGTCTACTTTATGTGATCTAGTAGTTATGATGCATTCTAAACGTTACGTTTTCAAAGTTCAAAATTACTGGAAGTCTAAGTTTCCTAACTTTATTTGTACAGCTTTTTTCTGCACGAGAAATTTTCTGAAGGTACTTTTTGGGACGATGAGAATCGTGGTTTTAACTGAAAATTCAAGAGAAGTTTGTGTTCGAATATTTAATGGGAATCTATAATCCAGCCATTCTGTTTGTTGTTGTGGTTTTATAATACCAAGTACGCATAAGTTATGTAGTGTGCTTCTATAAATAAATAAATAAAGTCAATATAAGTTGTAGTAGTGGCCTCATTCTGAAAAAAAGTATTTTACTTTACCTCCCTCAGAGAAGGGGGTTCCTTTGCTGAATGTCTGTTTAAAAAGTCAAATGCTCGACATACCGAAGGGTGACACTACATTCTTGTGGGCCAGTTTTGAGCTGCCTGAAAATGTTTAGTCTCCACAGTGGTATGGGTACACGACTTTGCTAGTTTTAAGTTTCGCACTTTCCAACAGTGAAATTCGTAGTTCCCCATCTATATCCTGATACATATTTCATACATATGCGCACATGATATAGGTATGACATAAATTCTAATAATCTGTAGGTCTGCCTCATGAAACGGCCAGTACATTTTTCAAATTCCTCGTATTCTAAAAAGATTCCACGTACTTCACTAATTTCTGGCTTCAACCAGCAAAGTAGTTTTTTGGCTCTTCCGTTTTGCTGTCATATTTTTTTCACATCACCGAGTGGTGAGAGTTTTTTTATTTGTTTTATATAGAGCACTCAGAAGTGTCTGGTTCATTTTCATTCTGCGGAATCAGCCTTTTATTTTGTGTTGTGTCAAATCGATGTTGACAACATTCACAGTAATGCTTAACAGAGATGAATCAATGTGAGCATTGTAGTTTCTCATCAGCTGCATGTCTCCTCTTAATATTCAGCCCACAACGTTCTTCTGTATACATTCATTGCCGACTGTAACTATTTTTTCTCCCTAAACCGGTCGCTCGTTCTCTTCAGCAGTGGCCGCTCGTTGCGGAAGATCTGAGGAAAATGAATAAAAATCCGCAAAACAAGGATTAGCCACGCGATTCAAGTGGTTGATAATGGCCTACAATGGACATCTCTCGACGGCGCGTCTCACTCTCGCGAACGTGCGCTGCGATTTCCGGGTGTATTAAACACTGCAGGACATGGAGCAATTCCGAAGAATCGGAACGAATACTACCAGTAGTGGGGGCCAGTGGTGTAATACACCTAGTTTGATTCCTCCAGTGCTAGGTTAGCGCATTACAGTTCGCATTAGCGGGAAACGACTGAAAGACTTGCATCCAACTCATATAGCAAATACTGAAACTACAGGGGAATGCTTGGAATAATAACTTGCAAATGGTAGGCAAATGTTGTACATAAAATGTCAGCCGTCATATTCCATGAGGATAGCATTTATCAATGCACCGGTAAGCCTTACAGATCCTGGAGTCGTTAATCGGATAGTGGTATGTTGTATTGTATGCAGTGTGGTTGGGAAGCGGCACCCGTTCTGTTCTTACATGCCGAACAACCTGAATAAGGTCGATCACAGTCAAATCAGCATCGCCAAGAAGCGGTATGCGTGGCGTATCCCAGAAACGTTTCAGTTGACGCGAATCGAATCGAAAGAGAGGGGATAGGATTGTGCAGAGCATATTTAAGCCACTAAAAGCAAAATCAGTCATCCACATGCTGCTAGCCTACAAAGCATATGTTCGGCCTATGCTTGAATATGGTACCACTGTGTTTAGCCCTAGGTATAAGCGGTCTGTGCAAAACAGTTTCACAAGAAAGCTCTGGATAGGAGTACACGGCTGTGATTACACCATCACTCCCCCTGCCGCTGAAAGCAACAAGATCTTCAAGTTGCAGTCTCTTGCTTGCCGAAGAAGACGATACGAGTTAATCACAATGTATAAGTTGATAAACGGTACTTTGGGCCTTCGCCTGCGAGATTTCTATACTCTATCACCTTCCAGCAGTAGAGGTGGTCAAAGTAAGATATAAATACCGAGAGCTAGAATTAATGTAAGATCGGCTTTTTTTACACATCGGGTTGGCTCTGAGTTCCTAAAGTTCTCTAAGAAAATCGTTGTGCCAAATTCATTGAGGCAATACAAAGGCTTGTTGACCGGTATCTCCAAGAAGCTTCTTAATGGCTTGCCGAGTTGTTGGTGTTTGTACTAGTTATCGCAATCTGTGTTTTCCTGTTCATTAACATGATCTTTTTTGTTTGTTTGTTTGTTTTGGTTTTAACCTGCTTGATTGTTCACGTACAAGATAAATAAATAAATAAATAAATAAATAAATCTTAATGGCTTGCCGAGAAGCAAATTATGGTTTTATCTCTGGAATACAAGTCCACGGTAGTAACTCACCTATCTTAAACGGCTCACGAAAAACTCAACTAGGGAATAGTGCTAGTGGTAGCGCCTCTTCGCTACTGGTGCCATACGTCGCGGCATAGCGTAAATCAACGTGGAAGCTGGTTGCTTATCATTCCACGTTAAATTTAGCTTTGTTTTGAAAGTTTTCATCGCTTTGCTGCAGAGTTTTGATAGAAACTTATTTCTGATGCTGAAAAATAGTCACGTATTTCGACGAAGATGAAAAAATGAACAATATTTCAAAGAAAGACTGGTACTACATAATACACCAAGAAACATCTGGTTTATTACTTGTGGCTCATATTTTAAAATCCAGAGAACCAATTACAATACTAAGTGAAGAGCGCAGGAAGCGTTTTCGTTGCTCGCTTCAAAAATCGAAACCCCTTTATCGGTTCTAGCAGTCGTCACTTCGATAAGGACTGACGGGCCACACGTACGTTCCACCTTTTGATGGCAGATACCTTTTGGCCTCCCTTCATTTGATAAGGACTATGTTGCATTTATTCTTCCAGGAAAAGAATTTTGTAGAGGACTTTTCTAGAATTTCCTTCCATACGTGTCGATTTTTATTCTAAAGAAGATTGATGATGTGTGCAATAGGTGAAGCCCCATCATCCTATTCATGTAGAACGCTGCGACTACAAGAAGAAAGTGGATTATGAAACTTATCTCGGTTAGTGTTGATTAATCCTTTTTTGTTATTGAATCATCAAGCATTCCTTCATTTGTTGCACTACGATCATTTGGGATAAAAATACAAAAGTGAATTGCACAGAAGTCAATTGCACGTTACACTGCTAACGCCTAAATCTAAAAAGTAAGGTCCTCCAAAAAATATATTTATTTTATATTATAGATATGCATACCTATTTTACCATTTCATATTTTGAGATCCATAAAAGGAGACGTAGTGGAGACGTAACGTTGCACGCGACAACACTTTACTATTTCACCTTGGGCACTGTGCCATCTAAAAGGTTTCTAACAACAATTTTCGACTTGTTCGAAGTCGATTTCGACTGTGCTTCCTGAAAAGTGTTTTATGGTATCTCACACAAAAAAGCATCAACGAATGGATCCTCATCTTGATAGCCTTTCAAACAAGTTCCCCATACTTTTCAAGACGCCGAGATCAGCGCCATCCGATACCAATTGAACCTAGTACTTCTCTTAATATCCGCGATGTGGCGAGGTCCATCCAGTTCCATCTGAATTCTGGTATCGTATTCTGATGTTCTCGATTGCAGCAGAAGGAGATCACCACTGCGCACGTCTTCCATACGAAGCAGCAACGTCAGTATCCGCAGACGCGCCGAGTTGTCTACACCCCCTCGAGGGGGTCGCGTGAGTTGTTTTCTCGCTTCTGCATTTCCTTCCTATCTGGCGTCAGATCTTCCAAATCGATCGTAATGTGTTTAAACATTTTCGCGTTTCTTGTTGCTACCTGTGAACCAGCAACAGGCGTGGAAAACAAAGCCTATTTTCTGCCATCCTCGACAGGACTGAGCGTGTGCTTGGAAATACTAGCGATACTGGGAAAAATAGATCTCGATGCTGCATTTAATCATACCCCAGTCATACCTGGTCTGCTCAAGATCTCAGAAGAGTAAAACGAAGGGAACATGGAACATCAGCAAAGAGCATGCACCTCTTCTGAGGCTTATATAAAATGGCCGTCAACTTTTGGAAGAGCAGGGTAATCCTACGGAGTGTTACAGAATTCCCCGAACCCTATTCCTTCATGATTTCTCTTAAAACGCTTTGTGTGTGCTACATATACTGTGACTTCCTATGCTGGTACAAGTACTCCCCAAACTCTCACCATGTATCTGTAGAAATGTTGAAAAGGAATTCCTCAGAACGCTGTCACTGTGAGTCTCTTTCGCTCTTTGTCCTCTTTATTTCTTTCCCTCTCTAACCCTGGTTGTTCCTTTGTTCCTATGGGAAATCAAGCGGGCGAGTTTGTTCCAGTCTGTTCCTTGAACTTTTCATTCTGTTCATTTCTACTTACTTTTTTTGTTCACCAGAGAAGGGTCTCGGGATCTCTGTGCTTGAACGCAGAAAATGAATAGCACAGCGAGAATCTCCACCCTTCAAATAGGAAAGAGGACTTTTTCTCCCTCTGCCGCAAGTTGTTCCTTTGTTTCTAAGGAAGTTAAACAGGGAAGTCCGTTTCAGCCGCCTCTTCGAATTTTTCTTTCTCCTCAATCTTTACTTACTGACCAGGGTCTCAGATGTATGTCTGAAAGTCGAAAATGATTAGTAGCGCGAGAATCTCCACCCTGCAAATAGTAGCGATGTATGTTCTACTTTTGCAAAGCCTTTGAAAATGCTAGTTAACCTGAGGATAAACTATGGAGTCGCACCATTGCACAAGGCAACGCCTTCCAAACATCGAATGTGCAGGAAATATGCAAAAATACTGCTTTATATTCGCGAGTAAGCTGCTAGATTGATGGATCTTGCGGTATTTTCGTATTTTTTCTGCATATTCGATGTTTGCAAGGCATTACCGTGTGCGATGGTGCCACTTTATGATTACGTAATTTTCCGAAATGGGTTTTTTTTTGGCCCCTAACTAGGTATTTTCGCTATTTTATTTAAAAAACTAAATATACCTTTCTACTGTTTGAAGAATGGCAAATTAACGCTGTGCTTTACCATGTTGCCCTGGAGGAGCTCCAAATTCCGGTCAATTATTACGATTGCCAACCCAGTCGGACGAGGCACCTGTATGTAGTTGCATGCACTCCGATTTGAGGTTCTTGCTTCGGGTCTTATTCAGGCCAGCGAAGCTTTCTATCCTTTCGAGGCGGCGAACTGGTCAAGCTTTATCAGGAAATGATGAAACACTGCCTTTTCATCGGTTGGCTGCCGCAAGTCATTGCACAAGCCAAGAAGGCGCTTATATTTCCTCTGTGATATTCCGCAGGGGAGGAGTCGGTGATGTATCCCAAATATAAATTGTCTAACACGCAGTACCTTACTGTTTGTCCTTTTATATTGCGAAAGCTTTATGTCTAAGTCGATAAGCGTAGTGGATTTTTAACATGACGTCCTCGAACCTGTGGAACGGGGATAATAACAAGGATAAAGGACTGCTGCATTCACCCCATTCATTATGCGCCACGCCACGTATTATACTTCTGCATGATGTCGTAGAAGCAATTTGAATGCGTTTTTGTCCAAAACAATGACTTGTGGTGAACAGTACATGGAGAATTCTGCGTTTCTCCTTCCTAGACGAGTTTGTTACCAATTCACCGACCCCGAAACACTCGGTTAACCTGGATGGGCACTGCGAACTATGAACTTGGGTGCACACAACAGCCGTCGCCTCCTTTGAGTGCGCTTCCACATCGCTTTCAACTTTTCCCTATTATACAGGGAGAGCTCTAAATCTTATTAAATTAAAGATCGGAAGGACACTTGTTGTCAAATGGAGATAGCATTTAGAAAAGGGAGAACTTATATGGCAAATATTATGTATTAAAATGCGAAATAGGTTATTTTACTAACTAGAGGGAAAAGTTGAATATGCTTTATGTCTCATGGTTTCGTCGAGAACAGTGAAACGGCTAATTCTGAACATAGCAATTTCAAAACTAGTAATTTCGAATACAACTTCCGAAGAGCAGATCTCTTATGGTACCAGCAGGTAGTGGTCGATCTGCGTTGGGGAAATCCTCGGAAAATTAGGAATTTTCAAATTTTTCATAAACACGTGTTTTTTCTCGCCTACGTATGTACAAGCTTAAGCTTTAGGGACGCTATTTTTGATAAGAATTTCTGCGAAAGTTTCTATTATCCGAATATGTATGCAAGCATGAGGCGGCTCGATGAGGAAAAGCGTTTTTCAATAGCCATTCTCTGGTACTGTACATCGCAGTTTGGGAGTAAGAAATCCTCAAAAAAGGGAGTACTGGGTGAATACGGCGTGTGTGCGTTCGGCGGCATCATCTCTGCATAACAACGCGCTTCGGACGAAATGCGCGCGACTGTGCAAACTCTCTCCAGCAACACTTCGATACCGCTCTCCCGCCGAGCATCTCCCTACATGCGGTGGCGGTAGTGCCGGATGGCAGCCCGACCGGCGGCGCCTCCACTACGCCTGATCCCGGACGTCCTTCCTCCTGAAATCCGTTCGAGTCAGTAGATTTGAGGCGTCTCAGCGAAAGAAATCCGGCAATGCGCCACGGGAAGGCGTTCATTGAGCTTGGCTTAGGCCAGCTTTTTCATTTGTTCACACTCTTCTCGCTTTGTTTGAATATCCTCTCGGTTGGCAGCGATTATTATTATTTGCATTCTCCGTGCTACTTGAATCCGAGCCCTCGCAATCCTCGGCGTGCCCTTCCTTTTTTCACGTTGAGGAAGGCACCACATTGTCATAGTAGTATTTACCAAAACACTCATCTACGGGCGCATGATGCACAGTTTCATTAAGTACAGCCATGAAAACCGCGGTCATATTAAGGAAACATGACGCCTACAGTAATGGTCATTGCTATACTTTTGGAAACAGGTTTAGGAAATTTTATTCTAGTAGAGAATTCGCTCAGTTCTTTTGTCAACGAAGGAAAATTGAAAGTGCACTATTTTACGGAGACTGCACACTGAGCTAACCTTCTAAAGGGCCTTTCTATGCTGTTTCCTTCGAGGATAGAGCCATCATGACTGCGTTTCGCCTGTTTTTCAACAGGTGCCCCTCTCCCCTAGGATAGACCCAAATCCAAAATATCAAGGAGCGAAAGTTCTGGACAATAATTTTGGGGAATAAAGCTTAAATGAGAATGTATTTATATCGGAACGAAAACAGTAGTTCCTCTCTTAGAGTTTACTCAACTAAACTTGTCTTAGGTTGGTTTTTGGTTTTTTTTGGTTAGTGGTTTAGTCCATAGTTAACCACTTTGCCCACGTTATATTCTACCACACTGTTGTGACCTGCCTCAGTTTGCAAGCATTACTGTGAAGTAATTTCTGATTATGACTTATTGAGCTGTCATAGCTGATGAAGTGTCGGAAAGCAGTTTAGATGTGCTTTTACACGCAGCTGTTATCTGATTCCCTCTTCTGGAATGTTGCTGAAGAACTCGGAGAAAAAATACGCCCGTAGATTACAGATTACTCAGCTTGGAGTAAGGCTTCGAGGTGCCTCTTGATTTTTTCTTCGTTTCTTTCTGCCTCGCCTTTTCCTCATCTCATGCATAGGGTGTTGCCACATGAATTGATAGACTCACTCAGAGTAGTGCAAATTTTCCGCAGATTTTGGCAGAGTAGTGCAAATTTTCCGCCACTTTTCAACATTTGTTCACAAATTCACATCCATAGCTTCTACGTCATGCGATCGAATAGCTTTTTTCTCGATTTCTTTGCTGAACCAAACCAGATACAGATAACCAACCAAACTTGAGAGATATGCACATGCTTACAATGGTGCGAGGAATCCAATTTTTTCTCATGACTTTTTGCATTCTTTGGTTATATCACGGTTTGCATTCATTGCATATAATTACTTTTTCTAAAAAATGTTCACTAACTCCCAGTACGGAAAGTCCGTGGACTTGGATTACCCTTATCGTCCGCTCAAACAGTAAGCATAGACAAGGTGTACTTTCTTGGTTTTAGAAACCGTCACGATGATTTATCGGAAGCGTCTGTATAGCTAGAAGACGTCTGTATTGGGGAAGATTACAAGGACTTTGGTTCAGTTAATTTCTCTGATTTCTCCGTGTGGCCAGCTGTACTGAGTTTGCCTTTCCACGATTTTAAAGTTCTAGTTGCAGTATTAGAAATTGCTCCTGATGCTCAGCCCGGGTCTCCCCGAGTCTTACTCATCACGGAAGGCAGGGCAGTCTCTCTTCTGCCCTGCTTTCTGTGATTGAAGCCGTATACATCCGAGGTGTAATAAGAAGGCTTTTCTGCTTTCACGAAAAGTGCATTAAAATATTTCGATCCTGGAAGAGTTCAGTGTATCAGCTATTTATTTGGGGTTATTTGGGGTGCCGATCTCGAATCTGAAATCTGTTTTTGGCTGTTGCGTTCGGATCGGCGAAATTCAGCCGATGATTTACAGTGAGGTGCTGTTATACCTGTGGCAGAGCAACTATGCAACTACAGTCACGAAGATTTTGTACAATGTGAGATTCATGATCAGCAGAATCCCAGACAACTCCACGGACGAACTTTGGGCGAAATCGGTGATCATGACTTCGACAGACTTAGTCACCTGTACCTACCGTACGTAGCGTACCGTAATTGGCTGAATTTTCAAAAACGTATGCCAGATTCGTCGTCAGCGCCCTAGGTAACCCCTGGGCGAATTTTGAACGAAAGTTTTTTTTCAACTCTCCACGAGCTCTGGTGTCGTGAAACTATGTATTATACAAGTATGTGGCGAAATGATACACCTTCATGACGCTGAAGACTGCTGTTTTCAGGGAGCCGAAACAGTATGTCGTCGTCACCGGCATATATCGACGAAAGTGACGACGATGAGCTGTATCGCAGAAGACGATATTCAAGCAATGGGAAGTATACACCATCTAAGGTAAAGAAAACTCCTTTGGCACAATTAGACGGCTGCTCAGGAGATCATTTTCAGCACATTTCTCATCCACCACGTTACCACAACAGTCAAATCGTACAAGAAGTGAGTACTAATTCAGGTGGTCAGCTGGAGAGACCGCCGCCAGATGCAGCTGTGCAAGCGGCTCTCAAATGAGAAGCCAATAAACAGACTTTTTGTTAAGGTTGCGATTTCGTACTCGGCTCCACTGACAATATCCGCTCCAAGTTCGCCATTATCGCGTCCGTTGGCTAGCTCTGAACGCGCCACTGTCGATGAATACTGTAAGGACTGAATGATTTCAATTTCATGGAGGTTTCTGATGATTATTGATTCTGAAGGGTCGATTATATTTACTGGTTGTTTGACAGAGCCTGCATTGCCAAGTGTGCTAGTTGGGCATGTTTTCATCATACGAAGGGGTTACGTTGCTGTCCTTAACCTCTGACCAAGAGTCTGTAAGCGAGGCTGTAGAGTAGTCTAGAAATTTGGCAACATCTGTTCAGTGTTTCTTTTGGTTTCGCAGGCGATCTGCATACGAATTACAATTCGTAACCGGATTTTCCATTGAGCTGCGGTCGTAGTTCATCTGCACTTGTTCCGTCCGTTTCCGTTTTGGACCAACTTTCAGTTTTACTTGTAAAAGCGGTAATACGCTTTTAGTCCTACTCGTTTATTCAGTCTACATACCCCGCAGACTTAATGCCATCGAAGGTTCAAAACCTACTTGAATATGTATTTGTGTCATTAGTACATAGTCAGAGCTTTAAAATTGTTGCGAATTCTCCACTTTCAAGGAAATCATTTGGCTGACTTTGTTCGTCGCTCTCAGGACGAAGCGCCCTTTCTACTGGGGTTTTTGCAAGTCAACGGCAATTTCCATTTCTGTTCGCGTTGGTCGAGGAACGTTATCGCGATGTTACGAGTGTGTTTGTTGCGACATTGCATTAATCACCACCTCGTAAAGTCGAGGCTCTTCCTCTTGATCTTTCGAAAAACGCAGTTCTTGCCGACAGCGCTGCCTTTGCGGCACAGTGTCACCAACCAGACCAAGCAAAATATGTAAGGTCTTAAGAAGTCAAAAACTTTCAAAATCCAGTAGGGGTAGAGGTTGTGTGCTATGAGCTGATGAGTACTTGTAATTTTATGCTACTACATGACAGCAGAGACTGCGTATCTATCCCTGACATGTTAGTAAATTCATTGTGCCAACTAAGCCCTTCTGATTCTTAAACATCTCCCAAAGCTGTTTGGAGTTTTTTTAGATTGCATCTCTGCTTGTGTAAATTTCACAAATCTCTTCCGCTTATCGAATATTTTGCCACTATCCATGTTGATTAGAAAGTGTGAGAATTTGAATTGCATAGTGTTTTTTGATCTAAAAGGGAAGCGGGTAAGTAGCCTCGACATGCCTCAATTACTTTTTTTTTGTGGGAAATTGAAAACCTTGCAAGTTTTTCATCTTTATCCTTCTTTGCATTTCGCTTTTAATAAGAGAAGCTATTTATTGCAAACGTCTCTTCGACTAATTGATCTACTCCAGCTTAGCAAGTGAATTAGATTACGCGCAAGTTTTGAAAGAACTTGAAAGCTCACTTTAAAAACTAAGGACCAAAAGCAGTTGCGTGGGATTCCCCTTTCAAATGCGTAAGTGCTGCCCTCATGCACTGGAACAAACGTGCTCAATTCGGTGACGCATGTACACAGTGTATGTGTACTTTTTCACTTGTACGCTATTATTGGATTCACGGAGAGTACGTTTTCAGCTTCTGTGCAAGACTACGTTACGGATCAGCGTCATCACCACCAGAAGTCTATCTCGAGCCCGGAATCCGTGGAGCGCATCAACGCCAGAGGTCGACACGAAACCGAATTTCCTGGTATGGCTTTATCAGAGATTTCTGTGTTTTGGATTTTTTGTTTTTTTCTCATTCATTTATGAAAAAGACCATTATATTTCTTGCCGAAAATATACAGATAGGCATACATGTTTCTATCAAACTTTGAGGGAACCCCAAGAAATGATGCGATATTTTCACCGCAGAATAATTTTTCTACTTATCGCTCTATAGTTAGCACACTCCGCCTGGTAGTGCAGCCAGACGAGGCGCTGGCTGCTGCAGCACCAGGACTGCCGTTCCTAGTTCGAGACCAGGCCAGGATACCCAAGCGTCGAAACCCTCCGTGATAGTTGAGAAGGTTCGGGACTCATTCAAGGATGGTAGAATCCTATTCTACAGTTAGCCGCCGCCAGTCGTTGTATAGGCCAAATACGCATCCAATTAGCGTCTCCACTATGGCGTATAAGAAGAGTGAGTTGCGCATACCTCAAAGGAATTAACCCATACTCTTTTTCTTTTTAGTGTCCACTAATTGCGTCCTTTCATCCTCTTTCTACTAGTTGCATTCATCCATCTTTACTTATTCTGTAAGAAGAGTAGCTTCGCTTATGAAAATAATTGCTTAGGCTTGAAATATTATGCATCCAATTGGATTTTATTTTTTTATTCTTTATGGTAGCAAAATAAATTTTAAGAGTTGAGAGAGGTCTACAAAATTATTACAATACCAAACGAGTTGACTCTCGAGCTTACAATTAAACCTCTTGCACTGTTTTCGGTTACAACTTCAACACATTTCTGAACATCGAATTGGTAAGGACAAGTTGTCGCGGATCGCCTCAACTGACATATTTTTCCAGTGCGTCGCGCTTCGTTTTTCTTTTGGATACCAAGAGATGGCGCCGCTGTTTATGATTTTCGCTTTTTTTCTGGTGCTGTGTCTCTCATAGCACGTTTAGTGTTGTGTTCTCGTTTTTTAATGTTTTAACCACGTCTAAAAACGTAAAATAAACAAGTTAATCAACTAATTTTTCCCTAGTGTCGAGAAAGCAACTTGGATGTTTATTTACCTTAAGCACTGACATAGCTGTATCAGGCTGCTTGTGGCGATGATGGTATTTCATTTGCAATTGTTCGCATATTAACAATCCCTTAAAAGTGGCTCTTAAAAGATCAACCACTTCGATGTCATTTCCAACGATCGAGTCTTGAATCAATGCGTAATGCACACGAGATCAACAGCTGCTGTTAGCTGTTCTGTATATACTCATAACGTCTTCATAGTACACTATTTTACATTTTTGTTTAACCCTTTCATGACACAATTACCTTACCGATGCAGTATCTACCCAATTCAACACACGTTATCATTTTAAGCTAAATCAAAACGCTTAATCAAGAAATAAACATGGACGTCGTTTATTTCGATTTTATGAAAGCTTTCGATAAGGTTCCATTAAATAAACTGATCTACCAGCTGGAGAAAATCGGTATTCATCCAAGGATAATTAAGTGGATAAAAAACTTCATAAGCGACAGATCCTTTCAGGTTAGAGTCAACGATTCGTACTCCGAATCCATTCCAGCTACCAGTGGGGTCCCCCAAGGAGGTGTTCTCTCACCAGTTCTTTTTATCATCTACACTTCCATGATTCCCTCCCTGGTTGAAGAGTTTGGAGTCACCTGTAAAATGTTTGCTGATGACATAAAAATATAAAGAAACATCGCTGAGGAGGATGACCACGCTGCCCTCCAGTCTGCAATAGATGCTGTTGCGGATTGGTCAAGGAGGTGGAGCTTTCCTTATCAGGTGAAATAACCAAAGTGCTTCATCTTGGACAGCAATACAACAGAAGCTCTTATTGTCTTGGTGAACAGGAACTCAATAGTACGCTTTCTTTACGTGACCTAGGATTTATTCTAGACACTAAACTTTCCTTCAGTCAGCACTGTGATTATACGGCTAAGAGAGCTGAAAGAGTTGTACATAATACATTTAAATCTCTGAAAACTAGTTCAATAGCGCATTTATTATCCGCATACAAGGCCTACGTGAGGCCCATGCTAGAGCATGGTACTACGGTGTATAGTCCTACTACTAAGAGAGATGTCGCCAGATTGGAAGCTGGGCAAAACAGTTTTACAAGAAAGCTCTGGATCAGCGTATATGGGTGTGACTATAACAGCATTCCTCCGGCGCCTGGAGGGAACAAATTCTTCAATTTACGCACTCTTGCTTGTCGCCGAAGAAAGTTCGACTTGGTAACGGTTTATAAGATGATAAACCATGGTGGGTCTTCCCCTTAACGAATTCTATTCAATGTCTCATTCTAACACAAGAGGCGCTCAGTGGAAGATCCTAGTTTCTAGGGCTAGTAGCAACATAAGATCTTCTTTTTTCACAAATCGAGCTGGCAATGAGTTCCTGAAATTCTCCAAGAAAAATGGATTACCAAATTCTATAGGGCAATGCAAAATCCTCATTGACAGGTATCTGCAGAAAGTTCCTTAGCAGTTTAGTTTTGTCTATTATGGTGTTATACTAATTGCATCCTCCTATTTTCTACTCGTATCCTCTGTGTTTTAGGTTGATTTCTGCTGTTGTGTTTTTTGCGTGGATTACTACGTACAATGAATAAATAAATAAATAAATAAATAAATATTCTTAGCTAATGTACCAAACAAAAAGGCAAAAGCACGGTATTCGTATGCTCCTAACATCAGTCCGCTTTTCGATCGCTACTCCTTGTTACACAGACTCAAAACATGGAGCATAGAAGGGCGGTGAGCTATGGATCATGAGTTTACCAGTGCATTCAGATATAATAAAGCTTCTCCATGGGATGCTGCAACGTTGCTCGTGTCTGTCTGGTGTTATTTTAATACCTGAAAACAAAATTGGAATCCCTCGCGATGATTCAAGTCGTGAGCGTCGTTGTAAACTTGCAAAGTGATCTTATAGTGGATTACTGGATGCCCTGCTTAGAAAGAAAAGTTACCTATATTTTCCGAAGCACTTGAAGGAGGAGCAGATTGCAGTTCAGCAAACAAGTATGGCTATTGCTTGTTTTTATTGCGCAGGGTTTGCCGAAAATTTTTGATTTTTATAAGGCGCCTGCACGCCTATCTAGCAACATGTTCTATGGAATATTTTCAAGAGAGCGAGAAATGTTCTGGTGTCCCATCTGTCGAAGTTTCAGTTAAATGGCAGCAAATACAGTATAATTAATGCAAACACCTCTGACGTGAAGTTTTCCATGTGAAAACGCATGAGTGTTACGCCTTACTCTTCTACGTTTGAGAAACAACAAAGAATAATGCTTCGTTCAAGCAGCCCTAGCCCTATAGCTCATACACAGTAGAGAATCATGAATTACGTCACGATCACATAGTTGTCGGAGAACTGTCTACATATCTTCCACCACGTGTTCGTGTCTTCGATAGCGGAATACAACTAATAGCGTTGGTTCACAGTTTACGTTACACTAGTGTAGTTCTGAGGGTCATTATGCAGTTCTGACTCAACGCATTGTAAGCGTGTCTTGATAGTTGTCAAATTTTCTGCTTGAAATCTAGAATCAGCAGATACGATCAGAAAGCGGGTCCTTTTTTGGTTCGAAGTTTTTCGAAAATTTTGTCTTCCTGTTCCTAAGGAAAGCCATTGAACTTCACTGTGCACATCCGTTCGCATACACCGTACCAATTTACCTCAAAATGATGAAACTACTGGTTTGCTTGGACAAGACCACCTGAATTCTGATCGCCTTGGATGAGTGCGATAGCCGGCGCTTCCCCGCTTCACACTTCTAAACTGCCTACTTCCAGATTATTAGTGAAGGTGCATCTATGAACTACATCATCCTTTTTATCAAGATTTGAGGAACTTACCAAACTTAGAGAAGTGAAAAAGAGAAGTGGATAGTGAAGCTCGTGCTCACTGAATGTCAAATATAAAATAAGAAATTTCCTACTATATGTAGACATAAAATATATGTACGATACAAAGCTAAAACGTGCATTCGACATTCGAATCTTTTTTCGAAATGGATTTCCTCTGTGTTTCAGTGCGTATCGCTTACATCGGCGGAGAGTCGGTCCATTCCGTGCCGATTACCACATTATCGTCGACGTACCGTGGTCCGGTAGTGGACAGTCGAGCCTCGACCCGTCTAGCCGGATCCGTCGTGTCGGAGACGACCACGGTGCAGGAAATGACCACCATCACTACAACCAGGTTCGCGACGTTAAACCCTCTATCCGAAGCTACCAAATGGCATATCGACAGTTGAGGTACAGCAGCCATCAATCAGACATTGTGAGCAGCAGTCCAAATGAAGCACTGTGATGCGCAGTTTTCTAAGCCGTCACTATTTCTGATGTTGAAGTTTCTCCTCCTCCACACCCTCACTCCTCTTGATTTCTGATCGTGTTTGTCGTTTACGTCGCCGTCTACAACAGTTTCGGGATATTTGTTTGCTCAGCGCCATAAAAAAGGTCTACGCCGTGCGTTCGCTTTTTATGGCTAGCATCGAAACGAACAATATTCCCCGCTAGAACGTTTTTCGAATAAGAAGATAATCTCGCTCTGAACCTTGCAGTTTGCAGCGGTCTTTTCGCCATCCTGCACCGACAATCCGGTTCGGAGTGCCGGAAAAACGTCAATATTTCCATATATTGAGCTCGGCTTGATTCAAAATGCAAACACGGCCGATATTAATCCGTGTCGCCGCGTGGGGTCGTCGTCGGTCGTCCGGAAATGGCATGACTCCGAAACTCAACAAGAGGGTACTTCAGCCCTCTCGATCTGAACCTCCGCCTCCCATTTCCAAATTCGACTTCGCAGTTCTCTATCCTTGGTATCCTAAACTTTGGGCGCTCCCTAGATGTGCTCATTTATCTCTATCTCTTGCTACTTTATCAGGCATCGTATGGGTAGACAAATCTATGTTTAATACAGAACACCTACACGTTTACCTGCTCTCGACAAAAAAGCGTTGAGTTTTTCCGAGTTGGTTTACTGGAGCTCCATTTTAAGAAATAGAAACTGCTTTGTCGTCGATTTTTCAAAGCAGTAACGACAGAGCTTTTGAGCTCCATTACGTATTCTTTTTTGAAGTTTATTTCGACTAGTGTATTCTGGTGTATTATCACAGAACGTGAGCCTCTAATTCCACTACCCTCTTTAATAGTTGGGTTCGTTGGTGCTGTTCTCGTATTTTTCAGTTACATCTTGCAAATACGACTCCGTTTTCCATGAGTAGAAAATGAGGCTAAATTTCTTGATGTGACCTGAAGAATCCTTTGCACCGGTTGAAATAGGTATGGATTTGATAAGCCAGAGTGATTTCAAGAGGTAATAACGATGGGGGAGCAGGATAAAACGCTGTACATTGTTAGCTAGGAGTCGAGCATCGCTCTGAGGCAAAAGAACAAAGAAGGAGACTGCAAGCTCTTGTTTGTGCCAGGTCTTGCCAGGTACTACCAGGTACTTTTTCCAACATTTCGTTGAGATTTATTTCAAATACTTGTACTTTATTAGACTGACTTAGATGGATACACATTCTTTTTCTCATCAGAACAAGGAACACGATGTCCATGATTCCCGTTTTTGTATATCGTAGTTCGTATTTGATTACGCATGCTATTTTTACACGATATACCGTACTATTACTTTCTCTATACATCATGACAAGTTATGATGAGGGCATTGGTGAGATTGAGAGCTTCGTTCCCAGGATAAATAGCTTATGTATTGTATTGTTAACAAAGGTGCCCTTGTCCGCATTGGTGAGAAAAAGACCTGAGATAACATTATGGTCCCAGGAAAGCAGAGAATGCTGGTTCGGATCCTACCTAGGGACGACGTTTTGATCATAGCCTATCAAATTGTGACCGTGGAAATTGAACGAAAATATTTGGCACGACAGCCGCCTAGGTAAAAAAACGCGAAGCGCACAAGTAGCATTTTCATAGTAGTATAAAATATGTACGATACAAAATTGAAACGTGCAGTCGGTGTTCGTGCCTTTTTCCGAAATTGATTTTTCCTGTTTTTCAAAGCGTATCGCCTATATCGGTGGAGAGTCGGTCCATTCGGTGTCGATTACCACATTCTCGTCAAATAGTGATTTAATGGTCCTGCAGTTCCAATTCCTCTAGCTGCAATTAAGCAACAGCTTGCCCACTTTGAAGAGCAGAACGAGGAAACCTTACGGTGACTAGTAATAAATACGTGACTGGCACCACATATCCGTCACAATATTTTCATGACTGGAGTGTAAATGCCTCCTGAAAAAGTTTTTGTAATTGAAGGCCATTTTGTTGTCTTTATTTTAACCAAAAAAGTTATTGCTCCAAACTTGGTTCGCCTCTTTATTCTATGAGTACCGTGTTCAGCTAATAGACCCCTTTATTCAAAGTGAATAATCGGTTTTTGTCTTGCTCCTTAGTTTAAACAGCAATTTTGTCTGCACAAGATCACTTGTAAAATTTTGCACTGGAACTTGTGCACTGATCTGAGCCTGAAAATTGGATAGCCGTGTTATTTTTTAAATGAAAACGAAGTTTCTTGGCTGACCATGGTCACATCTCCTATGCCAGAATACGGCTAATAGTGTCTGAAAGACAAATGGTAAAGGTCATCGTTTATTAGTTTTTGCTTGGAGTGTGCCGCACATTTTACTTCTGCGCGATATTGTAGAGGCATTTTGATTGCGTATTTGACCTACCAGCCTTTGCATAAGTCAGTGCCTTATCCTCCCCAGACAAATTTCGTGTAAATTCATCTATCACGGAGGGATAAAAAGCTTAGTCTTGTTGGGACCCGAATCAAGAACCTTGTTTAAGGAAGCACGTGACAGTTGGCGCATCTTCCGACTGCGCAATCACGCGTCCATATGTGGTGGATAAATGAATTTTTGTTTGATCCCCGACTTATTGGTGGCAAAAAATATTGAGAACTGGCTAATAGGAGAGACCTCCTTCTAGTTCGAGAAAGAGTGTCTCCACAAAATGTTTAGGTTCACTGCAGAACACCACCTACAACATCACTCAATTGAAAATAGCAACACACGAAACAAGTTCATGGCGCGCCCTCAACGTTAATCTCATCTCAAGTCTTTTGCTACTTTGCTTTTCAAAAGAGATGTTAGAGTAATGCGTTTTACGCTCATTCAAATAGCGAAGGCATTTTTTGGGACATGCTGTAGTATGAAAGGAGCGTGGGAGCAAACATGGAGGTGGTGCCGGTTGTTGCACACACCCCGAAACGAGGCTCTTGGTTCGAGCAAGCCATACCTGATATCACTTCGCAGTCCGTGAGTGTGTATCAGGTTTGTCTGCAAAGGACAAAACATTGTCTTGCCTATCGGCTTGCCACTGCATGGGCCCAATACGCATTCAAATTATCACTACGACATCCAGTAGAAGTACAATGCGCGGCGCACCCCTAGATGGACCTTATTTCTCGTCGATCTTTATCTTCGATTCTTTGCCTTTATTTTATTGACAGTATGAGAAACCTACTGATCAACCATGACACGTTTGATTAGATTTTGAAGGATGTCGTGACTTTTGCCAACAATTTCTACCATCTGTCATAACGATGTTTTGTTGCGATCAAAACTTCTAGCGCCAGGCGGGACTCGAACCCGCACCTCCCTCTGAGCGGGCGGGAATTCGCAACAAAACATCGTTATGACAGCTCACAACCTCGATACCAGCCACTTGAGGCTTAATGAAACTGATTTGAATAATTTCTACCATGTTGTTCATGTTATGGATTCAACTTTCACGAAGGCGAGGTAGCACCAAATGTAATTCGTCTTGGATGTTCACGTAAGGATAAACTATGCTGAACAACGGCGGGCATTAAGCAAGCCCTTTTGGTATGCGCCACGCACTCTACTTCTAGGAGAATTTGAAGCCGTATTTGGTCTGTCTATACATTGACTTGTTGGGGCCAGCAGATGTGCAAGTCAGTGTTGTATTGTATCCGCACGAATCCGGTACCAATTCACCCTCCCCGGAAGGATGAAAGGATTGGTTAGCCTGGGCGGGAAAACCGATCTGGAATCAAGTGCACGCGACAGCCGACCACTGCTCCGACTGCGCTACCCAGCGCCGGAAGTGCAAATACTTTTAAAAACGAAGAAATTTTGATGCGCGTATAGAGAATCCACTGTATTTCTTCCACAGCAAGCAGTTTTACCCTAACCAAAGAGGGTTGGATTTAATGCTACTGTTCAAATGTATATCTGTCCATGCTTTATGTTATCATTTTGGAAGGCTTTTGACAAACTTTCCGAACTTTATGGATAAAATGAGGGTGTACTCCTTTCTAGACCTGCAGAAATTTTCGATGCTCCACTTTTTAATCTGAGGTAAGGAACACCTGGAGTTGCGACTGCTAATGTCTTCACCGAGCGATACGCCCCCGACGATGGCACATGGCCGCTTACTGAGCGGCTGCATGTACTGAATCCATTCCGAGAGTGTTTGTACAACTGTCTAGCCATACTGGTTGGGTGTGCAGCACTGACTGTGCTCTGCGAAAGAAACCCCGCCGTGCGTCACTGCTCCCGGTCCCAGATGATACTTCTTCGCATCTATGTGTCCCATCAGCACTATGCGATCTTCTAAACTCTGCAATCGCGGCTAAGATCTCGACGAAACACGCCGCATTCACGGAAACACAACACCGCGAATAACTCAGTTTGACCCATATTCTGGCCAGGGCGCCGTTGTATGTAGTGGAAAGCCACGTCGCTGCCCTCCGTTCGCTTCTCGTGCCTCCGTCGTCTGAGTGCTGCTGCCGCGATCGCTTCCGTTGTGCCATGATCGCGTTGTTTAAGCCGTGGAAGCCGAAGAAGGAGAGGTGCGTCACGCAACGATCAGGGCCTACTCACCGTAATCGCGACCACGCAACTGGTAAACCAGCTGTGACTCAGTTCCCCTGCTATTATTGTCCGCTCCAGGAGGTTGAACTCAAGGAACGGTCCGCAAGCGCTCACACCCACACCCTCCATTCTCGCCACTTGTGCAGTCATCGCTTTTTTGTCAATTCTTTATAGGTTCTGTGATGTCTTTCTGAAGCACGTCTCGTGGGCTGTTTTTAAGGGCCCCAATCTGCTCGTTTTGCCATTCTTTTTTGTAGAAGTTTTTACTTCTTTATCAACCTGTTTTCTCTAAATTCGTCAGTACTTTGAAGCCGACCTTTGAAAACATGCTGATCAACAAGAAAAAACGCAGGTAAGCGACGAAAGTGATGTCAATCGCTCCCTTCGTGGTATCGCGCCGCGCATTCTGCCACCATGTGGTATTGTGAAGGCAGTTTCAGTGCAGGTTTCGCTTACACCATAACCCTTGCAGCCAGTTAGTAGACAGTTCAGTAGTTTATGTGTTCTTCCCTCAAAGATCTACTACCGAATCGCCGACCGAAACTGATAGAACTTAAAGATAAAGCATGAAAGGACGCGTTTTTTATTTTTTATTTTGATTCAAGTAGCCATCCATAGAAGGCCGCAAAGATTCAATAAAAATGAATCAGTGAATTTTAGGCTCATTCCCAATTTCTCTCTTCTTGAAACCTTGACATTGCACCTCATGTGGCACAGCATATTACTAACATTAGGTTCATTATTCTTTTATGATACGAGGTTGTTATACCAAACCCTGACGCTTTATGACGTTTCACTTTATGTCCACGCTGTCTTTATATACATACGCGCAGACCAAATCCATATCCGCTACTTTCTAGTTGTTTGGCAGCTCATATTATCCATATTATCTATATTTATGCTATTATGTATACAATGGCGTGTGGTTGCAGCATATTCGTTGCGGATTTATACATGCGTGGTTAGCGCAGTCGGAGAAAGCGCCAACTTTTGCGTTTAAAGGAAGAGGAGACGATGGTTATTCTGTCTCCAATGTTTGTTTCAAATGCCTGGCTAGAGAGAATGTCAAACAGTGTGCCATGAAGGGAAAAAGGCGAATAGAGCCCACATTTCATCATCGCCGCATCCACCCGAATCCGTGGCGGCACCTGTCCGAACCGTACAGATGGCCTTTTATTGATTTCAGGATATATGCAGTCATCACTGTCGGGATTCACCTGCGATGACCGCAGCTTTTCAAAGTCTTTTATGGCCGAATAGAGGAGGATTCATCTGTATTTCTGAATACCGTAAATTTCTCTTTGCAGGGGGCTTCATACTATTATTTTCACCCAAGTTTTTCCGAGTATTATTTTCTTCACAAAAAAATTGTGAAAGTTATTATTTTGAGAAAACCTTTGGGAATAGCTTTAGTCTCGTGTGACATGTCTTTATTGGAGGTGCGATGCGCTATACAAATAGTCTTTAATGTTACTAGGCTTTTTTAGACCTCCTCTCCAGACCGGCAAAAAAGCTAGAAAGTAGGACAAAACAAAATTTCTAAAGGCATTAGCTAACGGTAAGTCGAACGATTGCTATCGCCCACGTTAACTACAGCAAAGAGATTCACATATTGTGGAAAGCGGGTTAGGGGTAAATCCTTGAATCCTCACAGACCTATGCCTTTTTCTTTGGCTCTTTCTATGAGCACGTGGTAGCGCAGTCGGTAGACGCGCCGGTTGGGCTCGATTCGTGGTTCTTGGGTTCGATTTTCTCCCAAACCAACAAAGCCTTTTATCAGTTCGGAGTCGGCGAATTGGTACCAGACCTTTGTGGAAAAGTAAAACTTTTCCATCCGCCAGGTACGCCAACTACGCACTCCGACTGCCTCCACAACATCCAGCAGAATTAGAATGCATGACGCATCCCGGAATTGACTAATCTCCTTCGTCCTGTATCCTTTTCCTCATTCTCTATTTTTTCGAGTTCTTTCTAATGCACATACATGCATAGCCGTCAAGAACCGGTCGTTATAATCAGTGCATTGGCAGCGGACAGTATTTGGATCCCGTATGTTATTTTGGGGTAGGATGCTATCCGTTAAACCATCTCTACATGTCGCTTGTTCTTACAGTCCTTGTGACACAGTGTTCTTTGTGTCTCATTAAGATTGACTGATCCGCCTCTGTGAACGCTCAGATTTCGTTTCAATGAATTCTTCAAGTAATCTCTACCTCTTATCACCTGATGTTTTAAGAAACGACTTGAAGATTTCTGGGTTTTCACCAAAGCACCGGTTGTCAGCAAAGCTGAAAGCTGATGCATTTTCTTCAACTACTTTCGGACACACGTCTATTGTCGTCTTTTCAGCCACGGCCGTAGTCTATCATCGGAAATGCCAGGAGTGACGGAACTCACGCAACGTTTCGAACGTGGATCGCGCAGTGACAGCAGCGAGACAGTCCGCACAGGAGGTGCTGGCCAGCGGCCTGCTCCTCGAGTGGTGGTCGTGTCGAAGCCGGGTCCAGGTGAGCGCTGGTGACAAAAGTTTGAATGCAAGCATGGACATGGCGACAAGGCGACGAGAGGTTGTATTTTTTCAATCCGGTGATATCACAATGTGTCAATGGCCTCAAATTGCTAATCCGCAAGCGCAAGGAACAACTCTGTGTGCTCAAAGTCACTATGCGATTCTTTATAATGCGCAACCAAGTTCATCCCTAAGCTACTCTTAGTGCATTTTGAGCAGTTTTGGCAACCGCAACATCACGTTCCGGAACCGTTATGCTTGTGAGGTCAGGACTAAGGATAAGGGCGGCGCTAAGCAGTCACTCACTACGGTGCGTTGCAAATTCACAGGACGTCCCAAGATTACGTTTCCAATATTCACCATTATAAAAAAGAGGAAAAAGAGCTTTTAACAACAAATTTCAGCATACCTTAACCAACATATTTACGAACACAATTGCATGATCAGATCCTAAAACGACTTCCTCTGGCACGGACACAGGCCTTCAGACGACGTGGAAGGCACCCAGCGTGGCACGCACGTATTCCATTGGCATTTCTTCCCACGCCTTCAGAGAACTTTGTTTCACCGAGTCGACGGGGCGATGGATTTTAGAGCAGGCCTCGTTCTCCAAGCACGGCCAAGTAGAGAAGTCCATAGGGTTGAGGTCGTGGTTATACCTAGGCCACTCTCCCGGGCTTATACAGTCAGGAGGCTTGTCGCGGCACCACTCCTGCACGACCTTCCATTTATGAGCAGGTGCCGAATCCTGCAGTAAGATGAACAGCTTGTCCGTGAAAATTGTGCTGCTCTAGGGGACCAGAGTCTTCCAAAACATCTTCCATGTACATTTTGGAGTCCATTTTCTCTCTCTTTTTGACGAAGAACAACGGCCACTTTCCCGCACAGGTGTGTCAGCGGCCCAAACCATGACTGATTCAAGAAGTCCGCAGCGCTCATGGAACTTTCGCGCTTCAATGGTTTCGGCTACTGATTTGACAAGCACACTGCGGTTTTGGCGCTTCGGCACTACTTCGATAGTAGAAATTTTGGAGATGTTGCTCACCGGTACTCCGTTGACGTGCACTGTGATGAGAAGGTGCCATTTTGTAGCTAGTCAGAGTTGCAACTGGATATTTGGCATTTGAGATCTGGGTGAACATATCTACCGCGTGAAACCAAGGCAGTACATGCTTGACGCGTAAGTCAAGAAAAATGACAGGTCAAACACGTGGAAACGGAATTTTGGGATGCCCTGTACAGTTTGAATATTTGGCTTATACCTTAGACTACGGTGAGCAGAAAATGAAAACTTCTCAGCCAGCACTAAACCGATTCTGATGGAGTTATTATCGTAGGTAGATTGAAAATCTACCCTACCGGTTCCTTGCGAGTGTTCCTATCACTATTTTTAGGTAAATCTTATGATATTAATAAAAATACAAAAGCAATCGAAATTCCACTAAGTAGATAACTCCTCAATATTTTGCTGAGCACTCACATTAAGTCCTAGGAACTTCTAGAGCCCAACGCACCCGTATTCCAAGCTGTTGTAGACTAACGGCCAGTACCAAAATGTGGATAGTGCAGGTTAAGCAATCTTATTGCTAGAACTGTCTAACATAGGCGGCAGTTATGTGTCGTTGTTTGTTTTTGGTTTCTAATTCCTAGGCTTTCCCAACGACTTCTCAATTTTACAAACGACTGACATCAGCAGTATTGAATAGCACATCTGTTTTTCTCCTATTCACCGTTCTTCAGAATTTGTCTACTCGTCTTCGGATGAGTCGCGAGTTCGTCGCATTGATCGTCCGACGTACTCGCCAACCGACCAGAAATCTGTTTTATCGACAACCGTCGTCGATATCGAGCCTCCCAGCTATCGTACTGCACCACCTCGCTATGTCGAAGAAAGATATCAGGTCGGTGTTTTTTTTTTGCTAACCAAGACATATGTATAGGTTGGTAAGGAAGTGAGTTCATGTGGGTTTAAGTATGCTGCTAATAACCTCATTGACAAGATGCGATCCTCCCTATAAAATAACAGCGAATAAATTAGCTCGCCCGCAGCTCTGCTATTTTCGAAGTTTCTGGTTCAGACTCTTATTGATATCCTCTTCTTTGAAATACCAGTGGAACAACCATTGTAGAAGCTTCCGCTGCAAGATTTTAAGTGTTTCTCGAGGAGATAAGAAGTTCATATACATATTTCAACATGTTTGTATTTACCGTATCCTTAGGTGTTTTTACCGTACCCAGTAAACACCAATTATGCACTTCACTAAGTCCATGACTTCTTCTATATCTTAGTACCGTCCAAAATTCTCTAGTGTTTTTCAGAATTCCTGACATGCTAAGGGCACCCTCACTCTATCTCTTTTCAGCTGGAGGAGCAGTACCGTTCGGTGAAGTCCTATACCTCACCAAAGAAGGAGCCGACCTATAAGGCAAGAGAAGTCATTATCCCAACCACAGAAAAGAAAAGCTCAAAGGTTAGCCAATTTTGTGCGCCGAAGATGCTAAAGAACTAATCATTCTTGGTATCGGGCTAGAATGTTCTTAAGGAACCTTTCGTTGGTCATACGGTGTTTTCTTCTCAGCAACGCGAACAGGAAACTGATGACACACGTGGTTCAACGCCGGTACGAAGTGTTGTTGAGCAGTTCGAGAGCAAAATCGAAGGTGGGCTTATTCAGTTGTCGACGAGGAATTTTTGAAAGGCATCAGAATGGTAAATTGGGTTCTTGAATTCATTAAGTACTTAATTAAAAATTAACAGATCTTTCCTCGGCAATTCCAGAACTTTGGGCTGCATGACTGTGTATCTTGAATGATTTCATGGCGTTAACCTTCCTAGATTACCAACTGACCATTTTGATTTGATTTATTTCGGAGACAAAAAAAAACATAAAAAATCGTGGATTAAGAATACCCAAAAGAGTTCCGACAACTAATACGAGAGGAGAGGTGTAGGGTGGGTGTAGCGCAGTCGGAGGAGGCGCCGGCTGTCGTCTGCACCCGATACCAGGTTCCTGGTTTGGATTTCCCGCCCAGGCCAATTAAGGCTTCCATCCCTCCGGGGTCTATGAATTGGTACCGGTCTTGTCTGGGAAGGATAGAGCGCTGACTCGTACATCGGCTGGCCACCGCAAGTCATTGTATGGCCAAATACGCATTCAAATCGCTTCCACGACATCCCTAGAAGTAGAATGTGTGGCGCATCCCAAAAGGGATTGAGTGACGTCGTCCTTTGGCCTTTATCCTTAACACGAGGGGAGGGTGAGAGGGGAGACAATGCCTTACAGCATAAAGCACTGGAAGAAAACAGCGGAGCAGGGCATTGGGCGCCAACACTGCAAAAATCATTAATCAGCGACTACACATTATAATTGAAAGGCGGATGTTGAAAAACTCTCCTTGACGGAGTTGACATTCTCTGTAATGAGTTTTAAGAAAAATGGGAATGTGAATTCAACGGTTTTGTGGAATGGTGTCACTCCTTTATCAAAGTTGTGCTACCTAAAGCTCTGAATGATTTGCTTGTTTGAACATTCTCTAACTGATCATTTCAGTCACCGTACTGTTTACCAACTTTAGCTCATTCTTGTGATTAAAAAACTGCGGCCACTGGAATGCTCTCTGCCGATTTACAGAAAAAAATTAAAAATTAAAGAGAAGTAATATGTATGTGGTCTGAGTTAACCGTCAATGGAGAAGAAGCTCAAGATACCTGCAACAAAGGTACCGGATTCCATCATAGTTTTACTAACGAAAAAGCTTTTAAAATCACCATGGCTGCTGACTGACATGCGCGATGAACGGGATGAACGAACGCCAGGCGAGACTTCCCTCTTTTGATGAGAAAGGGACGAAACAGAGAACATACAACTGTAGTAGTGTTGCGTTTCAAAACAGCAGCAAAAATAATTAACAATGAGTGCGTGTCGAGTTTTCGCTTGTGATGATAGGCATTTTCACACAAACCTATCGACTAGCTGCATTTTAAATCAAAATCTTCGCCTTTTATGGAAGTTTTTCATATAATTCATGAACTTGACGGCTTGCTGAAAGCATAGCTTCTGATTTCACGAGAATTTTCATGGAAGATACAAAATTAAGGCGCTTATTTAGAACAATGGTGCTAACCTCGGCGAGGATAATTTTGATGTCCCTACATAGTATCGCGCGTTGGGTATGGTTCTACTTAACTACACAAATTACGCTTCACTTTACACAGCTATTTTAAGCCATCATTTTCATTCATACATAGTAGGTTGTTAGTCTCCATGAACGTAATGATGTGAGCGATCCAGATGCATCAGCTTGTTTTCCTTCAAATCTTCTCTTCCTTAAACTTCGGAATGAATCGACAGTGGCAACCTGAATGTTTATATTTCTACGGGTATGCCTTGGAGAGAAAGCGGTGACATTACGCCTCTTTGGCCTGTATCTTTTTGAGCATTATTTGCTTAATTACGAAAGACCGGATGCTATTCTTTGCTAGGAAATTTCGAGATTAATATGGCTGCCATTTTTCTGCAGTTCGTAAAATTCACCTTTACAATATCATGAATGTAGTGCCCGATGATACCGCAGGATTAGAGAATAAAAAGGAGTTATGATTAGAAAGCGTTTTGAAGACGCCTTGTTTTACGTTTCGAGGAAAACGAAGTGCGGCAGAATTTATGTCTAGACGGCGCCGTACCTCTTAAGAAAAATGTACACTGGTGTCTGTCATGCTTTTATTTTTATCATATCCTTTATCTTATCCATTCTATTTTTTCTCTTTTCGTTCTATACAGATTAGCCTCATCTGTCGGTCAGCTTGAGCACATTCGATTATTACAGAGGGCCGCGGCACACCGGAAAGGCGGCCGTATCACTATCAGGAGAAGATTGAGGAGATGAGCGTTCACGAGCGCCGAGAATCGCAGCCCGATTACCGGGATAGGGTGAGCCTGTCTTCCACTTTACACATACCTGAATAAATAAATAAATATCTGACTCATCCTTCACCATATGTCTCACAATACACAGGGCTTCCCTCTCTGATCATCTGGCTGGCCTTCGTCAGTGTGTAGGGCACAGCAATATTGCCTTCATTCCTCTAGACCTTATCTTGAATTGACGGCAGTCAGCCTTTGTTTGCACAAGATGTTCGACGAAAAACCGCGAATGCCTTGCATGAGAGACATTCCAAGGGGTCGAAAACATTCAAGTGGAAACGCAAACAAGGGTAGTCATAGTCACAACAAAGGTACGCAGGCAGCTGTTTTTTCAAGCGCAAAAAATACAGGGGTTTTCATACAAATGTTACTTTTTAGCAAATAAGGATGGATAAGTGAATAACAAAACCCCCTTCTATGTCGAAGTGGCACAGAATCTCTTCGAATAGTATTGGGTAAACGCAGAGTGAAAATGATTGTAACCAGCGGTGGAACAGTACGGACCAGTCTCTTCTTCGAAGAAATCCGAAAACAGCCAAGCAATGAGCAAGGCCACTATTTCGCGAGTCATTTTAGCCTTCACGTACGATCAGACCTTTTCGACTGCACATCATATGTGCGTGCTACTTTCGTCAACTGCGACTCCCCACACGATTAGAAAGGCGTTGCAAATACTAATGCTTGTTCATAGCACTTCAAAAGTCGAACTCCAACCCATATATCAGTATTGATGCATTTAATTCCTGAATAAGGTGGCTGTTGTTTTTCGTCTATATTTGAGCGATATCCCTATGCTTCACGTGCATAGTGTGAAAATTTTGCTTTCAAAATTGACATATAAAGATTGTTGATTGAGAAGTGTATTTCTATGAGCATATCTCTGACAATGAAAATAGGAGACCGGTCGTAATTAATAGAAACACATTGCTCATCGAATCTCTGAATTCGGTGTGCCCTAAAGTATTTTAAATGCTCGTATAATTCTTACTTGAGTTTTGTTATTGAGACCACTTTAGGTACTTGTCAAGCATGTAGCGCTGCTCACTTGACTGATGGTGTAAATGTCTGCTGCATCACGTTTCGTTCCTTCTAGAAAAGTAATTGTAGTACCTTCATTTTGAAAAGAAGTTTGCTTACGCAGGGTTGCTTATATGATCGTAATCATGAACTACAACTACAGTACCACGCACGTCCTTTAGTCAGTTGCCGAAAAAGCCGCTTTGGAGCTTTCATAGCGGCTTTTTTAAATAATTTTTTTAAAATCAAGTACTTGTGAAATAGACATATATTCGAGCTCAGCAGCTCGAGGTCTATTTTAGGACATATAAATCTTATTACAGTTGAACAATGCATATAGGCCCGAGAGAATCAATCGAGTGGGTGCGACAACCTGTAGAGCGAGCGTTTGGAGAGTTTTATCGGAGATTCTTAGCCGTCCTACTCTGGAATTGCTCTAAGACTGTCCAGCTTGCCTTTGGAGGGCGCCGTGAACAATGCATATAGGATCGAACCTATCAATCGAGTGGACGTCACCGCTCTCAGATCGCCCTCGCGGGCCTGTTGGGAGCGCAATGTCAAGTTCGAATCATTCCGGCTGCAGCTAGAGTGTTTTGTAGGCAGCACAAGTTCTTGATGCTCACTGAAGCGCAGCCGTACAGCTCATGAAGAGACTAAGTTACAGCGATGCGAAAGTGCAGATGAGGCTTGTGCGACCCAATTTCTTCTGATTTCTAACGACCACTACGGGAAGACGCGGCGAGCTAACGGCCTACGAATGCGTAGACGAGCAGAGCAGTTGAGGTTCTTTACGATGGGGTGCCTACAAATCCCCAGCTGCCTGAACTGCTTCAGCTCCATTTGCCATTTTAGAGCGGCGGAGGGCAGCGGAGTCCTATATGCATTGTTCAACTCTACTGAGATTCATATGTCAAAGGATAGAGCTCCTGCTGATGAGCTCAAATATATGTATGTTTATTTCCACAAGTGCTTGATTTTTAAAAAAGTTATTTAAAAAAGCTGCATTGAAACGCTCCAAAGCGACTTTTTCGGTAATTGACGAAAGGACATACGCGGTACTGCAGAGCACTGAACTGAATCTCAAAATTAAACGGCCGCTCTATTTTTGGGTTTAGCAACACCTTCTTTTGGGCTTTTTTGGGAACAAACCGATACCTGGGGTAAGTAAGTGAGGATCGTGCATAGCGTCGTTAACGGTTAAAAAACGGTGCCCGTTTACTATATTGCAATCGCATCTTGGATCCTATGATCATGTCCTTCATCTCGGGCGCAACACACACCATCATATGTATGATGGATGTGCGAAATGCAGCACCGACTGCAACTTACGACCTGGCTCTTCATCGACAAAAACAAACACTAGACCTACGTCTTATACAAGAAGCATTCTTCTCGACTGAGAAATAACGTGCCCATTCTAGGCTATAAATTCAATCACTCAAAATTTTACTCAAAATGGAGATTTAATATATACTGGCGCTAAAAATTTTTGCTGTTTTCAACTGCAAAGCTCGGTGTAAATAGCACGTAAAGATCACCAATTAATTGCATCATGCTGGACATGTGCCTTAAACTTTGGTGTGGTTGAAGCAGAAAGAATTTAATGACAATGCTAATATGTAGCGACCGCATTTTTCGAACACATCCCTTCCATGTAAGCCCTACTGCATTGCTTTTGCGACCCTTGTCATCTACACTGAATGTTTTCTTCCACTCGAAAAAGTCATCTCTCAACATTACATTTCAGGAGATCTACATACCAAGGAGCGACTTGCTGCCGTCTAGGAAGACCTACACGGAGTCGATCACATCACGCAAAGCTCTTGGAGGCGAAACGGATCAGCCGTATAAGGAAAGACGGGAGATAACCAGGGAAGAAGTAGAGCGAGTTCCACTCTATGGTGGCACTCGTCAAACTCGCGAACGAGAAGAGATAGAGAGGACGGCGCCCTATCGCGAAATGCGGGAGGTCCGGCTCGAGGAAGTAGAACGAACTCATTCGAGTGTCAACGGACGAGATTTCCGGCGCGACGAACCTTCAGTGGTCAGTCCTCCACCGCCACCGCCGCCACCTCCGACGAAAATCCACGAGACGACCAGAAGGCGGGAGGACATGTCGCGGGAGACTGTGACCACTGAAATCGTCCGCAATTTCCCACGCGTCGCAATACCCACGAAGCCGCGTTCGCCGACTCCACCTACAGTACTGAAGAGCACCTTGGAAATAGCGAAGGAGGAGCTGGTGGAGGAAAAAAGGAAGAAGGATGAGAAGCCTCCCACCAGGGATTATCGAGAAACAACGTCAGAGAGATATGATGACCTCCGACGAAAAGAAGAAAAAATAGAGGAGGAGAAGAAGGAGGAGAAGCCTCCTGTAAGAGATTATCGAGAGACGCGATCGGAGTGGTATGACTACGAAAGGAAGGAGGAAAGCCTGGAGGAAAAGAAAAAAGAAGAGAAACCTCCTGCAAAAGATCACCGTGAGACAACATCTGAGAGATATGAATACGAAAGAAGGGAAGAAAGTGTGGAGGAGAAGAAGAAGGAAGAAATACCGCCCGTGCGACCGGAAAGACCCTATCGCGTGGCGAAGACAGAGTCTTCCGATTCTGATCGAAAGGAGGAAATTGAGGCGAAGAAGAAGGAGGAGGAGTCGAGAAGAGGCTTTCGTGAGACGAGATCGGAAACTTACGACTACGAGAGAAGGGAGGAAATTGTGCACGATAGCAAGAAGGAGGAGAAGCCTTCATCAGGAGACGATCATGAAACGAGATCGCAGAAGTATGACTACGAGAGAAGGGAGGAGACTGAAACATCGGAAACCAGGAAACGCACCGAGAAACCTGTGAGTTGCTCCAATAATCGTTTCTGCTTTGCCTTTCTTACTTGAATTCTCCAATGAACGTCGTTAACAATTTGTAGACGCAGCACAGTAGGTGTGCTCTATAACGAGATAATACATGGTTTTAGATAAAGATGGAACTAGAAGAAAACAATAATTCTATGAATCTTGCTCGCATCTCGTGTTTACCTTTTGGTTGCGAAAATTGTACAACTGTTGTACAACTTCAACTGGCTTTTATGAATGGATTGTAAGCGATGTTCTCGGCTTTTTATGCTGTTAGGAATGAGCGTCATATGGCGGGTATCCAGTATATACAGGAACCGAATGAATGAACATTTCGGACATCCGATTCGGATATCACGACCCGAACCATTCAAAAATCCGGGGTCCACAGAATTGTCGTTATCCCAATCATCCAAAAATTCACGGTACTGAAATACAAATGACCAAATATCCGAAAATTTTTGATAGATCCAATGTACCCAATGAATCATTTTCGAATATCCGATTCGAATATACCGATCCGAATCATCCAATTATCTGAAAATTTTCGATCGGATCCCATGTGTAGTATCCAGTGCCTCAGCTGACGTTTTTAATTAGAATTGGTCGTTTTACTGTGTATGTTGGTGATATTAAGGAGCAATCCGAATGATTCTGAGGAAGAGTGCACCACATTCTGCATTATCCCACATTTATAATATTGTCATTTTTTAGTTAGGAAACGTCATCTTCACTATCATGTGAGACAGCTGACGGACCTGATGTATTCAGCGTCGTCCGGAAAGCTGTGGACCGCATGTCACCAGAACACTAGACTAACATGGAGATAGGAGCTATCCGGATACCCCTCATGTTATCAAACGCTCACTTTCAGTCATTGTTATTCCCTTCAGTGAAGGTTCTACCTGCGCAGCTGGAAACCCGTGAAGAATCACGTCCGCTACCATCTAAGGCCTGTTTTGTTTGGTTAATCGGAACGCTGTGACTGATGTTGATTTTCCATCGATGGTTTTATGTCTGATGGGCATAACTTCTCCGACAGGGTCTCTTTCTCATCGTGATGAGTTTCGTTACGCCACAAAGGCGTGTCCGGGCACAGAATGCCGCGCAGAAGTAACATTTTCGTAGACAGCGTGACGAATTCTTCACCTGTTCAAGTTTTGCTTTTATCCATCGTAATACTTTTATAGAACGATTTACCTTTGCTGAAAAGTATATGGTCGACGACAGGTGTAAAATAGTGTTTTGTTTGGGTGAGCGTGGCTACTTTTTTCGGATCATTTTCACCAGCAATTACTTATCAAACCTGCATCTTATTACATAACTGGTGCATTCAACACAGTATAGGAATAGAATTATTCAGAAAAGCTAATTAAGGCTTGCTCTCCTAGCAATTTGTGTCTCTCATGGTAGTGACTCACAGTGGAATTTCTAGTGTCATTAGTCGTTGTATGTCCAGCTTATCTGATTGAGTCATCTTACATAGTTTCATGAGTTTTTTCATTGAATGCCGATTGTTTTCGATTGTCAGTTTATCCAAAATCGATTCTGAGCAGTTTTAATGGTTTCGTTCGAGAGCAATACCTTCCTTATCGAACTGAGTCACCCACATTTTCTACTTTTTGAATGGAATTCTTCCATCCTGGTGAAGAGTCGGCTGATAAAAAAAGTAGATAGGGTTACGCCCGAAAGGCCTATTCTTACTAGGGACATGCTCATTTAAATCTAGTCAGCTTGCTTTTAAAGTCCATTGTGGCTGGACCAATCCAAGTCCTAACAGACAAATGGCTACGGAAGAAAATTTCGCCTTTAAATTAGTTGTTCTCAGCCTTTAAAAGGAGGTCAGCTTGAGGCTTTGACTTTCTAAGGACATCCACGGAATTGATTTATGGTTCTCGTGGCGAGAAATTAAATACACTAGAATCTGGTCCGGCGAAGATCTTTCGAATTACTTTACTCTGAATAAGAAAATTCGTATTTATCCTAGTCGTTGGGTACCATTGCTGACTACCTGTCTACACATGTTTTCATCCAACAAACAAAAGCTGCCAAAAAATAGGTTAGCGAAACTATGGCAGCGACACAATACCCAATCACGAACAGAATAACGTTTGTACGTACGTTCAGAACTTCTTATATGATGGCACCTTCCTCCTCCCAACTACATGAGATAGATCTCTTGCTTCTAACTTACTCCATCGCTGTACACGTACTACACTTCCCATACGGGGGCTCTTATCACAATAGGCGTTGCTGGAGTTCCGGCGGCGACTTCCACAATGAGTAACCACTTCCGCCGTAGCTCTCATTATTCAATGAAATGTCTCACTAGTCACGGCGAATCATTTAGATTTGCGATCATTTGAGCAGTCATCATAGAAGGGTGGTTTTTGTTCAAAGCACTGAATATGAAACTAAATCAATTTGCAACGCGTATTTTTCGTGGGTTTTTTCACTAAGCGGCAGCTCCGGTAGGGAATCTAGCCGTCTGAATGTGCGTTATTTCGTTCAGTGTGTGTGCCTTCCGATAACTAATGAACCGGGACCTAGTTGTGGCTGTTGAAGGCGCGGCTCTTATGTTACTGTGCATGGGTGCTTAAGCTGATTTCAATCAGCCTGTAGCTTCACCTCCTACCGTGCAGTAAAACAGTAATGTCATCCTAGAGCTACGCCACGTCGAGAGCTAAGTGAACGGTAGTGTGGCAGCAGAGAACAACAGCTGGGCGATTGGGTGCACTATCCACTTCTTGGACTCCTTACCCCCTTCCATAACTTCCTTATTATTATTAAAACCGAGCCTTTTGGTCAACCTTGTAAAGGATAAGGATAGGTGAGGCTGTTACTCAATCGCTATTGGAATGCGCCACGCATTCTACTTCGACGGGATATCGTGGTGGCGATTTGAATGTGTGTTTGGCCATACAATGTCTTGCGATGACCAGCCGATGAACAAATCAGCGCTTTATCCTTCTCAGACAAGTCTGGTAGCAATTCACCGATCCTGGAGGGATGGAAGGCTTGGTTGGCCTGGGCGGGAAATTCGAGCCAGCAACCTGGTAACGTGTGCATGCGATAGCCGGCTACTCCTCCGGCTGCGCAACACTCGCCCGAACAACCTTATAGCACCATTAAATATAACCGGATAATGCCGATACGCAACTGTGCCTCTAACTTGCTTTGAAAGAAAAAGGTAAGGCTCCGCGTTAATCAGCCTCTGTTTGGGGTTGTCCCATGCATTATTACTCCTGCGGGATGATGGGGAAGCAGTTTGAATGAGTATTTGACCTGTGCTACATAGTCAGCACTCAACCTGTGAACAGCGTTTTATTCATCCTGAACACTTGAGGTATACCTTTACCCCTGAAGTTACGAGCTCCTTCGTGTTTTATTTCCAGCTAGTCTAGTTTAGAAACTGTTGACCATTCAAAACGACTGTGCAGTCTCTTCAGAAACAGAGCAACAGCATCTTTCGGTTTTCTACTCTCCGAGTCTGCGCCTGTCCAAAAGGCGCGGTAATTGTCCTGGTTTGGCGTTGCGATGACGTCGCTTCTGCCCAATTACGCTCCATTTTTGCTTAGGCCTCAGCTGGAAGTGACCACTCTTGATTGTGAGTGCACTAAGGATTTTACCTTGTGTGAAGCAGGCGCATGTAACGGCGAACATCTTTTCCCGGAGTGTACAGCATTAACATTCGTGAGCATATTATAGCTTTTCCCCTCAACGAAAGACTTCAGAACTCAACATTACGGAAGGCGATGATCAGAAGTTATAGCTCTGTTCCGTCTCCACCCCATTTATGACTGTGGTCGCCGATTTGACATTCTCAACCAGCTTTATCGGACATTTTTCCGCTAACACCGCCAGCTTGTGGTGGTTCAGATAACATCTCTCTCTTGCCACGTATAAAGCATGAGATCACTGATAAAAATGCCATAGGCAAATAAAACTCACCGCAGCTCTCTAATGGTAGGACTTGCTGTAACTTCTTTATTTATGCCATTACGTTGTCCATATTTTACAAAAAGTATTAGTTGTTTCTTATTTAGGAGATGCCATCGTACTACCAAGAGGAACATCAACACTACTCGAGGTTGGTTTTCAATGTGATTGTTGAAGTGCCTGTGGCAGATGACATAGGACGGGTGTTTAAAATACGAGTTCAGGAGATCTGGTGGCATCGGCCCTCGAACTCAGCCTGCGAGCGGGTATGTTCACACTTCTTGCTGAATGATAATTTTCCAATTCCTCATAAGCGATCGTTGTTGAACCATCCTCCAGTTGTCATGGGTTCTTCAAAATGCTAATGCGCCTGCATGCAATTTGCTTATGGGAACCCTTATCAGGACCGGGAATCCTGCTGCGAAAAGGCTCTTAAATTGGTCCCCGAAGGAGTGCGACACCCAGGCAAAGAACCGCAAGCTTCTGACCTCCTATTACGTAGGCACCCATTGTATGTGAACGGAACTGTTGGAAAATGTACTTCTACTGCACAAAAATATGGCATCTGCAACTTGACTAGGCGGATCATTTGACTCCCGACCAGCACTAGAAGAGGCAGCACAAGAAAGTGGCAGACGAAAAGGATACTAGCCACTCACTGTTTCGTTTCATGTGATGATTCCACATAAAAATCCAACTATTCCAAAAGTTGTTGTCTTCTGTCTTTTCTAAACGATGAATGATAATAGCTGAAGCTGTCAAACTTTTGTAAGTGAGCGCACACTCGAAGTCTACTGGGTATTTTGTAGACAATTTGAAGCCAGTGGATATCTTGTAGACAATCCGATTCCATTTTCTGTAGATGTATAAGCTCGCCTCTTCCGAGAGACAAGTCTGTTTTTTCTTTCTCGGACCAGTCTAGTATAAAAGCATCGACCCTGGGCCCATGCCTTGATGAAGGAAGCGTGAAATCGGTTCGATGTTTTCATGAAAGAACTAAATAACGTCCCCTACCAGGTGAGGAACACGCACACGCGCTGCTGCTCACGGAAGCCATTCGGTTGCAGCAATATTTGTTTGTTTTAGGCATCCTATTCTCTTGCTGCCATTAACTGTATCAGTGATAATCAATAGAATTCGCAGTTTCTGTTATTTATTGGCTGCTTGAGTCGAGAAAATTAGTGTCTACACCCGCTTGAATAATTGTGAGCAAATAATAAGCAGGTAATGTAACAAATAGTCGCACCTATATCATTGAGCCATCATTGAGTTACTCAAGCAGCAACGTCTCCATACATCCCATGGCCTGCCAGAGTACTCCAGTGGGTCTTCCTCACTAGGGATACGAAAAGCGTCATATCCCTTCCGCAGGGATTTCACGGAGAAGTCCGTCCAACTCGCTGGAGGCGTCCTGGTTCCTTTTGACATCCTGCGGATTCCTATCGATTTCAGCTTAGTCGAGCTGGTGTCTGCGAAACCCATAACGTGACCGGCCCACCTGATTTGCGACGGCTTGGCTAGTGCGGGAGCGTTTCTGATCTTTAACGTCGTGGAAGCTTGGAATTGGAATTCCGCAGGCCTTCTCTTTCCTACGTGAATCGTGTCATCGCGAGCATCGTTCTCTCGTTTCCACGCTGCGCGACGCGTGTCCATCCTGCTTTCGTATAGCCCAGGTCTCTGAGGCGTATGTTAGGGCAGGAAGAACAGTGGAGTCGAATAGGTGGGCACGGAGAGTCGGACGGTCTTCGTCTTCCTTGCGACTTCTTCGATGCTCTTGAAACCTCCCCAAGCCGCTTGTTTCCTCCTGCTCAGCTCTGGCGCCAGGTCGTTGGCAATAAATACAAACAACTATTGCAATAACTAAATGAGTACAAAACTTGACCACAGAAATGGCTAACTAGGGATATGCAGTTTTAAAGAATTGTCGAAAAAAACTGCTCCAAGAGTGCCCGGAGGCTGGATCATGGCTGAAGTCTCGCTTTTTCTAGAGCCCCTAAAACATGAAGACTCACGAAAAGGAAAAGGAAAATCTTGAAAATTCCGCGTCCTATGTGGATATGGGAAATACAAAATCTGTTGTTAATCTATGTTTATGAAGATTTACGTAAAAACGTTGAAGCGTGGTAGCACAATGCACATAACTGACCTTATGTGAAGTTGTTGGCGCTTATCGTTGGATGACACGTCCAAGGTTTTCCGTTCAAAACGTGTCCTTGTCATCTTTATAAAGGGAGCAGAACGTATAATTTCTCTCGAACGTGCTGATATGTTCGCAGGTCTATGCCCTGGTTTGCATAATCTATGAATTTAAATGCATTTTTTGATATAATGTCGAGGTTATTGTTAGGACTAGTGACAGGTTAGCAAGTATTGCACACTGACACTGTTTTTTGGAAGGATATTGGATGACTCCAGTAAGTTGCATAACGTCCATTTTTCAGGCCTTCAGCGTAAAATCCATCTATTCGGTTTTCCTAATTTCGCTTAACATAAATTCGAAGAGGTTCATCACGCGAGTCTCACTTAGACTCGGCTTTTAACTGCTTCAGAAGGCTTCCTGATGGGAGGCATTCCACAGATCTCGTGGTGAGGAAGAATCCTAACAGCTTCTTGTTCCTGCCAGAAATTTTAGATCCGTTAAAGGAATCGTTACATAAGAACGTTTGTCGCGCGTAGAGAATCAGTCCACACGTGACTGCTGGCAAAAAATGGGTTTCTTATAGAGGCCGCACCAGTTTTCGGTTGCGCCTTCTCCCAAGTGCATGGCAGTAAATAAAAAATCGTTCCTTGACATCCCCAATCAGGAGCTCATATTTCGCTGCTGCCTTTCTGCGCTTATGCACCGAGGCGAGCGTTTTTTGCGAGTTGATCGGATCATGCGATTCGAGCGACTACCAGTTCATACGTTCATTTGCATAAGAATGGCATATGCAGCGCTAGTAGCGACGGATGGCCACCCGGCCCCCGGTGGGGTGACGGTCGACCACCGAGTGCGCTCGTGCTTCTGCTTCCATCGGCGAGTATTCCGAATCAATCGTACAAACACATTTGCCGCATCCGAATCCGCCATTCATCGACATCGGCGCGCCTCCGTTCGCCACCGGGAGATTTTTTCAACGACCGGCCACCCTCGGGTCCCCATCCTGGGCCGCCGATGCAGTCGCATGGCATGACGACCGACCGCAGTGTTGAGGTGGTGTCGCGGCTGATTCGAATGGCCGACACTGAAGACGTGCGCTGTCTCTATCGCTGACAATTCAGAAGGAGTACCCCACAGCTATCGCCTGTCATGTTTGCTTTCTGATAACGCGCCCCATATTCACGCGTTTCTTTTCAGCACTACTACCATTTTATATGTGCTGATCCGGCGATACACATGCCCGGCGTCAGAAGACGTTGTCTCTGTCACCAAAAACTTGACTCCATCGTTTCCCTTGACTTCTTTCCAGTCTCTGTTTGTACATTATCGCTCTCTGAATGGCTTCACTTTCAGGATGGCTCACACCGGGGCTACCGAGTTCATGTGTGAGTTGGACCTTGCTACTTTCATTTTACTTCAGCTTTTTCTCATACTGAACACCATTTTTCGTTGTGTTCAAAAAATGCGCTAATTGTTTGTTGTGCATAAACCGAAGCGATTGCAGCTGGAAGCAGTGTAACTGCCGGAGAAATCCGTGACATTCGTGAGAGGGAGAAGAGAGAGATGCGAGGACTCAACGACCGACTGGCCGCCTACATCGAGCAGGTAGAAGCGCTGACTTCCCACGGCGGTAAAGATAGCGGCAACGTCATCTCCATTTAGGTGCGCTTCTTGGAGGCACAAAATCGCAAACTGAGCCATGATCTGGAAAGGCTGACGAAAGGCAAACATGCTCCTGGAATCCGCATGATGTACGAGAAGGAGATTACGGTAAGGAGAGCTCGATCAGAGATGTAGTGTAATTGAAAGGCTCGGTTGCAAAGTGGTGTAGATTCGCATTTCCTTGCAGCTTGTATAGAATGGGCTTAGCCCAAATGTTCTTTGCACAATAATTGTTGATTAATTTGAACACTTCAGTGGTAGGCAATGTACCTCCTGTATGTTCTAGGCATTTCCAGTCGTTGTCCAAGACGGGTATGTAACGGACATCAAAAATGTCCGAAGATAGCTTACAGTTTGAACTCTCACACTAGAAAGCAAATAAGTAGTACTGTAGCCACTGGCTGTAGTCACTCCTCAAAACCTGGAGAAGTGGAAGGGCTTCTGAAATGGTCTAGAAGGAATATCACTTTTGTACAATTCAGTTTGAAACCGGTCGAAACGGAAACGAAGTTGTGAATGCAAGAAGCAGTTTTCATTGTGAAAAAAGATTGAAATTTGACTATAAGTCGCGAGAAAGGGATCACTGATTATGGTTTCTCTAATAGAATAGCAATAATGAAGGAGAAACGTCGGCGTTAGTCCATCCCTTTTGGGATGCTCTGCACACTCTTTGTGTCTCTAAAACACAAAGAGTGTGCAGAGCATCCGAATATCCCGAGGGCAATTCGACTGTCTACTTGGCCCATGCAATTACTTTCGGTGGGCAGATGTGTTTATTCTTCTAGACAATTCTTGAATCAATTCACGGTCCCGGAGTGGAGAAATTATCTGCCAGTCTTGGCGGGAACCAAACCTTAAATCTTGATTTGGGTAAACTGTGCCAACTCCAGCTGCGTCATACAAGAACACGATGCTCCGTCCAGAAGCTGAATTTTGATCACGGTGAACGAAACCATTACAACTCGTACTAGTCAGGCTATTCCTTTGAAGACCATCTAAAACGTGGTAGTGGGGGCAAGTTTATCATAGCTAGTACAGTACTGAAATGCTCCACGTTCTCTTTTTAATTTTGATCACACAAAATGGAACATTTCGAATGCAGTATTGGTGTTAAGGCCCAACGAAGCCTGCCATGCAATTGGATTGTATAACGATTAAGCCTATGTTATACTTCGGCGACGCGTCGGCGACGCTCTGTTGCGCGGGCTGCTACTCACTGCGTAGCAGCCCACGTAACACTGTCGCCGACGTCGCCGACAACAGCGTCGCCGAAGTATAACATAGGCCTTATTGTAACATTGCGCACTGTAGGTCCACCTACCGTAACCTGGCGATTTTGTACGTTGTGGACGGGTTCTCCAAACACTTACCAAGTGAATGTGTAATTAAAATAGCGCCGAACTATGAAAACCACAACGGCGTGCGAAGCTGAGGCCAGTCAACCAACGAAAGGAAAACCAAAATCCAATAGAATCATTTAAAGTATTTGATGTAGACCGGTTGGAACTAGCAATTTCTATTTTAGCAGTCACAAAACATTATTGCTGAAGCCAAGAAGGATTATGGCAATTTGGAGAAGGAAGTGCGAGGCCTCACCGCCGATCTTACAGACATTCGAAACAGGTAGGAGATTAAGCAGTGGCACCGTCTGGAGTCAATCGTGGACATTTGCATTCAGATTCGATGCCGCTGTGAAGGGTCGCAACTTAGGCGACGAAGACGATCTCATTGTGAAGCTCTGTGATCTGCAGGCGCAGGTGCGTCAATACGATCAATAATTAAAGAAGACAAGAGAGATTGCGCGCTTCAGATTTGCATGACGAAACGACGCAACGCCGTTATTGAGGAGGAATGCAAGCGTATTCGTGGTGAGAATCTCAAACTTAACTCGGATCTCGCCGCTCAGCGCCAGGTAATCTCACTCTTTACTACTCTTTACGTTACTACTTTGAAGTCAAATCCTGTCAAAGTTAAGAGCTCCAGCGTATAGGTCACCACCTTTAGCTTCTCGAGAAGGAGTCGCTGCAGCGCATGAACTACGAACACCAAGCGCAGGCTCTGATCGAGGAATGCAAGATGATCGCCAGCAGCAACAATGTTGTAAGTACTGCTCAGGTAGTAAACGCATAATCACGGCTATGGATTCGTGCTTTCAGAAGCTCGATAAGTACAAGTACCAGGATACGACCGAAGAGAATCGAGCCATCTTCAGGCAGGGCTTGTTGGAGGCGATCGCCGAGATTCGCAAACTCTACGACGAGGTATGTTTCGCGATATCGATTAGTTGTTGGTCAAATGAGGGTTTGCACAATTTAGGCCACATCCAAGTTCCGCAGCGAGATGGAGTCGTGGTACAGCAAGCAGGTGATCGAGATCCGCACTGGAAGCCGCCACACAGGTGACGCCAGCAGTATCAAGGCGAGTTGTTGGAGAATCTCCTAAGGGGGCCTCTTGCCAGGTTAGGAGTGTTTTGACGATGAAGAAGTCCCATTCCTTTCAGGAAAAGGTAAAGACACTCCGAGCTGAACTCACCGAAATGCGCAGCAAGCTGGCAAATCTCGAAGGACGGGTAAGCACTTGAAAAATGTTATTTTTTAACGAATGTACACATGGCGTGAAATTTTGTTCTCTATATACATGCGGTAGTTATTCCCAGTGAGAGAAAATCCTTCGCCTTAAGATCTAAGGAATTGATTGGTGTAGGTATATGTGATGCCTACAAGATCCAGAAGATAAAAAATAGTAATCATGAACAGCCGAGATTGCCCTCATGCAGAATTTCCCTTTTGTTAAAAATGACTTAACTGAAGTAGCTTCTTCCGAAGGTATCGTATCGATCGTTCAGAGAATTGAAGTTGAAAGTTTCCAGTGTAAAGAGGTTATTTTGGTAGGTTGTTTTCATAATAACATTAATAATAGTTTATTAAGAATCATGGAGTGATTTAGAACGTTTTAACCACTTATGTGGAAGGTAGAACGAGGCTGTGACGAGGATAGCTCTGAAATTCCTACCGGGCAACTGCGGGAGAACTTTACCGCGCTTCGCTCAAAAGTATAGTTCTCCTGCGTAGGGTCTGCAGAGAGAGGCTTACTACGCAATTGCACCAATTACTCACCTACGTTGACATCTATCCGCTCTCACCTGCAGTTGACCGCAAGGGGTTTCAAAGCCATCCCGGCTACAGCTGGGTTTCATCATCCAGCATAAGCGCGAGTCTTGTATTCATTCATGCAGAGAAAGCAAATTTTGATGATTTCAACTTTGTATGCAACTGACCCTTATTTCAGTTGAGGTGTCCACGTCGTCTTTTTAAAGATTAACTGAGAAAAATGGGAGAGCCAATTCGCTACTATAGAGCTTTGAGCATCTGGTGAACGTCTACAGCTACAGTATGAAGAGAACAATGAAGTAGAAAAAGAATTTCTGCACTTAACTGTCATCGCTATTCAGAACCACATTCTCGAGAAGCTGATCCAAGACCTCACCTATCAAATCGAGGACGAGAACAGAGTATCGATGGCCCATCTCAGCGAAAAAGACGACGAAATTCGTGCCGTACGAGCTCAGTGCCAAGCGATTACCGTTGAACTAGAGAAACTTATCGTTGAAAAAGTTGTAAGTGATTTTCGGACCATCTCGAGTTGAATCGATATATTGATCTGTATTGAGAAAATCTGATTGATATTCAGAATCTGGATGCCGAGATTAGCAAGTACCGTCAGTTGCTGGAGGGTGAGGAGAACAGAACACACGGACGAGTCATCTCTACAGCTAGCCACTCGCTTGAGCCAGCTACGCAAACCAGTGAGTTTCAGTCCCCTCAAAGAACCATCTTGGAGCGCTTAATCCGTCTAGGATAGCGTTCTCGAATTCGAAACCGCATCAGCAAGATACTATCTTGGAGTTTGTTCACAGTATTTCCGGTTTAGTCGGAAAATTATTTCAAGGTCGGTGGCGCGTTGCAACTAGTTGTATCTGTCGTTGTTAAGAAGGATTCGGTATGCTCTCACATCCTAGAACCGGTGCCTCAGGAATTGGGATAGTCACTCTGCATAACAGGGATCGTTTAAGAAAGCCAAGATAAGATAGTCTGGCAATTTATACTTGGAAAATGTATTAGCTGTTAACGTGAGACTCGCCTGTGGCGGGAGCTCTTACTTTTGCATGAAACATATCTGAATACCCAAGCAAGTTATTTCAGGCGTAAATGTTCGCTCTAGCGCGATGCGTCGCGTGACAGGTGCAAGCCGCTTCGAAGCTCAACGATCAGCCCAGGGAAACGTCTCCATCCTGGTAGGTTTCACCGAACGGAATTCGATACTAGGCGCTAATATGGTCTGCAGGGGAAGAGGAGATCGCTCTAGCCAATCATAAACAATGAAAGTACCGGCCGTACACGCCCCTTTGGGTGTCACGTTCATTTGCTTTCTGATTCGTCTAGTGCATCGCCTTCTACATGTAGGCCGCATTAGCGACTAGTGCCCAAAATTCGTTTTCTCACAACAGCTGGCAAAGTCTTGAGATCGAGACGTAGTGCGTGTCAACGTAGAATGAACTATGCAGAGATGGAATTTAGTGACGTGTAAGGGTAGCCAAATACACCTCCTAGAACCGCAACAGAATTCGCGGCTCTCACCTCCCATTGCGAGCGATTTCTTGGTCGACTGCTTATCCATTAGCTTACACCTTTTCAGGAGGTTGCTGCCGATGGATCGTTCGTCACCATAGAAAACACCTCAGTTTCGCACGACGAACTGATCGGCGATTGGAAGCTTCGCAGCACCGGATCCGGTCGTGACGTCAGCTTCACATTCCCCAAAGATTTCAAGTTGACACCGAAATCGAAAGTGACGGTGAGCATCAAGTCGCCTCCTGTACTGAAGCATCGAAGTCGACTTCTCATTGTTTCAGGTCTACGCCCGTGGAAAAGGTGTCCACGCTCCCCCACACTCACTGGTGTTCGAGGCCGAGGACTCGTTCGCCACCGGTGTTGACGTTCGCACCTACCTCTACAACGAGGAGAACCAGGTAAGTATATGGAAGGAGCGTCGCGGAGCTGTTTTCAGACAAATATACTTTGTTAGAGCCACTTCAGATATAGCTTTGCCTTCCTTCTTCTACAGAGTGCTGTTTGAAGGACATTTATGGCATCTTTTCACGTCAGGAAATTAAGACACGTGCATCCACATTTGTTACATTAAGGACTGAGATTCCTGTCCGTCTCAGTGAAATTTTGCATTGAAATGCAGAGGTGTTCTTGATTTGTACACCTCTAATCAAGCGTGATGCTTTTGAATCAAACTGAACATCTACCAAATTAAAATAAGTTTCTTCACATTAAAATAGAGATTTTCTGAGGCGGTTGGAATTCTTTTTCGCCTAAAGAAAATTTAATACAACTTTCTTTATTTTTTAGTTCATTTGCCCAAATAAATGTTCAGACACGCTGTTTGAAATTTTATAAAAATTTTGTTTTTTAAAGGAAATTACTAACTAAATTTTGTTTTGAGGAACACAAAGGCGGGAATCATTTAGTGTACTAAAAGAAGAGATCGCGCCATGCACTCGACTAGATAGTCGCAGTTTTTATTTTATTGATAGTGTGCATGCTTTTTACTTGAAACATAGGCGCAAGGATACGTGTATTTTTATACCTTTTCCTGTCGTATTATTTTTGTTATCCGTGCTACTCTACGCAAACAGAGTTTTTGCTATAACGTGAAAACGCTCCACCCTCTTGTTGACGGTATCTGAACTAAACTAGTGGAAAAAAAGAGGAAATGAAGAGAAGAAAGGAAGAGGAAATGATTCTCGTGTGTGCAGCTTCAAGACGTCATCGATTGGGAAGGCGATTTTGAGTTTTACGGTGTTTTCCCTAGCGTCCTTGCTGTGATGCTGTTCATATGGTCCCAATATTGATGGAGGGGAACCTTCATCATCTTCACCTAATCTGTTGTGATTCAGTGTAGAAACTGTTTTCAAGGGTACTGTATTAGCTGCGTTTGGAGAGATCCGCATTAATGACGTGTCTTCAGGAGCGAGCCTCGATCGTCCAACGCTCGGCTGGCTTCTGATCGCTCACCAGTGCCTCTTCGCCATACATACCGTGCTCTGCTCAATTTGCCTAACGCTTCAAAGAGAGTTACTACAGTATACTCCACGTCTGCAACATATCGAACACACGTCATCATACCCTTGCTTGAGTGTAGCTTTTCAACGTATCGCTGTGTAGCCGTTGTATAAACCATTGATGCCAAACTCATCTGTTACTGCCGAGAGTTCACCGTGATGCGTCGCCACTTCAGTCGCTTCAGGTGTTGTAGTGTATCGCGCGCACTGCACCGCCGTCATGTTCACCATCTGGTAAACTCACCCGAACACCGCAATCATCTACCTGCCCCAGATCACCGCCGCACCTGTGTTCTGCCATGAATACCCTCATCTCGTGGATTTTCTGACTATCCTCTCACGTCTGAGGAGTTGGAATTTGCTTTGCTATTGTTGGACGAATGCCAACTAGTATTGCTTCATATTCCGCGTTCCATATGTCAGCCACTTTACTCGCACTAGTCAAACTGCCCTGGTTAATGTCTTAAGTCGCCGATTAGATTTCAATAAAGTTGTGCCTTAAACATGTCTTTGTACAAGTAATCGTAGCTAGTCATATTTAGTTGTCGGTTGTTGTAGTTATAGCTTTTTGTTTCGGTTCTGTTGTGTAATTCTTCCAAATGTCAACGCCCTAAAGAATTCGGCTGAGAGATTTGGGCAGTAGAATCTTCCAGCTTTTCCCAATTGCTGCAATTATTAGGATATTGCAGAAGTTCTCGTCATTTTCATGACACCACATTTTTTTAATTTTACAAAAAAGGCGAAACACGTCAATAAACGAAGTAACCGCCATCACTCTTCTCCACCTTTCAGGCAGACTCCTGATCCCGTCAGCCTAGAACTTTTCTGGCTTTGATTCGAAAAAGCCAGCCAGCCAGCGTTCTATGTCGTCCTCGTCATCGAACGTTTTTCCTTGCATGGCACTGGAGAGAAACAGGAAAAGGTGGTACTCTGTTGGTGCAATTTCTGGGCTGTACGTGCAACAATCGGATTGTGCCGTGATTCGGACGCTTTTCTGCAATATTGCCGGCCAGTCTATCCAGAGTTTCGCTACGGGCTAGCAGCTCGTAGTAGATGACAACCTTGTAATCCCACCAAACAGAAAGCATGATCTTCGCGGGTGAGGACCCTCCTTTGGCTGTGGCTCAGGCTGCTCACCCTTGTCAACCCAGTGTCTGTTCCTCTTGATGTTGACGTGCAGGCACCACTTCTCATCACCTGTGATGATGTACTTCAGCCAACTATCTGTGAGCTTGTACGAGAGCAATTGAATGGCCACCTCAGCACGCCGCTGGCGGTCACGTTCGGCGAGGTCATGGGGAACCCACTGTGCCAACTTGCGCACCTTACCCAGTTGATGTAGGTGCCTGGCGATGGTGGCATAGTGCACACCCAATTCCTGCGCAAGTTCACGAGTAGTCCGCCGTGGGTCCGATTCCACCAGCTGCAGCTGTGTGCAGTTGGTCATTGTCGAAATCGGATTCACGTCCTGACCTGAGCGGATCCTGAAGGTTAAACTCACCTTTGTGGAAGCGTGCGAACCATTCTCGTGCAATGCGATCGGTCACTGTGCCTTCCCCAAATACACCATTGATGCGACGACAGGAAGCGGCTGCTGACTCACCAGATCTGAATTCATACAATAAGAGACCTCGGATGTATTCCTTTGAAAGCTCCATTTTTCTAGAAGGAGTTACGCGAGAGTGAGTAGCTAGCAATAATAGTAAACTTCTACATACCTGATCTCTTTATGTGAACAAAAGATAGGTTGCTACAAGGTAGCGTTAGTGGGAAAAAAGCACATTCAAAAAATGGCGGGAACTTTCGCAACAACCGAATGGTAAGCAGCAACATATTTTCCATTATTAAATGTTTCCATGGGCGTGTGTAGCTCAGTCGGAAGAGATGCCGGATACACCCAATACCAGGCTCCTGGTTCAGATTTCCTGCCCAGGCCAACAAAACCTTCCATCCCTCCGGGGTCGTTGAATTGATACCAGACTTGTCTGAAAAGCATAGAGCGCTGACATGTTCATGGGTTGAATAACGCCGTCCTTTATCCTGTATCATTTAAATGCCTATATCAAAAACCAGTTGTTCATTCGGTCCTGTACTTATGCTCTAAAATTGGAATTTGAAAAACTGTAAATAGTGAACTGCAATTTTCTTTTCTTGAATGACCGGATCATGAGAAGCAAGTGATCAGACCCCTGATGAAACTAGTAGCCTAAAATAAGCGCACTATAACTCAACAGGTGCTTGCCGAAGGCCTGCCTTTGATATTTTCTTATACCATAGCACCTACATGATTTATCGGTGATGTAATGTAAAGTACCTTCATTTACCTCCACTTAAGCCAGTTGCTGATGCGCAACCGGGAGCAATCTTTCGAAATCTTGTTTTTAAAATTTCTATTCCGTGGCATGTGTCATAATTATGAGCCCTACAAGGAACATCTTGTTGTAAGTTTCTCAAAATTTTCACAAATTTTCTTGCAACTAACACCGTCCGGTGGGGAACCATGACAACGATCTGTATGGAAGCATCATCTCTTACCAGCTATTACTCTTAAAATGCATAGCAAGGGATTTTGCCTTTCTGATAATCACAGTATTACTTAAAAGAGAGCAACTGTTCCTGGATGAAAAACTGTAGAATAACGAGTTGGTGGTGAGCGCCTCCAGCACAAGCCTTCTTATGACCTCACAGACCCCAATGTATCAACTGCTGAACAGTTGACTACTATGAAAGCTTCTCAAGATACCTGTAGTCGTGAGTAGTCGAATACATAGACTAAGGATTTCTAAATGCTTACCCAGACCCTCTCTCTCTGTAAACCTGAACATTCTACTCGTTTAGAAGTGGAGGAAATTTCTGGAGAAGCAGACATGGTACAAGTCATCATTTTATAACTCACGAGTAGGTCATTTCTTCATTTACAGTGGGCGCGTGAAAGCGCAGTCGGTGGAGGAGCCCGGCTGTTGCGCACCCGATTCCAGGTTCGGATTTCCTTCCCGGACTAACCAAGCCTTTCATCCCTCCGGGGTCGATGAATTGCTACCAAAATTAATTGGAAATTATAAAACAAAAAGCACTGACTTGTCCATGGACTGGCCACCGCAAGCTCTATCCAATCTTGCATTGGTCGAATATGCATTGAAACGCCGTCCTCGATTCCTTATCATATTACGCCTCTTCTGCGGTGTGCGCGGGACGAAAAATTGAAGTTTTTACTTCGCTCCGTTTGATAGGTATCCAATCTGTGATTAGACTAAAGTCTAATCACAGATTGGATACCTATCAAAGTTCTTTTTAAACAGGCTTTCCAGAATTCATTCTGGCTTCCAGATTTCACTTCTATCGTGCTAATAATAGGGCACTGTACTGCTATGCTAAATCCTAAGTAGCAGGAACCTAGTGTAAGAGACACGCGACTCATTCAGCCTTCGTTGACGTATGTACATAGCTTCCCAGTGCTCCTTAGAGGAATGTTTTGAGTCTGGAATAAATCCCATTGTGTTTCAGCTATTACGCAAACAACTTATATGTAGGACCAACCGAGAAACTTTTAAACTTCTGCCTGTGTGGGTACGGCAAGCTAAAATGGCCAACGTGGAACACACGCCTCTTTTTTGGCTTCTCTACCTTTGGGTAATCCATACTTTTGGGTATAAAGATTATTTACAAATGTGCTCTACACCTCTCTGATTTCTTTCTTTCGCTCGAAAAGCTCAACGATCTTCTAAATAAAGTTAGATTTTTTGCAGCTCATAAAACTGCAATCGTTGTTCTTTTGCATGATATTAAATATGCCGAACAGCAATTTAGCTTTCTTGGAGAATCCTTATCGTTCCGAGCTTTTAGTTTTCATATAAAATCCTTGCTATTGGTCACAGAGCAAGGTCCGCTCTCAAACATTCGTTTAATGGGGTGAGACAACAATTTTGTGGCTGGACCACGGCATCGTAAATGATGCTCAAGAGAAATCAAGAAAGAGGCTGGCGTTGGAGAGCAGTAAAATATTAACGTTGAGGCTGTCGCTCACATCGGGGGACGCTGAAAATGTTTCATTTTGCTACTTGGATGATAGGTCATAACTTTCGACCTTCGAACCTTTGATTAGGCATAAAAGGATTTCTTGTCAAGTTAAATTCTCTGAGTCATTTATTTTTGAATGGCTACTACTTTATTAGACCAAGCACAAAGTTCCTGCAGTTTTCGTCTCTCACGTTAGATTATCACATCTCTGGCCACAGGTAGTCGTGGCTGTCTCAAATGACGAATATGGCAGCTAATCAGCTTGGCGTACCACCGTTGACGAAATCTGAAAAAATATCCACTTGTGAGTATCTAGTCTGCTAGAGCTTTGAAACTATGTACAGTCCCCTCCCGTCATAACGCCTCCGGATAAGACGCGACTCTCGATATAGGGAATATTTTCTCCGGCCCCGGCCAGCTTACAATACCGCCCGCGTCGCGCGGTCAAAAAGACGGTTTGCGACGGAAAAATCCGTCGCAAACCGTCGCATGCTCATAACTCCTGTAATTTTGAGTTATTTCAGAAACAGTTGGAAACATTCGATTCGTCTCCTCGAGATCTATAAAACCATATATAAAACTTTACCACGCCACCGCGTTTTCGCTGTGTGTGGCCTAAAAAAACTGCAGCAGGCTTTTGCGATTGGAGCACCTTATTTTCCAGGACGTGTAGTGTTCTCAAGCATGGCGTGCGTTGTCAGTGCTCTGTGATGCCTGGAATGTTCCGAGAGTGCGCCGTGCACAATACATAAAGGATCGAACCTATCAATCGAATGGGCGGAAGCATGCCCACTGGGTTTCTATCTTCATTTAACGGAAAATGTAGAGCCTTCAAGACTATCTTGCACCGTTTTGAAAATTTTATATGAAATTCCCGGCCGTCCTACTTAGGATTTACTGCGGGCAGTCCGACGAGCCTTAGGAGTGTGTAGTACACACAATGCACGTAGGATCGAGCCTATCAATCGAGTGAGCGGAGGTGGTTCAAATGTCGTGCTAACCAGCAACGCCTACCCTCTTTAGGTGCTTTAGTGCACACACTGACAGCAGCTTATACAAATGAAGAGGTTTTAAGAAGCGAGAAGAGAGAGTGCGCCGTGCAAAATGAATATACGATAGGACCGTTTGAAATTAGATTCGATTAGAAATTTCAGCCAGCCCTACTCAGAAATTGCTGTATTCCGTTCCTGCAAGACTTTAGAGTACGCTGTGAACAATGCATATAGTATAGAACCTATCAATGCAGTGGGGCGACCGCTCGCAAATGCACACGCGGGCGAGTTCGTAGCTTCAATAACTCTATCAAGATCAAATCGTTTCGGCTGCAACTCGAAGACTTTGTATAGGCAGTACAAGGTTCTTGACGTGTTCTAAAGCAGAACGGTGTAGCTCATGAATGGACTAAATTACAGCGCTCCGAAAGTGCAGGTGAGGCTTGTGCGACCCAATTTTTTCCGATTTCGGTCGACCACTGCGCGAAGACACGGCGAGCCAAGGGCATGCAAATGCGTAGGACCCTAAGGTGCTTTAAGACGATATGTTCGCAACTCCCCAGCTGCCTAAACTGTTTTAGCCCCATCTGCCATTTTTGGGCGGCGGACTTTGCGATTGAAGTTTCCTGCTCTTTTACTCGCCCATATTTGGGTTTTCGACACTCCCAATAACACTATTTTGCTCATCACGAAAAGCTCTATCGAATGGTGTCACTCTCGACCAATTTCAACGAAATCAGTTTTTTTTTTTTGACAATTTCCCTTCGAGGACGTGGGCGCCACTGGCCAAGCCGGTGCGGACGATGACGTCATCGAAAACCGATATTTTCGAAATTGGTCAATTTACCTTGTGCAAACTCCTTCCAAAATCATCTAGGCGGTTATTTGGGGAGCTGATTACGCATCCGACGTCCGTTTTTGAAAATTCCACCGATTTCAGTAGGTTGCTTCTCGTTTGAGGGTGGTCGCGTCAGGACCACCGATCACCCTCAGTTATCGGTATGGGCGGTCTCCTGGCGTAAGCGTCTGAACGAACTTCGGCGGCGTGTTCGGCACCCCGAATAAGTCCCCGCTCCTATGCGAAGTTTGAGCAAAATCGGTGAACCTGACCCGACCACCTCCAATTATCCTGAAAAATATCCAAAACCTACCGAAATCGGCGAAATTTTCAAAAACGGACGTCGAGTTCGTAATCAGTGCCCCAAATAACTCCTAGATGATTTTGGACGAGAAAATTTGGCCAATTTCGAAAATATCGACTTTCGATGACATCATCGTCCGCGCAGGCTCGGCCTGGAGCGTCCCCGTCCTCGATGGGAAATTGTCAAAAAATCGATGTTTCCAAAATCGGTCAAAATTAGAACCGTTCGATAGCGCTTTCCATGTCGAACAGAACGGTAGAACTGCGAGTGTCGAACAGTCAAACCTGGACGAATAATGGCGCAGGAAACTTCAACACTAAAACTCCGCCGCCCTAAAATGGCAGCTGGTGCTAAGGCAGTTTAATCAGCTAAGGAGTTGCAAGCATGCCATCGTAAAGAACCTTAAGCGTTCTGATCGCCTGTGCATCTGCAGGCTATTAGCTCTCTTCGTCTTCCCGCAGGGGTCGACTGAATTTGGAAAAAATCGTGCCACGCAAGGCTAACCTGCATTTTCGTACCGCTGTAACTTTGTCCAATCATAAGCTACATCACTGCATTTTAGAGCTGTACTAGAACATTTTGCTGCCTACAAAACCTACAAGCTGCAACCGGAAAGGTTCGCAAATGAGAAAGTTATTGCGCTCAGAACACGCCCGCGCGTGCAATTTAGCACAACAACGGTCGATGTTCTCCTCGCTCTTACTCTCTCATAATACAGTTCTCTCAACTCTTGATAACATAATTCAATTCAGCATAAAAAGCTCTATCGAACGATATCAAGCATGGCCCATTTCGAAAACGTCGGTTTTCGATGACGTCATCGTCCGTCTGCCGCGGCCTCGATACGAAACTGTCAAGAAATCGATGTTTCCAAAAATCGGTCGAAATTGGTATCGTTCGAGAGCGCTTTTCATGCTGAACAGAATGGTGCCATTGCTCCCGTCCAAACTCACATCTGGGCGAGTAAGAGCGCAATAAACTCCAACCGCTATCTTCCGCCGCTTTAAACTGGCAGCTGAGGCTAAGACAGTTTAGGAAGCTGAGGAGTTCTAAGCTCGTCGTAGTGAAGCACCTTAAGCTCCCTGTTTGTCTGCGCGTTTCAAGGCTGTTTGCTCGTCGGATCTTCCCACAGTGGTTCATCGAAATCGGAAAAAAATGCGTCACACAAGCCTCACCTGCATTTTCGCACCCAGTAACATTACCTCTTCCTAAGCTAAACTGTTTTACTTTAGTGTACTACTAGATCATTTTACTGCCTGCAAGACCCCCGAGTTGCAGCCGAAACGATTTGAACTCGAAAGAGTTATTGCGCTTCGAACACGCTCGCGCGTGTAATCTATATGCATTGACGCACTCTAAAGGCTAGCTGGACAGCATTAGAGCAATCCCTTATAGGGCTGCTGGAAATTTATGATAGAATTCTCCAAACGCTCACTCTACCAGTTGTCGAACCCACTCGATTGACAGGTTCATCTCTACACGCATTGCACACGGTGCATAAGTCTCGCCGGGACAGATTGAAGCAACTCCCAAGTAGGGCGTCTGGAAATTTCTGAAAAATTTCTCTAAACGTTTCGAAATATTCTTAAAGGCTTTTCATTTTCCAGTAAGTGAAGATAGAAGCCCAGTGGGCATGCTTCCGCCCATTCGATTGATAGGTTCGACCCTATATGCATTTTGCACGGCGCACTCTCACAACATTCCAGGCATGACAGAACGCTGACGACGTACGCCATGCTTGAAATACTCCGAAAACACTGCACGTCCTGGAAAATAAGGTACTCCAATCGCAAAAGCATGCTGCAGTTATTCTTTTAGGCCACCCACAGCGAAAACGCCGTGGCCTGGTAAAGTTTTATACATGGTTTTATAGATCTCGAGGAGACGAATCGAATGTTTCCAACTGTTTCTGAAATAACTCAAAATTAAAGGAGTTATGAGCATGCGACGGTTTGCGACGGATTTTTCCGTCGCAAACCGTCTTTTTGACCGCGCGACGCGGGCGGTATTGTACCTTTACGCCAATACAAATCAACTCCGCTTAAGACGTGATACAACGCTACTCTTGTTATATCGCGGTTTTGGGAGGAACCCTGCGTCCAAAACGACTCCCGTTATAACGCGGATTTTTTCCGATCCCTTCAAACGCGTTATAACGAGAAGGGACTGTATTTCTTCTTTGAGTTGTTCCTCAAAGACTTTACCAGCGAGGGTCACCAGATCGTAGTGTCACTCTGAGATGAGATGCACATCACTAGATGTCGCTTCCAACACTGATGCTATATATGTGTTCCATATCTGCTACGGGTATTAGGAAGCGGAAGCTCCCTAATACCCATAGCAGATATGGAACACGTATAAGGCGGTCAGCGATGCTGACAAAGCTGAACTGCTGACAGAAGTATTTAGCAGGATTTTCGTCCGTGATGAGCCAAACCTTCCTGAATTCAAGTCGAGAATAGACATTTCAATGACTTCTGCCCCGTGGTTCGATGAAGTTGATGTTTATGCTTTATTGCATAATTGGCCCTCTTCTTACTCAGTCTCACCTGATCATATCCCACTTCAGTTTATCAAGGAGATTGCTCAAATTATAGCTAGGCCTTTAACGTACATCTTCAACCAATCGATGATGCTTTCAGAAATACCCAAGCGTTGGAAACACTCATATGTAACACCAATTCTTAAAAGAAAGCCTGCGAATGTCCCTAAAAATTTTAGGCCGGTTAGTATTACATCGTTGTTTTGTAGATTATTTGAAAAGATCGTCAAGGTTCATGTGTGGAAATTCCTAAAGGTTTCCCACATTATTCCCAGGTGCCAGCATGGTTTTGTAAAAGGAAGGTCGACAGAAACCAACCTTCTGGAGTGCTTGAATGACTGGACAAAGGCCCTCGATGAGAAAAAAAGCTGTGATGTGATATACTTCGATTTTTCGAAGGCGTTCGATCGGGTGAACCATTCAAAACTCATTTTTAAGCTTGAAAAGTTGGGATTCCACCCAAAGCTTATAAGTTGGTTTAAGGAATTCATTAGTGGAAGAACCTTCCAGGTTAGAGTTAACCAGTCGTTTTCTGGGGTCAAGGAAGTCTTGAGCGGTGTCCCGCAAGGAGGGGTTCTTTCCCCAGTCCTATTCGCTATTTACACTGCTGATTTAGTTCAGAAAGTCCAAGAGGTTGGTATCAAGTGCATGCAATATGCAGATGACTTTAATATTTACGGAGAGCTTAGTCAATCTGAAAATCTTCAAATAGCTATAGATGTAGTGGCTCAATGGGCCAATGAGTGGGCCCTACCCCTCGCTCCGGAAAAGACTTTACACATGAGAATAGGAGGGTCTGAATGCTCAACAAGGTATACAGTGCATGATACCATTATACCTCACGTGGAAAGTGTTGTTGATTTATGTAGGTTTCGCTTATAATAGCAAATTAGACTTTTCTGAACATTACAAAGTTATTTGTGGAAGGGCCAATGCACGTACCTATCAGCTTTTTAAGGGATTGACCACAAAAAATAAGGAGACTTTGGCTAAAGCATACAACATATACATATATAGGACCACCGGTGGAGTGTGGAACTACCGTCTTTGCCCCACACAAGGTGAAGGATATAGAGGCTATAGAAAAAGTGCAAAACAACTTTTCGCGTAAGGTGATCATCCGTTATGGAGGATTTTTGTACTCCAGAATACCAAAATCCAAAATCAGAAATAGTTTTTTGGGACTACACTCACTCCAGTCAAGAAGGAAGTTAAGAGATGTCTGCATAGTGTTTAAAATCATTTCGGGAATCTGTGATGTCGACAAATCAGCATTTTACAGCCTTGCTTCATCGCGGACGCGACGAGGTAAAGTAAGAATAGTTTACTCAAAACCTAAGAGCAGCATTAAATCTCACACCTTCACGGTGCGAGCTGGCTCCGCCTATGTTAATCTAAGGACCGAACTCGATCCACTGCCAATGAACTTTTGGTCTTTCAAGCGTATGGCGTCTAATACTGTTTTGTCATCTTAGTCGCACTCAGAATTGTTACTTGATAACGAAGCGAATTTGGAATGTATGTTGTTGCTAATTGATGTTATCTCACGTCTGTCTTATACAGCGTAATAAATTGATTGATTGATTGATTAGCGGATGTGCATACCAAAACGTATCTTGAGCTTCCAACATAAATGAAACAATTATCAAACATCGTGGTCAAAAGAGTTCAGAGACAACAAAGCTCCTGAAAGTAGGTAGCAAAAGGATCAAAACCTAGCACGAAGAGGGAGCGAAACTTTGAAAGAAGATGAGAGGTAAGCGGGTAAAGTAGGGCACAAAGGCGAAGATCTCACGGGGCTCAGACAATGAAATTCACTATGTCAGACGGCCCTGCCGACCAAAAGGGTAGGAACCTCTTCACTTTCAAAAGGAAGGCACACTGGCATCAACTTTTCATGTTCTACCCTCAGATTCTGACCATGGCCTCACCTATAGCAAATGAACATGCATCCAAGGTTTGACAGTTCTTCACAGCGGTAAACAACTAAACAACAAAAATGAGCGGTAAACAACTAAACAACAAAAATTATCCTTTTTGTTACGCACATACTTTACGATATGCAAGGAATCTTAATTCTGTACAATTTTCATGAATTTTCATGAACGCTCCTTTGTTTTGATTACTCTTTAGCTTTGTTGCGCTTGAACGATGTTTTGACAACGGTTTGTCCCTTTTCAAGTGAACTAAGACTAATGATAAGGTTTTTCCTATTATCACTCAGCTCGGCATTTGGCGACTCGGCTACCCTCAGAATCATAGTCGTCAAATGCCGCGAATGCAAAAGCGATTTTCCTTTGTAGCACTCTCCTTGATAATAATAAATAAAATGAAGAGTAAAAACACAATTATATGAAGCTGCTACTGTATAGTCTAAGAATCAGTTTACAGCAGAGTGACGTTTGATACTGGCTCTCTAAAATAACATATCTGAGCTATGCTCCTTATTAGATGTGTCAGTTCGACTTTTCTCTCTGCTGCACCCATTACTAACAAGAGCAAGAGTTTTATTGCTCAACTAATTGAAATATGTAGATGCCAATGGAGCTCTCGATTCTTCCGTTTCCCTCACACGCACCTTTTGTGCTCTTGAAAGATAAAAACCTGCCTACAGCAACATTCAAGTAAAGCTGTCACAAGGAAGTGAAAATCCATTTTTGATAACTACACTGTGTAGGCTTCGGCTTAGGACAAACTACGTCGAGTGTTACACAGGTAATGCTGTGTTGCGGAAACGTTAGACCACAGCTGTACTACACGAAGACAATGATCAGAAGAACAACAGTTTCTATTCATGCTCAATAGAACGAACATCCCAGAATGCGCGAATGACCTAGTGCCGAAGGTCAGGGGGCGACGAGCGGTTTGGGGTGCTTTCCAAATGATCTCAAAAGGTAGTGAAGAAGAGGAAGAACGTCCGGCTACGTGCCCAGCTATTCGAATCCGCTTTGCTTCCTGCATTAAAACACGCCTTAGAAACTGACCCCTTCGAAAGCCAAATGAGTACGCGAGCAGTATCGCAAGCAAGAAATCAAAAAGATGGTTTTGGTAGTGACGCAATTCTCGCATGTCAGTGAAGACATTGTTTCCGCAGTTCCTCTACGCGCGAGGATCAAAGACGCTGTCGCATTGAGCAAGTCATCAAAAATAGGTGGGCCGGCTAAGTAATGCGTTTCGGAGACACCCTGGGATGAAGGCCGTAGCCGACTGACTTTACAAGAATTCAAAAGAACGCCAGTGAGCCCGCTAAAGCACTAGCCAGACTTCATGAAAACACCGTCAACGAAAAATATGAATCTGAGGAGAATCCATTGGTCTACTCACGCGACACAGTCAAATGGAGATCTTGGAGCTCATAAGGTTCATTCAGTATGTTTCGCTAATGCTCCTTGAACATGCCTCAATTCGCCGCTTCCACGGAATGCCAAAACACTATTGCATCACAGCTCGAATTGCAGGGTCGTTGAAATAATGCGACACTACTCTAACTGGTGAAGGTGTGTACCAAAAAATTCCTCATTCATCTCCGAAAGTTACTTCCTGACTTCAAGTTTCCTCACAAAGTCAAGGTTTGAGAGAGACGGTGACTAGCTACAAGGGTGTTTAAGCCTTATTCTCTTGACTTATCAACCTGCGCTCATTTTCCATCTTCGATCTTTTGAAGTTCTACAATACTTGGTTCCCGAACTAAACCGCTGCGCTTACGACAAGAGACGAATTTCACACTGTTCACTGATGCTCAACGTGATTGCTCGTCCGACGCGCGTAGAGAAGTATCTTCGAGCTTGTCAGTGGGTATAAAAGGCGTGCTATCTGTAGCAGTCTTCATGTGAATGTTATGAAAGTTTTCGTAATCTTGACCTGTTAAAACAGCCTCACCCGGTTTATCAGGCTTTGCTGGCAGTTTTGTTTAAGCAAGCCGATGTGAAACGGCCTGATAGAAGCATTGACATTAGAAAAGAGGTTACGACGTGTTTCAATCGGAGGTGATAAGCGTTTCGGCGCCGCACGCCATGAACTTAAAAACCGACTGTGACCTTCAATGCATCATGGATGCCTCACTAGGAACTCCTGGAGTAGTGAAACTACCATAGTACAGAGCTATTCTTCCATCCTCTCTGCAGTCTAATTCGCTCAATTCGAAAGAGAAGCATCCTTCATATCTCCAAGCACTAGCTTCTTTGTTGGGATGAATGAATATTTCTCTAATTTACCATATTAGGCGAAGTCCATGTGATTACCATAAACTTCCACATCAAAAAGAGCATTCTAATGACGCGCGGAATAGTGCGCAGAAATGTTGTGAATATTTTTGAAATTTGCCTCAAGATTCTAAGATTACAAGGCCTAATAAAAGGGCTGTGACGAGCACCTCCCTGACTATGTGATCTATGGAGCAGCGAAATCGCGCTCCTTTGCATAAGTGATTCGATTGTTCTTCATCAGCGCGAGATGAAACGTTCAATTCCTTGAGGACGGAGATCATTTTCTTGTAAATTTCCTGATTACAAATTGAATTTAATGTATAGAATGAAGTTTTCCATCTGATACGGACGCCGGCCTTTCTAGACATGGATTCATTTGAATTCAACAAATTAAAGTTTTCACACATCAAAATCCAGCCAACATGCTACAAATCTCGATTGATCCTTAATTAAGTTGGGCTTCAGCTAGTTATTGATAGGTCGAGTTGTAGAGTAATTTGCGCTTCGTGGGCTAGACCAGCACAATATATGTAGGCGTAGCCTCGAGTAACAATACCTACCCTTTGAAACAGTTGTTTAAACGTAAATCTTACCTTCACTCAGCCACCTGCTCTGGCCTTCTCACCCTACGGTACGTTTACCTTACAGCCAAGATTGATGAATTTAGGCCTAGAAGTAAGCATACACTGTCTCTTGCTTATCAAAGTTGAAATGACTGAAGGAGCCCGTACCATCTTTTTGTGGTAATCTGATAACCAACTAAGAACGCATCTAGCCATTTATCTGGTGACACTGAGCAGTAGCTGGTCTTTCAGGCACGCTAATCTTAGAATCACTCGACCACATATACGGTTTTTCAATGACAGGAAAATACCCTGAAGTGGTTGGTAGTCACTTACGAAAGCTAGCCCTTACGATACGCATAAAACGAGATTAATTTTACTTTTTCCAGAGAAACCAAGACCCCCAGGATATAGGATAGAACTTGTAATTACTTCATCAACTCTAGTATTAACTATAAAGTTCCACCCCATTTAGAAGAGTCGTTCTATTTTTAAATTTGAGCATGTTGCTATCTGTTCTTAAGCTTCCTTCTGAATGATTATCTACACAAGAAGACAAAAACCTACGGGAAGGCGACGAATGTATCTTCATTCTGTAAAAGATGTACACTACATATTCATCAGGTTTTAGATTTTAGATATCGTCATGAAGCTTATCCGTCCTATCAAGGTGTCACACCCCTCTTGGGAGGAGCACGCAAAGCATACATACATTAGTGTCAACTAAAACCAATGAAGCCACACAGTAATTCTTGATTTGGTGCATGTTGATTATATATGCATTCCCGATCACTTGATTTTGAACTAAAGGAGAACTGTATATATGATTCTGCCTAGAAATTCTGGTACTAATGATTTATTCATTCTCACCGTCCACTCCGTTGCAAGTCTGACACTGAGGAGCTACCAAAACAGTTGCAGAATATGAGCAGGTAGCACAAAAAAGAAACAACCCACAGCGAAGAGTGGTAGATGCCATCCAACAAGAAAGGTCGTGAAAGGTGGTTCCTCCCGAAGAAAAGTTGAGAGCAACGCCGTTTCAATAGGAAAAAACGGCATAGATGTGGGATGATACTAACTATATAAAAATACTTTTTTGAGAAACTACGACGAATCCTTACTTGGAATTCATACTTTGTGCACAAACGCTGAGTTATCAAGGCCAAGCAGATTTGCCATCATGAGCTGCTCCAGAAACTTCATCGACATTATGCAGTTTGGTTGGCACATGTAGGCATCAATGGCAAATACTTATTTATTTATTTATTTATTTATTTATTTATTTATTTATTTATTTATTTATATGAATACGACTACGATGACGTGCAAAACACAAGGATAATTAAGAAGGAAAAACAGTAAAACAAACTGCAGATTGAACAAAAACCTATAAAAGGTAGGCGAGAAGGCAGGAAAAAAGAACAGATATGAGAAATAGTCAAAGATGATGATAAAGGCACTTCATGGAAGCAGTACTTCAACTACCCAAGCACAGCAATTACATAAGGAAAATGGGCAAAAATGGAAATATGCGGAATATTGAGACATAAAAAGCGCGATTAACGTGGAAATTCATAATAGAACGTGTAAAACTATAAATCTATTGCGCTATTCTTGGGATTTACAAACAGACATTTTTCTGAATTTTTCATTATGATTGTCATACACTTCCTCTGGTTTATATTTGTAGCGTGCCTTGTGGGATTTTCGCTTTCCCACCATTTGTAAACATCGAATATCTGCAACAATGCATAGATTGGGCACTTTTAACTGTGCTCCTGGTTAAGCAGCATACCGTTCTGGGCGTAACATCATATTTTCCCGATTCAGGAAGCAGTTAACTGTAACAGACTAGAATACTATGATGTCTTCAGGCGACTATAGCAACTTTCTAGATGCTCAAAAGCCTTGAATATTTGGTTCCACCACATGTTTGAAACTATACAGCGCTTACGATACGCGACATATAACTGAGCTCTGAAAGAGCATTCCGTTTTCGGTAGAAGAACAAAAAATGAAGGCAGCAAATAAGTTGCATTAGTTCCGGGTTGCTGATACAGCAACCATATCATCTCTACGAGCGATTGGAATCATTGTTAGGCAGCACCACAGTGTTGGAAAATGCCTCCTTTCCAGGTTTTCGAAAGCAAAATGGATTCCGTCAAGTTTGCTTTCGAATGTACCCAGCAATCTCGACCCAAATGCTTGGTGATGCCCTTATTAGAGAGATAGCAGCAGGAGATTAGAGGTGTCTTCATAGGCAAGAAATAGGCAAAAATAAAGTTGCAGCTCTATCCTGTTTTGGGCCACAAGAAGCAGACAAGGTAACTAACTGGAATAAAAACTACGGGTTATTAATACCAGACTTACAACGACGTAAAAACTGAAAACATGTGCGTTCCATACGTTGAATGCTTCGAGAAAAAATTATTTTGAACACAACTGACGAAGATTGTGATGTATGTACCGGCTTAGAAAGAGTTTAGAAAACCTTGCAAGTAAATCAAATGAGGGCCTAACAGCGAATATGAGTTGATTAGAATAACTGTTTATAGAAGTCTCCTTAAAAGTCAAGTAAAGCTTGGAGCTTTAATGCGATTTTCCCGAGTTTTCGTAATGTGTTTCAAGCGATGGATAAGAAAATAGGACACACACGACGGAAGCGAACAAGACGAGAAGAGATGCAGAGGCTAAATCAAAGAACTATGTGGCTTTCGCATCGTATTCGTAAGTTTTTATCTGGGAAGGGGGGGGGGGAATTTTATCTGTAAGGCTGAGGTTTTCAATTGGCTACGACTTACTTCACACCTCCGTTATCTGAAGAGACAAATTCCATGCTTCCGATGACTACAGATGGGTCTTCTTCTTCTCCTAAGCGTTTAGTCCGGCGCAGTCGCAGGGTCCGCTGTTCTTGTGATCTGTCGCCACCTCATCCTATCAAGGGCGTCATCTGCCGTGGCGCCGACTTCGGCAAGATCTCTCTTGATGACGTCCTTCCATCTTTTCCTTGGGGCTCCTCTCGGACGCTTTCCGGGTGCCTCGAAATCTAGGGCCAACCTTGCGGAGTGATCCTCTGGTCTTCTGAGGACGTGTCCATACCACCTCAGCCGCTGCTCTCTCATCTTCAGCTGAATCGGGGCTGTCTTCATCACTGCCCTAACATCCTCGTTTCTCACCCTGTTCCGATGGGTCCATCCACATGCCCACCTCAGCATCCTCATCTCCGCCGCGTGCAGTTGCCGCTCCTGCGCCTTACCCAGGGCCCAGCACTCACTGCCGTAGAGGAGGGCAGGTCTCACAACTGTTCTATAGAGCTTGCCTTTGAGCGTCCTGGAGCATCTACGGTCGCAGAGGATCCCTGTGGACTCCTTCCACTTGAGCCAGGCTGCGTTTATCCGTTCCCTGACCGCCTGGTCCACACTTCCTTCCTCGGATAGGTCACTTCCGAGGTAGCGGAATTCTTCCACCTTCTCGATCGTTTCCTCTTGGCAGTCTAGGATCGATCCAGCGCACTGCTCAGAGCTGACGAACTTCGTCTTCTTCACGTTCAGCCGTAGGCCGTTGTCTGCGAGGGCTCTCTGCCACAGCTGCACATTCTCCTCCAGCTCCTCCTGGTTGTCGGCTACTAGGGCGATGTCGTCCGCGTAGAGGATCGTTCTGAGAGGGCCTTCCTCAAGGTGGCTCACTATAGAGTCAAGCGTCAGCAGGAAGAGGAACGGGCTCAGAGCCGACCCTTGATGTACCCCCACTGTGATGTCCACTTTCCTTGTCACCCCGTGTGGAGTTCGTATCGCCGCTTTCGAGCCCTCGTACATGTCCCTTATGACCGTGATCAGACGTTCCGGGACACCCCTCCCTCAAAGAGCATTCCAGATTACGGCCCGAGCTAGCCTGTCGTACGCCTTCTCCAGGTCCAGGAATGCCAGGTAGCAGGGTTTTCGTTTCTCCCGATATTTCTCCATCACCTGACGAGCGATGAAGATGGCGTCTGTGGTGGACCTCTCAGGCATGAAGCCCCACTGCACCTGGGAGATGGGTACCATCTCCCTCAGCCTTGAGTCGACCAGTCGTTCGTGGATCTTCATCGTGTGTGAGATCAGTTTGATCCCTCGGTAGTTGGAGCATTCGGAAGCGTCTCCCTTCTGCTTGAAGATGGGGACTATGGTGCTGTTCCTCCAGTCATCCGGCATCTTACCTTCTTTCGTGATTATGTTGAGGAACTGCGTCAGTCAGTTGATTCCGAGGTCCCCGAGCACCCTCCAAGTCTCTACTGGCACACCGTCAGGTCCTGCTGCCTTTCCGAGTTTCATCTTCCCTATGGCCTTGCGAACCTCTTCTTGCGTCCAGGGTGGGATGGGTCCTTCCGTTGGTTGATCTTCCTCGGCCTCCCGACGAGGGAACTCCTCGTTCAGGAGTTCCTTGAAGTACTCCTCCCATCTCTCTCTGACCTCGACCGGCTTCCGTAACACCCTACCGTCAGCACTCTTCACAGTCTTCACTACTCGAATGTCCAGGCTAGCTCTATGACGCGCCTTGGCCAGGCGGATGGCGAACTTCTCCCCCTCTGGCCCGTCTAGTTTCCCGTACAGGGCATCCATTTCCGCGTTCTTTGCCTTCGCTACAGCTGTTTTTGCCAGCCTCTTCAGCTTCCTGTAGGCTGTGAGATGCTCGGGTGCCCTCGTCTTTTGCCACAGCTTGTAGGCCTCCTTCTTCCTCTTCACCGCAGCCTGCACGTCTTCGTTCCAGAACCATGCCGATTTATCCCCTCTGGTTCCTCCCTTTGCTTCTCCCAGGGTTTCTTGGCACATCTCAGGATTGTTTGGGCTACCCTCCTCCAGGTTTCATTCACGGGACCAGCTGGATCTGGAAGGCCTGCTTCGAGCACTGCCCTTCGTAGCTCGTTCCGCTCTGAACCCCGCTGTCTCCACCATCGGATCCTGGGTTCCGTCCTCACTTTGGGCCTGGTGGGTAGAGGTATGCTAATGTCGGCTACCAAGGCTCTATGCTGTGATGCCACGTCTTCTCCCGGAATGACCTTCACATCCCGGACTGTTTTCAGGGCAGCCCTTCGAATCAGGATGTGGTCGACTTCCGTCCTTCTTCCTCCGCTAGCATAGGTCACCTTCTGGCTCTCCCTCTTCGCGAAGAAAGTGCTACAGACAGCCAGGTCGTGGGCGATAGCCAGATCCAGAATTCGTTCTCCATCCGGGTTTTTCAGGCCGAGCCCTTTACCTCCATGAACCCTTTCCACTCCTCTTCTGCCACCCCACATGCCCGTTCATGTCCCCTGCTATGGATGGAGAGGTAGTCGCTTTCTGGTACGGACCTTATGGCTTCCTCGAGCGAGAGGTAGAAGTCATCCTTGTCGTGCTCGGAGCATCCGGTCTGCGGAGCGTAGACAGACATGATGGTCCAGTAACCCTCCTTCGTGTCCAGCCGCAGTGACATGATGCGGTCGTTTATTCTTTGGACAGCCGCTACTGAATCCTTGAGGGACTCCGCGACAGCTATCCCTACCCCGTTCCTCTTGGTGTCCTCTCCGTTGTAGTACAGCTTGACCACTTCTCCGATCTCCCTGGCTTTCGCCTCTTTCCATCGCGTTTCCTGCAGACACAGGACTTGTATCCTTTTGCGCTTCATCAGGTCAGCCACTTCCCTAGATCTTCCGGTCAGCGTTCCCACATTCAGAGTCACCAGTCGAACTAACTTCTTTAGCCGTGGTCGTTCTGCCCTCGGTAGCCCTCGCATACTGACCAGAACTCGGGCGGGGGTTCTGTGCGCCACTTCCGGGTGACGTCCTAGCCTTTATACTGATTCTATTGCGACTTGTGGTCATGGTTTTGTGACGAGGTTTCTCCATCAGCCGGCCTGTCAACCTGGGCCTGACGCTGGAACCGTTGCCATTTTTGCAATTTTTGCAGGGCATGGCGTGCCGGAGCCGGGAGTCGAACCTGTGACCGTTTGTGCATGAAACTACACTACTAACCACTAGGCTAACTCGGCTCCGATGTCTAGAGATGGGTAGCCTTATTTAAATCCGCATACGAAGCGGAAAACTGCTTTAAGGATGTTACATGTAGCTGTAGTTGCAGTTGTCTTAATTGCATGTAGTAGGAGTGATGGATAGGTCGCTCTCACTATAGCTTCCAAAGCTTTAATTCCACAAAACTTAACCAGACTGTTCCTCGCAGGTTTTATAGGGCGGAACGGCATGGCATCACGTTTCAATAACTTTATTGTTCTTGAAGGCGTGAGGGAAGGACGAGGCCTGAACACTCACATAAACTTGGGCACACATCGCGGAATACCAAGCCATATCAAATTTGCGCGGCATGGAAATACTAACCTGATTCTATCATGTCATTCATAATGAATTCTCCCATCGCGATTGTGGAATCTTCAAATTTCAAGAGCATTTTTCAAAAACGCTGAATGAATATCTATGCAACTTTTGTTCAAGTTGAAATTATGCACGGGAACTTGACACTCCAGCCCGAGAAAAACCAGTCCTTTCCGAGGAACACAGTCACTTCAAGAGAGCGCTCCCGGTTCGGCTTTTCCGATCAGGCCAACCAAGCCTTCCATCCCTCCTGGGTTGGTAAATTAGTACTGGACCTGTCTAGAAAGAATAAACGCTGACTTGTTCATCGGCTCGCCACCGGATGTCACTGTATGATCGAATGCGAATTTAAATCGCCTACACAACATCCCATAGAAGTAGAATGCGTGGCGCATCTCAAAGGGATTGAGTAACGCCGTACTCTATCCTTTATCTTTTATGCTAGCAAGCTCCACAAGCTCCTCATTGGTTCAGAGCAGATACAAGAACTTCAATAGTATATTTTTTTGAATTTCTTGAAAACTTTGAAGCAAACTTCGACCACCCAAGCACAGTGAGAGATACGCCTTTTAGTGTGTCACAACATATGTCACTCTATAATTTGCAACAGAATTATGATAGTTAGCATAGCTTGTAATGTAATTATAATCTAATCATAAGATCGTGCAGGAAATGGTTGCGACACCTGGAGAGCGACGTTATTACACAATTCCAGTGCTTCGAGACGCTAATATCGAACTCGAATTTTTCTAATATTCCAGCTAATTGTAACCGCTACCCAAAGTGTTAGTGAAGAATGAACGCTGGCCATTAGTGAGTAATCGAATCTTCTTTTGCACAAATCCACCTATATATGCATTCACGTCATCTACTGTGCAAACATCGTGATATGCTAGAGGCTTGAATTGCCTAGTCGCTACATAGAATAAACTAGAAGGTCAGTCTTCTTGTGAATTGGGATAAGCAGCTATGAAGAACCGGTGAGGCTGTTGTCAAAGGGACAAGGATGCTAAAGTAATCAAAAATTCGCTGACAAGAAAAAACACCAATAGTGTACATGGTAGGAGTGAGACCTTTGCGTTGACCAAACACATGGAACTGCTGCCAAATTGGCTGGCAACTTGCAAAGCACAGCAGACAGGTCAAAACACTTCATAAACAGCCGTGACTTCCAAGCTTCCAACTACACCGAACGCAATGTCATTCTGTTTCCATACCTTCTTAAGGGCTTGATTCTGCAACTCTGGTCAGATTTTCTTCGTTGGCAGTGCCATTCATTTCTTAAGCACTGCTGCTGTCGACACCGATGCGAAAGCGTTTTTCGACGTTATCTCGCGTTACAACTCAAAACCGCCATTCCAAACCGCGCTACGTCGCCCAAGTTGGCGTGATTAGAGATAAGATGTGCTTATGTGACAGGTGCTTACATCTTACGCCCCTGATAAAAACCACTGTCTTCTCTGTGGCATTTCTCCTTCGCTGCACGGCCACCGCGACGTGGACTCGGGGCTTTATCGCCGCTGCTTTTGGAATTTTCCGACACAGTCACGTCTGCATTACGTTTCTGTGCTGTTTACTTCATTGATTGTGGAGCAAATGTTTGCAATACTAATAAAAATATAAACATACTTCATTTATAGTGTGTTACAAATTACTTTTTATTTTTTATTTTTTAAATATAAATATTATTTAATATATTATCCAATCTTTGTGCTTCTAGTCATTGCCACAATTGTTGCGAACAGCAAAATGCAGCTCTTTTGTCTACATGAGTTCATGATACATCATATATCAACTAAGTGCACCCATTCAGCTGGGAACATCCCAAACAGCAGTAATACAAATGTTTTTAGTTTTTTTTCTTTTTTCCGTAACAGTGCTACGTTGTTATTGTGTGATTACGATGAACATAAACTTTTATTCTTCAAGAGTACTGTTTTGTAGGCTTCAGTCTTATCCCAATCTCCCTGCTGTTTGCTTAATGTGATTTATCGTACTAAGCTGGAGAACTGGTGTTGCTAAGGAAGCTGAACGTGGTTGTGTGATTATGTTTTCGGACCTGGTAGACTTTATTTAAGCGACATTAATTTATTAGAAGGCGAAAAAGAAAAATGCTGTAGTACATTCATATTCATTTTTTTATTAATGTAGATAAAATACCCTTAGTAGTTGAGAAAAATGTCGAACAGCATATTGTAGAAGTAGTCCTAATTCAATACTGATTGTAGTAGTTCTAATTCAATACTGTATATACCCATACGTTAACTATTAAAGCATTTCTTTTGTCCGCTGTAATCGGATGTTTTTAGGCTTTCTGAAATTGTTTAAATACTTTATTGTTTATTTGATAGCATATTATGGTTTGCGTAAACACAATCGTTAGTTTCTTCTGTCCTAACACTCTGGACATGTGATATTTTATTTATTTATTTATTTATTTATTTATTCTTTTCTGCTTTTTTATTTATTTATCTTAACCGCGCTCGTCGAAGAGTATTGATATTCGCCGATACTTATTTATTACCATGCCGCTAATGTATGAAGTGTTTAGTGGCCTGCTTTTTCCCAGAATGGCTCGCACTGATGTAAGGAGTGAGTGTTCCAATTTGATTCATACTGGTGAAGATTTGCATCGCTATTTCCAACAGTGTGCTCCTAGTCATAAATTATATTTTTCCATGCTATAACGCTCCTCTCATTATGGTTTCATTTTGTTTGCAGACATTCGCGGAGCCGAAAATCGCGAAATCGGTGTTCTTAACGACAGACATGCCGACTACATATCAGAGGTAAATCGTTTTGTTGGCTTCTTTTCCGATTCCATGTTTCAGCTTTTTAGCCTAGAGGTTAAGACAAGGAACAGTGAGCATTTTTCAGATTGCTACTGCATAACATGTGCCAGACTGTAAGAAATCAAATGATCTAGGTTTAGTTCTCTTTGCGTAAGCTAACTACATAGCTAACCACCGTTGCACAACTCGATACACAGGTTACGAGTATCCATAACGTATCGTTGCGCAATCTCCTACACATCTGCGCATTCACAATACTGCAATGTATTTCTGTTTTTTTTTTCAATTGCGCATAACTGAGCGCACGATCCGAAATAGAAGGACTTCATAGACGCTGTATAACCAGCAGCATAACGTGATTTTAAAAGATCAAAAAAATTTCTAGTCCGGCTGCGTCTTTACGGATTTCGATTTGTTGCCGGCGGGTTGTTGCAGAATAGATGGTTACCCTGCTAAGTAACGCTGTGTATCTGCTTTACCAATAAGGTAAAAATTTTGATGCATTGGAAACGTGCAGGGCGCAATCTTGATCCTTGCCAATTTCAATTTATTTGGCCTTTTCGTCTTCGTTATAAGCTCAAAAACGTTTTGCTGTTAAAGGGTCTCCAATCATATGAACAACAAATAATCCATGCGAAGACTTTTAGGAAATTCTGTACCATTGAGGTCTTTTCGTTGATCATTCTACTTCAGTAATCCTTACACTCTACTAAAAAGTAATAAAAGGGATAAAAACACATTTAATAAACGCGTTTTGGGATGCGCCAGGCATTCTACTTGTATGAGATATCGTGGAGAAAGTTTGAAGGGGTATTTAGCCTTTACAATGACTTACGGTGGACACCCGATGGACAAATGTCATATGTTTCCCAGGCAAGTCTGGTATTAATTCACCGACCCCCGAGGCGTGGAGCGAGTGGAGGGCTCGATTGGTCTGAGCGCGAGATCCGAACTAAGAACCTGGAGTCCGGTGCACGCAACACTCGGCGCCTCCTCCATCTGCGCTACCGCGCTCCCTTTTCAGTGCTAAGTTGTTTCACCTATGGAGTATTCACCTTGGCGGTGAATCTGTCCTCAGTGCGCACATTTCGCACATTTCCGGAATGCAGCTCGGGAGTCAGTGACGTCCTGCGGTGGCGGGACGAGTGGAGACGGTCATTTCCCGGTGCTCCACACTTGCATATGACGTCAATGTTGGTGTTGGACGATGCGTCGACAAAGTCGAAGACGGGAGAGACACGATAATCATCGGCGTTGCCGAGATTCGCCTTGAACACCATCTTCTGGTCGGAGTGGGGTTTCTGATGCGTAGTGCGTCAGCCGATCCCGACCTCGAACGTTGGCACTGAAGGAGTCAGCAATCAGCTGATTGGTCACACTCATCTAATTTGCAGATATTTTTGTGGCTTTTAACGCCACTGCAATAAGACAAAAATAGTTGTGTGATGATGTCAGTGCAACCTCTTACCATACGTGAGATGCATATTTTCTTTGCCAGCTAGATGAAGTATTAACACTTGACAACTTGTAGGCACACAAAAACAATGCAATATGATTGCCGGAACCTGAGAAATTTCTTTAAAGGTGCACTTTCTCCAAGCAATCCACCGCAAGCTGGAGATGCATATTCAGAAGTGGTCAAGTTCAGCGGCATTTTCACGAACAGTTGAGCAGGTATGCCCGTTTTACTTGAAGTTTAGTGACTTTTCGAAATAGGATGTTTAAAATCCCAAAAATAATGGGGTCAATTTAACATATAGAAAAACGACCACACTGGCTTTTTTTCTTTTTTGATAAAGACACCGATATGCTTTTGTTTTAAAAAAGACCCGGACTGCTGTGAAATACCACGTAGAGGGCTAACTTGTTCACCTAAGTATAATTCAAAATATGTTTCATACCAGGCAGCCATTGGCCACATCAGAGGACTGACGTCGTACGATGCGGACGCTGAACAGCTTCCAGGATTAAGCCTACAGCTAAGCAGTATGGAGTCAAGGTGATCTAAAATGCCAATAATATCCATATGCTTGCTCGTACATAATTTAAAACATACTTTCCCTATTTATCTATTCCGTGAACAATCAGGCTCGAAGCAGCTCTGCACGACCTCGCCAACCTCGACGAAGATGCTCTGCTGGTGAAGCTCTGTGACATTCGCATGAAGGTACATATAGACGTTTTATATTCTTCCTGACTTTCTAAGATTTCAAGAGTTGGAGAGAATTTTCTTTCATTCCATATCACACCATACGTCGGGGATTACTCAGCACTACAAAATGTACTTTGCCCGTTTCAGCTGGGTCTGGCTGAAGGTCGCGGCAGAAGAATTGAAGAGGAGTGTCGGCGACTTCGCATGGAGAACCAGAAGCTCATCGAGGATCAGGCGGAACAGCGTCGGGTATGGAAGTGTAGAGTAACTGTGAAATTTGCCTCTCTCATATAAATGCTACGACCTCAATTCATACCGTATCAGAGCAGATGATGGGAATTCCAGCATCACTAGTCTAAAACTTCCTAGTGAAAAAGTGCCCCCAAATAACCAGTAAAGCGCCAACCAGTGCTCATCAAAGCTAGTTATTGCAGTTTGACTCATTCACTGCACCTTCGTACTATGTTGCATGTCTACTGCAAACAGACTTCTAGACAAATGTTCACCATTTGAGTCTTCCACACATCACACACCTGCCCCAGAGTTTGGCAAATAAGCCACTTAAATAACGATGCCCACCAAAGCAAATATATATATATATATCGAAGAAATGAGACACTAAAGCGAGTTTCTATCCAAAAATACCAATTTCTAGATCGTCGATAGAGAACTTGTTGATCGAAGTGCTTACCAACGTCGTGCGTCCTCTCTGCTAGCGGAATGTGATGCTCTTCTGGAGAAGTGCAAGGCAAGTGAAACTCATTAGCCCTCTTAAAGAAGATCTATGTTATTCCACAACTGCGCTATTGACGATGTTAGGGATTTGATCAAAATATGTGCACAACACTAATAGTTCGTGGACACCAGTTTATTGCAAAACATAGGAACACGTTTTAGAACGTTCTCCACTAGGCAAAGGCGTAGTAGGCAAAAGCGTATGTCTAAACGCATTTAGTCAAAAAGTATAAGAGCTAAAGGAATCATTCCAAAATTACTCATTCCACCTCATATCTTAAGACGAACAATTTCCTAATTTAATTTTAGACGAAAGGTTCCCAAGTTTCATCAGTTTGGAGGAAATTCTTAAGAACCAAGTTAGAACTGCGTATTATCAAGTGTGCCACTTTCAGAGTTTCAGCCACTATTCCTAGAAATTTGAAATTTACTAGTTCTTTCAACGACATTCTTAAGGCAAGACTGCTTCTATGACTGGGTTATGCAATGTGCGCTTATATCTGGTAGTGTTTTGGCAGTACTGAAGAGAGTCCAATGAAGTATGAGAACTCCACAGAAATAAGGACTTGAAGCGTTTGCTCACAACATTAGGGCATTGCTGTACGCGGGGCCTATTTAAAACAATAAAGCACAGCTGTGGTGAAGACACGTCTGAAACCACGCTACCCGTCGACCAACCACGAGTTTGCCGTGAAGGGCGAGGGACCGACTACCTCTTGCTGCTTACGCTTAGACTGTATCTGATGATAGAGATCTCACTGAATGCACACTACAACCGACAATCCTAACCACTCCACAAAAATTGCCGTTCGAGATACTGAACGAAAATCTGGAAATTATTCACATTTCGTAGAGGAAAACATTACGTAACCCAGTAACGATTTCATTTCAACAGTGCTGCCGCAACAACTTCTTCCTCTGATGCACCATAGAAGGTCGTTGGTATACAAATGTCACAGCTTTATTGCTCCTGAGGTTCAAATTATTTCAGACTCAAGTCATTGAGGGATACAGTTTCGATGATATCGAGAGCGACCGCAAACACTTCCGCAGTGCTGTTGAAAGCGCAATGGTTGACATTCGCCACCAGTACGACCAAGTAGGGGTGTCTCATTGAAGCATATCTTGTGTCTCTTCCTGAAGACAAATCACCGGTTCTAGCTGGCCAGCACAGTCGGATCCGAAATGAAGCAGTGGTACGACGAGAAAGTCGTGGAAATCGGCACCAAGTTCAGCAGCGAGGCCAAATCACAGAAGGTGAGTGCTCTGGATTTTTGTTTTCTAAGTCTTGGCTACACTAAAAGTCCAGTATTTGTTATTGTTTGTATCAACTGAAACAACAGAAATTCGTTGTTTTCAGGAACGACTAGCTCTACTGCGTGCAGAACTCGTCGACGTTAGGACCAAACTGATCAATCTAGAGAATCGCGTTAGTTACTGGAATGTCAAATTTTTGGCATCATTTAATATACTCCAGAGACCCGCATTCAGCCAGCTAGCGTCGTCGTGAACTTGCACTTCAGAATCGTCTGCTGGAAAGTTTGATCGCCGACATCGAAGACGTCAGGAGCCAAGACCTCATTTCTGCTGACCACCTCGTTAAGGAGGATGAACAACACCTGAGAACATTGATGGAACGCTACGAAACAATCGTCAGCGCTCCAGCAGAGAACGAGTACACAATCGCGGTAAGTGGCCCCGGATGATGTGGTCTCCAAGAGGTAACGGATTCCATTCAGACCCTCCGAGCGGAGATTATGCGCTACCGCGAACTCCTCGAGGGTATTGGATCGCGAAGCAACCGCGACGGCTCTGTATTCCGAAGCTCTGGCTTCCACGAGACTCGCATCGTTCACTCGTCGTCCTCAGCTCGTGAGCGCATCTCAATTTTTTCACGAAAATTCCTTGACTCTGTCTTTCGATACGCACTGTTTCAATGCGCTTTCAAAGACAGAAATGGGCTTTCAGAGACAGTTACAAATTGGAGAAAGAGAACGCAAAACCGGTATCACCGTTCGTAATTCGGATTAACATTTTCGGGTAATGTAGTGCATTCGTCATGTTGTTAAAGACAAAGTATCGTCTAGCACTTACAGTTACATTGACTTGACGATATGCCTGAAGGGACGGCATCTTCACTCGCGCCGCAAAAGGCACAGTTTTTTGGTCTCTTGTGAGGCAGTGGCCGCCATTCTGGGCTTTATTAAACCATCCTATTAAGGGAGTAGTCGATGTCTCGTCCTTTTTTCGATATCCCTTAAAATCCAGTCAGTTTCGGCTTCTCCATCGGACGTCGACATTTCCTGCAAGCCCGTTCAGTTACATATTAGGTTGTAAAGAAAGTTCTGTCAGGTTTCGTGCGCCTTTTGCGACGTAAAAACGGATCAAATGTAATGGATTATTACCCATTCAATGTTTTATGCTCTCTAGCAGCAGTTTTTTTTTTCTTTCCTAACGTGTTTATGTGTTTCCAAAATATTTAACATTATAATTTACTATAACATTTTCTTCTGAAGCAGCAGCGTGACATTTTCTTCTGAAGCAGCCGCACGTTCTAACATTATATTAATTATGTTAGTTCCTGGTGAGCGTGGAACGCAGTCGGAGCAGGTGCCGGCTGTGGCATGCTAACATGCACCCGATTCTAAGTTCCTCGTTCGGATTCTCTCTCTCCCCCCCCCCCAAGACCAGCCAAAGCTAGCACTCCTCCAGGGTTGGTGAATTGGTGCCAGACTTGTCTGGAATGGAAGACCCACTGTTTTCTCATCGGCTGGCCACCGCAACTCATTATTGTATAAGCCAATTACGTATTCAAATCGCCTCTACGACACCCCATAGAAATAGAGTGCGTGGCACACCCCTAGGGGATTGAGTAATGCTATCCTTTATCCTTTTATATCACATTCTGGTAACAGCTTCTGACAAATGAGACACGTATCAATTACCTAATCTCGTAATGGGCTGTTTTCGGGCTGAGATATGAAAAGACTAATAGCCACGGATGGATCGCAAACTCTGACCTTGCGTTTAGTTCACCGTGAACCTATTTTACACAATGAAAATGTCGTAATTTTCAGATGAAATCGGCAGCGGCGTCCGCATTCACTCTGGAAGCGCATACCAAACGCAGATTGGTAGCGGTGCCGTCAGTCTTCCAAGGATGGGTAGCGGAGCCTATTCCCAGATAGGCAGCGGCGCCTCCTACTCCCAGATCGGCAGCGGAGCTGGAGCGGCCTATACTACTCAGATCAGGACCACCTCCACCGCTCACTCGCAGATCGGCAGCGGAGCGGCACCGTACTCCCAGACCGGAAGCGGAGCGGAGACCACCTTCTCTCAGGCCGGCAGTAGTGTTCGCCCACAGATCGGGTATGGAGTCACCACCGGAACGACGGACATTGGCTCCGGCGCCCTGTATCAAAGCGAGACGTACTCGACGTCAAGCGCCATTGACCGTCAGCCTACTGTTGTGTCTACCCTGGACTACACCATTAAAGAAGCTCCACAGACCACTGTTTCCTCCAGAATTTCGACTGAACACGACTACAGTATGCACCGCTCCGCTCAAGGGAACGTCACCATTGGAGTGAGCACGTCTGCATTTCGATATTTTCAACCATCCAAGTGTCTAATTATCTAACGCTTCTCAGTGTTTTGTATACCGTAGTTTATGCAGCTGCTCGCACTGGCTTCCAAATAACTTAAGCGAATCTCGAACTTTGGTGGCAAAAAAGGTCACGCATTCGAAGGTGGCCCGAATAACAGAGTAGTGATGAAGTTATGTTGCTGTTGTATCAGCTGTATTTAATTCAAGGCTTCTATACGAAACACATTATTTAAAAAGCAAAGAAGTGTAAGCAATACGTAAAAGGCAACAAAAGGCAGATTGGAAATAACTTCTATTTAAGGAAGTAGCCGCAGATGGATCGTACATCACCCTGGAGAACACATCGTTGGATAGCGACCAACACTTGGGAGGCTGGACCCTACGCAGCACCAGCTCGTCTCTGAAGCAAGTGTCGTACACATTCCCACGTGATTTCACCCTCACACCAATGAATACAGTTCGGGTTAGTCAGATTCGACTTGTAATACATGTGACCGTGTATGTATGTGTGAGTGAATTTGGTCCAGTATGTTGAGGTACATTGAGGTAGATATTGACCCCGTAAAAGTCAGGAATCACGATGAAGTTCGAGTCGAGCTAGCAGAACTTTAGTCCTGATGGAATTAGTGGATACCAGCCTGAACGAATAACATTTACGTCTTCATTGCCTGGAACCGCAAATCATTTTGTAAGCCAAACATGAATTCAAAGGGCCTTCATGACATCGTCAAATGGGAGCGAAAAACGTGGCGTTACACGAAAGAGATTTTTAACGTCCATCATTCGTATTTAACCTCATACCCGTGACTAATGAAAGGCGGTTCTTTTTGAGCGAGTTTTTTTTTTTTGCTTTATGCTATTACTCCTCAAATCCTAGGCGAAATTAAAAGCCCCACGGTGTCCATCTTCATTCAACTGTTTTCAAGTGAAAAGGATTTAAAATATCTACTCCTACGACTTCTATGTTTAGGTGTTCGCAAAGGGTCAGGGAGCTCACAACCCTCCTCACTCAGTAGTCTGCGAAACAGACACCTCGTTCGCCACGGGAGAGGACCTTAGTGTCTATCTGTACGACACCGAAGGCCAGGTGAACAAGTTCTCCTTGGTCGATGTCCACCTGTCGACTCTTTATTCTGCTACTGGTTGGTATTGAAGGTGTATCTGACTGTTTCTATCTCAGGAACGCGCCCATCTCAGTCAACGCTCGTTCTTCCGCCGTGGATCGACAATTTAAGCAGTTTGCTTGCAAAGAACGTGCTGTCAGAGAAAATTACTGCCCAATTTAGCATGTGATACGCCATATCTATCGGGATGGAATAGAACACAAATAAATATGAATGGGAGTTGATCTATTCTAAACCACTTTAGAAAAAATAAAACCTCACCACATGAACAAGTGAACTTAAGCACTTGGTACTATCTTCCTCTTTCTTGCCGGCGCCTTCTTCTTCGCCACCTTCTTCTAGGATTTTTGCGACGTTCTCGAGCTGCTGCTGATACATGCTGTCTAAACTTCCTCAGAACGGGAAAGTTGGATGAACAACAAGCCAGGAGTGTCGATGACACTTTGACCTCAACAGCTACACCACCTCCGTGCCAATTCGAAACACTAAGTTGCTTCATTCCATGCCACTTGTCTTTGAACCTTTAATCGCAAAAGTCGTCATTCAATCTATCCTTGTGGTGTGGTTTGTCACAGATGCTCCTCTTTATTTGCTTATTTGGTACATGGGTAGCACGCAGATAAGCAATTCAAGTACGGTTCCCAAACAGCATATAAAACAACAATGAGCAAAACAATTAGAAGTCATCGAAACGGGATAGACTAGGAAACGTCCTGGAGATACCTGTCAACGAGTGCTTTATACTGCCTCAAAGAGATAGGTAGAACGTCTTTCTTTGAGAACTTCAAAAACTCCGTTACTGTAAAGAAGCCTAATCTCACATTACTTACTACCCTTGTGACTCTGATCTTCCACTGGCTATCTCTCGTGTTAGAAGAAGAAACGGAATAGAACTCCTGGATTGAAATGCCTAACATCTTACCATCTTATAAATCGCGGCAAGATCATACCTTTTCCTACAGTGCGCAAATGTAGGCAATTTTAGACTTTATTTCTTATAGCAGCCGAAGGAGTCCTGTTGTAATCGTATCCGTGCACCCTTGTCCACAATTTTCTTGTGAAGTTGTTTTGAACGGCTTCTAGCCTAGCAATCTCTCTTTTACGCATAGGCCGGCTTCGCCGGTGCCGTACGCTGGAAGTGCGGGCCACGCCAGGCTTGCCGGCTGCGGGTATGGCGGGCCACGCTGGGAACGTAGCCCAAACGTAGCTGAGGATGCTTCCTCAGCCAGCGTCCGTGACGTCTACAGTTCATGTGTCGTCGGCAGTAAACACCCGCTGTCGTCGCGGGCCCCGGACAGCGCGGCGGGCCTTGGACAGCGCGGTGAGCTTCGTAATGATGCTAATGATAATGATAATGATGATGATGACTCCGTAAACACCTTAGATGCGATAAACCGATCAACATCTTCCGTCAACAGTTAATGTGTCGTCAGCAGGCCAGACCAGCTGTCGCTGCGGGCCTCGGACAGCGCGGCGAAGCTTCAGACATGACTCATGCTTTTCCCGATTATATATAGTAAATATATATATATATATATATATTATTGATGCAGCATAGCATAATTCGTGAACTGGCCTTAGAGCTCAAATTTTACATCAAAGCGCCTAGTAGTGCTGCGTCAATAGCAGCTCGCCGCGCGCTCAGCGAAAGAAAAACGTATGTACGGACAAACAACCAAAATGCACCTGTCAACCTCGTTAGAGTTCGTCACATATAATAGGACAGCACTTCACAACGCTGAACTTCAGTGAGAGTCGGTTATGGTGATCCTTCTATGTACTTCTATTTTTTATAACAGCCGCTCCAGGCTTAAGCAAAAAAAAAATGTAAGACATCAATCCGGAGTGTAGCCGAGTAGCGATCACCCTTCAAGCGACCGAAAACGCTCTAACCGCTACAACCTATGTGTAGTAGGCATGCTAAATAAATGCCGTGATAGGAGAGCAACAACACAGAGAAGGACGACCACTCCATTCACCGAACAACGTGGCGTTAATGAGTGACAATCAATGGCCGCTATGCTGTGTTCTGATGGTAAGTATACCATGTCGAATCTCACTCTACTTGCAAGCTCTACCCAGCGCATGTCCTTGTGCAAATGCAAGTGCATACAATGACATCACAGGAGCTAAAAATGATTCAGTTTAATCACACACATAGATGGTACAGAGCTGTTCTTTTCAAGGACAAGAACAACCAATGAGATAAATTACGATGCAACAACGCACTATTGGATATAAGGGACATCGACCAAATAATGTACATAAACATGCATTGAAACGAGGAAGCGATTTCATAAGTGACCACGACACGTATTTATATTTGAGGCGGATTAATCAATAAACATAAAGCCAATACAGCTATTACAAGATCTCATGAATTACAACTAAATGGAATGCATTCTCTGAAGGGATCCCGCAAACAAATTATTGTGCTGGAGCTTTGCAAGTTCAACCATTATTAGGGTCCGAATTCATCAATGAGTTTACCATGAAGTGGCAAGAAGAAAGAGAGGTACTTATCGGGCTGGTGCCCGCTCCGACATTGCACATGGTCGTCGAACACTCACATAAACATGGTTTCTGTGCTCTTCTCCGCGTCAGCGGGTACCAGCAGCTTAGTACCGGAAAAACATAGACATGATGTAGCATTCTACCCATCCTATAATCCATTCGTGGGCGTACTGTTGAGTCGAGGCTACCTGACAACAGATTAGGCTAACCTTGACCAGTCTGAAGGACTTCACGTTCCATTGCTAACTTCAAGCTTTCTAGAGACGGGAACCAGTACGATCTATGATTCATTCGCGAACGATTTTGATGCTCAAAGGAAAGCAGGGACATTTATTAGATTGATGTTTGTCAGCGGTTAAACAATTGCAAGGAATGAGGAAACATTGGATGATTGAGCTTGTTTCCGATTCTCCGCAATAGCTGAACCCTTAATCATTTGTGCCATGCAGATTTCAAAGGTGCTTCTGAAATCTTGTAAAATGTGGGATCAATGTTTTTTAGAAATCATTACGCCATGAGTAGCCAATGGGAGCTCTGAGACAATCGCTATCATTCACCCTTTACACCTTTACTATTCGTGCCGTCACCGCATTTGTGTCCTTACGCGTTTGATGTGACTCATAACACGCCTTAGAGCTCGGGAAGGTAGCAAGAGATCTCGATCTATTTGTCCATATGAATGTTGGTTCAAACTGCTCACTGTATATCAATCATTATTGAGCTCGTTTGGCCCAAAACCACAGCTGAATAGATGGGGTTGCAGCGCAGCTTCTGGAAGGACTGCGGAGGGGTAGGGCGGCCTTAATGTACGAACAGTCACCGCGTGCGCGAGACTAGTTGCCGCGGGCAGCGCGACAGGAGGTACACCCCCCCCCCTTCCGGGGGGCGTGGCGTCAGGAGGTACACCGCTATTCTGTGGACCGGAAACTTTTGTTTTGCGTGCCAAAGCTTTCGTAAGGCAGCCGTTAGACTCTCGGTGAAGCTTAGGGGGTTGGGGAGTTGCGGGAGCATTTACTGTGGCTGAGACAGAGATCGAATTGCAAATTTGAACATAGTTCCTATGCTCAATCTATTTCAGACGAAGCCTCTTAAGGAAAACCTGACGTGACACACTATCACAGTGAAAATGATTTTGTATACACTCCCTAGTATATGATGTGCAACTTCAGATGCACATCTAAATGAGACACTATCCTGCATCTGCATCCCAATCCCGAGTGCATAAAACCTGGGCGAATTTCTACAATAGTAACATTTCTGTAGCCATGCTTCACATATTGATTTAAGGAGAATTCAGGAAAATTCTCTAAATGTTGCAAACAGAAAAGATCGCTTTAGACTGACATCCGAGTCCTCGTTGGACACTAATACATTGATGTTGTTGTTTTTCTTTGTTACACATGTCTCGTTAGGAATGGATAAACATCGCGAGGGTTTTTTTCAGGTAGAAAAGAAGCGGCAAGTGATTCCACACACCAATTCGAATCTCCCTTAAACAAAATTTGGCTCACTATTGTTTCCTTCTCCGGTTACCTCTGATTTCTTGCCCTTCGTCTCCGTTCTCCACGTTCCGTTCGTTTTCCTTCAAAAAATGGCCGAACATCGCTGGTAACAATTGATCGACAAACGATATCCCTGGTCTCAGCTTGAGTGTATTGTCGCGAGAGTGGAAGTGCGTGTGCTCGTAGTCTTCGGGAGGAAGTTATCGTCCTGCCGTAATGACTCATCGTGGTCCATTTTCCAAAAACGAAAACGGTTCAGCGGTTCTGGACCACGGCCGATCATGCACCGGTTAAATCGCCCTCTTGCGGCGACTGCTGCGCTTGCCTCGTCAGCGGCGACCATTCGCACATAACGTCCCTCAGCCTGGGGGGGGGGGGGAGGGGGCACCTTGCACCCAGTGGATGGTGCGGCCGAAGGCACTACTCTCGTGTTGCGTGTGGATGGGACATCAAACTAGTACTAATCTCACAAGGTCGCCTGAACGCACAGGTAGAAGTTTTAATCATAATAATGTCGCGATGAACTTAGATGAGGTCACAGCAACTGAACTCTCATGCGCCGCCAAATCAACCTGATAAAAGGGTAAAGGATAAAGGACGGTGTTACTCAATCCCTTTTGGGATGCGCCACGCATTCTTCTCTCTTCTACGGGATGTCGTGAAGAATTTGAATGCGTATTTGACCATACAATGACTTGCGGTGGCCAGCCGATGAACAAGTCAGCGCTTTATCCTTCCCAGACAAGTGTGGTACCAATTCACCGACCCTGGAGGGATGGAAGGATTGGTTGGCCTGGACAGGAAATCCGAACCAGGAATCTGGTATCGGGTGCAGGCAACAGTCGGCGCCTCCTCCGACTGCGCTACACGCATCAACCTGATACGTAGCAGAAATAGGCTTACCGCTTCCCCTAAAGACTCTACCACTCTTTGTTTGTTCATGCTCTTTTGAAAGATTCGAGCAACACAAGCATGCAGCGTATTTCGAGAATTTAATTCCTCTTTACCTACTCACCTCACCCAACTGTGGGCGCAGGCAGATCTAGAGGAGGGTCGAGGTTGTATCGCTTCCATTTCTGGCGGCTTTCTCGCAGCCGTAGCAAAGGTGTGTCTGCCAACGGTTACATTGGATTTATAAATGTATCAGACGTTCAGCGGCATACCGGCCGCAAACGTCTGGTTGGGGGCTTCGTCCTCAAGCCACGAGAATAAAGTATCCTAAAGGTCTTCTCTATTTTAAGCCTTCTTACTTTCATTGCAGTAGAGAACCGGTTTGTGCAGTGCTTAACTTGCAGTGGCATAAGACATTGGTCGACCGATCGATATCGTTTATCGATTTTATCGGTTTTTTGGCAGTGGTTCCTCCTAAACACCCTTCCCCTCACCTTATACATGTGCCGGAAACGGAGTAATAGTCAAGCACGCGCATATCCGTTGCACAAAGCCTTTGAAAGTTCATCTCTGAAAATCTAACGCATGCTGCGCAAGGTCTAATCTGTGGCACGTCTTCTGGATCTGGACGCACGTTCTACGGCGTTCGTTTCACGTCTTCTGAATCCGGACGCATGTTGCGTAACATCTGTGACACATATGCTGAGTCCCGACGCCCGTGTCACGTTACCTTTGATACGTTTTCTGCATCCCGACACACGTTGGACACACTGAGAGAAAATGTTGGTTCTCCCTTTATTGGTCCCCCTTACTAATCCTTTCTTATTGCCCTCCCCCTTTACTGGTCCACCCAAGTGATGCTCCTTTTTCCTCTGAATCCCGCACGTTGGACACAAGACGTCTTCGGTAGAACGCATCAAATTCGCGCGCGCGGTTGATGCGCAAGTTCGTGGGATACTGTAGCGTGAGGCTGTTGCCGATGCGTCGTGGCTCGCATCGGCGTCTCTTGTACGCCCGCGATGGCGTTACGGGCAAGCGGATCGTGGCGAAGTGGGTAGAGAAGTTGCTTCATACGGGAGAGGCTGGGGATTTGGTTCTCCTGCGTTGCGGTATTTTTGCCCCACATCCCGGTGTTCCTTCCCTAGCCTGTTTCCCAGCTGCGGACTCCCCCTGAGTTTCGAAAGCAGTTTCCACATGAGCAGCTTGGATCGCACACACCCTAGAATCCCTTCCTCTGCCTGGTTCTACGCAGTTTAGAACCCAGCTGCGGACTCCCCCTCAGCGATGAGAGCTGCTTTAGCAGCAGCAACTTGGATGGACCACACCCCGGAGTTCCTCCCCTAGCCTGGACAGTAGTTGACTTATTTATCACATCTCCACAACAGCAAACTCGTCCTCAGCCCCGAATAATCCTTCTAAGCATGCTTACTGGAGGTGAGGCGTCGAATAAGGCGCGTGTCCGTACTTGAACACCCGACACCTACTTTGACGGTGCCAATTTGATGCGTTCTACCGGAATTCTTGTCATGTTGGACGACATCTGCGGCAGGTCTTCTGGATCCCGACGCACGTCAGTCGACGTCTGCGACACGTCTTTTGAATCCCGGCGCTAGGCACTTGAACGCATCCACACCCTTTATGAGTTCGCCAGCAATCGGCCATGGTTAAGCTCAAGGAAAAGCCGGCTGGCATAAGCCGCCCTGTCGAACCCATTCCTTAGCATTGCCCAACCCCCAACCCCCCTCCCCTCCCCGTATTTGTTGCGCAACACCAAGAAGAACGAGGTTAGACCCCGCTCCAGACTTGCATTCAACTGTGTGCAGTCGATCCTATTCAGGGTGATTTGGGTCTGTAAAAAATAAACTATGCACGGGAAGCAGATAGCGTCACACCAGCCGGCCTTGGATATCTCCATTAGCATCGCTGCCCAGAAAGTAGGAGGTGCGGGTTCAAGCCCCGACAGGCGCAACAGCTTGGATCGCAACAAAACATCATGTAACAAGTTATCTGCTTCCTCCAACGATCATCAATTCTTGACTGCAAAGTGCGGTCCAAGCGAATTGCAGTTAATGAAACCCCTTCAGAGGCATGCATGGAATAATATGCGAATAAGTAGCTCGCGTTCGTGGGATACCCTTAACAGAATGCGTTCTTGCTAAGTAAAACATAAGCCTAGGAAGTAGATAACCTTAACAGTCAAAGGGATTGGAGCGGTCCCTCTCAATCATCGTGAATGAAAGGCGGTAAAAAGCTGTACATAATACTAAGAACATTATTAGCGGTATACCTGATAAATATGGAAGAAGCGATTACTCAGCAAGCTTTTAACTTCGAAGAGGATGACGAAGAGTTAAGTGGAAGTGAGAGACCCGTCCTTTGTTGCGAAGCGGAAGAATCGTTCAGTTCACTAAGCTTTCTCTGAAGTTCTTCTTCCTGTAGGCGGACGCTCTCAATGTCACTGAAATGAATAGTGAATAACTTATCCGTTGTTCTAAATAGGGAAACGATTGCGGAAAAGAAGACCGTAAAACTGCCACAGAAAAGTTTGAATTGCACTAAATTTTTGCAGTGAAATTCCGGAGCCAGCAAGCAGAAAAAAGCTTAATATGTGAACGATTTCGAATGCACACCAGAGCACTTCCTATTTTAGTTTCTACACTTATTGTTGCAAGACCCACCCAAGGAAAAAGAAACACATCTTACCACCTGCCCTCTCCTACACCCCATCCTTATGTAGAAGCAAGAAAAATGAGCAGAAAAGGGAGACTTGAGCGATTTTTTTTAATGGCATTAAATCAATAGTAACAACAATTTTCGCGACAACCACAAAAATTCAAACCAAATTGAACAAATATTGGAAGTTTATACTGTGACTTCACATACCTCATCGTTTTGTCAATAGCCTCCTTAGTCGCTTCGATAGCAGCACGCAACTTGTGGGACTTCTTCAACTGCTTCTGGTATTGTTGAGGCCAGTTGGACTCTCTCATCGGAGCAAGAATGTTACGAAGATTCTCCTGCAACCAAAACATACAAATAGGTAGGTGACAGGTTCTTCTCTTGAATCACTCTCTTCATGGTTCTGCGACAGTTTATAGAGAGTACTCTCGATGATACATTAGGAATACCCCAAAGGACTAGTGCCTTCGCACCCTATCACGCCGAAACTTCTTCGTTTACGCGGAGAGGAGAAACCAAGCGAGCAAGCATGGGTTGAAAACAATTGAATTTCAAAGACTATACAGCGCACTGCAAGGGAAGAAAAAATTGGAATCTACAGTGTTTTGCAGCTTCCGGGATCCCAGATACCCGTAGTGGCTGGCTTCTCTCTCAAAATGGCAAAAAAAAACACAACCTTCAGCTACATTTCGCGAAATAAAACCAGATTTAAGAAAGAAACATTCCTTCCTCACATCATTGACAAACCCTATATTTCATATCTTTCGGTGCTTAAACCTCTCACACTCTTGGTCCACATAGCAGGTTTTTCGGTCTAGATAACGCAGTGATCTGCTAATACGCAAAAATCGTCATTTGCGCAAAATCCGTATTCATACCCAACACAATACTGATCAACAAATACAACTGTCCAGTGCATACCAAAGGAATCGTTAAAAACCGACTCATATCCTAACACCTTACTTTATATCATTACCATTTTTATATCATCACCCTCTTTATGGGCGCGTGAAGCGCAGCTAGAGGATGTGCCGGCTGTCGCATACACTCGATACCAGGTTCTTGGCTTGGATTCCCCGCCTAGGCCAAGCAAGCCTTCCACCCCTGGGATCCGTGGATTGATCCCAAACTTGTCCGGGAAGGATAAGGCGCTGACTTGCTCATCGGCTGGCCATCGGAAGTGATGGCCAAACACGCATTCAAAACCGCCTCCACGACATCCAGTAAATGTGGAATACGTGGCGCATCCCAAAAGGGATTGACTAATGCCGTCATTTATTCTTTATACACTTTATATCTGGGTGGATGCAAATGCTCACGATTTTGGGGGCGGGGGCGACGGCCATCACCCACAGCAGACAAAAAGATTGAACGTCACGCTTTCCTTCTGTTTCAAAGAATTGCGCTAGCACTTTGGTGGTTTTGGAGATGCTTTTCAATGTAAACTAAATCTGATACACCTCGGTTCATTGATTCTAGCAAGTGTATTGGTTGAGCACAGTTCTTTTGACTTTGTGTGCTGGAGAACACTCCTGGTACGCAGACACTGTTACAATGCTGTGTAACTACAGGGTGCGTAAAAAGTATTGACGCACCTACATTTTGTTTCAGCTCCAGCTTTTTCTTTCTACCCCTCTAGGTTTTTGTGTGTTATTTTTGTTGTCTGTATTGTGCTCAAAAAACACTCACGAAAAAACTGAAGAAACATGATCGTCATCCTTACGGTGGCCCTTTTTTGTCTGTTACCCAAAGAGCCGAATACTTCCTTAACAAGAGATTTAGGCGCTGTTCGAAACGGTAGGTGAGGAAAGATGTCAGCAACCCAAACGTCAGCCACGGCTCTGTCATAACAGATGATGATTACAAGAGGTTCACTCACGTTAACGTTCAAATCCGAAATTATCAACCTCTGTCCGATAACGGTAAACAGATAACGCGCGCAGGTGTAGACAGCTTCTCAGACGAGCACAGCTTAAACAAGAATCCGCTGGATTACTCTTTTTAGGCGATTTTGGAGAATGAGGTCTGGGCTACTTTCAACAGAAGTGGCCAGTCGCACAAGGCTACCCTGTTAAAGCACGGAACGAAATGCAAGCAAGTGTTTGCGGCGCGTGCTCATGAATTTTTCCGTCGTTTTCGCTCCTGTATTCACAGTAAAGGAGCCAATGTCAATTACGAGTTATTCTATCGTGTTTGCAAAATCATTTTCCATATTTCTCAAGTGAATATTTTAAAACTTACTGCGCAATACTATTTCCACAACCGTCATTTAGTGCGTCAATACTTTTTACGCACCCTGTACTGAACAGAATACAGGTTCCCAGTTTTGACCCCTTCATAATAGAGCCGATAGCGCCTTCGAATTGTGGAAGCACATGTGTTCACTCTGCTTTCTTTAAAACTTCCTCATTGTCATAGAATTGCACGTGATGAAATGTGGTCAGGAGAATGAACGTCGTTCTTATGCACGTATCAGATCAACCACTCTGTGGTACGTAGTCCAGTCCTTTACTCATAATTAATTACTTTGGTATATGCGACACCACGCGATGCATAATGAGTGTTCGAGTATGCCGGGATTAGGACTTCTTTTATTATTGCCTATGTATGAACATTTGTCAAAACGACGAAATAAATTAGACGCAGCGGTATTCTCGGCTGAGGAGTCAGATTAAATGTGATCTAAACCTAAATGTGTTCACAATGGAGTAATTTCACCAAAAAACATGCAGAAGAAACAAAAATACAAACCTATGCGTCCCATAGTCATAATAATCAACGCCTTCCAAAACTTTCATTCAAACCTTTACGTGTTAGTAAGCTCCATGTTCCATTCCAGCAACGCTTTCGGGTGAAATTAGTCAGTGATTGCGCCTTGTAACGCTCAGAAACATTCCCATTTACACCGGCTGGCAATAGTATACAAGGAAATTATGCGTACCGCTACAAATATCAACATATTAGAAACGTAAACCTACTATCATTGTCACGAAACCTATCTGACAATCACATAAAGTCATCAAGCTACGAAAACTGCGATGAAAACAACACCGGAATCGTAGCCAGCGCTCCAGAAAACCCTAGCGCACCTAATTCTACCTTAGCAACAATCCCTCTTATGCGTGAGACAAACCTCGAACCTCTGACTCAATCACCCAACACGCTGGAATCACGTGAACAGCTGCCGCGACAGCTCGTCCGCGCGAGACCCCGCCCCCAAAATCGTGAGCATTCGTGCGCACCCTTTATATCCTTATCATTACCCAAAATCTTTCTCTTGCTGATTGGTGTTATCGTGCACACATATAAAATCAATAACATGCTCGAAAACGGCTAAATTGATGATCAAAATGGTTTAACTACTAAGCGTATATGGCGTACCCATAGCTGGCCGCCGTTTTCTTCAGCAGCTTCGAAAGGTTTTCTTTGTACTATTGTACTTTTGGTACCCCACTTAACCTTGTTCAAAATAGGTCTACCTGGGGGTAATCTGCCATGGGAGGAACGAATACCATAGTCGTTTTTTGCGGAAATGCCTTATAAGTCCGTTATATTAAGTTCGAATTGCCCAAGGCCCTCCGAAATAGCGCGCGCTTGTAGGAGACGCAGAGACTACGCCTCCTATCAATGCGCACTATTTCGCCGTCTCTAGTCTGCTGCAGAGGTTAGCCAGGGCATAAGCCTTGAAATCTCGAAAAGCTTTGAGAACCCTGTTGTGTGCTCTCCGCTCGCGCGGAGGAGAGCACAGAATTGGGCAGGGGAAAGTACTCCTGAATGTGGGCCCACTAGTGCACCCGTGCTAAAATTGCCTTCATCCTGTTGTCCCCTCCATTGCTAATATGGAAACAAATAAGACGCGGATCTGTAATCAGAAAGAGGAAATAAGGCTGCACTTGCATTCGCTGTGTAGCTATCCGCCGCGCTTTGATAGGAGGTGGTGTCTCTGCGTCTCTTACCAACGCGCGCTATTTCGCGCAAGGCTTTAGGCAATTTTAACTTAAAGTAACGGGCTTATAAGGCATTTCCACAAAAAAGGACTATGATATTCGTTCCTCCCATGGCAGATTACCCCCAATAGACCTATTTTAATCAAGATTAAGTGGGTACCAAAAGTACAATAGTACCGTTTTCTTTTACATCTCTACAAACTGAAAGAAATCCAGTAGAAAGCATAGCATCGTGACACACAAAACACAAGATCCCTCAAAAAGGATAAGGACAATGATAAAGGACGACGCTGTGCAAATCTAGAAACGAGGCCGCATTAATTTTCTCAATAAAATTTTACGGATTTGTCTGAAAACTTTTAAAATAACGAATGAAAGCACGCAAACATGTAGAGCACAACAGCAGGAGGATATATAAGCCTAATTTGGTTAGGGTAAAATCTGTCAAATGTGAAAGAGATACGTGGTCAATTTCCTCTCTAGACTTGCACTGACGAAATCAATCCCTCTCTGCGATGCACCACGCATTCTAAATACTTCTACGTGATATCGCGAAAAAAAAAAATATGAATGCGTGTTTGGCCTACACAATGACGTGCGGTGGCCAACCGATGGACAAGTCAAGGTATTTCCCTTCCCAAATGAGTTATGAATTCATCGACTAAGGAGAGACGGAGGGCTTAGAGACCTGAGCACTGAACCACGAATTGATTAGAGGTGCATCCAGAAGCCGGCGCCTAATCCGACTGTGCTACACGCGCATAAAAGATCTATGACACAAACTGCTAATCAATCATTTGACCAGGATTATATAATAGTGAAGAGCACATAACAAGGTAAACCAACTCTTGTAACCACGTTACCAGAAATAAGAGGATGGAATAGTAATAGGAATACAGAGCAACCTAGAAGAAAGAGTGAAACCAAGATTAAAACTGAAAAACACACCTGCTGTCGCTGGAGTTGTAGAAACTCACGGTCCGCTTCCGAAGGCAGTGTCAACTCCGTATTAAGGAGATTCTCCCTCTGCCTTTCAATGAGTTGTCTGAAAGAACAATGTCGAAACTTGAAGCAAAAACTTCACGCAGATCGTTCGTGATAAACTTACCGCTGTTTCTCGATGAGTACTAGAAGATCATTTTGACTGAGACCCATCCTCGCAATTGACATGTCATCACCTTTCAGCATTGGAAGAGGTGGATGCGCATGGGCGCCCCTCCCAAGAGAAGCGAACTTCTGTTCCATTACAAAGTTATAATCTAAAATTAACCTATGACAGTAAGATTTTGGGAATTATCTTCGGTAAGGCTTCGCAAATTACAAACAGGACGAGCTTACCTGGTGGAGGTGGTCGAGAGCGATCCGTTGCCTTCAACGGAATAGCAGGTAATGAGGCAGAGCTGATATTCTGCGGGATCATTAAGGATTTTCCTGGAACCGCAATCAACGTAAAAGACTCAACTTAATTGTTCTCTTCAAAGAGAAAAGCTAGAGTAACTGCACTGTAGAAATTAATACCTATCGGCATCACAGGAGGCATGCTACTGCTCGAAACACTTTGAAAGGACGGAAACGGAGAAGGTGATGAGAAATCAGCACTTTTCTCTTAAAATAGAGCTCATCATCAGCGGTATCAATAGAAGCAACTAAGATCAAAATTACACCGCTAATGTCATGATCGGTAGTTTTGCAAGACAAAAAGATACAACGGCAGAATGAGGGGCCGTTGAAAAACTTCATTCGGGCCGTTATCCTTCGTCACTGCCCAAGAATGCACTAGCTGATAAGAAAACGCCTGCTCTTCACAAGGTGAGGGGTGCGGAGGGGGGGGGGGGGAGCGTGACAAGAGGTGTTATGAAGAAAAGGCTTTGTTCTTAACAGAAAGTTATTCCCAATAACTATTTGCAACAATAATTCAAGTTATTTCCTTTAAGCCTCATGTGGCTGGTACTGAGATTGCAAGCTGTTATAACGATGTTTCGTTGCGATCAAAACTCTAGTGCCAGGCAGGACTCGAATCCTCACCTCCTACTGACAGGGCAGAAACACTCTACGCCATTACACCATCGGCGCTGTTTGATCGAACGCAACATCCACACCTTGAGAGACCGATCAGCTCTCACCCGTATATCGGATGAGCCGGCCGCTGATATCAGCATGGAACCAGTAAAACTGATGGTCTTCATAGAAATGATTCAAAGCCACCAGTGGCTGGTACTGAGTTTTTTTACAACAGGTTCTAAGTATTGATAAATTCCGGTGGCGAATTTTGTTCGTTCATACGGAGAATCTCGGTCAAATATCAGCCTGAGACTTCCCACGTTATATTTGTTCTGCTATTGAAAAATTCGCAGCCACAGCTTCTTAGTTTCTTATTCTTGGTTTACACTAGCCGCTGAGATGAGATGTTGTATTTATTTATGCTATCACACGGGACGTTGGTCGGAGTCACAATAAGGGGTGTAAAAGCATTTGATTCATAAATATGGCAACCAACGTGAAAGACTAACGTGAGTTCATGTGCAGTGAAGAGTTGCTGTCATCTTCTTCGTCAATTTTCTTCAAAACAAACGTCACACTTGACATGTGTTCACGCCATTTCTCAAGCAGCTCCAGAGGCTTGTCGATTGGCGAGAGACGGCGCTCCTAAAAACTCATTGTGACAACCGATTATTTGCACTGCGCTCTCAGAAGGACTCACCCTGTTTCGATACTTTTCGATCATCACAAAACGACCTTTCTGACTTATTGCATGAGCCAAAGCGTAGATGATTTGAGCACACGTGGTTTCATTTGATACACCAGAAATACTCCGTTCGACACCATCCACGCTCACCTTCAATTCCATCTGAAATGTGGACGTCACATAGCGGGAAATGACAATCATACTTCATCGAATGAGCGCAATACAGGTTGAGAGGGGTCAATCTTAGGACGATGAAGTTCTCTTGCTTGTTTCTTGCTAGAGCTCATTATTTTAGCGCAATCCAAGTTCTGGAGTGGCTACCGCTACGAAGGCGAAACACTGTATCCCACCGTAGGCTGTATATCATCAGCGCTAGATCCCCCAACCCCGCTGCAATCAATAAAGGGCAGTATTCGACATTTTTCCTTGTTGCAGGCAAAAAGCAGTGAAGCACTATTAGGCACCCTTTACAGAATGAATATTTAGCAGGATAAAGGATAAAAAGGATAAAGGACGGCGATACTCAATCCCTTTTGGGATGCGCCACGCATTCTACTTATACGGAATATCGTGGAGGCGATTTGAATGCGTTTTTGGCCATACGACTTGCGGTGGTCAGCCGATGAACAAGTCACCGCTTCCCAGACAGGTCTGGTAATCAACGACCCTGTTGCGAAGGGGGGGGGGGGGGGGGGGTGGGTGGAAGGCTTGGTTGGCCTGAGCTGGAAGTCCGCCGAACATCAAGAACCTGCCATCGAGTGCACGCGACAGCCGTCGCCTCGCCTACTGCGCTGCACGCGCCCATTCAGTATGATACCAAAAGGAATCAAATCCCACTGTAAGTAGAAGAGACAGAATTTTAAGGCACGGGAGGGGGCAGCTTGCGATGCCACCTTCTACAACGTTGATGCACTCGCATCATCTTAAAAATGAGTGTGAAAAACGGGTTGTGGGACACTCGAGTGACGATGGATTTCCCTGACCTTTTTTCTTACTGGAGTTCAATATTCCAGGGCAATCCTAGAGCGGAGGCAGTACACCGCTAGAAAAGCGAGTCACTCCATCCTAGCGCAGGTACAAACAAACATGACAAATAAATAAAAAAATATATGCACACCTAGAAGGGAGTCGGGCGCAAATAGGGTCGGGGGGGGGGGGGGGGAGAGAAGGAGGGGGTTGGTCACCATAGCATGTCGCGGCGGGCAGGCGTGGCGACAGCTACATACAGTGAATGTAAATGCAGTCCTATCTCCTCGTTTCGATTACAAACCGTGTTTTATCTGCTTCCGAATTGGGCAATGGAGGGAACGCCAGGATGTAGGCGATTTTTGCACGGGTGTCACTCGAGCCACACCCTGGAGTCTCTTCCCCTGCCCAAATCTGTGCTCTCCTACTCGTCAGCGGAGGAGAGCACAGAACAGAGCTATAGCATTGTGTACTTGTCTTCTTTACTATCAGTGTGTCTTGTCTCTTTTTTCGTGTTAGTGACACTTTTATAAGGTTTTTATAAGGAGACCCCTCCACCAACCCTATTTGTGCTGGGATCCATTCCACCGTGTACTGCACCAAAAACAATCACACGAGGACAAGTAAAAAAAAAAACTTAAGCTGTGCCACACACTATTCCTATTTTTTAGAAAGTCCAAAGCTGCACGCACGAGAAGAATTTGAACATTACAATGTCAACCTTATATAGTACTTCATACAGACATGCCCCTCCCGTCACATACCTTTGATGTGTGGGCTCTAAAAATAATGCCTTAAACCAATTCAATTTCTGGAACGCGACTCCTGATCCCATTACATTACATTACTTTTTTTAGCTTGCTCGCTTTGTTTATATCAACAATAAAAAACTGCAGCCAGTTCGCAGAGCACTTTGGACAGTCCCTTCTAGATGTTTACGGAAAAGATAGAACCAAAGCTGTGTGGCACCAGGATCCCAATCGCAGTACGGTTATGGATGTTCGACAAGTCAAACAACTAGGACTTTCTCCAGTGCAGTTCGATAGGCATATAGGATCCCCCAAGGTTTGGAGTAGTAAAAGCACACAGATTTTCTTTGAAAAGTCAAACACCCCCTTATCCAAGAAAGTGAGATGAAAAGTATATTCTGCAATTAGACAGCAGACGCAGCCAGCAACTTGGCCGTGCAGAAATCCGTCGGCGGTCGCGCGCCTGTCTCGTATTGTGTCACGTTTCCTTTCGGCAGCAGTTTTCGTATTCCACGACTTGTGGACATACATTGCTCGAGATTAGTGTGAATGTTTTAGGCACTCCACTTACATATACATGCATACATATACACTTACATATACATTTCAAGGGCTCCTCAAAAAACAAAATATGGAGGGCGAGTGATGACCATCGTTTGATAGTCTTTAGTCGAAGTGCATGCTTAAGAAACGTGTGAAAGCTGTTGGCTACCAAACGAGGGATGGACATCGAAATGCAATAATGTAGGAAAGTACGGGGCCGAGCTCCCACTCGCTCCTTACGAAGCAGGGGTTGTCGGAATTCCTGTTTTCTGTTTTCTGATTTTCTGGCCATTTTGTACAATTTTTTTTTTGTTCTATGGGAGATTTTCCAAGATTAGTCAGAAAACAGGAAATAGCAGGACATATAAATTTCGCCGTAGATATTCGACCGTCAGAGTTTAATCTGCATCACAACATTGTGGCCTCTTCAGCAAAAAAAAATGTTCTTAGGCTACTTCAAATTCGAAAAAAGCTGTTTGCGCGATGACTTTCATCAGAGATCGCCATGCACGCGTCTGATTCGATTGGCTGATGGTATGAGTGCTACTATCACGCAGTTTCTCCGTGGCAGATGTCAAGACTTTCAAAAATTGGATTTGTTGTATCTCGAGCTTAAGTAGCAGTCTCGGAAGCTGAAGGGTTATGATAGCGCTATGAAACTCCTCGATAAAAAAACTACCAATATAGGCCGTGGCAATGGAATGCTGTCAGTGTTTGAATGGCCATAAAACTTTTAGCTTTCCAACAACCGTTGTAGCTTGTTTTGAACGGCCGTAAGGGAAAATTTAACGATACGTGCAATGTTAATGTTAAGATTCATTCACTAAATTTGCTAGATTGGTAGTTTGAGTGCCATTCAGATGACGTTGTTCATTGGAGGGATGCACGATTTCTTAAACTTTCCTTAAGATTGTTCGCTCTGGGAACAATTTAATGTGAGCATTGTCCCAAACCTTGGATCAGAACAAGTGCGGTGTGTGAACACGGAAGTTGGGTAGCTACGCTTCAGTTAGATTGTCTTCGATTAAGAGGGCAGTTTCTCATTCGAACAAGGAATACGCCGCATGAATTTACATTAGTACTGCTTGCTCCCCTAAAGTACACGCTTGTTCACCAAGTTACTACCTATACACACCATTTTCACGTCAAATTGACCACTTTTCACATCAAGCTGGACACTTTTCAAAATAAGTTGGGCACTTTTGAAATCAAAATTATCATCTTCCAATGCAAAACGATCGCGTTCCACATTAAACCCATCGAGGAAGCCGAACTTTTCGTCTCTGAAGGGTTCACTATCACTTTCATGGAAATTTTATAATTCGCCTTTCCTAAAAAAGCGATCGAAATGTTTGAAACTTTATAGATTTTTCATATGAGGAAGATTCACAAATTTTAAAGTGTAGGGAAACGGCAAATTTTCTTTGTGTTCAAAGAATAGATGGCCCCACTCATCGTGCATCACGGTGCTTTTTTGATTGAGGGCACATTTACACTACCAATTAAAGAAAAATCGCGCCGGCCTAGACGATGGTACGAGGTGGTCTCTTTTTTTCGTACTTTCAAAAATTGGTGCTTTACTGTATGTTAAAGCAATACTTGCTCTAACACTTGCTTACTTTTTATTATTTTAACTCCAGAAATCAAAATGCCATAGAATTTCAAGCGTTGCACTCGATTCATTGGCCAAGTGAATTATAAATTTTCAAAAAAAGAGGATCCGATTTAATTACATACCCCTTTGCTTTAATTTGGGACGTATTATTTTGATTTCAAAACTATCCGCCTACGTCGATAATTTCCAGTTTGACACGAAATTTTTATAAAAGTGTTGGTTAGGTAAAAGTAAAAATGCGTTTTTAGGTACCAGTAGATAATTAAAGCGATAATTTCAAAATTTTCGGTTCTCCGTTTTCTGGTGTTTTAGGTCCTCCTGCTTACTGTTTTCTGTTAAAATTTTCTAATTTCCGCCCATCCTTGTTACGAACTAGAATCAACCCGCTTTGAGCTTCAAAGCCACTGAATCTGTCAGTTCTCGCTAGCCCCCTTCTCTAAAAGTTCGGATCATGCACACGTCGATGGTTCGATTCCTTGCCAAGCTTTGTGAATTCCTAACTCGTTCCATTCAAGGAAAAATAATGCTTTTACAATTATTTTAATGGTCGAATTTTTAATGTGACATTTCATCTCATCTTACCAGAGAAGAGCCTGAAGTGTAAAGTGTGACTATAAACCACTTCAGATCCTTCTCTGGCATGTTTCGCTTAAATATTCGCGTTCGTTTGGATTCCGGGAGGGAAGTTGACCGGCGCATTCAAGTTGCTTCTAATATTTACTTTGCTTTTTAACGGTTGACCTTGAAAATTTGAGCATAATACCTCTAGCACTGATAACGGTAAACTGAGCCGACCATAACAGGAAGAAGGCAAACGTATTTGCTTGACAAGCACCCAGCATCATATGGAATTCAACTCTTGGCTTCACCACTGATGCTCGATGGTTAAAAGAAGATACATTCTCTTAGAGCGTTCAACCCACTCGTAGAGATACCCTTTTAGTGAGTGTGTTACACCTTCTATTGTTTATTATTTTATGTTTTCTTTTGAGCAAATTTATGACGCTATGACGCTCTTCGTGTCCCTCGAGCGAGGAGGATCCATTGGAGCACTCTGGCACGCGACAGGGACAAATGGAGACGCTCCTGGGGCCTCTCGAGCAAGCCGATGATCAACGGGACGACAGGTGATACAGGTGATTTTTTTTTATTTCCCAGACTTAAACAAATGTGTTAAAACAGTATTATTTCATCGCTTTCCAGTTTAGTTTTTTAAGCCGAGCCCACCCACCCAGGTTAACCTCTCTTCAGGCAGAGGTGACTAGTGGACATTCCCGACTTCCACTGAAAGGATTAGCGTTACTTGTCGCTCCTGAGAGCTGCTTTCTCCCTTTTCTGGTTGTAAAATGAATAGTCTCCCAATGTCGCTTCGACTTTTCCAGACTCTGAAGAAGGCGATAGCGCCGAAACGTAAGCCGGAATAAATCTATCACCTATCTTCTCGAACAGCTTGAATCAGCCTCGTATGAACAGAATCAACGATGCCAAGATTCATGGAAAGTCACTCCTGAACGTATTCAAATATTATTCGAAAATCGAATATTTCAACTTTTTTCAAAAAACTAATAATTTTATTCGAATATCGAATAAACTTTAAATCTTAAGCACAGAACCTGACACGAACAAATTATTCGACTATTCGAATATTTGAATAAACGAAAAAGGGTTCAGTCATTCGAAAAAATTAAAGAGCGAATAGGTTCGTTCGTTCATTGGCTCGAAATTTTTCGACATCAATTAAATTCGTTCATTCATTCGTTCGGTGAAATTTCTCAGATGCACAACTACAGTACGTAGCACGTCCGAGGTCCTCTAAATGCGCATTACAGTCACTTGTTCCGTAGAGATTCGAGGTTCGTATGTGGGTAGCAGAAGTTTGAGAGCTCCTTGTGGAAGAACTAATGTAAATTACGCCAATGTGAACCGTTATTAAGATAGAGGAACAAGCTGGCTTCTAAGCGCGTATGTTCGGAATTAATTTGCTTGGAAATGGAGAGGAAAGGAAGTCTAAGAATTGTCTAGATGATGAGCGGGCGACGAACGGAACCTGGAAGGATGCTATCGAAGCGATAACTCGCTGCTGCGTGCCTCGAACTCGGCACAACGAAGCCTGGACGACGCTGGGTCGACAAGCAGACTTGGCTGTGGACTAGCGATGTCAGAGAGAAGGTCCGGGAAAGGAAACGGCTGTATCACGTATTTATCGGTGACAAAACAATCTGTAATTGACGGAATTATCGAGAAGCGAAGAAAGTGGCAAAGAAGGCGTTGGCCGCTGCTAAAGCCGCACACTACGCTGATGTGAGCGAAAAACTGGAGACGCGCGATGGTGCACGCTATCTTTACCGGCTCGCTAAAGCTCGCTGTCGCCAAGCAGAAGATACCGAGGAGCTTTTTGGCATTAACGAAGAACGGTCATCTTCTGATGGATCGTAAGAGGGCTGTGAAGCGACGGCGCGACTTCTTCTTCTTCTTCAGCTCGTAGCGGGGTATTCTGGTGTCATGACCCCACCTTTCCCGATCCAGCGCTAGATCAGGGTGTACACCAGCAACCTTCAAGTCCCTATGTAACGTGTCAGACCAACGCTGCTTCGGGCGTCCTCTAGGCCGCTTTCCTGACATTTCCATCTCAAGGCCTATCTTGCGGACGCTGTCTTCTTTTCCACGCAGAACGTGGCCGTACCATCGTAAGCGAGCTTCGCACATCTTGTCGGCTATCGGGGTGACACCGAACTTCTGCCAAATGGCATCGTTCGGATGCGGTCCATGAGTGTGACTTCAGCCGTCCAGCGCAGTATCTTCGTCACCATGACGCGGAGGCGCGTTTCAATTCCCTTGGTAGCAGGCCAAAACTCAGTGCCATACATTGCTACCGGCCGGACGACTGCTCTGAAGATCTTCGACTTCAGGTGCTCTGGTATCTTCCTATCGCAGAGCACGCCAGTCAACGAGCGCCACTTTAACCAAGCGGCACTCACGCGTGAGTTCACTTCAGTCATCAGATTGCCATCGGATGCTACTGCTGATCCCAGGTACTTAAAGTGCGTGGGAGCTCGATGCCGTTATCCTTGATGGATCTGGACTCGTTCACGTCGTCGTCAGATTCTCGGTCTTTTTAACGTTCAATTTAAGTCCAAACCGCTCCAAACGATCACACCAAGCTTGCACCCCACCCTCGCATACTTCTCAAACTCGCCGGGCTCTGCGAGTGCGCGTCGGCTCCCGCGGACGCCGTAGCACTATCTCGATACTCATGTAATGTCATCAACCATATGATGTGACATGGGTCTTCGTAGGCCGGCCTGTTACAAGGGCCTGTCGCCTGCATTCGAGTCTCCGTGTTTAGCTTAGCTCGCAGAGCGAGCAGTTTCCAGTGGCACCACGTGGAGGAACGGACATCGCCACCGAAGCGACGGCGCGAATACTTCGAGGAAATCTCGAATGTAGAATTTGAACATCCTGCTGTTCCTTTTGCATCACCAGTATACGGTCCCGTTCAGAAGATCACAGAGAGCGAAACTGAAGCAGCCCTGAGGAAGATGAAATCAGGCAAAGCCATTGGTCCTGACACCTGCCGCCGAGCTATGGAAGTCGAAGGGCTGGTGCCCTGCTGAGTGGCTGACAGAGTTTTCAATCAGGTTGTGGCTTTGAAGAAAGTGCCTGAGAGCTCGCAGCAAAGCACGACTATTCCGATTTGGAAGAAGGGCAGTCCTGCGGACTGTGCTAGCTACCGTACAATTCGCCTACTTTCACACATCGTGAAAATCCTTGAGCGAATTTCCGGTGGACGTATACGGGATGTCGTCCAGCTTTCCAATAATCAGTGTGGTTTCGTTGCCGGCTGGGGAACGGTTGATGCCATACACGCCGTTCGTCTTCTGCTAGAGGAGCACCGCGAGAAAAAGAAACCGGTGCATTTTGCTCTCCTGGACTTGGAGAAGGTCTTCGACCGCGTTCGGCGAGAAGTTATATGGTACGAGCTGAGACGACACGGCGTCCCTGAAGAGCTTATTGAGTGGGTGCGCATCCTCTACTCGTGCCCAATAAGCCGAGTGCGACCACCATCGGGCACCTCGATGGAGTTTCCAATCTCTCTCGGAGTGCTCCAAGGGTCTGCGCTCTCCCTACTGCTCTTCGTCATGGATGCAATTACACGCGATCTCCAAAGCGCAGCTCCTTGGACGCGGTTGTATGCCGATGACGTCATGCTTGCTTGTGAAGACAAAACCGAACTCGAACGACAGGCTTAGGCGTGGTGCGATCACTTGGCATTGTTCGGTCTCAAGCTAAACGTCAAAAAGACAGAGTTCTTGACGACGAATGTGAACGAGCACAGATCTATTAAGATCAACGGTACAGAGCTCTCACGAGTTAAATCTTTCAAGTATCCTGGATCAACTCTCACGTCTGACAGCAGCCTAAAGTTAGAAGTAAACGCACGTGTGAGTGCAGCCTGGTCCAAATGGTGCTCGTTCACTGGGGTGCTTTGCGACATACCTGAGTACCTCAAGTCAAAGGTGTATAGAGCAGTCGCAGCCCAGTAGCGACATACGGTGCTGAGTGCTGCCCCGTGATGTACGAAATTGAAAGCCTCAGTATAATAGAGACGGAAATGCTAAGGTGGGCGGCTGGAGTAACGCGACTGGACGGCGTCCGCAATGACAACATACGACAGAGGTTCGATGTCGCCCCGATAGCCGACAATTTGCGCGAAGCCCGTCTTCGATGGTTCGTCCATGTCCTTTGCGCTACCGACGACACCATCCGTAAGATTGGCCTGAACCTTTAGGTTCCTGGGAAGCGGGATACGTTGCATATGGACTCAAAGGTAGCTAGTGTCCATCCCTACCAAGCGTTTGATCGAGAGAAATGGTGTCACCAACCAGAAGAGCGGACCGCGCCACCAAGTGGGACAAACGCTACTGAAAATGATGATGATGATGAGCGGGCGAGGACCAAAGTAGCAGAAAGTATGAGAAAACATAATTTCTTAGTTACTACCTTGTATTTGAATCACATTTCTATGAGAATAGAAGTCGCTCTATGGAGCAGATTAGCTCAAGGGCATCAGAAATACGTTCCAAGAATGGTTGTGTAATTTTGTAAACAGAAACGGTGGTGGAAAGGATGCCATCGTTACAATGTGCCGTGGAGGGACTACGAGAAAGTTCAGTTGTGTGGTGATATTTGATCTCACATTTGGAAATCGAATCTCCGGAAATTAACCAAAATGGATGCTGAAGCGCTTGTGCCACTGACATATTCTGCAGACGTAGATGCCATTTAATCAGGTGTCTACTACGCTATTAATACTAACATTAGCGTAGATATTTCAATTTGGACGTGGTGGCCCAACGACGTCATTATTTTTGGTCAACTTAGTGCCATCTGGCAGGCAGTTTGTTTTCAAGCCTACGATCGTTCTGCACCATTTCCATTTCATTTAATTTCATTTATTGTACAAACTGTGAGAAGCAACGAAAATTCAAATGCAGTGCTTTAAATCAATAATAGAGCAACGAGCCTGAACAAAAAGCTATGCTACAGTCTGTGCTTTTCAATTCTTTGATCACAAGCATAAAGATTTTTTCCATAAAAATTGAGATCGTACATAGCAGTCTCATAGTCTGTAACTGGATAGAGCCGAAATGGCATTGCGACAGCAATATGAAGAGGCATAAGCAGAAGGTTAGAAACAGATCTTTGCTCTATATGCTTCTGTACCGCTACACCGTAAATAAGTTGAAACGATGTAATAAAGCCCTGCATCGAGAAGAGTGGACGGAAGGTTGAGATTGTGAAGGCAAGACAATGAGCATTGCTACGAGCTGAGAAAATTAAAGAAAGCTAAGGGTGTTTCGAATAAGGTTATAATTGACAACTAGAAGAGAAGTCAACTATCGAGAAGAGTAATCATGGATATCCTAAATGCAACTTTTCTTGGTCCGCTTATCTCTCCTTGAAATTGAGTTACGAATATGAATATTGCTGTAGAAGACGGAAGCAGACGAAAGACTGAAGGCTGAAACCTTTTTCATCTCTTTCTACAAGCTGCAACAATTCGATGCTTTGCAAATTTTTCTTGAAACTTGGGCTGTTCTCGGGTTGCAGAATTTGATGTTTTCCTGCACCTGGATCCGGTTTTCGGCCCTTTTCGTCCCACCTTCTGCAATGAAAAGGCTTGCGTATCCATGCCTTTTAACGACCACCTTTTGCGTAACTCCGTCCGTATCCTAATTAAAATCGATGCTTATCGGCTACTAAACATTTTCTAACGGTTGGTTGACAGCAATCTGGTACACCATCGTTCATTGCAGAGGTACAGATTGGACGTAGAGCTTATCCAATCCGGCCACCCTAACTGAATAGGCAGGTTTAAATCGGTTTTGCGCGCAACACAAATTGGACACTTTTTAAATGAATTTGAAGACTTTTCGACTCAAACTGAACACTCTTCTAAGCCAGCCTAAGTCTTTGAAATCAAAACGATCTCTTTCAAACCGGATTGACCTTCTTACAGGATAAACTACACACCCCTTAAGACGGTCAGAACAACTTTTTGTTCAAGGAAAATTTGGTGTAACTTTCTTTGAAATTTTTAGTTCATCTGCCCGTGTAAATAACATAAAATAATTGAGTAAAATGGTAATTTTTGAGAAAAAAATATAAATTTCATTCTAAAGCGCAGCAAGGCGGCAATCATATAGCTCATTAAAAGATCTGATCGCTTCTTGGATAGGATATATGTGCTCTTTACAATTGTTTCTGTTGCATCGTTTACAGTGTGAAACTACATGCAACTAGAAATTTTGCCATCAATCGAATAAAATCGCGACGTTTTGGACGAAGGCATGGCGCAATCCCTTTTTTGGTACTAAACCATGACCGACTCTGTTTTTTAAAGCAAGGCTCAAACCATTATTTTTCCACAAAAATAATAATTTTATGAAATTTCAAGCACCTGTTGAGTAGGTGAATTAAAACTTCAAAAAAATCATACTGAAATTTTTTAACAAACAATTATTTTAACCCTTTTGGGGTGTCTTCAGTTTAACGTAGAAGAAGCTCATTTCGATTTGGAAGAGCACTTTGATTTCAACACAAGCCACACTTGTTGTTATTGTTGTTATTGTTTTATTACGATTGCATAAGGCAATACGTTAGAAAACAAACACAGAAACAATCACAAGAAAAAAAGCACAGGGACGAATACAAACAAACAGTGAGACAACACATACAACCAATCATACTATTCAACCAATTTCAGATCTGAGCAACAAACTTTCAACTCGGCTTTGGAATTGTCTCGGTGTGAGGGGAAACTGAAGGTGCTTAGAGAATTTCAGGTATAAACTACCTGCCATATAAGTGAAAGACATTGCTACACTACACACAAAGACACACACAAAGACACACACAAAGACATACACACACACACACACACACACACTTGTGCCAAAACTACGGCAGCATGGCTCAAGAAAGTAGACTATTGCGGTCGCAATCATACCGTATCTAGTTTGAAACGATTTATTGTCAGAAAATTCTTTCTGAGAATGGAACAAACAACAATCTAAGGGAGCATGTTGGGGAAGGTGTGGGATTATTAGAGAATCGCTCCGACAGCTGAGATTGCGTGAGTTTCGGAGTTTGGGACCAAGCATCGATATAGGAAATATATATTCGAAGTGCCTCATTCCTCCATAATAGTCTTTAGTAAATATTATAACGTACCAAACCTCTACACCACCTCACAGAACTCCACTCCTCTGCATTTCGATAGGTGCTAAAGAAAACATAATTCTGAGGAAAGATGTGCTTGTAGTTTTTTCCTTCGAGATAAGGACAACCAGACAGCTGAGCTGAGCTTTGACGACGTGAACTGTACAACTTCCATTCTCGTTTCTGAACGTCCTCAGGAAGTATTTTTAGGCGTTCAAAAGTGACTTTCAGATGGCACCATCTGAAGCGGCTATCATATCAGCATCACCAGTGCCAGTCGGGATTAACCCTCTGGGAATGCTATATAGGCTCTGTTATGGATCTGTTATACAACAGGTTGTTGAGCCGATACCCATGTCTTGCATCCATCCAGGCAAATAACCCAGCTCCATGGTTTTCTAGAACCATCCATCTCCAGCCCGAAAGAGATCGACCTTGACCCGCTGGGGAGGTTAGCAGCAGTTTTGAGATGCTTGCAAAAACTCTCATCTGAGAGCCTTTTATGTCAGTTGTACCTGCTATAAGACGAGTCACCCCTAATTGGCGGAAACCCTGCATCTCCATCTATAGAAATTTGTCAGTAATTTCACTCACAGCTGTGGATATGTGCCTCCCCAATATCGTCAACTGCTCTTCCATTACTGTCACCAGGCTACGGCCATTTAGAGGCAATAAATCATCTTCCTCCATCTCCCTCCGCAGCACACAGACATGTTGCACGAAAAGGGACGTTGTGAGAGCACAGGACCTGTTCCCGGAATAATGCCGCAGAGCGCAGCATACGTGCAGTCGCCTGCTGATGCGACGTTGGTGGTTTGACGCGCTCCAATGCGAATTTCGCGTGTCTACTCACCTTTAAGCGAATCCATACTTCGAGTTGGCGCCTGGATTCTTAGTGGTTAGTCGGTCGCCGGTTATTATGGTTAGCTTTATTATTGCTGAGTTTAGGTTACGCTCATTTATTTTCGTTACGCTTTGCAGCGGTGCTACCTTTCTTTCATTTTTTGACACCGTAAATTGCACCTTTTATTTTTGACTGCTGTCAGGCGCTCCTTTACATGTTTCTTCGTTATTGTTTTTGTTCCTATTTTTTGAATAGTCTTTGTAGTTTGAATTAGCATTTTGCTCTCCCATCACTGCACTGAGGACTGTTGGAGCAGTAAAACCAGGAATGGCAAGCTTAGCAACGCCTAGTTTAGTACTTCGCAGTCATTTTTTATTTCATTTTTTGTCCTTTCTCCAGATACTTGTATCGTTAGCGTTGTGTTTCACGCAGGATGCAGGTCTAATCGAAGGTCTATTCGGCGCTATGATAATGGGGGGGGGGTTACCTTCTAAAAGAGCCTCTGTAACGCGGTCAAAGAGAAACGAGACATACTGTTAGTCAAGAAAATAAACAATGATACTGCTCTGTTCTGTGGACTCCTCTGCTTTAGCGAAGGAGAGAATAGTTTGGTAGGAGAAGAGACTCCGGGCTGTGGCCCGAGTAATGCACCCGTGTTAAACTTGCGCATATATTGGAGTTTCATCCTGTACAATGGAGGCAAATTAAAGTGGATGTGTGATCGCAAAGAAGAAATAACTGTGCATTAACAGTTGCCTCTTTAGTTGTGCACCATTTGCGCGCCCGGTATGCCACAGTGACTTCCTCCTGCTATCGTAGCGCCTCTATTCCTCTGTCCCTTCGATATCGACGGCGAAATTGAAGGTAAGCATGGTCGACCCATGTCTGGAGGTCACCTATATGAAGGGCAAAGCAAGAACATACAGGATAAGCCTTGTAGGCCAATGGGACTCACTCCTCATTGCTGGATTAAGCTGGATTCAGTGTTTACTACGTCTTAGTTTCCCATATGTGTGTACCAGGCGCTAGAGGTGGAATTGTTTTCGCGGCCTCTTCGGCAGTGTGGCCGTGAAAGTGGGATTCATTTTCCGTCCACCAAGAAATATCCAAGAGACTACGAACGCTTTCGTTCAAACAATCGATTGTCGTGGTTAATGCGTATATTTTGATGGGAGGAACAGAGCGGAGATTTGTTTAACTGTTTGCGATATAAGCCTTTCGCTCGGAGCACAATTTATTCATAGCTCGTGCAGGCCAGCGGAATTGGTTTTCGTTTCACCTTCCTACCTCTGCATTTATAAGCGCAACTTCGATAGGTAGCACTTCCGTTCATTGTATTCTTGTTTTGTACAGTTTTAAAAGTAGTGGACATTTTGTCCAACATCCACGTTAATGTGATTGGTGGTGATATCTTCGGAGCTGAGTGTTTGATTTCATTGTTCAATTAAGGGTCTTCCAGGTCATTGTCCTACTGATCGAACTCGGATAAACTATCCAGTTGTCTGCCATTTTTAAGAAACGTCACGCTCGTTGGGTTCTTTTTCTTAGCAGCTTCCTACCTTCTTTACAGGGGAATCCACCATCTTTCTCTCTCATAACATCCATGGATTTGAACAAAAAAACTTTTACTACGCAACCATTAACCACGACGTATGTATTATAACAATAGAAAGACCCCCCTCTGACTGTATAAAGCTGCCAGTGATGAATAGTTGGTGAAGCGACCCCCCCCCCCCCCCCCCCACCTCCTCCTACGTTCCCTTTAGACTTGCACCTGCAATCCTTTCTAGAAGATTAGTTCTTATGTGCACGGTTGAAACAGAATTGCGGCCTCTTCTTATCGATAACAAAAGAAGGTACTTGGGGGCAAATTAGTGTCATTAATTCCCTCCTTATCATAGAAGTAACTTTTGGCAGCAACGTGCAGTTCTGTTCATTTGGTAACAAGATTTTTTTGCTATACATTAGATACTCAGTTGTGTTGCCATCTAGTGCAGCTTAAATATGTAGGCAATTGCTCCTTGACAGGACGTTCCCTTTTCGTTGAGCGTCTTCATTGTTCTTATGTTCAGCTCCTCAACATTTATTGGTTTCTACTCCAGTATTGGCGTCCTCTTGGAGATCCTATATTCACGCCATGCGCGCTAGAACGACGTCAAAAGTTTGGTTTCCCAAATTAAGGTTGACGTCTCCCGCACTTTAACATGCAGCATGGAGTCCGGGCGTTCTGTGCTATGCTATATAGGAACGGTAGTGCATAGAGCTGCGTTTGCTGTGCAGGGGTATAGGGATATCCTAGTTTTCCGACAATGCCCTATATTCGCCGTTCACTGTTGTCATATGATGATCGCTATGCGTCGTCATGGGGAATTCAACTATCATCAGGTGTAGGCTGTATAACACCGATTGAATCTCTCGCTGAAGACAATCCGTTGCAGTCTTGTGCTTTCCATTCAAATGCCCATTGTATGCAGGACATTGACGACGTCTTGAAGAGTTATGGATGTGCTTTGCCCTTTCAGCAAGATTCTATTCAGCGATGATAAGGGATTTTATTGTATTGCCGGCTTTTATTGCCGATGTGTTTTGCCACCATTTCGTGCTCTGTTCATTAAAGGATAAGGATAAAGGACGGCGTTACTCAATCCCTTCTGGGATGCGCCAGCGCATTCTGCTTCTACGGGATGTCGTGGAGGCGACATGAATGCGTATTTGGCCATACAATGACTTGCGGTGGCCAGCCGATGAACAAGTCAGCGCTTTATCCTTCCCAGACAAGTCTGGTACCAATTCACCGACCCCGGAGGGATGGAAGGCTTGGTTGGCCTGGGCGGGAAATCCGAACCAGGAACCTGGTATCGGGTGCACGCGACAGTCGCGCCTCCTCCGACTGCGCTACACGCTCTGTTCATTGCTCATGCAAATTCATATGCTGACGTTGCACTTCTATGTAGCTCAACACGTATCCGGCGCCAGATAACAGCACTTGGACATATGGAAGAGTCTACTGTTCTCGGAGCTTTGTTTCTTTTCCTGATCATCTCACTCCACCTCTTGGGCGTTTGGAATTATTCAAGTGTAATTCTCTATAGCTCCTCGGAAGTTGATAATTAACTACTACTTAGTTCTTCATAGCCAACGAAATGGTTATCTCACTCATATCGTCTTTAATTGAAGCATTCAATGGACGTCATGCATTCCTGTGGTGTGTACATTTTTTCTGAGTAGTAATCCTGTGCATTGGCCTTCTTCAGTGGTTTTGTTATTAAGTTAAACTTCGTATACCATTCCTCTTGTGTGGGTCTAGTGCCGATCCGGCAACTGGTAAGGAATTGGATGCTCAGTTGTCCTAAGCGCGGATTCGAACCTTTCGCCCATATCCGCAGGTGAGAGTGGTACCTCATACCTGCTGCGTGCTCGTTATCATCAAATGCTGGCCCTGAGAATCTCCCCTATGTGCTCTTACTCACAGTGCTATTTTTACTTCTTCCAGATTCCTTCGGCGAGGGAAATTAAAGGTGCATACCCATTTTCTAAGTTCCATACCGCATAAACAGCATAATAAAGGTGCGTAGCAGGCAGAAAGGTGTTCCATTGATGTTCTGTTTTCTGATAATCATGAAGCGTGAAAGAATACTGTAATGCACTCGCGTGTTGAAAAAACTGAAGCAAAGGACACGTCGACAGCGTGTGGCATCTTGTCTTTTAGTTGAAGGAACTGGCCTTGATTTGATCTCTCATAGTTTTTTCTCTTTTTGTAAAGCTCTGCCAGTTAAGCAGGTTCCTCGAATATATCCTGCTGTTGGATGACCTGTGCGCGCGTATATTTCCTTCTTGCCGATGAGGCGTTCATTTTCAACTGCTTCATTCTTACGCTTACGATCTTTAACCTCTTTGCGACAACGTCGAGCGATGCTGCCCGTCGATTTTTTTTTTGCTGCATCAGAAAAGGTGAGTCGGTTTTAGACGAAGACGCAAACATCGTGGAACAGTTTTTTTTTCTTCGGTATCGTATATTGACTAATTAATTGTTATGTTTTTTGGTTTAGCGTTGTTCACAAAAATGCTTGCCAGTAACAATTCCCTGTCGCGAAAGGGTTGAGAGAACTATAGGGGAAATTACTGGTTTTCGTTTTTTTCGCCATGCATGCCATTATTGTTGTTTTATTTTTACCCTACACTTTTATATCTGCCAAAAATACACAAACTAAATGTCGAGATGTCATGCTATTTCACAAGGCAGTTTGGTTTTAGCCAAAGTTTCCGTATCTGGTGGGTTCCGAACCTGCACCCTTCGTTTTCCAGACAAGAGGGTTTGCCGTTCACCGTCGATATGCTGCTAAATTCGACAGTACATACGACAACAGTGATTGGCATGTGCGGACAAGTGTTTACGGTCGTCAACTAGTAAACGCTTGTCCGCATATGGACACCTTTCACTGCCCATGTTTTTGGGTTCCTTGTACTTATCCTGATCCTGAGTTCCGCTTCATTATTGTTCGCTACCACCTTCCTCCGACAGGGGCTCCTTCTGTATCACACTGATCATTATTGTTTTTGACACCCTTACTTCTTTGGTACTCCTCGCAACCACTTCCTGGTTGCCTTGAAATTCAATGCCAACCAAATGACGTTAATGCTTCTCGGGCTTTCTTGATATATGTCAGTGCCACCTAAGCCGTTGCTTGTTTAAACGTAATCTTCCATGTGCCATCTGAGCACCGTCATTTAATGTTCTATACCGTAGATGGTTATAGAAAATCTTAATGCACTCCATCCTCTCGAGGCCAGCTGGTCTACTCATCTCCTGACGGATTCTTCCTTTCCTGCTTGGTTAAATAGAGCCACTTCAGGATTATTGTAGTTTCTCCACATTTTCGATAGCATCTGGCTATATGTGATCTGTCGTGGGTCATAGTACATGGCTCATTTCTGTTGCACTTCTTATTCTCACTTTTAGCCGGAAACTGAGTAGTTTTAGCCGGAAACTGAGTATCTTGTGGTTTTTTTTTCGGATTGGGAACGCTTTCTGCCTCAATTGTATAATACATTTTCCTGCACGTCGTTCTGGTATCAGATCAGACAAATCAGACAACACGTCCTTCGCGTATTCCAGACGCACCTTTGGTCAGATGCGTCACCACCTCTAGGTGTGTTAACTTGAAAGGAAGAGGTTATCGTTGAGGTATATTTTTTTTCTCCTTCTGCCTCACTGACCAACGTAGGAGTTCACGTAGCTGCCTTCGCGTACCTATGTCTGTTATAAGAGCGCTGTCCGTTTCTTTTTTGTCAGTAAACAATGTTTGTTTAGCAATGCAAGGGAGGGAATGCGGGATGTGTCTAATCTAATTTACCCCTGTCGCGACGCAGTGTTTTGCGATACGGTTGCAAGCCCGCTTAGCCCCGAAAAAAATAATTTGCCTCAATAAAAAAGGAGTCCGCCGCGGTTTCGCTGTTTGCTGGAAATTTCAGTTGTTCAAAAGACCTGTATTTCAACGCATGGAACCATGCTAGTTATTGCACTTTTGGAGTCGAACTGCGCAGGATGCGTCCAATGAATCGGCTTAGTATGTTAACCTGGGGATAACAGGAGAAAACCTAGACAACAAAAGGCTTCCATATTCAGTCGATGGACTCACCCAGATTTGATTGAAGAACACGTTGGTACCTGTGATGAGGCTGTTTTTCTGCTGTGTAAGGAATAAGGGGAATAAAAAGGAATGAAGTCAGCCTGAATACTTATTCCTGCATTTAAAAAGTTTTTCGCGTCTGATAACGATCATGCTTCTTAACCACCGCCTAGCTTCAAAACTTCCCAGGTCGTCTTTCATCTTTCAAAGCCCGTGTTTTGGAGTTGGCGGCGATCTTGTGCTGTTCACTTATTCCGATGGTTCATTTGGAAGTGCAGTTTTAGTACGGCTGTTGCCAACAGCTGTATGACGGCCTGAACAGCTTTTACGCTTTGACGTAGGAATAGGCTCATGGATGCCCCACGCACGGCACGCTCTCTGTTTCACGTCAGCAGCTGTGTAATCCTTAGCTGGATGTAATGTTGACCTTTAGGCGATGTTTCGTTCTATTTCTTCTGGAAAATGATGGACTTTGTCGCTGGCATAGCACATCTGTCATTGTTTGCTTCTTACCACAACGACATCTCGAAGCTCTCTCGTTTGGAAGCATTACAAGAGTGCGGCTAGTGTACTGCAGCAACAACTGTCTCAAAGCGTTATAACTTTGGTAATAGAAGAGAAATCGTTGTCGATTATTCCTATGGACGTAGGGCTTATTCTACTTATTTTCCGCTGTTTCACCGCTTGTCATTATATTAAAGTTCTTGTCTAGTTTATCGGAGCATGATTTTTTTTTCATTTTATGTAGCAGCTTGTTTAACCCTTTCCCGACTTTACCGTTGACATAACGCACCAAGGTAACGTCTTATTGTTGTCATTATTATTATTATTATTATTGTGAAGTATGGCGTATGCTATATTTCGGCGACGCTGTTGTCGGCGGCAGTGTTGAGCGGGTGCTACACAGTCCGTAGCTGCCCGCGCAACACTGTCGCCGACAACACCGTCGCCGAAGTATAACATAGGCCTATGATGTTCGTGGAAAGCAGTCGGAGGAGGTGTCGACTGTAACGTGCACCCGATACCAGGTTCTTCTTTAGGATTTCCCGCCCAGGCGAAGTAATGCCTTCCATACCTCTGGGGTCGGTGAATCGCCACAGGACTTGCCTGAACCACGGCAAATCACCGTGTGGGCCAAATATGCATTCAAATTGCTTCCAGCACATACGGTAGAAGTTCAGTGCGTGGTTCATTGCAAAAAGGGATCGAGTAATGTCGTCCTTTATCCATCAAATGTAGTGGGATTTCTAGGAAAAAAAGATCCAGTTTGCTTAACGCACGGTCGTTGTTGTGTCCTTTCTACTCTTATTGACATGTATTAGCAGGTCTCCATTGATATGATATTGCCGGTTGGTAAGCCATTGTGAAATTATAAAATTTAGGTGTTGAACACAAATTTTCACTTGCGGGCTGTGGATGATATTGCGGGTACTGTTATTTGGGCTCACTGAAAGATATTTTGCATAGTCACGCAGCATTTATGACGTGACACCTGGCCGCAGAAGGTTAAGATTTGGCGCGCAATCGTTTTTTGGAGAAACCACCGTTCACTGTGGCAATGGTTTCCCTCTCCTGTGCTTCATCACCCCGTTTCTTAAAACTGCCTTAGCGCCCTCACTCCACGAAGCAGAAGACAGTGGGCTTGTGACCGGGTTTATGGTACAAACTAAGAGCTCGCCAGACTTCCTTTTGAGTCTTGAATTGGGTTACTCTCTTACCCCTTTTTGGGAGATCAAACCCCCTTTAGGGATGCGCCCCACATCTTACTTCTTAGGGATACTCTGGAGGTGGTTTGGGTGCCTATCAACGTTTTATCTGCGGATGTGTGACGTTTCGTTGCACTGTGCATAGCCCGAACATTAAGTCGTCTCCGGGTGTACGTTGGAGCCTCATCTGACTGATACCCCCGAAATATTGACCGCCTAGGTTAAATTACTGTTGTGTCTACAAACTCCCCAGTTTTTTCGTTATGTTTTATGCGTATAAATTCGTGCGGATCTTTTTTTTTCTTCAACATATCTGGAAAAGTTGAATCAGTGTTGTCGAACAAATGTTCTGCCGCTATGAAAAAGTGGTACTTTGAGGGGTAGTCGTCGTACAACCGATCTTGTACTTTTCTGTAGACGCACGTTTCGTGCTTTCTTCGACGCCGCTTCCTTTGTAGGCACAACAGAATAAGCAGATGTGTCTGGTCCTGTTGTTTAACATCCTGTTGATATCTTCAATTCATCTTCAATTATAGATCTCCTTTTACACTGCCTTCGCATTCATACAAAAGTAAGAGCAACTTCCTCGTTCGTAATTCTACTTTTCACATTTTCGGCGAAAAAAAAAACTGGACGAGGTGGGTTTGGAACTCCCACTTTTATTACTACTCAAACTTACAAAATACTAAGTACTGCCTGTTCAGCCCTTTGGACACTTGAATGCACGCAAGCCCTAAAATATTTCCTTGATAAAAGAAGATGTTGTAAAGTCTGAAATCCAGGGCGAGCATGTGACGGATGTCTGGGGAGGTCTGCCCATCGAGTATCGCTTCAAATCGGTGTGCGTAGAAATAAAATGCTTGACGCATCTCAGTGAAGCCACTCACACGCTTACCTTTGTCTTTCATCGTTCGTTGGCTTATCGCTTCGACTCGATAACGCCACATCGCTTTGACAATACTTATTTTCCATTTTTTCACGATTTCAGATTAATGTCTCAATAGGCACTGGGTTGTCGGCATGATTGAGCGGTGGCGCACTACAACTACGTTGGTGTATATGTGAGTTATTTCGGAATTTGTGCGTTTCTACGACTTTAGCACAGTGCCGAAATCAACTTTTTAGAGCTGTTTTATGGTCCTGTATATGCTGTGATAGTGTCTGCTTCGCTGTTGGATTCAAATCCTTGGTAGCCGACTATTTCAATGTTCACCAGTGAGTTTTGTCAAATTAAACATGTCTGCTATGTGGTGATTTCCTTCTGGATGTTGTGATTTTATTGTTATTTACACAGTTAAATAATCATCTATATTCACTCAACATGTGTTAAGTTGGTACAGAAGTAGTTACTTCTGTTGACGTCGGCTGTTTATTTGTGATCCGTTAGGTATTCATGATTGTTATCTGGCTCAAAAACTGCACGTAATATTTGGTGGAATTTACCCGTCCGAATGCCGCCGATTCCATTTTACCGAAGGATTCTGTGAGATTATTTTGTATCCACAAAAGGGAATCCAGTAATTTCGCACTTTTCAGTTTAGAACAAATTGCCCGTAAATATGGAAGATTCTAAACGAGCTATTATGGCCCGAGCACCATTCTCTTCAGTTATCCTTATCCTATCCACCTTACCGTAAACGGTCTAATACTAGCTTAGCCCGTGAGGAGACTCGGCTGGTAACTCATTCTTGATTCGCAAGGCCTTCGCTTCACAAACGAAAGAACAGCGGTATGTCTTATTTTTTAGAGTGGGGGAAGTTGCTATCGAAAGGCATGGGAACTCTGGAATGAAGGGGTGACGACCCTTTTCGTGCCAAAGGTACAATCCCTAATCCGATTTAGTAGCTATATTGTGTGCATTATGGGCAGTATCTGATTATGCAGATGTTTCTTTTTAACATCTTCCCTTCGTCGTGTCTATTTAACCACGTTATGTACTATACAGGGTGTAAAGTACGTCTAGGCCATTACAATGCTCTTAAAATTTCTTAACGTCTCAGTTGCGCCCGCTGAAAGATCTTCCCTTCCTGACCTTTGAGAGAAACTAAACTAAGCCGTTTAGTTTATCCCAAAAAGACAAGAAAGCGAAATCGTTAGGTGTGTTAAATGAATTCAACATCTCACAAGGTTGATCAAGTCGAAACTAATTGCTTCGTTTTCGCGAAATGATCCTATTTGGTGAACAACAGCTTGCACTTGGTCTTTTGGGTCATTATAGCATCTGTCGTTTTCGTATAGTGAATGACATTTGTTACTTCTGTGATCTTATGTCAGATCTCGCAACAGTTTTGTTTTAGATTATCCAATTCTTCGTGTCCGATTGAAGTTTCGCTACAGTTCGACCATGAACTTTCGCACCGAATACCGTTAAGCAGTACTAATTCGTTGCCGAACTCCACACATCATCAGTCAAGCTCTATCGGAAATTGTACGAACAATCTCACAGCAGCTGATTCTCTCCGGTATTATTCGGTCTTTTTCTTAGTTTTTCTTGGTTTGATGTTATTATAGTCGCGTGCTATGTTCTGAGCAAGTGCTCGGTGCGATTTTTCTTTTTTCGTTTTTGAAAGCATCGCTGTTTGAGAGACATTCGAGTTTCTTGCAGCACTCTTACCTTCACAGTTGTTTTCTAAAATCGTTTCATGATAATGCTTGGAAGGCTGCTGAAAGTATTCAGACATCCACCGCCAACTACATCGGCTGATTCTGCTGAGAAGGAGGGTCCCGGTCAGAATGTACCGGAAGAACAACATCAGCCCATTGTGACCTTCGACGAATGGACTAAAGAAAAGCTGAAGCAGGAGCATCGGAAGGTATTATTGAATTTGGTTCAATTTCTCAGGATGCTTATCCTAACGTCTTCTTGTATTGCAGCCGCCACCTCCTGTCACTGAAACCGGTGCTCCAAGTGCGCGAGCACAGCAGTTGGCTCCTGGCGCTGCTGCAACTCGAAACTACGCCAGTAAAGAGTGTGGGGCGAAAGTGTTGCTTAGTAATCCCGAGGCGGAGAACACGAAGGCCATTTTAAACGAAAAGGTTCGTCTAGCGTTTTCTTGTTTATGGTGTGCATAGGTTCAAGCGTTGGCAGCGACTGCTGTCCTGCAGTGGTTCATTTACACGCTTTTCCTTCTCACACCGGCTTCAGAATTAGTGTTAGAGAATACCGACGGTTGGGAAGCGGCAGATCCTAAAATGATAGGAATGAAGGCACTACTCGCGGTGGTGCTCGTATCGAGATTGCACACGCTCGTAGGCCAGTCGCAGAAGACATGGTTCTGTGCTTCTCCTCGCTGCCGGTACCGGGGAAAAAGAAACTCCGGGACGTAGCTGATCTAACCTTACCGCGATAAGATGCTTCGCCACTGCGATACGGACATAAGCCCTCCAAATACCAAATGAATCGACCTCTTTATTGTACTGTTGAACTGGAGAGGCATATAATATCATAACACAGAAGGGAACCTTATTTTGGGGCTTCACAGTGGCTTCGCCTTGAAAATTATGACACTAATTCTGTGGTCTTTTCAACCCCCAACATAGGTTGAGCGATCCTTCTTGTTTCTAAAAGCTAATACTGCACGCGAGAGATGATGTTATTGATATTAGTGCGATCCGAATGTTCCATCTACATGTATCCATGTCAAGAATTCAGCATGATCAACGACCTAGTGTTGGAGTCGTTGTCGATCAGCATAATCGATTCGTATGCCCATGACTCAGTCTCTCGGTCGCTCCCGTCGCAAATTATGAACACTCCCTAACGTACGACTCGGAAACCTCGACTCTGCGAACGCATGATGAGCATGTGAGTAACGGAGAATCGAGAAGAGATGCGCATAGTGACATGATTCGTGCAAGTGAGGGAGGGTCTCCGCTGTTCCGACGTTTGTCGACGTTGGAGGAGAGGAGACGTTGTTGCATGGGTAAAGTCGTCGAAAGTTGGGTGATCCGGCCACGTAATGCGCATTGCTGGCTGACATCCGCTAGACGAGGTTCATCACCGCCTAGATTCCGAAGAATTTGAAAAGAACACCACGACGTCAACCATTGCGTTCGTTCAATTTATTGCCGAAGCCTCGAACGAAGAATATGACGCTCTTCATGTCCCTCAAGCGGCGTGTATCGATTGGACCACTGTGGCGCACGACAGAGACGAATTGGGACGTTACTGTAGCCCGCTGGAGGAATTTGATGACGAGGTAACAGATGATGGAGGTGGTTCTATGTCCACGAGCTCTGCGGGTACATAAATATTTAGTACATAGTATTAGTATGATAGCTAGAAGACGGCGTTGGACTGATTCACTAGTAAAGCAGGCAGACCGATAAAGAACTTAAGCTACTAGTAGAGAAGTACATGACTTCTTCGCTGAAATGCTCAACATTAGACGTATCGTGATGAAAAGCCCCCGCCACGCGATCCCTGTCGCAGGAGATTTTTGATTTCTGTTTTAGTTATCTTTGGTATATGTTTGGTGTTTTCTTACATCTTCAATCTCGTATGACAGTAAACGCAAAATGATTTCCAGGAAAAAGACGAGTACATGCGAAATCCATGCGAAAAAGCTGAAAACAAATTTGTCATTATAGAGCTCTGTGAGACTGTTCAGGTTTGTTCTTCTTTTCGTTCATCTGTATCAAGTGCTTTAAAATGATTTGTTGAACTTATTGTCGTTCTTCACACTTTTTTAACTTTTTCTCTTTTGTTGTTGATTTTTTGCACATATTTACCGTGCTTATCAACAGTTGTACGTAAATACGTTGTATATTCCAGCCTCATAGTATAGAACTGGCTAATTATGAGCTATTCTCGTCCGGTCCCAAGACGATTCGTCTGTGGTCTGCTGAGAGATTTCCTAATGGAGAGTGGAAACTTCTAAGCGAGCTAACAGCCGCCGATTCTCGCCAAAGTCAACAGTTCCATATTCCGACCAATGGTGCTTACGTCAAATTCATGAAGGTTTGCTATTCATGTCATTCTTTTTGATTCGTTTCATTTCTTTCCTAATGTTTCAGTGTTGAATTGCTACTCACATTTTTTATTAATTATGTTGCCTGTTAATAAGCTGTTTTATCTTATACAGCACTGCGGTTCGTAACCTTGTGTTAGATTCGGGTTGCTCCAGGGAGTTGCAGTAACATTTGTACCCCTTTTCTACAACTTAGGTGGATCCAATTCTTGGAATCAATAAAGCGTATAGCTTAACCCGTTTACCTGGAGAATACCGTTACCTCTGTTGTATTTCTTAATCTTATTCTGCAGCCAAGTTGCACCATTCCGCGCTGCACTGGCGTTCTCTCATGAGATAGCCCAGCGTTGATTTGTTCTCGTTAGTGTAAAATCCGTTGCTTTCTTGTCCTTGCTCTAGTTCAACGTCCATAATATTATCCCGGAAGGATTTCGGTGGAGTAGACGGTTAGTGATTAATGGGAGCGCATGCAGATCACATGAACAGTAAATAAAATCAAGGTAAAAGAAAAGAACGTTCGATTACCGTGTTACGTAGGCCCTGGATGAGAATAAAAGCGATTTAATATTTTACAAACTTTTGTTCATGATGCATAAAGGCGACAGCAGTTTTTAAAAAGGGACCTTGTTTTCGAAACTTCCGCTGATGACTGTTTTTTAAAATGTGGTTTCATTTGTGTACCAGGATTTTTCATCAGGGGTAGTACGAATTACTCGGCATCTCGTTCCTATTCAAATGGCATTGTTTCAGTTTTTTTTCGCTGAGTTCTTGTTGATCAAAGGAGTTTTTTTGTTCTTACCATCTGTCCTTGTCTATTTTGGTTAGTGTGCCCTCCTCATCGCAATTCTTTTAGATTCTTACAGATTTTTCCTTGACGACTGGTTGTGCATGACATTGATAGCTTTGACGGGTCTTCTTCGTATACTTTTTTTTCTGGACTTAAATCTACTAGACTTTTAGAGAACAAATGTGGTTGCCTTCTTTGATTTTGTTTCGCTTATAATTTTATCGTAGATTTTTCTTCCAACTCTTTAAAGTGTTCACGCACGTCAGTTGCTGGTTTGGTTGTCGACAGCGATCCCAATCAATCCCAAACGGCAACGAAAGAAATAGGATACTTGGACTAAAATCTTTGGTGTGTAGAAGGAATGTTGCTGATGTCAAAATGCTGTTCAAGATTCTCACGGGCGAATTCCACATAAGCCTTCACATTTTTTCGGTGGTCATGTAAAAGGAACAAGAAGAAGTAAGCTCCGTCTGCAGGTTCCTATTACAAATACCACGATCAGATCTTCATTTTTGACATATAGAAGGCTGCGGGAGCTCAACTCTCTGCTTACAGAAAACGAAAATCTCCTTACCTTATCCAGGCATGTTTTCAAGAAATTGCTGCTGAATAAATTCTGCTGTTGACTAAATTCTGTTCACAGCTGCTTTCAGAATTATAGGTGCCTATTGTCTACGTCTGATTGTTGTCTTGTGACTTTTTTGGTAGACCTTCTTGCTTTTTCTCATTTGTTTTGCGCGTGAGTGTCATGCTTACGCTCTGAGTAAATAAATAAATACATAAATATCCTATTATGATTTCTTGCAAGGTTTCTTTCTCCTGGGGCCTGATGTGGAGGTTCTTTGTGAGGGAGTTTTGGGACAGCACTTTCTTTTTTGAAAGTTCTTGAGAATAGTTTGCCATGGTTTTTATGCAGTGGCTGTAACGACTCATTCATTTTTGAATGTTATGTTTGTTGAACGTTTCATGGGTGGTGGTTATGATTAATTTTCTTGAGTCGCTGGCGATCAGTTTTATAAAGATAATCATTGCAGTTGACCTCTCGGATAAGTTACCCTTATATAAAGTATTGAAAGAAGTTGACGAGGTCATATTTGTGAGATTAGTTAGATCACTACCTCTACACTGGTAGCCAACATTTTTCCAAATGAAAACTGTAGAAATCATGTTTGTGTAAACTGAGCAGTAACCCAATTAAGAAAATACCAAGTCTCAATAGGTATCACATTACCTGTCAGGATTTTTCCAAGCCTTGATAATAACGATGTTGAAACGTTGCCGCAGCGAGCTTCAAATGAAAAATCTGCTAGGCAAGGAAGAGTATGGAAAAACACCATGAACATTATAGCTATTTGGCCGTGTCCTTTCCATCCAATTTCTTACCGTAACAGGCATAGTGATGATGGAACCGGGATAGATACGAAAGTGAAGGGTAGAGGCATTTTTTAAACTGAATTTTTGATTATGATGTTCGGAATCACCAGGTTTTAGATGGAAAACGCTTCTATTATTAAACTATTGTTTCAGGTGGAGCTGATATCTCATTACGGAAACGAACACTATTGCACTTTGTCTGTTCTGAAGATTCTTGGAATTTCAATGGTGGATGAATACGAGGCGGAGGTTCGTACTGGTTTTAGTTTTTTATTTATTTATTAAAATGCGTTCTTTCTGGATGATCCGGCATGAATGAATTCTGAATGAAAAACGCTTTCACAGCTTTTAACAATTTCAAGATTGACGGATTCTTTCTCGATTGTCATGGGATGTGGCAAATCGTATGAATAAATTCTTGGTCTTAAAAAGTCTACACGAGACAGAGGATCGAAAGAGTTGTAGCGTCCCCGGAGCAGCTACGACAGACCGAGTTGAACTGAAACAGTTGTTCCGTAGATGTAGACGCACCTCAAGCAGGTTGCATGCCAGGCTGGTGTAAGGCTGATATTTCTTAGCAAGTTTTAGGTGTTCGTTAACGCCATGGTTAGTTTGATTTTTGTAATGGTCTCACAAATTCTATTATTTTCAGGCAGAGGCTGCCTCCGTTGCCCACACAAGGAATAATGTAGAATCATCAGAAACTAAAACGAACGTCACATCAACTGAGGGTACTGATAATGTTTCGACGGTAACTTTTACACCTGCTTCTTCGGCTGCTTCACAATTGGCACAGACCCAGGTGTGCACCAGACTATTCGTAGACCATGCGAGTTTATTTTTGTTGACACTGGTTTTGGATATGAAACGGATCATTGAGAATTGTAGTCACACATGGTTCATGAAAACAAGTCAAAATCGTGAGTATTTAGGAAAATGGCGCTTCCCTGGAAGACACGAAATCTTCCGAAGTCAAAGAAGGAACATCTGAGTCGAAACCTACAGTTATTGAAATTGTTGATGTAAGGTTGCAGTTTGTTTTTGGTCCACTCCATTTAGAAAACAGATGTTCACGCACATTCGCTAACCTGAATTTTTAAGGAAGTTAGTGGACGATTAATCAAAAAGTTCGTGGATGTAATGAAAGACAACTTCGGAGGTGTAAACGGACCTAAAGAACGTCAGCACAGGTAAGAGCGGTTTTAGGGAAATTATTTGATATTCTTCCTTGTCCTTAGGTGCGTTGCATCACTTATGGTACAGGGGCTTAGAAAGTTCTTATTGTGGAAAAATTGGAAGTAAAGTATTGTTTTCTGTTACTACTACTTGCTACTACTGTAGAGAATAACTGAAGTCTTGCGTAGTCTGAGGGGGCACCCAGCCCGAATCAATTCAAAGTTCATGTTCCGTCCGGGAACACCAAGACTTACAGGGTTGAAATTTACTAGACTTCTTTGGGAGGGATAAAACGCGAGGTTGTTCACTGGCTGATCTGTATCAGCTGTGGTCCCATCGATCATCGAGTTGCTCGAGCAGGCGCAGTAACGTTTCTACTCGTCCCAGTCTCATGCCGGAGTATTCCAATGGATCCTCCCTACTCGACGGACATGAAAATTATCATAGGATACCGCTGTACTTCTGCGTTCCCACAATCACGAACGTAAAAGACCAGCTTTGGCTTGGCTAATGTTCGGCGTTGCGTTCACGATGTCGCCAGCAAAGCGTAGACGGTGCAGTTGCTGTTCATCGTCCTTCATTCCCATGCATTCGCATCCCATCTCTGGCATGACGTTTCCGAGTGTAGCGCTGAAGAGCTTCTTAGATATGGTGTTCTCTTGCCGAATCTCTATCTTCGCGTTGATGGCGAGGGACACTGTGTGATCAGTGCGTCGATGACGGCTTCAGTTCCGACGGAGTCGAACGCATTCTTCATGTCAGTGAACGTAAGGCACAAGCGGCAGCTTGCACTCTCGCGATGCTTCGATGAGCTTCGCTACTATGTGTATGTGGTCGACCGTTCTGAATCCTCTCCGAAATCCTGCTTGTTCACATGGCTGTCCTTCGTCTAGTGTTCTACTGATCAGATTCAGGATGACTCGAGTGAACATCTTGTAGACTGCGGACAACAGGCAGATCGCGCGGTAGGTGTCAGTGTCTTGCACATCTTCCTTCGTCTATGTCTCAGTGTACGGTGACCACATTAAAGTTAAAATTAGCGTTTGATAACTACTTTGAAGAGGTAGAGCGCTTATACGTTGAAAAATTCATTTCGTTGCTAGCGAGCATGCGATTTCCTCCTGACAGCTCAGCCTGGACAGCAGTCCCTTTATCCTTTCCAACAAGCGTACGTTTTGAGTGACAAACGTTGGGTTTTGCAGGGAAACTGCTCTGCCAAGCGCATTTATGGCGTGCTATTTCTGTCCAAAAGACGGGTCTTACATCTATCCCCGCCAGTTCTGCCAAGCATTCGTATGGAAAGCGCCGCTCCAGCTCTCTTCAAAACGGTAGGTGCTTGCCTCGTAAAATCTCGTCTCTTTAATACGCTTTTCAACATGGCATGCAGGGAGGTAATGCCTCATAACGGACAAGGATTGGCTGCACGACTTGGTTTGACGTCGACCAGCCGCTCCAGGAGGAGCCGGTACGCGTTCCTTCAACGAAAATCGGTGCAGCGGAGGCGTGCGACTGCCGCTATCGTTAACCCAAACCAACAACAGTCTCCAATGGACAACGGGAAGCAACAGGAGCCTCTTTCCCTGAAGGTGCTGTAGCCCTTATTTTCTATCTAATTACCGTACCCAAAGTGTTCCATTCTTAAGGTAGCGCCCGATGTTCAACAAAACGTAAAGCCTGCGTTACCGATTCCTTTGGATTCCTGGCCTGCATCGTCTACAAGTCACAAGGTGAATGTTGTAGTGATTTTGGCTGGCCCTTTCATATGGCGTTTTATTCTGAATGAATAATCAGGGTCTGGTTTAGGAATCCGTGTTTATGAAGCTCAATAAGCGTATTGCTGCTCTTGAGCTGAATATGTCGCTGTCAAGCGAATATCTCAGCGAGCTTAGTCGACAATACGTGGCTCAAAGTGACGAGCATCAGAAGCATATGAAACAAGCGAGAAAGGTGGTCGAGCAAGCAGTTGAAACAATTTACGCTCGTGTAAATGAGACTCTCGCGAGTAAAGTGAGTAGTAATTCCTTCTCTCTTTCTCGTATTTAAATTCTGTTGCCAATCTCTCCAAATGAGATTATTTAAAGGCAGAAAAGATTTGCTTATTATTTTACCTTCTATGGTTTTCTTACTGATTTTGTTCAGACACATTAATTTTAGTTTTTTTTACTATGATTTATAGAGGCTTTCGATTTTGTCATGCAAAACTGTAAAGTATGTTGTTATTTGTGCAATATTATTGGAATTTCACCGAGCCTAAGCACCGAAGCTTTTGATAAGTCGTGTTTGGTGACGTCGTTTAGACGTTTTCGAGTTCATGAGTTCATCCCTAAGGAGAAGACATTTTTGAGCATGGAGTTTCGGGTCTCTGTGGATGCTAAGAAACTAGGATCTCTATGATTTAAGATTTCTAGAAGATTATCCTTATGTTCCTTTGTCTGGCGGCCGCACTTAAAGTATTACTATGAACGAGTTTTATCTAGCCTTTCGCTAGTGTGAACTCCATCTCACATCGTGTCTTTTTCGAAGGCCGCTTTTGTTGTCTCCGAGGAAGTTCAGGAACTGATTCAGCTGTTTCGAAGCAATGAGTTGGCTCATGCGACGCATCCAGCTCACCGTCGTTTTGGATATCTTTCTGAAGGTTGCTTTATTGTACTCCCCTTTATGCTGTCTTCACGCACCTGTAATCTTTTCTCTTAAAGGTGTGCATAACCAGTTCACATTTTGGCTTCGACACCTTTTGCGCTTGCTTACAAAGGCGAGGCATCATTTTCTTTTCCGATTCTCTGAAGCTCATTAACATCGAGCTCTTTGGTTAAACATTATGCGTCGTCATTTTGTTGGCACGAGTGCGTTCCATAGCCTCTCTCAGCCGAATGTGACTATAGCGTTATAGTGCTATCCCAGTTTAGTGGGTTGTCAGCATCCTTTGTGTGGACCGGTGGATTCCTTGTACAGGGTGCGTAAAAAGTATTGACGCACCTACATTTTGTTTTTGCTCCAGCTTTCTCTTTCTACCTCTCTAGGTTTTTGTGTGTTATTTTTGTTTCCTGTATTGTGCTCAAAAAACACTCACGAAAAAAACTGATGAAACATGACCGTCATCGCTACGGTGGCCCTTTTTTGTCTGTTACCCAAAGAGCTGAATATTTCCTTAACAAGAGAATTAGGCGCTGTTCGAAACGGTTGGTGAGGAAAGAGGTCAGCAACCTAAACGTCAGCCACGGCTCTGTTATAACAGATAATGATTACAATACGTTCAAGCACGATAACGTTCAAATCCAAAATTATCAATCTCTGTCCGATAATGGCAAACAGGTAACGCGCACAGGTGTGGACAGCTTCTCAGACGAACACAGCTTAAAGATGAATCAGCTGGATTACTCTGTTTATTCGATTTTGGAGAATGAGGTCTGGGCTACTTTCAACAGAAGTGACCAGTCGCAGAAGGCTACCCTGTTAAAAGCACGGGACGAAATCCAAGCGAGTACTTGCGGCGCGTGCTCATGAATTTTTCCGTCGTTTTCGCTCCTGTATTCACAGTACAGGAGCCAATGTCAATTACGAGTTATTCTATCGTGTTCGCAAGATCATTTTCCATATCTCTCAAGTGAACATTTTAAAACTTACTGCGCAATACTATTTCCACAACCGTCATTTACTGCGTCAATACTTTTTACGCACCCTGTAGGACTTAGAATCCACTCACAGTCTATTCCTTCTCTCTACATGTTTCCTCCACCCTTCTACCTCCTCTTTCGTACCCTTTTAGTACCCTTTATGCTTCCCACCTCTTATGTGGTAATATCCTTCTTGTCACCCGTGTCTCTATATCAACTGCCGATCATCGAATTACTCGAGCGGTGTCAGTAGTGTCGCAATTCGTCCCTTTCGCGTGCCAGAGTGCTCCAATGGATCCTCCTTGCTCGAGGGACACGAAGAGAGTCATATCTTCTGTTCAGGGCTTTCGCGAAGAAGTCCGACCAATGCGTTTGGTCGGACTGCTTTTGTATAGTCAAGGTCTCTGAGGTGCATGTTAGTGGCGAAGAACAGCGGACTCGAACAAGTAGGCACGGAGTCGGATGTTCATCGTCTTCTTCACTTCTTCGACGCTCTTGAAAGTTCCCCTAGTCGCTCGTTTCCTCCTGCCTAGCTCCGGAACCAGGTCGTTGGCCATGTTGACTTCGCGACCCAGATACACATAGCTGCAGCACTCGGAGATGTTCGTTCCCTTGAGCGAGAATGGGGTTCATTTGTCGCTCGTGCTGTTCCACGCTGGCCTATCAGCGCAAGAGTTTCCGAAGACAGACGTCTCTTGGTGGTCTTCAAACTCTCGGCTCCCTTAGCACTATCGCGGAGATGGTACATGAAGTGATTCATAGAATTTAATTGTTATAAGGAACATTTATTACTAATTCCTTTGTTCTTGATGATAGCTTACTGTACTGGTGTTACCGCCCCATCTAACTAACGTGACCTGAGATGGGCACACACAAGAGTGGCGGATATGACCCACAAAGGTGTTTTCGGAGTTTTTGAGGGTTATGAAAAACTGTCGATCTCAGAAGCGTCATCGTGGACGAGACGTGCGCGATTGAGCGCCGCTGGTTTTCTATTCGTTAGACGCATCCTACAACGAAAACCCATGGTGTAATTTTGAGTCCATTTATCTCAGTTCGCTGTTAATTCGACAGGTTCAAATGAAGTCCATTAGAACAAATGTATCACGCGACATGTTTTAGAACTATATTTGAGCCATATCTCATTCCATAAAGGTTGGAAGGTAGAGGTCGGCGTTAATCAATCCCGCCCTTTATATTAGCGTTTGGAATGCGTCACGCATCCAACTACAAATCTTGATTCGGGATATGCGCAACGGCTGACGCCTTTTCCAGCTGCCACGCTCCCATTCCATTCCGTAGCATCAGTAAAATGTCACCTCTACGAAGTTATCAATCGAGCACGTTGTGTTGAATGGATAAGAACGTTAGAATATATGTCGAAAAGTGGCGCTATCCGTTCTTCAGTGGGTGCGTGCGATGTCCATACTCGTAACTTGTAACTTCACCCCATTCGAAGAGACCTTGGGCATTGGTTGGCGTGCTTTTAATGTAACTATTTCGAAACCCTGTGACATCAGTTCCAGAATAAGTTCTAAAATGTCTGCCTCTCTTGTTTTAGGCTCTCACTAAGAAATTAGTATTTGAAGCTGGAGGCCGAAAATCGTCGCGTTTATTCATTGTAATGAATTACGAGTGGAGAGTGTCTGATTATTTCAAGCTGCACTTTCGTTTGCGATCGTCCGTGTTCTGTTTGCAGATTGCGCTTTTGCGGAAAGAAGTGGACACATTGTCGAACTGGCTCTCATCTATGCGTGCCACTGCGTCTAGAATGACCGTCAGTCGCTTTACGATGGATGCGGGAACGCCGCTGAACGAGAAGTGCCTTCCACAGCAAACCGATCTTCATCACTATTCACCACCAGACGACGGCTTGTGGACGGTAAAGTTGCTTTTTTCCTGCTGTTTTCTTTCTCATAGAAAACCTCGATTTTACAGACCGAGCAAGTCGTGTACATGGTGGTCTGTACTCAGCTCACTACTGTCTTGATACTTGGGATGCTCAGTTTGTGCTACCAGCGGTTTACTAATTCTCGGAACCTTTCGGAAGACCAAAGAGCTCAGGTGGAGGAGTTGATCAACGAGCGTGTTGCCGAAACGTTGGAGAGGAACTGTGAGTTTTTTTGGATTCGTTATTCCTTTAAATGTTAATCACATAGCCACGCTTTTCTATCGTCTCGGCTTGGTTTGGTCGTGGTACGATTTCTACACCTAGCAACCGAGAGATTTTCACTCCTCTGCTTTTTCAACTAAGTTTTACAAATTCTCTGTGGGTAGAGAAGGAAGAATGTTATCACCATTCAAGCACATTGAAATTTTTTCGGTACAATCCATATTTTTGTTTGCTACTGCGGTGTTACATTACCACGACAACGAACGTTTTGACAGAGTTCTGTCGCCTTTTTTTAGTTTCTTACACAAACGGTGAGCTTTTGACCAATCTCTGAAAGCTATTAGGGAGCAATGCTGATCGAAAACCTGGGTTAATAAAGCCACAATTGCGAGGACGAACTAAATCAGCCTTAACTTTTTGATGAATGCAACGTAGAACTCTTTAAAATCCTTAATAAACCAATTAGAATTGTGGGATCTATCCTAGTCCGGGGGGGGGGGGGCACATAACTAAAAAGTATAATATGTAACAAATCCACATGAGACTTACCGAGCGGCTCCTACAGAACAACATAGCACCTAAACAAGAAAAAGCCGCAAAGAAAAAACGAAAAAATTAGATTTGTTGCGGTTGTAAGCTGGCGAAGTAATGTACCCTCCTCTCCATGTTGGATCCTGGTTATAACATGTCAGGCGTCAGTCAGAACGCGACATGCTGCTTTATGCGCCCTATTCACCATGTTAGATCCCGTTTATAACATGTCAGCCGGCGGTTAGCACGCCGCATGCTTCCATTCCGGCGCTCTTTGCCCGCCGAGACGGTTGTAAACCGCGGCGTTTTTTTTTGTTTGTTCGTTTGTTTTTGTTTTCTTTTATGTTCCAACTCGTTCTCTAGGAGCCGCTCGGTAAGTCTCAATTCATTTTGTTACCTACTTTTTAGTTATGTGCCCCCCCCCCCCCCGGACTAGGATAGATTCGAATTGTGTTTTCTGAAGAAGGTATACTCCTATTTGGTGGATAAATTCATTACTGGGAAATACTCAAGAAAATCGGAATTTATACATAATTCTCATATATTCTGATGTCTGTGGCTCCAGCAAGTACTCCTACGCGGCCTCAGGTGTGTTCTGAAGTAAAATTCAAAGCCATCCTAAGGGGAAGTCAATGCCGGCTTCTGGAGAGAACTGGACATTGGAACAGACGCCGATTCGGATAGTTCGTATTCGTCATTTTTCCAAATCCTGGTTAAAAGGATTGTGCGAATAATGGCATCTTTGAAAAGCTTGGATCAATGGGCGATTCGGATAGGGCCATTTTCATCAGATGAATATTCAGAAAATTCAGACAACTGATTTTTGATAGGAAAATTGATATCCTATCTGATTCGGATATCCGATGTGAAATCCGAAGATAAAACAGTTATTTGGATTATCTGAAAATCTTTACTGTTAACGATACTCTTACCTGAATCATTCCAAGATCCGGAGCTTCTCAAAAACGTTATTATTCGCATACTCTTATTAACCGGATTTGAAAAAGTGACAAATTTTGAATTATCCGGATCAGTGTCGGATCCAATGTCTAGAGAGAACCCGCACATGGAAGGCGTGTTCGAGACGAGCGTATCAGTGATTTCTGATAAAGTGCTTCAAATGGAAAACGGTTTTTGGACTATCGCTTTTTTGTGTAAACAGGTCGTAGGCCAAGCGGAGGACTCATCATTTTAAGTTAGACGTTTATAGGTTGGTTGGTTACAGATCCAGTAGTGCAACGATACACCAAGCAGAAACTTCATCGAGTGAAGCAGCGAGCATCTCCTCACATTGAGGATCTGAGCTCTCTACGTGCTGACGAAAGTGCGGGGTTCACTGCGGAGTGCACTTCGTCATCTCGGACCACGAACAGCGACGAGTCGAGCACCGAAGACCTAGCCACGACGTCCGAACGTTTGTTGCTGTCTACAGAGCGACGTGCAATAATAGCTTCGGTGGCGTTGCTCGCCTGAGATGCCACAACATTGTTACTTACCTTCTTTGTCGTTTCTAGACTAATTTGTTTTCACTACCCTCAGAATCTTCCTAAACCCCTTATCGATCGATTTTATCTAATTTATCCGATCCGCTCTCAAGCGCTTCGTCGAGGTTTTGTTGCAGCTTTTTCCTTTAAGGAGGGGTTGTCATCTACCTTTTCTGGTATCGTGAAACCTTGTATCGGCGAGCCCTGTTTTCTGTGCCGTCGCTCCGTTTCTTCGCCAATTCCTAATCTGTACAGTAGTTACCAGCGCGTGAAGCAGCTGCTTGCCACTCGCTAGTTTCATAGATGTCGAACCGAAATATGTGTTTCTCATCACTCGTGTGTCCTGCTTAATCAGTACGGGCAAGTACCGTTATTCCCTTTCTCTAACCATGTGTTTGTGAGCCTTTGTTGCCAAATTCGTGTAAATATGACCGCCGAACTAGTGTGAGATCGCACCCGATGTCTAGACTGCTGATGTCGATAACGTATTGATTGGTTAAGTGTAGCGCTCAATACGTATATCTTTCTCTTGCTCGTTGATTATTGTGCTGAGCTGACCAGATCTGAATTCCTGAGCCTGCTGTTCATCCGGTTGTGACACTGAATATGCTACGATCCCGACAAATTCTAGCATTGAAATGGTGGAGGTTCTCGAATCGGGTCAGTTCTCGCTCTATGATAGGCCAAATGTGTTTCATTTATTACGGGTTGTGAACTCATAGTTTCCTCCTGTGATTTTTCGATTGTACCGAGTGTCTAGATATATTGGCGAGTATCTAAATTATAAGAGTACACCTATACGTTAGACGTCACGTCTTCACGCTATCCTTTGGGTCATTTCTGTGGTTTCACCGCGTTCGTTGTACAATTGTTTTCACTGTGCTATGTATTCGTATGACTTCATGAAGCGCATTCGGATTACAGCAAGCTTTTTGTGTGAGTTCAGTCTAGAGACGTTTTGCGTACTTCTAGGGCAGGTACTGCACGGTTGTCGTCCAACTCATCGTAGATGCCCTCCAGCTTTCTGCGTATTTCCTCTTTGTCGTCTCCTAATGTAGTGGATGCTCCTGGTTCGAGCTCCTCAAAGTGTGTGATATTCCTCGTTTAGCGCTTTGTCAAAGAAGTCGACGCGTTGGTGAGTGCGCTGGTATTCTAACGACCTTTGAAAATAACTTTCAAGCCTTTCGGTCAGCAGTTGTCAGCGAATCGCATATCTGGGAGCGACCCCTCCAACCTTAACGAGTTCGCCAGAGCAGCAACATACCTGGTCTTCAAACGTCTTTGGAGCTCAACGCTCTTGTCGCAGAGCGTTGCTCCAATCGTTACGCTGAACTCGTGTTCCTTCTGTCCTTTAGTGTACGTTTCTGATATGGATTTTGGTACAGAAGGAGCGGTGGAATCGAATGGGAAGGTACTATTCCGAGTACTTTTTGTTTCCGTTTCTGTTTCTTCGACGCTTTAAGAAACTATTCTAGCTGCTCGCTTCCTTGTATTCGGCTACAAAGTCTGGTTTTATTCCTCTAAGGGGATGGGGAACAACTTTTCCAGTTCCTCAGTAAAGTCAACTTCATGGATTCAAGATTTTAGTCCGAATAGCACTTCCTACTGATACCATTCCCTGAACAGATCTTGCTGTGGTCGCTAATGATAAGAATATGGACAGTATTCAAATTTGTGTCTATCTTAGTGTGGATGAGGGAAATGGCGCTCCAACTCATCACAGCTCTTCCAAAATTTGTGCAAGAGCACAATTACGGCCCCAATACATATAATACATATACTATTTCACAGATCCTGAGAGTGAAATGATTGGTTGGCAGGGGATTGTATGCCAAACGGCGACCAAATTCGGAGTGCACGTCAGAGTTGGCTCCCCTTTGACTGCGTCATGTTTATCCTCGCGTGTTAAGAGGTTCCGTTTTCTTGCTAGGAGAGCTAAAGGCGAGACCTCTGAAGAAAATGGAACGTTGATGTAAGAATTTATTCGATTCATGAATAGTTAATGATTTTATTCATTTTTTCATAAGCCTCAACTGACTGGTACCGAGGGTACATTCCTTCACAGGAATGCTTGGTTGCGGTGAAAACTAGCGCCAGATGGGATTCGAAACCATACCCGCTGCTTGCTTGAATAATTCAGATCAGGTCCTCAACTTCACCGGTTTCCTGCTGATATTAACAGCCGGCTTATCAAGGGTGAGTGCCGATAGGTCTTGCTACGAGATTGTGGTGAACGTATCAAACAGCGCCGGCGGTGTAGTGGCGTGGAATTCCGCCCGCTAAGCACGGTGTGCGGGTTCAAATCTCATTTGATGGAAGAGTTTTTACTACAAGCAAGCAGGCCTGTGAAGGCTTGATGTGATAACGTTTTTATTCTAAAAGCAGTGAAATATCTTGATGAGGAGAAAGAGAAAGGGGCTGTGTGATTCGTAGGCTTGAAGTGAGTTCGTATTTGTAATCACTCAAAAGCAAGGTGACTTTGAAACGTTTATTTTTTGGAGACCTAGTGCTTGGTTTCCCTGTGCTGTGGAAACTGCTTAGCTAGGGTTCGGCCTTTTGCAATTCAGATTTTTTTCAATGACGAAATTTTTATCAGGATGTGTACTAGGTTTCGTTTGCAACAAAGATAGATTTGAAAGAATAGCATTCTAGAATAAGCCGTAGAACAACTTCTACTTCTTCCTCTAAACAATTACTTTAAATATAGAGGCTGCAGTTGCGCAAAATTAGAGAAATAATCGTACTGACACCAATACATACATTCTACTCCCTGTCCAATTCTGACGTCTCGGCAGGTTTTTTAGGTGCGCTTTGTGAGTGTTCGTCTGTAGCGGATTCGGGTTGATCTGCGAGGTCTTCTTTGTTCTCATCAATGGAACTGGGATTCTGTTGTTGCCTTTTGGAGCGTCTTGAGAGAATAGTGCAGATAATCCATGCAAATAGGAGGGTGAGTGCAACGAAAAGAAGGAGAAGTGGGATGAAGACATCCAGATGATAATACTGTAGCAGATTCTGATCCGTTCCACTTGAGTTTGGTCTGGGTGTCACACCATGTTTGGCAGCGAATTCGACTGTGCGAGCGAGCTTCTCTTTTCTCGAGGTCAGCTTTGATTTCAGTGCCTCCGCTAGAAGATTCGAAGAGTCGCGAATTCTGAAAGAAATCTGAATTCTTACCGGCAAAAGCTGAACTAATTAATTGTTTCTTTCTATCATGGTATCTTCTATAGAAATTTGCGTTTTTTGCGCTTGTGCTGGAGCTTTCGTCCTAGATAAGCAAAAAGTGGACCGGTGAAGTTGCCTCCGCAAGAAGTTGTAAAATTTGGCAGCTTATTTCTGGAAATCCGGCGTTCTACTAGCAATTATAGAAGTATGCTACTTCGACAGTAAACGGATCCTTCTCCAATGAAAAACGCAGCTTACTTGGGTGTAGCAGCCTCTCTTATCATCTTCTTGACATTTTTTGTCGTAAGAACGTTGCAGCTAATCAAAACGGCCATTCCTTGCTGTTGAAGACGATCACAGTTGCCTTGTTGCTCGAAGTTCGATGGAATACACACCACCTTAAGATAAAATATGTATTGTTAATACTTTACATCATTGCAGTCTTACATTATATTACATCACAGTGACACCTGATTTTTTTTAGCTATTTATACTAATAGCGGATTCTCTCTTATCCTTCTATTTTTCGCTGAGCCAATATTGATATTCGTTCTTAAAAGGCGTTAATTTTAAAGAGCGTAGTATGGTGTAGAGCTAAGGTGCTCGAGCTCTTATTAATATTCTGAGTTGTTTGTCTTAAATGTTTGTGTATTCCGTCCCATAAAATCTGTTCCATTCCATCTATCCGAAAGGAAGTACAGGCCAGGCTGTCCAATAATTCTTGTCCGAAAATTTCACCATTTTTAATTTTTTCAACTTTATTGAAAAACAAGTTTAATCAACAATATAATCACCACAGTTATCCACAACAGTGGCCCATCGATTGGGCAGGTCGCCGATGCCTTTCACCCAGAACTCCGGGGGCTGCGACTCGAAGAAGTCCGCGATGTCAGATTTGAGGTGGTCGTAGTTGGTGAATTCTCTTCCGGCCAAATGGTGCTTCAGCGGGCGGAACAAGTGGTAGTCGGAGGGGCGAGGTTCGGGGAATTAGGCGGATGGGCAACCCTCTCCCAGCCGAGCGTCGCTAACTTCTGCTGGGTCTCCTTCGCCACGTGGGGGCGCGCGTTGTCGTGCAGCAGGTGGACCGAGGCCCGTCGGGGACGCTTTTCTCGGATGGTACTTTGTGGTAGACGAGTAAGTTGAGTCGGTTGTGGATGGTGGACTTGCTGCAGCCGAGCGTTGTCGCCAGTTCACGGGTGGTGGCTTCCGACTTCTCCTTGATACAGCGACGGACTTCGTCATCATCCACCGTAGAAGGCCTCCCGCTGTGCTCCCTGTCCTCGAGGCTCGTGTCGTCGCTCTCGAAACGATTGAACCAGCGCCTGATTGTGCGTTGGGACACTGCATCCTCCTTGCACGCTCTGCAGATGTTGGCGACCGCGGTGCCCGTGTCGTTGCCCAGCAGCCACTGGTAGTACACGAACGTACGAATTCGACCTTGGTCCATTTTAGCTTGTACTGGTAGCTAGACGCGGCGACTGCGCCTCATATACCCCTAGCGTGGAACTCTGGAGAACCTTCTAGAAGGTTTTTACACTTGCCTGATATTATAACACTTCTAAGGAAAATTATAGAATTTTGAAAAATTTCGGACAGGAATTATTGGACAGCCTGGTAGTTCTTCATGGATCTGTCCGTTGTGTGTGCACTGAGACTGCACGTTCTGTAGACTTACATGGTGGTCTCAGTTGCTCAGTGGTAGTCTCATAGCTGAGCTCTCTCTCAGCGCTGGTGCAGCAAGGGTGAGTTTGGTATGTTTCGGAGGAGCACTCCTTGACATTCCTGGGAACCCGGTGTGACTCGAGGTTTGATGAAGTATGGCTTAAAGGTATGCCTTTGACGGAATGTATTGCCCGGTCTAATATTTCGAAGTTCTTTCAGACTTTTAAAAACGACGATCTGTGTCGAAACGTCAGCCGGCAATAAGAGTTGTACTATCATCATATTAATTAAGTCTGATTAAAGGAGTGTTCTGTGTATTTTGAGCACTAGCTGTGAACTAAGAAAATATGGAGGGATCATGCTACTGAAGGGTTTGAAGAGCGCCTAGCAGTGAAGAAGCTGAAGACGTTAGGGGTGCTGAACAGCTTCTACACTCTCAAGCGAGCTGTGTTGCTGAACGTCGCAAACAAAGGTGAGAGAAGGTACGGCTGATGAGCAGTGGAGACGTTGAGCGTCATTCGTGAGAAAAAACATTCTCAAGAATGCGTTGGGTTGGTTTCATGTCGTACAGGAAAGAGCCAACTGTGCAAGGATCTATGATTCCACGAAACCTGTAGGTACGCTCAAGCGGCTCGTAACATTTGTTGTCTAGAGGATCTATCATTTTCACAGAACCTACAGGTTTTCCTCCTGACATGATGTTGTACAGCTGGCTCATCCTTCCGTCGGTAATAGTTGAGGTAACTCGCGAATCACCTACAAAACCAAACATATATAAAATCACAAAAAATTACTGGAAAAAGGATTGTACGAACTTAGAAGATCGCTTTCAGTTAGTTCATTGACATAGACAACATTTGTCTGGTTAAGAGCGGTTTTAGTGGCGTCGTGCCATATGAATGTTGTGTCTGGGATTTCCAGAAACGCTTCTGCAATAACGGTAATTCCTTCATTTCTGACCGAAGCCAAAGTGCAGAATGCCGAAAGGTATACACGTGAACAAACGAACGAAGAAGGGTCTCTTTCTGTCGCTTGCACCCTGAAGAGATGTCAGCAAAGGAGACAAGTACACTGCGGGCCCTCGTCGTCAAAAGAGTGTTCCACTGCTGAAGATGTGAAAAAGTGCGTTATTACTAAGATAGTAGTGAGAGCAAAACCCACCGCGTTTAGTTTGGAAGGTTTTCTGACGTCCATCCCTCCTATGTACACCCACTGAGAGGTGACCGCTCGAGGAAAATCAGCTAATTCGTCGCTGTTCACAAGAAGAAACGAACTTTGCGCAACAGCCTCCTGAATAAATCAAACTTCTCAGCAGGGCAGCCATGAAACTGTTGCTGGTGTCGATTAAAAAACTTTTTTTAAATAAAATGTTTACCCTTGCTGCTGAATGTCCGAATTTTGACCAGTTATGCTTCTCCTTCGTTGTGTCGGCTCATTGGTGAATGCAAACACTAGTGCTTGGATGCACTTAACGTTGTGTAAGGCTCGTGCTTTCGCAACATTTGCAAAGGTGCTTCCTGCCATTGCAAAGATTGCGTACCACGAAGTTTTTCCTTCATATGCGAGATAAGTGCAACCCTTGAGAGCTTAAAATAGAAAAGTAAGATTTAGCGTGACGGTTCCTAGACGTTCTTTTTCGCTGACCCATCAAGGCGATAATATTTTCTGACGCCTTGCCCAAGGCAAAGCTTAGAAGCTGAAGAGTCCCATGGTGATTTTCTTTTCTTAGAACCCATGTAAGACGTTGTACACTCCACTAGGCCGGAAAATCATGCATTATTCGTTGAGACTCGAACATTCTCTCCAAGAGCTTGCTCAGTTCATAAACTATGTCCTTCTTCAGCTGCAACAAATATGTAGTGGAGCAAATAGCAGGAGCTTTCTTTGGGGCTGAAGGCAAATGAGTTCGACTTGGCGCCGAAATTCCTAAAACAACCTTGTGAATCCCTATGGGACAAAGGATGAGTATCTTGCTTGTTTTGCAATGAATACCCCTGACCCGCTGGCCCACATTGGATTTTTACATGGCAACCTCATTCAGGACGAAAGTATGTGATACATGCAGAATCACAACCTGGTTCAAACGGATACTTTCCAACACGTTTAGGTGTATTACATGGTAGCCTCACTCACGACGAACATATGCGATAACATGCAGAATCTCAACGCTCGACGCATTCTAATTGAGCTGACTATTTTCGCGCTATTATTGCCTTCATTCCTACATATATACCATTTTCCAGCCGTGTTGGACACTTTTCAAGTCAAATTGGACACTGTTCTAAGGAAGCTTGACGCTTTTTAAATCAAACTGAACATCCCCCAAATCAAAACGAGCTTCCCGGTTCAAGTAGAAACTCTCCAACGCGTGTAGCGTAATTTGTGTTTAAAAGAAATTTAAAACAGCTTTCTTTGGAATTTTTTATTTTACCTGCACCATTAAGGGAGCAACAAAAAATTACTCTTTATTCCTAAAGAGTCTCTAGTTTGATCTAGAAGACGCTCGTTCTCATGATGATGCTGAACCACCATCATCATCACCAAGCTGCCAAAGCTAGATGGATTAGACAAGTAACATCTTGTTATGGCTAAGCAAGTGATGGTCACTTACCAGACGCTCAGCGGCCTAGTGGCCGCCCGCCAAACGTCTGGTTGCGGACATCGCCCCCAAACCTCGAGAATGGAACAATCTCAATCTTCCTCCATCCAGTACTCCTCCGAATCTCATAGTCATTCTCTTTTCCCCTCCCCCTCTAATACTTCCTGCTATGAAACGGAGTGAGAGTCAAGCACGCACATGTGGAACTTACATAGTTCCGAATTACGTGTCACCACATTGCCGCGACGTCTATCACACTTTTGCTCCCCGACACACGTGCCACGACTTCTGTGACCCGCCTTCAGAAACCCGACGCACATTGGACGATATTGACGGAAAATACTGATCCCCCTTATCCCCCCTCTAGCGGTCCTCCCTTGCTGATCCCTCTTCACTGGTCCTCTTCTTACTGGTCCCCCTTACTCGGAATCCGTACGCAAGTTGGACGACATCTTCAGAACGTCTGCTGAATCCCTACGCGCGTTGAACGACGTCTTGGGCACATCTTCTGAATTCCTACGCTCCGCACTTGGTCCCCATTCATACCGTGACGCATTGCCCACTGAATATATCTTGCAGTTGGACGATCCGCCGCCAAGGATATAGTTCGCCAGCAATCGCCCAATGTTAAGCTCAAAGAAAACCCGGCTGGCATACTCCGCACTGTCGTAGGCAACTCTTGGCTTCAGTCCCCCTCACCGTGACGGATACGTAACCTTAGCCGATTATGTATATAGCGGGATACGTAGATTTCGAGAAGAGAATTGTTTGACCTGACAAGCTGGTGACTGGGCCGAAATACCTTGATTTGAATTTGGAGGTTTAGAGGCAACATTGTTTTGGGCAAACCTAATAAACTACCTTTGTCGTGCGTGTAAGGGCACAGAATATTCCTCACAATGCTTTCTGATTCGGAAGTAGTTTTTCAACGAAAAAGGATGTACGAAAACGAATGGAAGTGGACCATGTTTGCTTATCTATGGCAAGGGCATGTCAACTGAACTTGATTGTTCTGAATAATTTAAAAAACGTGAAGAATGCATGAGTACGGTCCTTAAGCTACCGAGAAATTCCACGCATTGTCAAAAAATATAGAATTTAAGCAAATCTTGTGCAATGTATGTAAATCACCTCAAATGAAGTGAAACGTTCGCCAACCATACGTTGGCCAAGGTCGTTCAACGGACGGATTAAGTTATGCTGAAGAAGGCGATCCTCTATATGTCTTGATATTACTGTCTTGGCTCTGGAAAAGCAATTCATTTTAATTCGTCCGCACTCGGTTACTCTCCAGAAAGAGGTAAGAATAAACAAAGAAGTGATCCTATTTACAAGAGAAGTTCAATAGTAACGTACCGCTGAAAATATGGCATTTCACGAATAGTAGGATTCTCTGAAAACAATAATTGGGTGATCTGCGAAACAATTTCATCAGCCTTCACTAGATTGCACGTTAAAAGATCTTGTGATCGTGTTGATAATATTTCACTGCTTGCCTTCACTGGGTCTATTCAACGAATTCAAGATGTTCGAAAAATACCCTTGTTTCGAAAACTTTGGCGACTTCTTTGTCACAGATGTCGTCACAAATTATGCATTCCAAAGCTTTGTCTAATAGTCTACCCAAGTCCATTTTCCATAGTTCATTAGTGCCATTTCCTTATGTGCAAAGCTTGCTGCACAGTGAGCATAGTTTCGTCAGCTTGCACGGGTTCTAGAGTAAGCTATTTCAGGACGGTAGATGTTTTGTCACAATGGTGCTTTCTCAAAACCTGCTTATTGAGAATGTAAATATGTAGTTGTTCAAGAATTTTTCTGGAGAATATTGAAGAACGAGTACCAGATTCCGGAATTCCCATCGTTCGAACGATCCATTGAGCTGGTTCACTTGTAGTAAGGATGATAGTCCTGCAAAGGATGTATGAATTCTCTTAGAGTTTGTTATTGAGTGCTGAAGACCTCTATTCTAGTCTGCCTTAGAGTTTTTATTTAGTATGTTGACAATAGATGTTGATGGGAGAGATGCACCATTTGCACGTCAAATTGGACACTTCTCTAAACAAGCTTGATGCTTTCGAAATCAAGCTGTGCACCTTCCGAATAAAAACAAGCGTCTTCTAGATCAAACTACAGACTCCTCAAGATGTTTGTAGTAGTTATTTGTTTAAATCAAATTCAGTATAACACTCTTTAAAAATTTTCACCTGCCCTAATAAGTGAACATCATTTAATATAACAAAAGATAGGATCGCGCTGTTCACACGATTTGATCTAGCAATGTTTGTTTGGTTAATAGTGCAAATGCTGCTTACTTGAAAGGGGATGATGACGATGTGTTTTTTATAGCTGTTCATGGTTGTCCCGTTTATATCTGTGTTGCTCTACGTGAACAAAATTTTTGCTATGAATACATCGTCGAATAAAAGTCGCGACGATGTATTCGAGTGTATGGCGCAATCTCTTATTTTATTACGCTTGATAATTCTAGGCTTCCTGTTCTTTCAAACAAAATTTAGTTTATTGTTTTTTCTTGAAAAGCAAAATTTCCTGAAGTTTCAAACAGTGTGCTCATCAATTGGAGCAGGTGAACTAAAACATTCCAATGAAAGTTAAACCAAATTTCCTTTAAACCTAAAATATTGTAAACGTGTTGGAGAGTATCCGTTTGAACCAGGTTGTGATTCTGAATGTGTCACTTACTTTCGTCCTGAATGAGGTTGCCATGTAAAAATCCTATGTGGGCCAGCGGAGCAGGGATTTTCACTGCAACAAAGCAAGATACTCATCCTTTGTCCCATAGAGATTCACAAGGTTGTTTAGGAATTTCGGCACTAAATCGAACTGATTCGCCTTCAGTGTCAGAGAAAGCTCCTCCTACTTGCTTGACTATTTGTTGCAGCTGCAGGAGAACATAGTTCGTGGATTAAGCAAGCTCTTCGAAGGAATGTTTGAGTCCTAAGAAATAGGATACGATTTTGCAGTTCACTTTACAATGCTCGGCCTACGGAAGGTTTCACATTGTCATAGCTCTGGTATGTAGAGTGCATACCATGCCTTGCATGGGTTCTAAGAAAAAAGACTTCCACGGGAGTCTTTAGCCTCTGAGCGTTGCTCCGAGCAGATATCATGTGATGGGTTCAACGAAAAAGGACGTCTAGGAAACGTCACGTTATATCTTACTTTTCTATTCCTGCCATTCGGAACAGAGGTTGAAAGCAAGTGGCGCCGCATGTAATGACTATGTAGAACTTTTCGTTGCGCATCCAGTCGATAACATCCATGCGGTCGAAAACTTCTGCAACGTTTTATTTTTGAGATGTGAAACGGATAATGTCAATAATTCTAAAAAAAAGGTGAGGTCAAGATACATATCAGACCTCTATGAAAAGTCTCAGCGACAGAATAGTGGAAGATAATGCAAGTGTGAACGCTGTAAGCTTAACTGAATATGTTACAGTAATTACCTACCGCGGAGATGCTTGATATCGCTTTTTTATAGTGAATCCTGGTTAAAAAAAATTGTGTAAGCTCAACTTCTAGGAAAACAGACGTGTATGTTTTGAAAAAGGCCTTCGAAATTTCTATATCTACGTGGATCAAAAATTCCTTCGGTTGTGCAAGAAGCACGCGTTCATGATGTAAACTTAGGCCGGTTCAACGTTGCTGATCTTACGCACTTTCGCAAAACGTCAACATTTCTCGCGAGAAGTTGCTGACTGTTCGAATTCGGGCTAGCACTTGAAATTCGTTCCACGAGTTGATGAGAGCTTCGCTTTTTGCCCCATAGTCTACTTCCTGAAGTATAGTTAAAGTAAAGCAATAACAAAATTGTGCAACGTGTGTTCTCATCCATACCTTTGTACGAACACCGTTGACGAGGCTCTGTGGTGGATGAGCGACAAATGTTGAAAGAAGTGTCTGAAATTGAAAATTCTCATCGGAGGGAGACAGGGACAGTGAACCATAACGCTAGAAAATTAAGAGAGTGTTATAATAAAGTTTCTGGGAGCCAGTGATTGGGCACCATGATCGGCCTTTGAGATATGAGGTTGGAAAGACGAGTTCCTGTTTATATACGTATGGTTGGTCTGCCCAGAGACGCAGGTGGGATGCAGGGGATGGACTCCTTGCTCCTGCTGTGTCGGGTCGACGCGTTCCTCGTGCGCGGGAGCTGCATGTTCGTGCACAGTGTGCGTGGATGTGTCCGTGACTGTGCGGATTGTAACTGTGTCGGCCCGGCCAAAAGCTTGCACTCGGTAGACTGGGAGTACATGTAAGGCGATTCGAGGCCGCCTTAAGTCTCGCCCCGTCCCTTCGGGCAGTCTGGCTGGCTGCCCGGAGTTCTTCGCCCGCACGACAGAGCCTGACTAGCTACCCGTGTTGTATTCCAGTCAAACACAGCAGCACTAAAGGGCCTCATTCCCCTGACCCCGAAAGAGCCCCCATTTCTGCAGCGATGGGAAGGACGAGTACGGAGAGGCTGCTAAAATCTCAGGGCCTAACCAGGCTGCGCAAATTGAGAAGGTCTAGGATGACGACCTGTACTTACAACGCCCGCACGCTCGCATCGGAAGCATCCGTCGAGGACCTGATGATGCAAGCCAGGAAGATCAAGTACGACGTCATCGGACTGACCGAGACGAGAAGACACCACCCCCTACACGCCGCCTACGACTCCGGATTAGAACTGTTCCTCGGAACATGCGACAGTAGGGGAGTAGGCGGCGTTGCTGTCCTCGTCAACACGCACTTGGCCATGAACATCGATTCGTACGAGTCTCTGACAAGCCGAATCGGACGTCTGCGACTGAAGCGATGTGGTTCCGTGCCAACTTTGACTGTGTTCGTCGCGTATGCCCCAACATCTGACTACGACGACGAAGAGGTCGAAGCCTTCTACGTGGAGCTGGAGAAGTTCTATAAGGAAGATCACACCTTCTACAAGGTGATCGTCGGCGACTTCAACGCCAAGATCGGACCGCGAAGGTCGCCGGAAGAACTTCACATCGGAACCCACGGTTTGGAGTGGAACGAGCAAGGTGAAAGGCTGTCTGAGTTTATCATGTCGACCAAGACCATCCATGGAAACTCGCAGTTCCAGAAGCCTCCCTCCCTACGATGGACCTGGGAATCTCCCGGTGGCCAGTTCCACAACGAGATCGACCACATCATCTTCAACCGCAAGTATTGCCTGACCGACGTCTCTGTTGTCCCCAAGTTCTACAAGGGATCGGACCACCGCCTCCTTCGCGCAAGGTTCCGCTTTTCGCGTCAAGGAGAAAAGGCCGCGAAGTTCAAGAAGAGGAGTCCCAGAACGACCATCAACTGGGACCTCTACACCTCTCTTGCCGGCCTTTGGGAAGATGCCGTCATGGAAACGTCGACGAGGGATACGACCGCTTCGTGCACCATCTCCACGATAGTGCTAAGGAAGCTGAGAGCTTGAAGACCACCAATAGACGTTTGTCTCCTGAAACTCTCGAGCTGATACGCCAGCGTGGAGCAGCACTAGCGTCAGGCAACTACCAACTGACCTCCGAGCTTGCGAAGCTATGCAGAGAGGCGATAAAGGAGGATCTTAAGGAGAGAAGGGCGGAAGTGTTGGCTGAAGCTGCAGAGGCAGGGTTGAGCATACGCAATGGCCTCCGGAACTTCGCTGACTCCAAGACCAAGATGAGCGCTCTCCGACGTCCCGTCAGAACCGTCACCTCTTCCAGAAGGACCATGGAGAAGGTCATCCATGACTTCTACTCCGATCTCTTCGATAACCACGTCCACCTGTTCCCATGCCATCTTCCGCAGGATGGATACGTCGTCCCCTCTGTTCTCCCTTCCGAGATCCGACACGCCATCTCGTCGGTGAAGAAACGTACAGCACCCGGTCCTGACAGGATCAGAGCTGAACACCTGAAGAACCTCCCGCCAGCGTTCATCAACACCCTGGCGCGGCTCTTCACACGTTACCTGTCGGAGTGCAAAGTTCCATCTCAGTTGAAGACCAGCAGGACCGTCTTGCTGTAGAAGAAGGGAGACGTGCACGACATTGGCAACTATCGCCCGATCTGCCTGCTGTCCGTAGTCTACAAGCTGTTCACTCGAGTTATCCTGAATAGGATCGGCCGAACGCTGGACGAAGGACAGCCATGCGAACAAGCAGGATTTCGGAGAGGATTCAGCACGAGCACCACATACACACCATTACGAAGCTCATCGAAGTGTCGCGAGAGTACAAGCTGCCGCTTTGCCTTACGTTCATCGACCTGAAGAAGGCATTCGACTCCGTCGAGACTGAAGCGGTCCTCGAAGCCCTGCTCACTCAGGGCGTTCCTACTCAGTACATCAGAGTCCTTCAAGAGCTGTACAGTGAATTCACGACCAAGATCTCACCATTCTACAACGACGTCGTCATCGATGTGAAGGGAGGGGTTCGGCAAGGGGATACCATATCCCCGAAGCTCTTCAGCGCCACTCTCGAAAACGTCATGCGCGAACTAGAATGGGAAGACATGGGAGTGAAGGTCGACGGCCGGCAACTATGTACATCATCTTCGCTTCGCTGACGACATCGTGCTCATAACACCGAGCATCAGCCAGGCGGAGCGAATGCTGGCCGACTTCGATCGTGTATGTGGGAACGTTGGACTGCAGCTGAATCTTACGAAGACGATGTTCATGAGGAACGGATGGGTTTCTGATGCCCCATTCTCGCTCAACGGAACGAACATCTCCGAGTGCTGCAGCTATGTGTATCTGGGTCGCGAAGTCAACATGGCCAACGACCTAGCACCAGAGCTGAGCAGGAGGAAAAGAGCGGCTTGGGGAGCTTTCAAGAGCGTCGAAGAAGTCGCGAAGAAGAAGAACGTCCGACTCCGTGCCCACCTATTCGACTCCACTGTTCCTCCTGCCCTAACATAGGCCTCAGAGACCTGGGCTATACGAAAGCAGGATGAACACGCGATCAGCGTCGCGCAGCGTGGAATCGAGAGGACGATGCTCGGAGTGACACGACTCACGCAAGTGAGAGAAGGCCTCCGGAGTTCCGAGCTTCGCCGACGTTCGAAGATCAGAGACGCTGTCGCGTGGGCCAAGTTGTCGAAAATTAGGTGGGCCGGCCACGTAATGCGCTTCGCAGACACCCGCTGGACGAGAGCCATCACCGACTGGATTCCGCGGGATGTCAAAAGAACACCAGGACGCCCATCAACGCGTTGGTCGGACTTCTTCGTTAAAGCCCTGAACGACCGATATGACGCTCTTCGTGTCCCTCGAGCGTGGAGGATCCATCGGACCACTCTGGCACGCGACAAGGACGAATGGAGACGCTGCTGGCACCCGCTCGAGCAATTCGATGATCAACGGGACGACAGGTGATACAGGTGAAATCGTAAATTTTCGTAAATGTGATCTTTTAAAGACCCCCTTCGTAGGCCGTTGCTATTTTCTACTTAGTTTTTTATGTTCCGGTGTTCACTTTAACAGAAAACCGCAGCTTTGTATATATATATATATACTCCTTAAGTTCGGCTCATACCAACGATTACCACACTTTTTCACCTCTCTGCACTGCGAGGGCTGCCGACTTAGTATCAGAGTTATTCTCGAAAATAAGAAAGGTCAATTAATTACTAAGAGATGAAGGACGGAGTTAGTCAATTCGTTTTGGAATGCGCGACGCATTCTACATCCGCGGGATGTCGTGGAGGCGATTGGAACGCGTACGATCGAATGGTCATTCAATGAAGTGCGCTGGCCACCCGATGAACAAATCAGCACTCTGGCCTTTTCAGACAAGTCTGACACCAATTCACGGATTCTGGAGGGATGGAAGGATTGGTTGGCATTGGCTGAAAATCCGAACCAAGAATCTGGAATCGGGTTCACATGACAGCCAACGCCCAATAGCACTGAGCTACACGTGCTCTTAGTAAATGACTAAAAATATAAAGTCCTGATGAGGAAACTGGGCTAAACCTCTTTTTGGTCGCATTCTATGTAGCACTGCATCTCACATTCCATTTGATTGAGAACATTCCAGTTCACAGAACGACATTTTAATCATATTCTATTCTGTAACCACCACCCAGTCAACTTGAGACTTCTTCACCTCTCTTCTGTAAGCGGCTCTTCCCAATCTACACGAGTGGAATTGATGCAAAGCCAAAAAGCGAAGATGGTTTGACACTTTTGGTTTGACTGTACAAGAGAAATGACGTTTGTTACAAAACTAATAGAGAGCATCCAGGGCGAGAACAGCAGTCATTAAATAGTGATGTAAATAAAATTTGGGAGTTTCCGAAATTTAACAAGTGCAGGCAACCTTGCGAGCGAGGTAAATACCGGTCTCTAACTATTTGGCTGATATCGTCGAACGACGTTGTTGCATTCCAGAAGTTGTGTATGCCTTCAAAAATGATGATAACAATACCATAAGTCTTTCCTATCCCTGTATCACCTGTCGTCCCGTTGATCATCGACTTGCTCGAGCGGGCGCCAGCAGCGTCTCCATTCGTCCCTGTCGCGTGCCAGAGTGGTCCAATGGATCCTCCTCGCTCGAGGAACACGAAGAGCGTCATATCGGTCGTTCAGGGCTTTCACGAAGAAGTCCGACCAACGCGTTGGTGGGCGTCCTGGTGTTCTTTTGACATCCCGCGGAATCCAGTCTGTGACGGCTCTCGTCCAGCGGGTGTCTGCGAATCGCATTACGTGGCCGGCCCACCTGATTTTCGACGACTTGGCCCATGCGACAGCGTCTCTGATCTTCGAACGTCGGCGAAGCTCGGAACTCCGGAGGCCTTCTCTCACTTGCGTGAGTCGTGTCACTCCGAGCATCGTCCTCTCGATTCCACGCTGCGCGACGCTGATCGCGTGTTCATCCTGCTTTCGTATAGCCCAGGTCTCTGAGGCGTATGTTAGGCCTATGGTATACTCCCGTCCGCTGCTGCGACGCGGGAGTGCACAGCGACGCGACGGCTCGCGATGCGCGTCGCAAGCCATCGCCATCGCTGAGGCTGACATAGTTCACGCAGTTCTGCAGACAGAGACTTCTGCAGAATTTTAGCGAATCAGCTGATTCAGTGCATCTTTTTCTTGTATTCTTTGTTTTGTCGATCGTTACGTTCGTGATTTCGCGTTTTTCCTGTTTTATCGCCATCTGATCCGTAAACCCTTATAGGATTGTAGTTTTCAACGGTATTTCGTCGATGTCATGTTTAGCTAAGGGGGGGGGGGGGGTTTCCGCCACTCATGCATTTCTTTCGTTTTTCATTCCACCCGCAGGCACTGAAACCCACGTTTCTGTGCTCAACACGACACGAGAGGGTTCTCGTGACGTGCCTAGCACGGAAACGTCCCAGTTGTGGCCCAATTTCCGGAAAGTGATGTTTAGCCAGGAGGGTTTCGGCACAAAAGTGAGATCAATCGGCCTCAAAAAACACCTCCTCAAAAAACGAGTGGCACATTTCTGTGCCGGACATGTCAGAAGAAACTCCCTGTGACTTGTCCGGCACAGAAATGTAGATTTCGGTGCCGGCGAGGAAATTCAGAGGCGAAACAAATGCGACTATCGGCACAAAAGTGAGAAAATCGGCCTCGAAAAACACCTCAAAAAACGAGCCGTTCAAGCCGTCGAGAAAACCCAAAATGAGTCATGAGTCATGGTGAGTCATGATCACGAACCAATGAAGTGTCGAAATAAGTGAGCTGAAGTGCATAGAATAGGGCACGACAGCGCTCCCTCCTCCGCGACCATCGCTGCCCGTCGCTCGTCGCAGCGCACTGCACTGCGACGAGCGACGGGCTGCGACGGCCGTCGCACGGGAGTATGTTTCACTCCCGCGGCGCGGAGGTATAACACCCCTCTGCGATGCATCGCGGGAGCGATGGCGCGTCAACCGGCAACCGCGCCCCACTGCGCCGTCCGCCACTGCAGCGAGGGCGCGCCGTTGACAGTTGCCCCGCGCCCGTCGCTGGAGCGACGCGGGAGTATACCATAGGCCTTAGGGCAGGAAGAACAGTGGAGTCGAATAGGTGGGCACGGAGTCGGACGTTCTTCGTTTTCTTCACGACTTCTTCGACGCTCTTGAAAGCTCCCCAAGCCGCTCGTTTCCTCCTGCTCAGCTCTGGTGCTAGGTCGTTGGCCATGTTGACTTCGCGACCCAGATACACATAGCTGGCGCATTCGGAGATGTTCGTTCCGTTGAGCGAGAATGGGGCATCAGAAACCCATCCGTTCTTCATGAACATCGTCTTCGTAAGATTCAGCTGCAGTCCAACGCTTCCACATACACGATCGAAGTCGGCCAGCATTCGCTCCGCCTGAGTGATGCTCGGTGTTATGAGCACGATGTCGTCAGCGAAACGAAGATGGTGCAGTTGCCGGCCGTCGACCTTCACTCCCATGTCATCCCATTCTAGTTCGCGCATGACGTTTTCGAGGGTGGCGCTGAAGAGCTTCGGGGATATGGTATCCCCTTGTCGAACCCCTCTCTTCACGTCAATGACGACGTCGTTGTAGAATGGTGAGATCTTGGTCGTGAATCCACTGTACAGCTCTCGAAGGACTCTGATGTACTGAGTAGGAACGCCCTGGGTGAGCAGGGCTTCCATAACCGCTTCAGTCTCGACGGAGTCGAATGCCTTCTTCAGGTCAATGAACGTAAGGCAAAGCGGCAGCTTGTACTCTCGCGACACTTCGATGAGCTTCGTAATGGTGTGTATGTGGTCGATCGTGCTGAATCCTCTCCGAAATCCTGCTTGTTCGCATGGCTGTCCTTCGTCCAGCGTTCTACTAATCCTATTCAGGATGACTCGAGTGAACAGCTTGTAGACTACCGACAGCAGGCAGATCGGGCGATAGTTGCCAATGTCGCGCACGTCTCCCTTCTTGTACAGCAAGACGGTCTTGCTGGTCTTCCACTGAGATGGAACCTTGCATTCGGACAGGTAGCGTGTGAAGAGCCGCGCCAAGGTGTTGATGAGCGCTGGCGGGAGGTTCTTCAGGTGTTCAGCTCTGATCCTGTCAGGACCGGGTGCTGTACGTTTCTTCACCGACGAGATGGCGTGTCGGATCTCGGAAGGGAGAACAGAAGGGATGACGTATCCATCCTGCGGAAGATGGCGTAGGGGCAGGTGGACGTGGCTATCGAAGAGATCGGAGTAGAAGTCGTGGATGACTTTCTCCATGGTCCTTCTGGAAGAGGTGACGGTTCCGTCAGGACGTCGGAGAGCGGTCATCTTGGTCTTGAAGTTGGCGAAGTTCCGGCGGGCATTGCGGATGCTCAGCCCTGCCTCTGCTGCTTCAGCCAACACTTCCGCCCTTCTCTCCTTCAGATCTTCCTTTATCGCCGCTCTGCATAGCTTTGCAAGCTCGGACGTCAGTTGATAGTTGCCTGACGCTCGTGCTGCTCCACGTTGGCGTATCAGCTCGAGAGTTTCCGGAGACAGGCGTCTCTTGGTGGTCTTCAAGCTCTCGGCTCCCTTAGCACTATCGTGGAGATGGTGCACGAAGCGATCGTATTCCTCGTCGACGTTGTCCATGACGGCATCTTCCCAAAGGCCGACAAGAGAGGTGTAGAGATCCCAGTTGATGGTCGTTCTGGGACTCCTCTTCTTGAACTTCGCGGCCTTCTCTCCTTGATGCGAAAAGCGGAACCTCGCGCGAAGGAGGCGGTGGTCCGATCCCGTGTAGAACTTGGGGACAACGGAGACATCGGTCAGGCAATACTTGCGATTGAAGATGATGTGGTCGATCTCGTTGTGGAACTGGCCACCGGGGGATTCCCAGGTCCATCGTAGGGAGGGAGGCTTCTGGAACTGCGAGTTTCCATGGATGGTCTTGGTCGACATGATAAACTCAGACAGCCTTTCACCTTGCTCGTTCCACTCCAAACCGTGGGTTCCGATGTGAAGTTCTTCCAGCGACCTTCGTGGCCCGATCTTGGCATTGAAGTCGCCGACGATCACCTTGTAGAAGGTGTGATCTTCCTTATAGAACTTCTCCAGCTCCACGTAGAAGGCCTCGACGTCTTCGTCGTCGTAGTCGGATGTTGGGGCATACGCGACGAACACAGTCGAGGCTGGCACGGAGCCACATCGCTTCAGTCGCAGACGTCCGATTCGGCTTGTCAGAGACTCGTACGAATCGATGTTCATGGCCAAGTGCGTGTTGACGAGGACACCAACGCCGCCTACTCCCCTGCTGTCGCATGTTCCGAGGAACAGTTCTTCTCCGGAGTCGTAGGCGGCGTGTAGGGGGTGGTGTCTTCTCGTCTCGGTCAGTCCGATGACGTCGTACTTGATCTTCCTGGCTTGCATCATCAGGTCCTCGACGGATGCTTCCGACGCAAGCGTGCGGGCGTTGTAAGTACAGATCGTCATCCTAGTCCTTCTCAGTTTGCGCAGCCTGGTTAGGCCCTGAGATTTTAGCAGCCTCTCCGTACTCGTCCTTCCCATCGCTGCAGAAATGGGGGCTCTTTCGGGGTCAGGGGAATGAGGCCCTTTAGTGCTGCTGTGTTTGACTGGAATACAACACGGGTAGCTAGTCAGGCTCTGTCGTGCGGGCGGGGTACTCCGGGCAGCCAGCCAGACTGCCCGAAGGGACGGGGGCGAGACTTAAGGCGGCCTCGAATCGCCTTACATGTACTCCCAGTCTACCGAGTGCAAGCTTTTGGCCGAGCCGACACAGTTACAATCCGCACAGTCACGGACACATCCACGCACACTGTGCACGAACATGCCGCTCCCACGCACAAGGAACGCATCGACCCGACACAGCAGGAGCAAGGAGTCCATCCCCTGCATCCCACCTGCGTCTCTGTGCAGTACACGGTCGCATTTGGTTCGCGTTTAATTCCCCTATCCACCACCCGGGGACGCGCCACGTGGCCCTGCGACAAGCGGCCCGAGATCCCTCTTAACAAGAGAGCCGAAGGCTCTCTATCGAGGGAGATCCGTGGAAGTCTTTCCTATATATGCTTGAAATGTACCTTGTACAATTCATTTTAAACCATTTTCAATTCAAACTGAGTTCTTTCCAACTCCAATTGTACATCTTTTAAAATCAAACTGGGCGTCTAAAGATTTAAATTGGACTCTTTTTAAGAATGTCACACAAAATATCTTCTTTTTGTAAACGTAATTTAAAAATCCGATGACAATGGATTCCAAAAATATGATCATACTGTTGCGATCATCTCAAAATTCCTTTCGATCTGCCACAAAAATGCTTTTAGGTACATCTCAAACGCGGAAAGGCTTAGAACTTCAAGTGTGTCATACGATAGGGATATGCCATGCGCTCACTAGACGATGCTTTTTGGATCATGTGTGCAAATGCTGTTTTCGTCGAGTTGGTCAGCGAAGAAATGATCTTTTAGTTTTGGCTCTTGCTTCTTGCGGTTGTTTCTCCAAAGTCATCATTTTATAGCCTAGCTAGGAGGATGCACGTTTTGTGATCCAGGCGGTGTAAGCTTTTTGTTTCGGCAGCTTGTATGTCCGTTCATTTAAAATAACGTTTTTGAATCAGCTGTTTATTTTGATTGTCTCCGAATTTGCCAGCTTGATTTGAAAGCTGTTAGTTGATTTTAGTGACTTCCAGCTGGATTAGAAAAGTGATCATCTCAACCCGACAATGTCTTGACAAAACAAATATTGGATGAACTTCGATTAGCTTTAGTAGAAAAATCTAGGGATTCAGACGCACCTTAAGTAAAGCATATCTTACGATTTTACGGTTTACGACGATTTTTCGTAATTACGATTTACGATTTACGAAATTTGAAATTTCATTTACGCACACCCATGATCCACATCTTCCCACCCAACAATGTTATGAATTCATCGAACGCATGGAGAGCAGGGTTGGACGAGTGGAAAGCTAGCCGGTATAAGAGGCCCCCTCCAAGTGATGATGTAATGTGCATTTCATTCCCTGTTTTTTTTTGTTGTTTTCCTGGTATTCGGAGCATTGGAATATCGAGGCCATCTGGGGAATTTGGTTTCTAGTGTTCCTTCTAATTCATCTGGTTGTATCCTACTTGCCTTTTAGGTATCAAATTGGGTACTATTGTACTTTTGGTACCCCACTTAATCTTGTTCAAATAGGTCTACTAGGGGTAATCTGCCATGGGAAGAACGAATATCATAGTCGTTTATTGCGGAAATGTCTTATAAGCCCGCTATATTAAGTTGGAATCGCCCAAGGCCTTGCGAAATAGCGCGCGCTGGTAAGAGACGCAGATACTCCGCCCCTACCAGCACGAATTCGCGGCCGTCTCGGGTGGGGGGGGGGGGGGGTTACCATAGTATGCCGTGGCGCGCAGGCGTAGCGACTAGATACTCGCAGCGAATTAAATGCAGTCTTATCTCCTCGGGGCAAGAGAGGGGCCTCTAGGATGAAGGCAATTTTAACACGGGTGTCCTAGTGGGCCCACCCCCGGAGTCCCATCCCCTGTCTAATTATGTGCTCTCCTACGCGTGAGTAAAGAGAGCACACAACAGAGCTTTCAAGCCTTTTCGAGATTTCAAGGCTTATGGCCTGGCTAACCTCTGCTGCAAGCTAGGGGGGCGGCAAAATAGTGCGCATCCTTAGGAGGCGGAGTCTCTGCATCTTTTATCAGCGCGCGCTATCTCGCAAGGCCTTAGGCAATTAAAGCTTAATATAACGGGCTTGTAAGGCATTTCCGCAAAAAACGACTATGATATTCGTTATTCCCATGGCAGACTACCCCTAGTAGACCTATTTTGAACAAGATTAAGTGGGGTACCAAAAGTACAATAGTACCTCAAATTGTTATACTGCTATTATTATTTCTCACATTAACAAGGGAGGTCAATGAACTTCCCGTGGCAATTTTAAAAGTGACCTATATAGGGTTATAGAGCATTGTCTGAGAAGCACCACAGTGGTTTCCAAATTTCCTGCGGACATCTGGGTAGGTCAAAAATTGCAAAAAACCATTTCACTTCAATACGGGCCGATAAAGCAGAACTGACGCCTGGAACTGTCATGCTGTGGTTAGAATCTAACCTGCAAAAGGTTTGGGGCTGGAACAATAGCGGAATTGCAGCGATTTCACAAGTTGCTTGTTAGCCGTACAGTGACCGAAGTGGAACATTAAGGTGCGCCGCTCACCACCAGCGGCGAAGCGACCGGATGGTCGAGTGGCTGTGGGGGGGCGGGCTTGCCGGAAAAGCGTCGGGGTTTCGAATCCGGAGGTGCTGCTCCTGAATTCCTGGTATTGCTCCATCAATTTTTGTCGATATATGTAAAGTGTATCTTCACCGCGGTAGTGTACCATCTTCTTCTTCTTCTTCTTCTTCTTCAGCGTCTGTCCCGCTTCGTGGCGGGGTCCGCTATTCTGGTGTCATGACGCCACCTTTCCCGATCCAGCGCTAGATCAGGGTGGACACCAGCCGCTTTCAAGTCCGTATGTAACGTATCAACCCAGCGCTGCTTCGGGCGCCCTCTAGGCCGCTTTCCTATTACCTCGAAGTTGAGGCCTATCTTGCGGACGCTATCTTCCTTTACACGCAGAACGTGGCCGTACCATCGTAAGCGAGCTTCGCGCATCTTGTCCGCTATCGGCGCGACACCGAACTTCTGCCGAATAGCTTCGTTTCGGATGCGGTCCATGCGCGTGACTCCAGCCGTCCAGCGCAGCATCTTCGTCTCCATGACGCTGAGGCGCGTTTCAACTTCCTTGGTCGCAGGCCAACACTCAGCGCCGTACATCGCTACTGGCCGGATGACTGCCCTGTAGATCTTTGACTTAAAGCGCTCTGGTATCTTCTTGTCGCAGAGCACGCCAGTCAACGAGCGCCACTTGGACCAAGCTGCACTCACGCGTGAATTCACTTCGACCATCAGTTTGCCGTCAGACGCGACTGCTCATCCCAGGTACTTAAAGACCGCAGTGCGTGGAAGCTCGATGCCGTTAACCTTGATGGAGCTGGACTCGGTAACGTCCGTCGTTAAATACTCGGTCTTCTTCACGTTCAATCTGACCAGGAAACTATCTCAACGGTAGGTCGGAACGGCCCAAGTGTTGTATATGTACAGAATCGCCTCTCTCTGGGAAACAAGAAAATGCAAATATCTCGACCCCAATACAACTCTGCGCAGAGGAAGGGACGACAGAAGTTGATCCGTTGGAGGTGTTAACCCTATGCCTGCACGCGGAAGGCGAGCTCAAGTTGGCTGGAAACAGCGATTATGAGGATTACGCCGCCCCTCTACGCACTGTGCCACCATCGCTCGCTCGTCATCGCTGTTTCCAGCCAACTTGAACCCGCCCTCCGCCTCCAGGTATAGGGCTAACGCCGCCAACGGCCCAACTTCCGTCTTCCCTAACTCTGTGCAGAGTTGTATTGGGGTCGAGATATTTGCGCTTTGTTGTTTCCCAGAGAGAGGCGATTCTGCCCATATGCAACACTTAGGCCGTTCCGACCTACCGTTGAGATAGTTTCCTGGTGAGTCCAAACCGCTCCAAGCGATCACACCAAGCTTGCAACTCTCGCTCGAGTTCTCCTTTGTCTTCGCTAGCGAGCATCACGTCATCGGCATAAAGCAACGTCCAAGGGACGGGCTTCTGAAGATCTCGTGTGATGGCATCCATGACGACAACAAAGAGGAGTGGGGAAAGCGCAGAACCCTGGTGTACCCCGGCAGAGATGGGGAACTCCATCAAGGTTCCAGCTGCAGCTTGAACTCGACTCTTTGGACAAGAGTAGAGAATTCGCACCCACTCTATGAGCTCTTCGGGAACTCCATGATGTCGCAAGGCTTACCATATCACTTCACGCGGTACGCGGTCAAAGGCCTTCTCCAAGTCGAGGAAGGCGATATGCACTGGCTTCTGTTTCTCGCGATGCTTTTCTATCAGGAGGCGGGCGGCGTGTATGGCATCAACGGTGCCACAGCCAGCCACGAAGCCGCACTGATTGCTGGAAAGCTGGACGATGTCCCGAATTCGTCCATCGACAATTCGCTCAAAGATCTTCATGCTGTGCGAAAGCAAGCGAATCGGACGGTAATTGGAGCAGTCTGCAGGACTGCCCTTCTTCTTCCAAATCGGGATCGTCGTACTTTGGCGCCAACACTCAGGCACCTTCTTCTCCGCCACAACCTGATTAAAGAACTTCGCCAACCACTCAGCAGGGTACCAGTACTTGGACTTCCACAAATCAGCTGCCACGTCATCGGGCCCAGTCGCTTTGCCTGGCCTCATCTTCTTCAAAGCCGCTTCAATCTCCTCCACGGTGATCTTCTGAACGGGGCCGTGGGTTGGAGCCGTTGAAGGGATGGCTGGATGAGGGAACCCTACCGTAGAGATTTCCTCAAAGTAATCGCGCCATCGCTTCAATGCCTTCTTGCGGTCCGTAAGGAGATGGCCGTTCTCATCATTGATGCCGAAGAACTTCTCGATGTCCTCGGTCTGGCGATGGCGATTCTTTGCAAGTCGATACAGATACCGCTCACCATCGCGAGACTCGAGCTTCTCGTTGACATCTCCATAATGAGTGGCTTTCGCAACAGCCACGGCCTTCTTTGCAGCTTTCTTCGCTTCTTGGTACTTCCGCCAGTTATCGGCTGTCTTTTCGCCGAGAAAACACGTGATAGAGCGACTTCTTCTCTCGCACTTTTGCTTTCACGTCGTTTGTCGACAGCCATGTCTGCTTGTCGACCTTCCGCCGCCCAGGCTTCGTAATGCCGAGTTCTGACTGTGCAGCTCGACGAATCGCGTCGGTCGCCTCCTTCCAAGTTTCGCCGACAGTTGTGACTGTCGGTAACCGCACGCGAGAAATCACAGCTGCTTCCTTCTCTCTCATTCGCCACCACTTGATTCTTGCTGCACCGCATCGCTCAACCTGCTTCAGCCTCGGAGGGGCGATCTTCAAAGTGCAGATCAGCGGTCGATGCTGTGGGGCGACCGTCTCATACGGCACGATCTTCGCATCTGTGACAAGACTCCGGTCGCGATCTCTCACAAGGACAAAGTCTATCTGAGACTTGGAGCTCCCACTGTAGTATGAGATAAGGTGCGAGTCGCGTTTTCGGAAAACGGTGTTCACTATGGTGAGGTTATGCGATTCCGCGTAATCAAGAATGCGCTCACCATCGGCGTTACGTGATCCGTATCCGAAGCCACCATGACAGCTGTACCCGCCTTTCGTAGCACCTACGTGCCCATTAAGGTCACCAGCGACTATGATGACATCTTTCGACGGTACCACTGCTGTCTTCTCATCAAGCAGGCTCCAAAACTCTTCCTTGGCTTGATCCGAGCAGCCAGTCTGCGGAGCATACGCTGAGTAGAAGTGATAGAGTCGCTCCTTAGCGGCGACAACGATCTTCATCAATCGATCGTCAAAGCGCTCGACGCTTACAATCGAGTCACGAAATCGTTCGGAGACGATTATTCCAACACCACTGGTGGTCCTGGGACTTCCACATAGAACGGCCTTAAAGCCACGTCCTATGTCCCTTGACTTGCGGCAAGACCACCTCGTCTCCTGCACCGCACAGAAATCAACTCTTCTACGCTCCAGTGCTTCAACCAACTCGCACGAGCGGCCCGTCAACGTACCCACATTCAGCGTTGCCACGCGGGTCCTGCTTACGTTACGGGACTTTCGGACTAGCTCAGTTGCCCCCCGATGCCGTCCTCGCATCAGGGACCCTCGCCTACTTCTCACACTCGCCGGGCTCTGCGAGTGCGCGTCGGCTCCCGCGGACGCCGTAGCACTATCTCGAAACACTTGAGCTGTCATACACCATGTGATGTGACACGGGTCTTCGTAGGCCGGCCTGTCACAAGGGCCTGTCGCCTGCAATCGAGTGTCCGTGTTCGGCTTAACTCGCAGAGCGAGTAGTTTCCAGTGGCACCACGTGGAGGAATGGACATCGCCACCGGTAGTGTACCATACTAACATTATAACTTTGTTTTAACCTCGATATAAACACAAAAATAAACACCCAAAGCAACAGCGTTTATAATACCTAATTCGATTGGCCATTGAGGAGGAGAGCAGACGACTTTTCTTTGCCTACAAAATAGATAACTTCAGGATTCCAAAGATCGAGGAAAAATCATTATTTTATTTTTAATTATTATTTTTATTATTTATTACTTATATTTCTATTTTAATCAATTAATTAACTATATTTATGTTTGATTTTTGGATCTATCCTAGTCCGGGGGGGCCACATAAGTAAAAAGTATTATATGTAACAAATCCACTTAAGACTTACCGGGCGCACTCTACAGAACAACATGGGACCTAAACAAGAAAAGTTACAAAGAAAAAAACGAAAAAATTGCATTTGTTGCGGTTGTAAACCGGCAAAGTTGTGTGCCCTCCTCACCATATTCGATGCTGGTTATAACATGTCAGGCGGCGGTCAGCACGCAGCATGCGGCTTCTTGCGCCCTCCTCACCATGTTAGATCCTGGTTATAACATGTCAGCCGGCGGTCAGCACGCGGCATACCTCCATTCCGTCGCTTTTTGTCCGCCGAGACGGTTGTAAACCGCGGCGATTTTTTATTTTTTTGTTTATTTGTTCGTTTTTGGTTTATTTTAGGTTTCAGCTTGTTTTCTAGGATCCGCTCGGTAAGTCTCAATTCATTTTATTACCTACATTTTAGTTATGTGGCCCCCCCCGGACTAGGATAGATCCTGATTTTTTTTTCGACCCCTCTTCGACTTCTGGAGAGAAAGTATAACAGTACCAATCTGTCTTCTTCATCCTCAACGAACCATATTGCTAGTGATTTCACGGCCGTCACATACAGCAACCTCCTCACTACTAGAGGAAGGCGTAATACCACCCACATCATTGTCATTGTCCGGCGACCAGTCTACATCCTCCGCTTCGTTCAAGTTAAGCTAACATCACGAACGAGAGAACAGGCGACTTTTCTTCACAGTTCCTCGGTAGCATTCAAGGGCCTGTCCCAACTACAAAATAGATAATATTCTTTATCTTGACCGTCTTCGCTAGGCATTGACAGTGGGTCTGTTAGCACTACTTCATGACTCCAAAAGTGGAAGAGAGGTTGAAAAAATGGATAAAAAAGATTTATCTTTATTTTTCAATACTTATATATTTATTTATTTATTATGTATTAATTACGTATTATTGATTTTTATTTATATTTATATTTTCAATTAACTAATTAATGTATATATTTATATTTGATCGATTGTTGTGATCGTCCTTGGACACACTATACGACACCCCCCCCCCCCCCCTGACTTGATATCAATTGTATAATTCAATGTTTTCTCCGCGCCGAGTTATTGGTTGTCTTGCTAACTGCCTTCCTCCCGGCTACTCTGCCCCTATTCGTAGGGAGATCGCCGTAACAGATGCCATTCGAGGCGTAATTCAAAATGCTATGTATGGGGATACTGATTGTGCTGATGAGGAGGAAACACTCCAGCTAGTTTTTTCGTTTGATTTTTATTGCATTGACGTTCCCTCGTTCGTGATGTTAGCTTGACTTGAACGAAGCGCAGGATGTAGACTGGATGATGACAATGATGTGGGGTGGGTGGTATTACGCCTTCCTGTAGTAGTGAGGAGGTTGCTGTATATGACGACCGTGAAATCACTAGCAATATGGTTGGTTGAGGATGAAGAAGACAGATTGGTACTGTTATACTTTCTCTCCAGAAGTCGAAGAGGGGTCAAAAAAAATCAAACATAAATATAGTTAATTAATTAATTAAAATAAGAATATAAATAATAAATAATAAATAATATTTTTTCCTCGATCTTTGGAGTTCTGAAGTTATATATTTTGTAGGCAAAAAAAGTCGCCTGCTCCTCCTCAATGGCCAATCGAATTAGGTATTAAGAACGCTGTTGCTTTGAGTGTTTATTTTTGTGTTTATATCCAGGTTAAAATAAAGTTATAATGTCAGTATGGTACACTACCGCGGTGAAGATACACTTTATATCCACAAAAATAGATGGAGCAAGACCAGCAATTTAGGAGCAGCACCTCCGGATTCGAAACCTCGACGCTTTTCCGGCAAGCCCGCCCCCCACAGCCACTCGACCATCCGGTCGCTTCGCCGCTGGTGGTGAGCGGCGCACCTTAATGTTCCACTTCGGTCACTGTACGGCTAACAAGCAACTTGTGAAATCGCTGTAATTCCGCTATTGTTCCAGCCCCAAACCTTTTGCAGGTTAGATTCTAACCACAGCATGACAGTTCCAGGCGTCAGTTCTGCTTTATCGGCCCGCACTGAAGTGAAATGGTTTTTTGCAATTTTTGACCTATCCAGATGTCCGCAGGAAATTTGGAAACCACTGCGGTGCTTCTCAGACAACGCTCTACAACCCTATATAGGTCACTTTTAAAATTGCCACGGGAAGTTCATTGACCTCCCTTGTAAGAGCAGGTTCAATTACCCAAGTTTATCGTCTCGCGAGGTACATGCCAGCTTGGTGATCGCTTGTGTGGTAGTAATTAAACAACAATTCTTCCGAACCCAACGCCATATCCATAACCATCGAAGTTTCAGGGAGTCTTTTAAGAAATATATCGCTTTTAGAATTAGCGTTAACTTGCTGATGTAAACGCTGTTCGTCCAATAATTCAACAGCACTGTTCGCTGCACATCAAAGAATGTATAATAAAAAGACAGCAAATTTATTGAACTTACCACTCTGTACGCGGCATCTGCTAGTATGTGGGCGGTTTTTCGGATGATTTGTGTGGTGAAGTCATCGTTCTTCGACAATATAACCAACACTTTCAACGCTGTGCTTTCAACTGCAATGAGTACTCAAAAACGTTTAAATAGTAGTAGACTTTGACAAGTAATGATGACATGGCTCTCTAAGAGCTATAGAGACTTTAAAAAATAGTACTGTAAAGCACAAATGATGAAAGTCGACATTACATACTCAATCCCTCTTTGGATGTGCCACTCATTCTGCCCCCAAAGGATGTCGGTGATGCAACTGTAAGTCTACCCATAAGATCCATGGATTATGGGAGCAATTTCAGGTTTATACTGCGACTATGGTGCTATGTCTTTGTGAGTTTTTTGAACGGAAGTGGCTGACATGTCCTGCGAGGAGAAAGTGTCTCATAGATTTCATGTGCTGCCGGCCCCATGGGACAGCATATCAGGTTATATCGGTGAATCAGAAAAATGCTCTGCTCAAGATGGGCGGAGTTTTTGCACGCATTCTCGTGAAAATCCTTCTAAATGGGGTGGTTTTGTAATTTCATCAATATCACCATCCTCCTCCCATCCAAGCTGCCGTATAATATACTAAAAGTGTGCAAGGATCTGGATTTCGTCTGTGGAGGTTCTCTAAAAAATTAACCTTCGGAAGTCCCTGTTGGGTCCGTTCTCAAACTACCGTCCCTTTTGTGCATGATTTTTATTTCAGCTGTTGGAAAGCTTTTTCATCGATGGATTTTTAAGTATCTTTTACAACACCAATAATAGCACGGGAAAAGCCAAGGAATCTATAGGAATCTTTCACGGTACGGGCTTCCATGCCTATGAAGTCGAGAGTGTTCAAACCTGCAGGAAGCGGAGTCGCTTTCGGAGCGTTGACTGTAATTTTTCCGGCTCGGATCACGATTGGCTTGCTTGACGTTGAGCCGGGTGGTAGCTGCTTATTCACTCGTATTTGAATGCACTGAGAGACGGTTATAAACGCAATGGAAAGAACAGCAGCCAGCCGCATCTGAAAACAAGTTACTTCCACTAGATATGCTACCGTAGAGCGATCAGATAAGATTTAAGGACAGCGCTTGAAAAGTGGTCCCAAGAGATCAATTTGCTACGCTTATACGGTTCGACTATCGTTCTGTTTCCGTATTTATATTCTTTGCTTGCTTTCAAGTGCGACAGATGACGCATCCTCAGCAGCTAGAGAAACCAGAGCCTAACAGGAATAGCGAAAAATGATTTCATTTCCTGTCAAGTTGTTTCGTACGTGGACCAGAATAATTTATAGGCACCACTGTCATCATGTGCTTCGCACGAACTGCTACGAAGACAAGTATTAGCAGAGTACGCAGAACTTCTAGTAGGAACATAAAGGCTGGTGTCAATCATTTTCCTTTTCTTTTTTTTCGCTATAATTCACGCGTTCTACATTAATCGGCTTTTGTGCACGGGAATGTAGTACGTTCTAGACAATGACCTTATGACATTTTTTTCATCCGTTGAGCCTGGATGAATTTGCCGGCGCAGGAAGTGCGGGAAGATGACGAGGCGAAGCGTAGGCTCAAAAGACAGATACCAGTCATATAGAAAGGATCTCCATCCTTTATTCAAAGGATAAGGGTAAAGGACGGCGTTACTCAATCCTTTTGAGATGCGCCACGCATTCTACTTCTACGGGATGTCGTGGAGGCGATTTGAATGCGTATTTGGCCATACAATTACTTGCTGTGGCCAGCCGATGAACAAGTCACCGCTTTATCCTTTCCATGCAAGTCTGGCACCAACCCGCCGACACCGGAGGGATGGAAGGCATGGTTAGCGTGTGCGGCAGATCCGAACCAGGAACCTGGTATCGGGTGCACGCGACAGTCGACAAATCCTCCGACTGCTCTATACGCATCCATCCTTTACTTAGTATAAAGTAAGTATTCGTTTTTGCCGAGTCGGTAAGCCGAAACAATGATAAGCTCATAAATTTTTCTGTGGAATCGTTATGACACGGCATTGCCATGAGCACTCGTATGAGTCGTATTGCCTGCTGTGCAAGCATGCCTAAGCGGACCGGTGGCGCAGCCGATAGAATTCGTAAGTAAGTGGTAAATACGTGTGGGTTTCTATTCCGGCAGACAGATCTGTTCCTCTTCTTACCGTTCCTGCTCCATTTTATAATATTTTCGGGCGTTTGCTGCGCTATGATTTGGCAAACAGGCATGTACCATGCAGGAGCTGTTTGATGCTGACTCCTTCTTGCCCTCAAGATTGTGGGAAAATCTCTTAACATAGTGATATATCGATCTTCAGCAACATTCAAGTTCATACACGAGTTACATGAAGGAATAGGATGCGATATAAATATTCTGGATCTCTTGAAAATCCGAGCAGGGCGGTTTTTCAGAGGTCGTTGCTACGTGTATGTACTAGGGTGGTTCAAAAATAGTGCCCTCTCTTGATAGTCAATGTTCGGCTGCATAAAGCATAAAGGCTTAAAAATTCTGGGAAAATACTTAATTTTTTAACGCCTAATGTGCAGGTACTGAGGTGGTAAGCTTTCATAACGACGTTTTTTTGGGATTGTTATATAATTTGAGAGTGTAGGCTTTTAAGGCTTTTTAGAAAGCGATCGATCCGATTCGTTAGACAGTAAAGTCGTTTGGCCGTACAACTCGTGATGAGCTTAGCTTTTGATGAAGGATATACGTTAAATTCTGAACGTTTAATGGAACCGACCTACATGACATTCATCGACTTCTGAAGTTTAAATATTCATAACCGTGAGTGAAATTCTCCATGGATGTTATCGCCACTTATTTGTAGACTCCGACAATGTTTAGGTGGACTGGCAAGCTGGTGTTTGACCGGAAATATTTTAATTTGAATGTGATGGCTTGAACCTTACATTATTTTTGCACCAACCTAGTAAAAACACGGGTTATGGTTAGTACGGCCTCTATTACGCTGCTCATGTTGCGGTCAGACAGTATCACATTACCACGATCCAGGAGGTCGGATTTTTCTCGCCAGTCTTCGCTTACGGGGAATGTTTGCGATGATGACCACAAACTTGACATGTTTCTTAAACTATGGTCCATTACAATCGGGTACGGTATAGTGATCTTCCATCGTCTAAGGACGAGAACTAGAGAAAAAATAGAAGTTCCAGAAAAGAAAATTCTCGCTGAAGTTGGCACTAAGGCAAAACACGCTTTCTGAAGAAAGAAGTGACGACGACTTTCGGGAATACCGAATCCTATCGCTGCAAAAAATGTTCAGAGGAAGGAAGGAAGCATAAAGAAGAGCAGTAATAATTTTGCGTGAAATTTTCGTCTGTTTAGAGATGAGCTCGTTAGCGAAGATATGGCTCCTCAGAAGAAGAGCAGAACGGAAGAATACGCGGTATGTGTTACATACGAGCGTCGAGTCGTAGTTGTTTTGAAAGTGGCAGCCGGACGATAGCAGTGTTGACTTTGATAACTTCTGGTGGCAGTACAGTAGACAGTTCTTTGGAAGGAAAGTGAGGATTGCCTAAGGAGATTAAAGCTAGTTCATGTATTTTTTTGTTGACCATGCGTATGAGCCATGTATCCTTAACGGAGAAGTTTCGCTCTATTGGGTGGAAAAAAATCACATTCTATTGAAAAAGTAGGAACTTTTATTCAGCCAGCACAAGAATCTCGTGCCTTGATGAGTCCCAGATAATAAAACTCTGGAGCAAGCATCGCTATGGGTACGAATAAGAGTCAGGACACCCTGGCTTGAGCTACGTAATGTTTTTGTATTGCATCGACATGAATGGAGGCGAAGTAACAACTGACACTAAGCGACTGTTTCGGAAGGAACACAGAACAACCGTACATACGTAGAATGAACGCATCTGTACATACAACTTGGTGTGTTCCTTAGATATTGCGAATAAAACAAATAACAGAAACGGAGAATCGAGGAGTTTTTGTAGCGACGCACCATGGAAGCCATTCAACTCCATTAGTGTTCAGTCGGTTACTTGTAAAATAATCTATTTAAGTACAGACAAGGAGGCTACTGTGAGCTGACGATGGGGTCACTGATGTCGCGCGACGTGCCGGAAGCGTTGACTTGCTGTAAAAAAGATATCAGGAAATATTAAGACGATTATCACTTAATTAAGGCTATTTTCCTGGAAAGAAGGCGTTTCGAGCAAATTCTGGAATTTCAACACCTCGTATAAGACTTATTGTGCTCGGTCTCGATTTTTAACGGAAAAATTTCGTTAAATTTCCGGTAAATTGTTAAATTTCGCTAAAAAATACAAACAGCTGCGAGCTGTTATTTTAAATGAAAAGAATCAGGAAGAACGTTTTATGTTCAAACGTTAACAACAACTAAAGTTAAACGATTGCAGCGTAACATACTATAACGCAAGAGAAATTTACTACAACAAAGAGTGGACAGCAAAAATGAAGCAGATTTTAGCAACAGATCATCTTCAGAGTATGGAATAAGAAAAGGTACGGGATTTTCGTTCTAAAGAACGGTAATTCGTGCCTGCATCGCACGGGCAGGACGTCCTACAATCTTAAAATGCACGTTAGACCAAGCAGGCCCCGGAGTTTCATCCCTTTCATAGTTCTGTACGAGGCCGTCCTGTATGACTGCTCTACGAGCGTCTGCAGTCTGGATGCCGGCAATACCGCGCTGAGTACCGAAGGCACTAAGAAAAATACCAATAAAAGCCAATCAGTGGATTTTTAACGTAACTAATTCAATTTTTAGTTGAATTTTAGTTTGGGCGTTCAGGAAAAGTATCGGAGAGCAAGGGGGTCGAGCGTTCTACCCCTCGCCCCCTGGCCGGTCCACCCCCAACCCCCGGGCTTGCTCGAGAGTCCAGCGGCTGCCTTACGAGATAGTGGAGACGCAGCCATTTGCCACGCCATTGTTTAAAGGGCGGGGGTAGAACGTCACTACGTCGGAGAGCAAGACCCTGGGTTAAACACAAAGAGATTGGCATTGGGGCGCGATAACCTGCCACCGTTTGCGGTTGTGCTAAAACGGATAAGTTTATTGAGAAAAAGGTCCGTGAGAAATTCCGTAAAATTTGTGACAATTTCCTCTAAGTCGTTAAACCTAACTTTAACGAAAAATGCCACTAAATCGTTAACCATTAAATATGTGGCTCCTACTATATATAACAGCTTATTTGCTTGCTTGAACCTTTGCCTTCCATACCTTCGTCCGCGCAAAATTATTTGCCGTTCTCGACAGATTTCTGATTTTCATTGGAATTTTGGACTTTACAGTACATATCCAACAACAGTTTCAGTAGCTCTTCAATTGCAGGTGACTGATTCAGCAGTGGATGTCAGCGAAGAATCCAGAGACCACAATCCATAATGTTTGAGTAGATTGTGCTTGAATACATTAGGGTTTTTGTAGAGTCATATGAGTTTTTCTTCAGTGGCGTACTTACTACGCACGTCAGTCAGCTGAAGACAAAACAGCTTGTGATCCAACATTTGTTCTTTCAATATCCAGGATGCCTTCGGTATAATCGATATGAGAGGATGCTTCCTGCGTTCAGCTCGTACCAGTTTTAGGTTCAATGTTCACGTAGCTGAACCTAATGCTCTTTCCTTTTTTTGTTCTTGAGTAAAGTGAAGTAGAGAAAGTAATGAAAACGCTGTTTTAACTGAACAAAACAATCGAAAGGTAGGCTTATGATAAAACCCGGGAAAAGCTTCAGTCCGGTGGAATCTTTAAGGTGAAGCAGATAGGCTGAGCTATGATCGTTTATGAAGTGCGTCGCTTTTTCAATAAATGAACATGAACATGAACATGAACATGAACATTTATTGAGCCCAAAGAGGTACAAAACAAGTTGAACACAAAAATCACTGAAAAAGTTGGCTCTTCAAAGGCCAGCAAAAGTGAAGAGCAATTATTGTTCCAAAAGAGATGCAAAATTAATTGATCACAAGATGTTACAGGAGAAGCGTTCTTTTTGAAGATTTGCAAGAAAAGACTTCTTTCATGAGTGACGCGAAAAGGGTTTTTAATGTCCTACCGACTCACTGAAAGAGGTACTCTTTATCAAAATATAGCTGGTTTGTTTTTAAACTAACTTGTAGTTAATTTCTTAAATCAGGAGGTTTCATCATAAGTTCTAAGAACAAAATGATTCGTGAAACTTTTTTTAGTTCCGTGTTGCTTTAACGGAGGTCACGATTTTTTTTTACAAATATAAATTTTCCGAAGCGAACACACTATTAATTTATTTAGAAAGTTAAGCACAGCCTCGCATAAATAAATGTTATTTATAAGAGAACACTTCATACTTCATTTTACTACTGGGCTAGCTCCACATAGCTTCCAAGATATTGAGAATGATTCGCTAGCATTGAATAGCTATCAGGGATTGAGAGAAAAGAAACGTCAGAAAAAAACCGCTTTGTTTGAGATGCGCTTCAAGTTCATGATTAAAATTAGCTGGTGATGACGAAGAAACTATTGCGCTAGGTAAGCTATTCCATGTTTTTGTAGCTCTTGCTAGAAAAGAGCCAAGGAACTGTTGGGAGCGAACTCTTCCTATGAATATGCGAAATGGATGACCTCTTGTTCTTTCAGCAAAATCTAAGAAATTTAATATTCTAAAGTGAGTTTTCACCAAGCGTTGCAAGTCTTTCTTTATAGTAGCTTTGAAGGGAGTAGCTTTCTTCCATCTCTTTCATTCTCCTAGGGGCGGCAAAATGGCGACATACTTGTATGAGAAGGCGAAACATTGACCTATTCACGGGTATTCACGGCTACCAAAAATATAGCGGTAAAACTCTAAATGCGATTAAAAAGCGCCTTCACGATATGCAGCGAGCGTGGACTACGTGGCGTACTCCAGGTAGGGCTTGATTGACGTAGGCCTTTATCCTTCATTTAATAATCAGCTGAACGGGGTCAGTCTGAAATCTTCCTTGGGAATTCTCTACTCGCCCTTCGTTTCTTTTTTCACGTTTATCGAGCATCAGCAGTCAGTCTGCTTAACGGTGGATCTGCCTACTGGCTGCAGCTTTACCATGGAAATGAAGAATTCTCGGTATTTATTGACTCGTGCATAGATCGATAGTACCACCTATCCTGTCCATAGCCAGCATATTCGATCATTATCGTCTTGAGCGATGAAATCTTGACAGCAGTCGGTAATGTCCACACACTTTGAACAACGTTTAGTACTGCTTATTCTTCGGGAAGACTGTCTAATGATCATTACATTCGCGTGGCTACCAGGCCTAATGTTAAAATCTGAGGTGAAATTTGTGCCCAGAAGCCCACTCTGCTGCCATCACATTCGCTTCAACAGAGATTAATTGGTTATATGAACCTGCATACAGATGAGAAGTCTTTTGGGCGGCCAATAATTTTGCGCTGACGAGTATACATATGAACGGACGTCACTCTCTTTACTCTTTTATACACTGAAGGAATTTACTGCAAAACAAGAACTCACGATATCGATCGCTTAATGTTGCTCCAGGAGAAACTGTCTGAGTGTATTGTGGTGGCGGCGCAGCAGGAGAAGGCTCGATGCGAACCATTTTGCGACGCTCCTAAAGGAACGTTCTCATTGTAAATGACAGCTTTCAACTATCTAAGGATGACTATTGAGAAGTCTCTTCACGCGCCGTTATAAATGTTCGAAAGGGAAGCAAATAGACGAATCGTTTAGCAGCTACAAAAGTGCCACGTACCTCTTGAACAAGTCGGTCTGTTCGGACCTTGACAACCACTGCTCCTCCAACATACAGCGAAACAAATGCCAAGATTGTTGAAATCACGATGATCAGTGACAGCGCGAGAGGGTTGAGTTCTTAACAAAATTGGTGTCGTGAGAGCATGAGTCATTCCCTTTTTGGCAATAGGACCGTTTATTAATAAAAATTTGAGGTTTACAACTTTTTAACTCCAGAGTTGCAACGAGAGTTTAATAATATTCGTGCGCAGTTTCAGAAAGCTTTTCTTCATTCTATTACGCGTATTTTTAGAATGGCGAAAAATCGTAAAAATCAACTTAACGACTTCATTCTCATCAAGATCAATTATTGATTCAAAGTTTGTTGGTTAGTGGCTTTTTGCGTGTGCTTCGAGCCAGGGTTTGAAAATCGCAAACTGTCTAGGTCAAATTGGTGGCAGACTTGTCTGGGAGGATGAAACAGCGACTTGTCCATACGGTTATTGGTGCGCGTTCAAATTGCTTCCACGATATCCCGAAGAAGTGAAGTGCGTGGTGCACCCTACAAAGCGCTTGATTGACGCCGATCCGTGTCCTTTTATCCACTATGCACTCTAGGAAGTTGTGAAATAGTACTATACTTGAATAGAAGTATAAAACAGCGGTGTGCCTGAAACACCGCACTTTCTTTTCAGTTTTGGAATTGTTTAACAATTCAAAATTGGTGTGTTGCAAACGAAAGACATGGGCAAAAGCGCAGTATCCCATTCCACGGGCATGCAGTTGGGATTGTGGTACTCCGGCTCCTGTGTGATGACCAAGGATAAGGGCTAAAGAACATAAAAGTCAGCGCTAATCATCACCCTTTGAAATGCGTTATGCAATCTTTTATACTTTTACAGGTTATCATAAATTAATTCAAAATGCGTGTTCGGGGCATGAAATAATTTGCTAGCATCTGATGAAGACGCCAGTGTTTCATCCTTCCCCGGACGCGTCTGACACTTATTCAATGGTCCATGGGGATGGAGGGCATGGTTGACATGGGTGCAGAAAGAATATGCGGTTGGTTCGCGATAGTGGTGCACAGGAGACAGCACCTACTACCGACTGCGTCACGCGTTTCCTCGTTCAGGAATTTAATTAGGCTATGCTCTATAATTGGGCACGTATAGCGCAGTCAGAGGAGGTGCCGACTCTCGCCAGGTTCGGATTTCCCGCCCAGGCCAATCAAGTCTTCCATCCCTCCGGGGTCGGTGAATTGGTACCAGACGTGACTGGGAAGGATAAAGCGCTGACTTTGTTCATCGGCTGGCCACCGCAAGTCAGTGTATGGCCAAGTACGCATCCAACACGCATCCACGACATCCCGTAGAAGAAGAATGCGTGGCGCATCCCAAAAGAGATTAAGTAACGCCGTGCTTTATCCTTTTTTATCCTATAATAGGGCGCCTGGTAGCGCAACAGGAGGGGGCGCTGGTTTCTCCGTACACCCCGAATCGAGGATTTTGCTTTGGGTCCCGCTCAAGTTAATCAAGCGTTTTAATTCTCTGCGGTTGTTGAACTGGTGCCACGATTGTCTGGCAACAAAAAAGCACTAACTTGCCCGTTACCAGAATTCCTTGTACAAGCCAAATACACATGAAAGCAAGAAGCACGAATCAGTTAACATCGCGTGGAAGTGCGTGGCGCGTCCACGAAGGGACTGACAAATGCCGTCTCTATTCTTACCCTTAATGCCCAATAATAGGAAAATATCTTTTGGCAACACAGAAGGAGCCTATCTATTGTCTTGTGGTGCTTGACTCGGAATACCCAAAACATGTATTGACGTCAAGGAGGCGAAGATAGTCTCCGGACTACACACGTGCGCGTTGTTTTCAGCGTTTCTGCTCACAAACTCACGGCGGTTGACTATCAGCTCAACAACATCGTTATCAGTTATCGGCTGCACTGGCAACGTTTCTCCTTGAATTGAATGCAGGTCGAATTCTTGATACTCGGAGCACTCCTGAAATACGGACACATATGAACTGTATGAGATTTGAGAATAAGAAAAGCCGTTAAAATTGGAGAATAAAAATCACCATTAACATTAAAGAGATTTCCTCTGCAGAGAGTTTATCAGCATCGTCCTCGAACGGTAGGGTTATGGTCACATTGAAGACGATTCCTAAAAGACGTATGTACGAGGTCTTCAGTGTTGTCCTTTCAGTGTATGGATGGTGAGTGGTAGGAGACGAGACGAACTGGACTTACCCAGAGAGACACGAGCGTTCTTGAAGCGATAGATGGAGACTCTCAGCATGCTGGAGATCGACTCACACCACTTACTGGCCACTACTGCTGTATCGTTGCCGACGACGTTTTGGAACGACCGGTCAATGGTGATGATCACCTTCCGGGCATTGCCGTCTCCATTCAGATCTGGAATGCATTAACACCATATCAATTATCTGAGGAGAAGAAAGGACGTGAGGTAGAAAAAAAAGAAATTTGTCGATTTCAGTCCGACTGCTTCTACGTCATACAAAGATGCGTTGTAGAAAAATCGGACTCTGAGATGCTCCAGCTATACTATCTCTGCACGATAATCTTGAGGTATGATGAAATGATGTGCTAATAGTATGTAATGAAGCGACTTAAGGACTCAACTTCAGCATGTTTTGATGGAATTCCTCAAATTGTTTTCAAAAAATGCGCGCATTCTCTTTGCAAACCCCTATCAATGATTTTTAATGTTTCTTTAATTTACAGTGAAGTTCCTAAAATTTGGAAAGAGTCGATCGTCACGGCTATTCCAAAAGCTCAAAATTCTCCATCGGTGTCTTCCTTCCGACCTATAAGCATAAATCCTACTCCAATGAAGATAATGGAAAAGATTGTGCGGGATAAAATCGTAGCATGGTTCAATAGAAACAAAACAATTCCATTTGAACAGCATGGATTTACGGAGGGATCTTCTACTACTACACAACTCGCTGACTGCACCTTTGACTGGAGTCTTGCATTGAATAATGGAGACTCGGTTGATGTTATTTACGTTGATTTGTCAAAGGCTTTTGACAAGGTAAGCCACAGAATGCTTCTAAAAAAGCTTTATAATCTTGGCATTACAGGATCTTTGCATAAGTGGATTCAATCGTATCTGCATGGAAGGCGTATGCGTGTTAAAGTTGGTAATTCTTTTTCGATGTGCTATGATTGCAGAAGTGTGGTTCCCCAGGGAGGTGTGCTGTCACCGGTTCTTTTTCTTGCGTACACCTGCGATCTTCCTGCTGTTCTATCCACACACTCTCATGTGAAGGTGCAGATGTATGCCGATGACAAAAAAATTTATGGGAGGTACAATCATAGCAATAAGACTGAGGTTTGCCAGGCCTTATCCCAATCCATTGTCATGATGGCAGTATGGGCTAATGTTTGGAAAATTCCTTTGAATCCTTCCAAAACTTCAGTTTTCCATATTGGTGAAGCGCCTACTGTAGAATTTGGTCTTAATAACTGTGCGTTTAGGTCTGCATCTGAAGTTCGCGATCTTGGAATTTTCTTGGACAGTGGATTAGATTTCAATAATCACATTGGTATAATAGTACGGAGAGCTTTTTCTGTCCTTTTTTCGATTTTCAGGAACCTGAAATGTAATGGCAGCACGATACTGATCAAACTGTACAAGTCTTACGTTTTACCAGTATTGGAGTACTGCTCTCAGATTTGGAGTCCTTCCACCAGAAAGCAAATAGAAAAAATTGAAAAAGTTCAGAAGACCTTTACAAAGATCTTGTTTAGTCGTTGTGTAAACTGTTCCAATTCTATTCGAACGTGTCCTAGGTACAAAGAACGACTAAAATTATTTGGCCTAGATAGTCTACTTTACAGGCGGGTTGTAAATGATCTACTGTTTTGTTTCAAAATCCTAAAAGGCGAATCTAGACTTAAAGCTAGTAAATATTGGACCTTTTTGCCAACACAAGGTCGACGTAATAGCTACTGCTTCCGTTATCCCAAGCTAAAGAAGAAATACCGAGAAAAGGTATTTAATTCTCTGTTCTTTCGAGGAGCTCGTTGGTTACAAATGCTACCACCTAGCCTACTAGAAGCTCCAAACGCATATGTTTTTAGAAAACAATTGAAAAGGATAGACTTGCTTTCAACACTGAATATACCAGATATCGCCTAAATGAGAGATTCTGCTAGTTTTCCTTTTTCTAAAACTAGGATATGCTTTGTTTAGAAGACTTTTACTTTTGAGCTTTTATGGTTTTTGCTGTCATTCTGCCCTTTTTGTTATCTTTTCCTTTTTGCACCTCTTCGTTGTAATTTTCTCTGATTTTTAGAGCTTCTTTTCTGATTAACCCGTTCTACTGTCCTACGATATGCCCCACACAGCGGTCTTCGATGGGTTCTGATGGAGTTGACGGACCTACTAAGTTGGTATCCGGAGCCGATATCTCCTACGACTTGCAGTGTTGGCGGGCCACTGCTCTTCTTCATCAGTTACCCATCGTCCTCTCCCCCGTTTCCTTACCCCTATTCTTCCAGAATTTTTATACTACTAAGTGATTCATACATTTTGTTTAGTTGAGTTGAGTTTCTTTTTTTGGGCTTGAGTTCCGCTCACACGAAAAGTAACAATGATGGCTAGTTTTGATTTGTTGTTGTTTTTTTACACCTCGTATTTCCTAATATGCTGTGTCCATGTTAAATGTAGTATTTTGTGCGCACGATATTGTGCAAATAATAAATAAATAAATAAATAAATAAATAAACTTTTGCGACCGTGTATCTTCAAAAAAGATCTCAGGACCGAGTTAGGGCTTCTAAAAGTTTATTATGGGGATCGCGTAGTCTTAGAAGGCAACATTTTCAAACATCGAATATGAGAGAAAATGCAGAGAAAATATGCTTCATAGAGGCGGTGCTAAACGTTTGATTCTTTGATATTGAATACTTCCGATTTTTTTGCATATTCCGCACCTCGAGGGCGCGTGGAGCGCAGCCGGAGGAGGTGCCGGCTGTCGCATGAAGCCGATGCCAGGTTTTTGATTAGGATTTTCGGCAAAGACCGAACAAGTCTTCCACCCATCCGTGGTCGGTGAATGACTTGTCTGGGAAAAAGAAAGCGCTGACTTGCCTACCTGTTGGCCACTGCAAGTCATTGTCTAGGCCAAATGCACATTCAAACTGCCTCCACGACATCCCCTAGAAGTAGGCGCATCCCAAAAGGGAAGTGGGCAGGCAACGCTGTGCTTTGTATTTTTACCCCTTAATTCAATGTTTTCGAAGGTATTGCCTTGTGAGACTGAGCGGTTCCATAGTGGACCTTAAGGAGCCTAACTCAGTAGGTTAGAGAGCTTTGCAAAAATGTATTATATTTTTCTACAATCTAAAGGGTGGAAATTCTCGCAGTCATCTTGGCCGTTCTGACGCCTGATTGTAAGGTTCCATGGCCAGTCTTACATAGTTTATAGTCGTCCCTCCTCCTTCGGCTAGGATCGGCAAGCGAATTGAGGTAGCCACCAACTGGTAAGACAATACTGTTATAAGGCAATATAGTTGTGCTCGAATTACCTACTCGAATAGACATTTCAGTGATTTTCATTCGAGTTTGAACATTTGAATTCGAATGTTCAAAAACGGCGTTTGTCGAATGCATTCGAATTCGAGTATTCAGAAAAAATGGGTTTTTCGAATATATACGAAATTTGTGAGCATGCGAAACCATTCCGTTATTCGAAAAACATTTCGAGAGCACAGCCATATAAGGGAAGTCCCTTAGCATTTTTAGTCTTCGAATAAATGACATTTGTTGGACTTAGGCAGTTTCGACGGCATAAATCCCAGTGAACTGCAACATCATATGATAGCAGCAGATGCGATGCTAAGTGTTTCTCACGCAACTCACAGCAAACCCAGCTATATAAATCCCCATGCACTTTTTTGCATTTCACAATCACTATAGAGCAGCAACTACATATTTATTGAATGAGTTAACACTACCAAGAGCCTGTCTAAGGCGGTCCCACCCTTTATATTCCGCTCGAGTGTTCATATTCAATACGTTTTTCCCACAAAACGATATCGCTCTTATGAACTGCTTTCTTTGTGCAACTTTGTTATTCCATAAATTGTTTTTGGTGGTAGGAAATGGTTGGCCGCCACCATTACGCTTTAGACCTTTCACTATTGACTCAACACATCTGATTCTCAGCTCTCCTTCACTCATTTTTTTCTGTAGGACTCGCGATAGTGTGCATGTTTAAATAGTTAAGTTTAAGCATTACGTCTAGATTTATTAGGATTTTTTTTTCATGGATTTAGTTAATAAGGACGTCGTGAAATTATTTTGAAAAACATGTATGTGATTGCAATTGTATATTTCTGGGCAGCGCAGATACTCCTCGAAGCAGTGTTGCAGTGTCAGTATTCGAATACGTTGTATAAAAAAAGAATTCGAATTCAATTCAGCAGTTAAGAGTAGAAGCGCTACATATTAAGCCCATTTGTTTGGTACATACTAGGGTGTATAAACCTGAGCGTGAAAGTGAGCAAACATGGAATGAAAGTGATGTAAGGAGATATTGATATAATTTGTCATCCACCTTATCTTTGCATTGTTTCATGAAACAATGCAAAAGTTTTGCTCCATGGGAGGATCGAACTCCCGACCTCGGCATTTCTCAATCTTATAAGTACCACGCGCTAACCAGCTGCGCCAATGGAGCACGTGCGTCGCATCTGTTTTGTGGAGTGAGATGGTGCCTCTCTGTACCACGCTAAGGACGCATTTGTAGCCGCATTGTCTGGGAAATCGTCATGCTGACAGGATAGGAATCTTTGCTTGTAACAGAGCTTCATGAGCTTGGAATTCTGTAACAGGAGATGTGTACGGCCTTCCGCCAAACGTACAGTTGATCGAAGTGCACCGAAGAGCGCAATGCCTCATGTCGACTCATGTGGCCTAGTGCATTTACTGCACTTTATAATGTATGTATTCAGAAGGTCGGACTTTCAGCCGCACATGTCTGCGATTGCCGCCCACTTAATACGTTAAGAAATCCAAGACAATTCCGAGGGAAATCCTAACCATCATTCGAAACGCTATCAAGGAAGGAGTTGGCTGAATAAACAACTCCTGCGCTTTAGGTGGCCACTTTTCCTACTAGATAAACCGCTTTTGCACTTGTGATTTAAAGGTACTTTCATTAGAGAACACGTATGTTTCGTGGCGAGTGGAAAATCTGAGGCTTCATGTGAATCAGAAATAAGTTCTGACACCTTAAAGAGTGTGAAGGGATAAGGCTGTAACGTATGGAAGATTTAGGACCACTGTACATACCTCTCTTGACGACGTTGTAGGTGCTTCTGACAATAGAGATAGAGTCATACGCCTTGAATCCACTTCCAGTTTCAGTGGCTCTTTGAATCGCTTGCACTGCCTAAAATCTTAACTTCATCACCCTATTATCCGTCAATACTTCAATGACAACTCAGGTCATGTCACATTTAGTGTTCTTGGAAAATTTTACGCACCAATAATGATTATAGTCCAGAACGGTTAAAAATGCTTTTTTGTTCCAAACATAGGCGCGTCCTTTAGCTTGGAGACTACTCGTGGAGAATATAAAACTAATATTGCAAATAAGCGGATGTACACGAGATGCCAGAGCGTCTAATTGTCGAACATCGTATTTAGTTTACGAAGTTTTAGAGTTCATCCAACCATGCTTGCATTTCTAGCCTGCACAGAGGAATTATGAAAAAGGCCAATATTTCGTTATATTTTAGCGCTTGCATATTTTGGTATTCTTCTTCTTCTTCTTCTTCAGCGTTTGTCCCGCTTTCTTGCGGGGTCCGCTTTCCTGGAATACTGGCCCCACTTTTCCCCATCAAATGCCTGATCAGGGTGTAACCTAGCAATCTTCAACTCCTGGTGCAGCGAATCAAGCCAGCGCTGCTTTGGTCTCCCAGTGGCCGCTTTCCGGGCACCTCGAAGTTAAGGTCAGTCTTTCGGACAGAGTCACCGCTTGCACGAAGAACATGGCCGTACCATCTCAGACGAGCTTCACGCAATTTCTCAACTATCGAGGTGACTCCAAATCTTTGCCGAATGGAGTCGTTGCGCACACGGTCCAAACGCGTAACTCCGGCCGTCCACCGCAGCATCTTCGTTTCCATTACGCTGAGGCGCCTTTCAATTTCTTTGGCAACGGGCCAGCACTCAGCTCCGTAAATAGCTACAGGTCGAACGACTGCTCTGTAGATCTTCGATTTAAGCCGCTCTGGTATCTTCTTGTCGCAGAGCACTCCCGTCAGAGAGCGCCACTTGGACCACGCTGCACTCACGCGTGAATTGGCTTCAATGAGTAGACCGCCATCGGACGCGATTGCTGATCCCAAGTACTTGAATACCGAAGTACTTGGCAGCTCAATGCCATTTACCTTAATGGAGGTGGACTCATTTTCGTCGTTCGTCATATACTCGGTCTTCTTGACATTAAGTTTGAGTCCAAATCTCTCCAAGTGATCGCACCAAGCTTGTACCTGCCCTGGAGTTCAACCTTATCTTCGCAAGCGAGCATTACATCGTCAGCATAAAGCAGCGTCCAAGGGGCTGGCCGCTGAAGATCACGTGATACGGCATCCATAACGACGATGAAGAGCAGTGGGGAGAGCGCAGAACCTTGTACTCCGACAGAGATGGGAAACTCCATCGACGTACCTGCTGGCGCTTGGACTCTACCTCGGACAAGAGTAGAGTAGCCGCACCCACTCAATAAGCTCTTCGGGAACATTATGCTGTCTTAAAGCATACCATATCACTTCACGCGGAACGCAATCGAAGGCCTTCTCCAAGTCGAGGAAGGCAAGATGCACCGGCTTCTGCTTCTCGCGGTGCTTTTCTATAAGTAGACGAACGGTGTGTATGGCATCGATGGTGCCACACCCAGGTACAAAGCCACACTGGTTGGTAGAAAGCTGGACGACGTTACGAATCGTCCATCAACAATTCGCTCAAAGATCTTCATGCTATGCGAAAGCAAACGAATTGGACGGTAGCTTGTGCAGTCTGCTGGACTGCCCTTCTTCTTCCAAATCGGAATCGTCGTGCTTATCTGCCAACTATCAGGTACTTTCTTCTCCGCAACCACCTGGTTGAAGAACATCGTCAGCCACTCAGCTGAGTACCAGGATTTGGACTTCCACAAATCGGCCGCCAGGTTATCAGGGCCCGTTGTCTTGCCTGGCTTCATCTTCCTTAAAACCGCTTCTGTCTCCTCAACAGTGCTGTTCTGAACGGGACCGTGCACGGGAGGAGCAGAGGGAATGGCTGGATGGGCAAACTGGACCGTCGAGATTTCCTCGAAGTAGTTTCGCCATCGATTCAAGGCCATTTTGCGGTCCATTAGGAGATGGCCGTTCTCGTTGATGCCAAAGAACTTTTCAACATCATCGGTCTGGCGATGACGGAACTTGGCGAGTCGATAAAGAAATCGCTCACCATCGCGCGACTCAAGTCTCTCGTTGACATCATCATAATGCGTGGCTCTTGCAACGGCCACTGTCCTCTTCGCCGATTTCTTCGCTTCCTGATACAAGCGCCATTTCTCGGCTGTCTTGTCGCTGAGGAATGCATGGTATAACCTCTTCTTCTCACGGACTTTTTCCTTAACCTAATTAGTCCACAGCCATGACTGCCTGTCGACCTTACGTCGTCCCGGTTTCGTAGTGCCAAGTTCGGAGCGTGCAGCATCTAGCATGGCTTCGGTAGCACCCCGCCAGGTTTCTTCGACGGTCGTGACCGTCGGCAACCGAATGCGAGATGTCACAGCTGCTTCATTCTCCTTCAATCGCCACCACTTAATTCTTGGTGGTCCGCAACGCTCGATCTGCCTAGTGCTCAGAGGAGCGATCTTCATAGTGCAGATCAGCGGTCGATGTTGCGTGGCGACCGTCTCATACGGCACGATCTTCGCATCAGTGACTAGCGCTTGGTCTCGATTCCTCACAAGGACAAAGTCGATTTGCGTTTTAGGGTGGCGATGTCCGTTCCTCCACGTGGTGCCACTGGAAACTGCCCGCTTTTGCGAGCCGAGCCGAACATGGACACTCGAGTGCAGGCGACAGGCGCTTGTGACAGGCCGGCCTATGGAGATCCCATGTCACATCACGTGGTTGATGGTGCTTCATTTTGGTATTGAATGGAAAAATAAAGTAGTGTAAACACTGCCTCTTCGCGCTTATTATTAGGATTCAGTGAAAGTCCTCGCCGTTTTAGTGCCTCGAGTATTCCCTATATTGCTTCAGTTCTTTACTCCACGATTTTATGGGTGCTGATACCCTTACGTAGAGCAAACGTGTAGTTTTAAGTACATACGAAATATATAAGATGACCGCCAAAAACTGAAGAATATGAGTTACTTTCCATGGCAGCAGCAAAGCCCGGCTTTCCTGTCATGGTGTTTCTGAAGTATGTACCTTGCTCTGATAAATAAAAGGTTGCCACCCTTCAGCGTCAATTTCTTATAACACATCCTTAAATTCATCCGCTCAAAAGTTATGGGGATTTCGAACTGGAAGCTGTTTTTCGGTGATCTCCATGGATGTCTTAGGTTGTGCATGATTTTTGTCCATAAAATGCTTAGTTTCGATTTTGTCTTCCATTAACAAAATAAATCACGAACAAAAACAATGTAACCATAAACAATATAACCGTCGTAAGTGTCGACAAAAATCAGCCATTTCTTAGGCAAGCTTTCAACGCCCTTGCTCCAGAAAGAACGGGCTAAGAGTTAAGAAAGGGAAAATCTCATTTTCAGGTGATCCTATTATCGGAATCTTCGCGCGTAGATCTGCTTGAGGGTTCTGAAGAGGTAGTAGTCTGACGATGCCACGACAGACTACTGTGGATGAGGGAGGCACTGTCGTCCAGCAAATCTTCTCTATCGCAAGTAGACATGGGATCCGAATCATGCAATTTCGGATAACTGGCTGGATTTATCCGGTTTCGGATTATCCGAAATCCGGCTTGGCCGAAAATGGCGTTATCTGAATCATCGAATCATTCGAAGATCAGTGGTTTTCAAAAATGCCCTCATCTGAATCATACGAAGATCCGGGGTTTTGAAAAATGCAATGATTCGGATAAATCGGATAAAAATCGGATTGGGGTAGTAGATTTACAATCATTTGGCGACAATTCTCTTACAAGGAGTGCCTTCAAACTGGCGATGAGCCTTCGCGATCCAATTTTTACAGGATGGAGGGTCCCGTGTGGGAAGTACAAAACCATAGTTACTTTGTTCGGAATGCTCTTTTGTGATCGAAAAGAAACGTGTGGACGCGTAAGCGCGAAGTTCATGACGCCCTGCTGCCACCACTGTGGTTGGTTGGCGTAATGGTAGTGTCGTAGCTTCACAGGTGCATGGTCGTGGGTACGATGAACCCTTGTAATGGTGTTTTGCAATTTGCGATTTATCATCAGCGGGACCCGTTATCCCTATTTCCAACACATTTTTTGAACAAAAACATGGCAACAAATGTCGTTTACGTTCATCGAGTTCTTTGAAAATGGAAAGGTGAGAATTTTTGATTTCAGGTTACGCAAATTGTCTTTGCTTTCATTAGATATATCGAATTTTAAAAATTAACTAGGAAGGAGACCAATTTTCAATAAAATCAATTCAAATCGGTATTTTTCACCCAAACTTTGCTTAAGGGGGTTATTTGGGGTGCTCGTCACAAATCTGACATCCTTTTTCAAAACATGGGCCGATTACGGTAGGGTTACGGTTGGTACGGGTGAGTAATGCTGTTGGAGTCATGGTCACCCATTTCGCCCAAACTTCGCCTATGGGGGTTATATGGGGTGCTGATCACGAATCCGACATCCGTTTTTGGTATTACGGTAGACTACGGTAGGTTGCGGTAGGTACGGGTGACTGAGGCTGTCGGCGATTATCCGTACTTATTGTAACCTACCGTACTCTACCGTAATACCAAAAGCGGACGTCAGGTTCGTGATTAGCACCCCAAATAACCCTCCCCCTGTGCGACGTTTGGGGGAAAACGGTGACCATGACCTCGGCAACCCTAGTCACCCGTACCTATCGTAACCTATCGTTATCGGCCGAAATTTCATAAACGGATGTCAGATTCGTTATCAGCACTCTAAATAACCCCTCTGGTCGAAGTTTGATAGGAAAAAACACGTAAGACAAAAAAGTGGTCCGCGGGGGACGTTATGAGCCACCGGAAGCTCATAACGTTCTAGGCGGCTTTCTGCTGCAAAACGTGATTGTCGTCAATGTGTTAAAGTGTGGCGCATGAAAAACGTTGGTACTATCCAACACATAAATGCGGACACCAGACAGTATCGATCTGCAGACAATATCGTTTGAGTTTTTTTTCTTCATAAAAGTCTGTGTGTTTGTCTTCACACAGAGCCGGAATCACACTTCGAAGTATAAATCGCATAAATGTCATTGAAGGTGGACAGTGTGCATAGAATCCGTTTTGAAAGCAGCATCATGTCATATCCTACTGGCCTATTCCAGAACACTTCTTACCTAAGTAAAGCGAAGAAGGATCAAAGTTGAGAAGAACAACCGCTACGGTCAAGATCCTGTATTATCGGGGTTTGGTGGCAGAGCTCCCAATCAGACGTTTGACTGCCAGTAGACCGCTCTACGTCTAGTAAAAAGATATATACGAAAACGAGAGTGAAAAATGTACGTCATTTCACAACCCACACATGGACGCAAGTCTGAGTATTGATCTCTTAAATGCGGTGCACAGATTGAAAGTGAGCGCACTTGACCTGTGTGCTTGTTCATCAAAGGTGAAGATTTACGATTTACGCCCCAAAATGTGGTAAATTGTAATTACGCACACTACTGATGGATAGTAAGACGTTTTCGGAGCAACTTCATATTTATTTTGCGAGGGTTTCCTCCAGATTCCGCGTGGTCTTTCGAAAACAAATTTTGAAATCGTGTAGTAATTCTTTCAAGGGCATGTAGCAGCATGTAGTGAGTGTTATGTCATATAGCAGTGCTATGTATAGCATTTATACTCCCTCACTCGACGGTTGATGACTCAAGAGGGTTTTGCACGGGACTGGTTCACCTGTGGTAGGAAGCAGATGAACATCAACCTACATCAGAATTTGCCCTGTGCGATCATGCGGAATTACACATCGTGCCAATTCGACAAAAAATTCTTACCTGGATTATCTCATGTGGCATGTTGCGGTGTTACAAAATGATCCTCCCCCAGCCCTATAGCCACTTAATGCCGTCTGGGGTTTTGTTGTGTCTTCATGTTCGGCTGTTTCCTATTAATCCTAATTTTGACAATTTTGATAGTTTTCGTTGATGGTCATTTCTTGAAGGTTCTAATAAATAACGTACTAATCTAATTCACTCCATACTGAAGAAATTGTCTGCCCCTATTACTATGCATTATCCGTTGTTATCCGAATCGGATATCCGATATCCGATCCGAAGAAAAATCGCGTATCTGAATCATCCGAAAATCCGGCCAATCGAAAATAGCCCTCATCTGAATCATCCGAGGATTCGGAGTTTGAAAAAATGGCCCATCCGAATCATCCCATTATCCGGAAAATTGGCGTCGGATCCAATGTCTAATCGCGAGTTAACTTCGACGTGTGCGGTCTCGCGTTGTCGTGCAGGAGGGCGGCTTCGAGACGTTTCGTTCGTTTTTCCTTTAAAACGTCAGCCAGTTTCTTGAGCTGTTGGTGTAGACGTCGATATTGGTCAGGGGATTGTAGTTGAACAGCTCCTAGTGGATCATGTTTTGTAAATCCCAAAACAAAGAGACGAGAATCTTGGTTTGGTCTCGAGGTTTGTGTCTCCGTCATCGAAACGGTTGAACCAACGCCGGACGTGGCGTTCGGTATACGTGCCGCGCTCAAGTGCCGTGTTGATCCGATCGGCCGTGTATATCGAACTGGAGCCAACTTTGCGCTCGTGTTTATTGCTGATCCATTTTATTCGAAATTTGCACGCGACCTCGCTTGCGTGCTTATGTCACCCGACCTTTGGAAGCTTCTGGAACCTACTGCGCGTTATTGCAGACATCCCGATAATTTCTCAAAGTCTTCGAGAAATTCCGAATAAAAATCCAAATGTGGACAAAAATTATGCATCAACCTAATGTTTATTTTCTCGTGTTTCTTGGATTGCTTTAAGAGAAGAATTCTCACCGTGTGTAAGAGTAGCGCAAAAATGCCTCCCCTCAGTTCATGAACTCTAACTGTCGAATTACTCCCAACTCAATAATTGTTTCTACCCCAACTGAAATGGTTGGCAGTGCAGAAAGTCATGGCCATTTGAGGTTAGAAATCAGAAACGGCGAGAACTTTCCCTACGACCTAAAATAACAGCTGTCAACTGAGATGAATCCGTTTCCATTTCCCACGCAGAGCAAAAGTGTCTTTTAACTTGAACTTACGTAGCTGTTAGTCATCTGGGAAAGACGAAAGGGTGGTCGAAGCGTAACCCAGATCTGCGATGCATTCCTCGACAGGACCGTGGACGAGCAGTTGACAAAGCGCCGCTCGTCCACAGTGCTGACTGCGGCTAGTCGGGCCAGAAACGTGGCCCGCTGTGTTGATGACGCTGCAGCTGCTGTGTTCTGAACGGAATTTTCATCATAAGAGAAGGGTTTTCTGTCGCTGATTGGAGCTACCCACCAAGTCGAAGGACATTCTGATTTCGTTGTGATCGGGATAGTCAGCTGGAATAGGTGGCAAAGTCGTGAACACGCTAAAAGTACATCATTTGAGCCTCTGCATAGCCCTCGGCAAGGGGGACAACATTAGCAGTTGGTCGCCCGAGCAAAACATATATATATATATATATATATATATATATATATATATATATATATATATATATATATATATATATATATATATATATATATATATACATATATATCGATTTTTCACAGACGGTCGCTTGCACTAATCGATATGTACGCACGAGGAACTCAGTCTCTTGGCGTGTTTGTCAGGGACTATGAATAGGTCCTTTGGAGTTCAGCTACATTCATGTACATACACTGAACGAGTCAGTTGGCATTTGGATACTGAATAGGCAATGCCCAGTTAGGCAGGGCGCTTTCACCAGCACTCGGCTGCGTTTTCTGAGCCCATGATCTGCAATAAGCTTCACCAGCTATGGAGGAAACAGAGGATTCCGTCCGAACATATATTAGATTTGTAAATCGAAAAACCTCCCAACATTTGACTGCTGTTTCATACAAATGAAGTTATGCACATGCTGAAATACTTCAGCGGATTGCGGAAGAGTATTTTGGGCATTGCCCCAGTAATGACTACAACAAGCGGAAGAACTTAGTCTGTCCTTGGTACAGCAAGAGGATCCATTCAAGGCATTGTAGGAAAGAAATTTTATATGGAAAATTCTTATGAGGTACATTTCTGTGCTGCTTCAGTACGAAGGTCACAATGATGAAAAACAAATTCGCAGAAAATGAACCCGTGACTCCTTGTCAATATAGCTTACTGCGGCTATTGCTCTGGATGCTCCACCACACTGCGCTATGGTGGTCCATACTGATAACACGCCCCGTGTCTGAACTTTGGCCCGTAGCTTTGCTAAGAGGGGCGGCGTACAGTTATCATCGTGAAACTTTTCTATCTCAGCGATTCAGAACCCATCCATGGCGGTCGTTCTCCTAGGTTCGCGGACTCCCTCTTTCCCAGCACGACTATTTCTTGGAAAGTTTCTCCTTTTCAAACACGACCTTGAAACATACGAATCACCTTAGCAGTCCAGTCCCGGAGCAAGAGCAGAGCATGTAATCGACACCGTCAATTCTTCTCGCGTACGAGCTGGTGATGCATTTATCCTCCCACGTCTTGCCAATAAACAATAAGCACTGCAAATACGCATCAGTATCAGAGCTGGAAGTCCGAGGTTTGTTCGGTAAACGTTACAAGCTGAGAAAAGCAGCGCTCACCGCGTAATAGTTCGATGGTTGGTAGTCTGATATCGGAATGAAAACGGAGTACAGTATCGTATTAGGGAGGGAAGCTGGCGATCCACTCAGCGGATCGAGCAGTTGTATCTGAACAAATGGTTTTCTCAGAGCTCGCTCAAATCCTGAAAACAGAGGGAGAAACGATCGCTGTACATATGAGCATCGATTAATTGTCGCGCATCAATCGACATTGCTACATAGGTGGCCAAGTGCAAGATCGCTCCCGAGACTGTTTCCGGTTATCTACCACTTTCAGGGTCGGTTGCTTTCATACCAACCTTATGGTGCTCAGCCGTCTGACTTGATGACGTGCAGGGTGCGAACGAGTCCGTTCAGGTTAAGGACAAAAGTCAAGAAATTCACTTACATGATGCAGCTGTGAGACCGACTTGTTGGCCGTGACCGAATCGAAGTTGTTCCCAAAGAGGTGTTCCATGAGCTGATCGTTCTTGTAGACGGCCGACATTTTAATCTGCGAGGTAGCCAGACATATGTTCTGACAGATCACCGGTGTTGTTCCGCAACTCCACGAAGAGAATCGTGCCGAAAAATCTCTTGAGAACGAAATCTGCAAGTGTTTTCATTGTTGAGGCACTAAATTAGCTAACAAAAAGCGAAAGCATTCTAGAACATATGATTTTGCTCCCATGCGCAGAAAGTTCATTCTTTGTGTGATCAACGCTATCCTCATCGAAGCGAACGACAGTTGCTCTCGAAGTCAGCGTGGATTTTTCTCCTTCACCGTACGAGAGCACCGTTTTTGTTCAAGTTCTACCAGAAGTCGACTGTGCTCAGTTCCCAGTAATTAACCAATTCCATGCATATTTGAAGCACCGCTCTGATGCTCGCAGTTTCAAAACCTGATATGTCTGCGAGATGAGCGCGGCATGACAGGCCCACTTTGTACTATTTTAATTGAATCGTTGAATTGCAATTCTTTTATAATGGAATTAAGCAACTTTAAATGAATTAAGCACCTTCCCAACCATACACGTTTTTACTCACTATTACATAAGAATACACCATTTTTGGTCCTGCCTTACGAAAACACGTGTAATTTCCGGCACTGCTAACAAGTTACTCGTGTCCCAGAAGTATGTATGTATACGAATTAGGCTACGTGCAGTGAGTGTCTCAAAAGTCGCGAGTGGGTGTCCATATTCAGACTGCGTGTCTCGGAAGTGGTGAAGTGAGAGTAGAAACTTGGATGTATAGTGCTGCGTATGTAGCTGTGCAAGAGGCTTCAAAATTCGGAATTCTTTCAGAATTCAGATTTCGGAATTAGAACACTCGATAGTGCGGCAGCTGCCCATTCGGTAATCAAATCCATCCCAATTGACTCCTTCAACATATAATGAATGTAGTTGAGGGAAAGACCTGGTATTTTCATAATATCACATTTATCACGACCTCGCCAACAGACTGCTCTGACCACAGCGAAATCAAGATGTCATTCGACTTGGTGGCTAGTTTCACTCAGCGAAAGAAAACACATTCCTCATGATAAACCCTGCATCTTGATTGCTTCATTTATTTAAAAACTCCTTTAAATGGTCGTGCATGATGTATGTCGCAGGCGGTGGTCAATGTGTGCATTCAGCTAAAGCGAGGGCGACGGCAGTCATCTCGTTTACATGCCATGGACATCCAACTTTCCTTGGTGGCATACTGATTTTGAGATCATGTTTGTCCAATACAAAGATCCGTGATCCCTGACGAGTGGACAAATGGGTGCGATACGTTAGATGTCTCAAGAGAAAGAAGGGCAAGAAACCAATAAAGTCCTCAATCAACATCTACGACAGAAAATCTGTTCCGCGGCGCATAGCCTGCTCGGTTCATCCGATACCATACCTCGTGCGATTCGGCTCAACAACTCGCCACTCTACAGTAATCGGGGCGGTGGCGGTCGGCGCCGGCACGCTACCGTAACTGAGGGAGACACCTAACGTGTGAACACACTATGATCGGATGTGTGACGCGCGGTGCATTTGAGAGAGATTTTGGTGGCCAACTAAAAGAGAACACTTTCCAGTCGATCTCTAGTCCCTCCGTGGCGGTTTACTTAATTTTCTGATTGGTAGTCATGCCATGGAAGACAACTAACCGTATGTCCTAGCTGTCCAGCTATTGTGTACCAACTTCCTGAAAAATTCGACGCACCGGGCACAAGACTTTGAGCTTGTATCGTTGTGTAGCCGCTGCCCTGAACAGAGTATGATAAGGAGTTTGTCGTGCTGATGCACTTCTGATAAAAACACAACCTGTGCGCTCATAATTCGCGACGAGCTAGCATCAAGCTGAATACAAAAAGTGCTGAGGAAGTCCTGAATGTTGAGCAGGTAGACGTCCACGATCCTCTGATTTTTTTCCAACAACAGATCGTACATGTTAAGCATATCGTCGGCCTAAATAATCGGAATATGCATATGGCACCGAAAGCTTCGACAAATGCTGTTTACAATAAATGTGACTATGGTGGGGTGTACCGCTATGAAGAGGTGGGGTAGTAATAACGCTTGTTTCCATGCGAGGGTGACTTACTAGCCCTTTGCCTGTTTCCATTAGGCGGTCTGCCGAAAGCTTAGGTGAATGAAGTTTCAATAACCATCTTGCGACGACGATTTAGAAGATACGAAGAGAAAAATGGTAGAAAGCTTTGCCAGGAAAATCAAGAAACCCTGGAAAACCAACCTCCTGCTCATTACTCAACGTCAATTTAGTAGTAGTAGCGCGTTTCGGTCTTGAACTTGAACTCGACGCAGCTGTTAGTCCGAGGAAGCTTCTGTAGTGTTCTAATACGAATATCACGGCTTCAAGCACCGGTGGAGAGACGTCATTCATGATTTGAGACGCAGAGTACAGCACCTCCTTGTAGTCGTTCGAATCACTGAAATTCTACGTCTGATGCCTGTCACCTGTTTCAGCAGCACCATTGCGCTGATTTTAAGAAGAACCAAGGAACGTGACTCAGTGTCGTAGGGCGAAAGAGGAAGTGGAAGAAAAAAGTGGGAAAAAGTGGAAAAAGGGATTCCGATTCTTGAGCTCGATAAGTTTCATTTCTGATATGTTACTGGTGGTGGCATTTTCTCTTCTCCTCGAAGACTTGAGATGTAGACTGTACAGTCATAATTTATTTATTTATTTATTGAATACGTCATAAGACGCGCCACATAACAAAAAAAAACAAGCCGAAGAACATTCTCAAGCAATCTAGGAAGATTTTCCATGCAAGCAAGCGTCGTCCACATATCAGTATTGTAAACACTGACAACAAAACTTCAAAATACGAGGAAAAAAGGAGGTATGTAAGTAGGAGGTGCCTAGTGCGGAAGGATGGATATGTAGGAGTTTTAAAAAAACCCTAATTTTTGAAAGACCTGACGGTGGATTTAAGGCCACCGTTAAAAATTTGTAGACTGCTGGTTTAAATAGATTAGGCAAACCAGCCTACACGGGCAGCGTACATGTCGGCGAGGCCAACGAAGAGCATGTCCCCTAGACAGTCCTATAGAAGAGGCTTCTAATGGCATGTGAACGATTCCAAGCGGACTATAGAATATATTGGAACATGACACCTGTGGCCCCATGGAGCGCCTTATGTAATTTACCTAGCACGTGGGTTCAAAATAATTCATAAGCCAAGAGATTCATCAACGCCAGGTAGACAGCTTCCATAGGAAGCGTAACAAAATAGAAATAGGATAATATAACTCAACAAAAAACTAATATATTAGATAACAAGCTTTCAGCACTAAACACCCCTGAGAATAAACTTAACATTCTGAGCATAGCAACACTAGATTACATTAACATTTGAAAAAGGCCTGGAACGCTTGAATCCATGGAAAATTTGCGGATTTCCCAATGATTCAATTCAGTTCAACACAATTCATTTGTGCCTAGTACAATGCGCCTATATCACAACATCTAAAGACCAACAATGCAGATAAACTAGGTAAAACAGGGAAACATAAAATAAATAGAAACTAACTAGGGTTAGGAAGAAGAACAAACAAACAAACAGAACAAACTAGAGTTAGAGTTACCTTGCAGCTAGACATATCACAACAGTATAATGGCATAACACAGCGACATTTCTGAGCACAATTTTCCCTAAGATTCCAAGCAGTAGAGGGAAGCAGATTTATAAAGCCGCCAAAAGAGCAAGTGCGTAACTGCTAATGGTAATTCTTGTTTGAACCCCTTCAAACCAGGGACTTATCCTTGGTTGTCTAATGCATAGTTACTAAATGACCGGAGAGTCTATTGAAAATCATGTTCAACTCTCGATAGCCGTAACCGCCTTTCTTCTTTTCTTGTTGAGGCCTTAAAGGGGTTGTTATACTCACTGTCAAATGTACGCCGACGATATGAAAATTTATAAGGTCGTAGAGTCGCCAATGGACACAGATCGCATGCAAACTGCTACAAATGTTATTATAGCAAGTGGTCCGAGTATTGGAAACCACCCCATGCTGTGGGACAAACTCAGGTTTTCGTCACTGGGGACAAAACCGCCACTAAAACGTATTCTATGGGATCCACGCCGCTGAAGTGAAAGAACTCGGTTATCTCATCAACAGCAACCTGGACTTCGATCTCCATTACATTAGGCTCGTAAAGAAAGGTATGGCTCGTATCTACAACCTTTTCCGGATGTTTAGAACGAAAAAGGTTCTATTAAGGGCTTATAAAATGTACATCAGGCCAATCGTTGAAAGTAGGACTACCGTTTTCAACCCTTACAAACGTAAAGATATATGAACGTCTGCTGGAGACAGCCCCCACAATAATCTTACCCGCAAACTGATGCTGAGGTGTTTTGCGATGGACTACATATGCCTCCATTCCCGATTTTGAAATCCGAGCTACTCAATTGGGTTTGTCGTCCCTAAGAAGTAGGAGAACAAAATCCGATCTTGTGATGGTTCAAAATACTGACGGGTAGGGTACAAATAGAAGTCTTAGACCTTTTTGTAGTGTCGCCTAGGGCCAGAACAAGATATGATTACCTAAGAGCCACCGATCCAGTTGCAAAGGGTCAAAGCCAAATCCAGTCAAGCTTTTTTCGAACAGAAGCATCTGAGTTTTTCGACCACTGCTTAGAGATAATGCGCTTGAGATGTCCCTCGGTCGATTTAAAAAATTCATTGACCAGCGATTGAAAGACTTCTAAATTTAGTTCCTTTTTTTATGTAATTGTTTGTCCTAAATCTTTTGTAGTAATCTCTCTTTGGATATGTTATTGTTATGCCATCTCTGATGTGTGTTGCATGTGGGTGCGATGTGTTGCACCGCGCGATAAATCGTACCACAAAATAAATAAATAAATAAATACTGTTTTTTTGACAAACATTTCGACTAGGTCATCTGCAGGGTCTCAAACTTGGGCAATTAAGTCAAAAGAATCGATTTTTGCTTCTTCTGCTTTTATTTCTCACGCCAACATATTTTCTGTCAGTTTCACGAAAGAGATATGTGTTAGCCTGTGCAGTAGTAATCTAGACTAGCAACATTCCTCCCTTATTATATCCTCGTCAATCCAAATCCAAAAATCAAGAATTGCTCGGAAGACTGCTTATATTTTTCCACACACACTAGCCAAAAATGTTACCATGATCGAAGGCCAAAAGCGAACCTATCATCATCCAAGGTCATCAGAAGTTTTGTAGTGATCTTGTCAGCTGTCACGACATCCAGATCCTCCTCACATCTTTGAACGTCGAGCGCGTGCATGCTGCTTAGTGCACCAAACACATTACCTGACAATTTCAGTGAAGAACAATGCTAGGAACAAAATGCATCTATAGCTTCGTGAAGTAAAGAACGAAGAACAACGTCTTACCGTTTCCAATATCTGAGTTGATGGCTGCCACAATGTCGACGATAGCAATGGTCAGATTGGGGGGTTGGGAGACTTCGAACGTTTCCGATTCCGCCGAAGAGCAAGTGTCATAAAGATCACAAACCTCGAGCAGCGCTCGAAATCCGACTCGCTTTCCACACGCTGGCACGTCTTGAAGGGCTAAACACCGAAGAGATGAACAAAGATAGGGTGATGATCTCTGAGCTCATATGAGCAGTAAGAGTCTATGGTTTTGACTCCACCGCCATGTCATCGACAGTTCGGGGAGTTCAAATGTTCTACCTGCGCAGCCCGGCTTGCAGTGGAAGAAAGTGCGATCTAATCATGATTTAAAAGTTGCTAGATGGTATGGTGCGCCTTTCCCTTGGAGAGTTTTATTGAATTTTTCCTTCTAACACGAGGGGTGGGCAGTAGAAAATCCAGTTTCTCAGAACAAGACGTAAGGTCTTCGTTCTTCACTTGTCGAGCCGGCATTGAATTTCTGAGATTCCCCAAGAAAAACAGTTTACCATGATTCACTAAGGCAATACAAAAAGCTGATCGACTGGTAGATATCTCCAGGAAAACTGTTAGCTTACCATTCTCTAGACAATTTGATTCGTGTTTTGAATAGTCCTAGTGTTATCTGTTCATTTTCTGCTTCTACAGTATTTTCTTTTACTATTTTCTTTTACGCTGGAATCTGGTTGTGTTGAGCGTTTTGTGATTTATGCGATGGTTATCCGCGTAAATATAATAAAAAGTGCTCTGAATACTTCTCAATGGGGTCGAACCATTCGGTGAAGAGCTATTCATGTTTGTTTGAAAGGAAACTGTGGCTTCTCACCTTGGATTTCCGTTTCCCACTTCTACTATTTTTTTAGTATGCACAGTAGAGTGTTCGATTATCACTTAATAAACAGTGAAGTTGTTTTCAAGTGGAGTAGGCCCACATTAAACGATCGGGGCTTCTAAATCAAGTTAATACTTCGGAAAAATCACAGTCTCGTAAAGGTGCTCACAGAGATGTTGTATAAGTGGACTTCATAAACTCACGAAACCCGTTTATGGGGAACTGAAACACAGTTCTATTAGGGGGGGGGGGGCAAAAGTAATGAGACAAAATGAAAAAAAATCTTTATCTCTTTATAACTCAATTACAACTCAACGATGCTGAGGAATGTATTTGCCATTAAGGGCAAGGACCTTGCTGCCATCGAACAGCCAACTTCCTGATCCCATCCTTGCAGAACTGCTTGGGCCTGGTGTTGATCAACTGCTCGATATGATTGTCAAGGACTGCTTGGGTTCTTGAGTCCCTTCCGACCAGGAAGTCCTTTAGGCTCAAGAAGTAGTGGTAGTCGCATGGAGAGATGTCCAGCAAATACGGTGGGTGAGGCATGTGAACGTAGCCCAGCTGGCCAAGCTTATCCGTGGTTACTTGTTCGCGATGGGGTGCAGCGTTGTCGAAGAGGAGAACCTTCTTGAAGCGCAGAGAATGAATAAGAGCGAGTCGCCGGCCCATCTCTTCTATTTCGCTCACCATGGCCTTGGAGTTCATCGTAGTGCTCTTGGGAAACAGCTTCCGGTAAACCTGTCCGTGGGCGCAGACCCAAAAGCTCCAAAGGTGCCTCTCGCCGTGAACATCTCGCCGAACGAAGGTCGGTAACAGGTCACCAGGCCTCACCCAGACTCGCTGCTTGGCAGGGTTAAAGTAGAAGACGTACTTCTCATCTTGCATGAATATTGAGCCCAGGCCGCTCGGGGTTGGGAATTGGGCGAGATTTGCGCGACACAGGTCGACTCGTCAGACTGGGGTTTCGGAATGAGACAGCATGGGGTTTTGGCATGCTTCTGGAAAGGGCGGAAGTGGTAACTTCTCAGATAGGGTTCAGTAAGTAGCATACAAACATACAAATACGACAAGCACGAGACCAGACTCCAGCCACGAAAAACGTGGACACGGCATGGGGTTCTCATTACTTTTGCCCCCCCCCCCCTAATTTATAACAAACAGACAGCTTCTAGTCTAGCATAGTGCTAGTGGGCTATTCTTGAGAATGGGGGACGAAAAACATACGCACAGGATGATAGGATGCACATCAGGGGTGTGCGTAATTACGATTTACGATTAACGATTTTACGATTTACGGCTATTTTTGCCGATTTTTTTACGATTTACCATTTACGACATTTTGGGTCGTAAATCGTAAACTTCCTTAAATATAGTCTTCGATCAACAATCAACTGGCATACAAATTTATGTGGTGCGTCAGGTTATTAAGATGTGCCCACTCTAACGGTCTCCTCTTATAGCTCATTCCCACTGCTATTTAGGGTTGTTTTTTGATGCATTAATGTGTTATTGTTGCAGAAGGCAGCGTCGTGTGCACAGGCTTCTCGAATCCGGCTTATCTCTTCGCTCAACTAACTTATCCATTTCTCCAATATTTGGAAAACTGCCGTTTTTAATCGGACCAGTTCAAAAGGAGAAAAAAGTGCAATACAGTATTGGACAAAAAGCTCCTGCTTGGGAGGCTGGACTCCTCCGTTTGCGGTCTCGAATTTGCAAGGCGCATCGCATTCCTGCTGTCGAAGGTTGTTCCATTCCAGTCCGCAGAAAGCCATAGGAGGCAGTTTCTTAGAGAAGGAGAAACGAGTATTCTAGATCTACGTCTTGTTTGGTAATAACATCAATTATAGTCAATTTATAATAGATTCATGCTAACCCTACCGAATAGAATTGATGCAAATCCATTATTGAACATCATTCGTGATTGGAAGCGGAGGTTGCTGCATCGGTGTGGAAATAATAAAACACTGATGTTTCTATCGGTTTACATTGTATTTCACAGGATGGGGCCATTTGATATACAAAATGCGGTAAAAGCGAGTGCGTAGCATTTCAAGAAAAGCAACTGGACAGTTTGACCTCCGTTTTCGGTGATGTGATTGAGTTTGTCATATTCACTCTATCTGATCCGTTTAAGATGCTACAGACTCTCAGAAAGCAAGCGTTCGTTAGGCACGATAGGTGGGTTTAGGCCAAATCAAACTAGACACCTTCTAAATCGAAATTGTCTTTTCTATCGAATAAACTGAAGATACCTCAAAAAGTTTCCTCAAGGAGTACGTCAACCTCTCCATTTTAAAGCAGTGTCTAAGAAATATGATCACACTGTTCCGGCCGCCAAAAGTTTCTTCTCCGTCTGCTATGGGAATGTTTCTGGAGTTATTTCAAAATGTAGAAAACTGAAGATCTTTCGGTGCGTCACACAATGGGATTGCACTATGCGTTCACTCGTCAGTGAGCTTGGCGCAAATTGGGAATTTAATGAGTATTCAAACAGCGCAAGCTTTTGTTGTAACACCATGCATAGGCAAAAGTAGTTTTTGAATCCACAGTTTTTTCGACTTTCTTAAAACGAGTAAAGTTTGATTTGAAGGATGTCTTACTAGCAAAAAGACGTTCAGCTTGAGCTGAAAGTAACATAAATAAATAAATAAATAAATAAATAAATAAATAAATATTGAATCATATCTGATTAACACTAGCAGAACAAATCCACTGGAAATTTATTGTACTGCACTTGAAGTCAGGTGATTCATTCCTTTTTACGGCTTACGATTTACGATTTGCGAAGGTTTTTTTCGTAATTACGACCGAAGAGATTTAAAACTCAATCCTCCGTTCGTTTTTCTTTGACTTCCAATGAGGAATAAGGATAAGGAGCGGAGTTATTCAATCTCTATGGGATACGCCACGCATTCTTTTTCTAAGGAATGTCGTGGAAGCAATTTGAATGCGTATTAGCCCAATGCAACAACTTGTGGTGGCGAACCGATGGGCAACACAGTGTTAGTCCTCACCGGTCAGGTTTTGTACTAGTCCATCACCCAAAAGGAGTGCAATGTTTGACTGGCCTGGGCGATAAATCCGGGACTGGAACCTGGAATCCGTTGCATACAGCAGCCGACTCCTCCTCCAGCTGTGCTACCACGCGTCACTTGATTTGTAATAGTAGAATACAAAGGTCGATGTCGGTAAATCCCGTTGCGGCATGCGCCACACGCCCTACTTCTACGGGTATCGTGAAGGCGATTTGAAAGTCTCTTTGCCCAGTAAAGTGAGTTGTGATCACAAGTTAATGGACAAGTTAGTGTTTACTCCTTTGCAGACAAATTTATACCAGTTCACCAATCCAGCAAAAATAAGTGACTTAAATACGACGCTGTCGCTAGAAGAGAAATGATTTCGCCATACGGCCGCAATTTCTACGCCGTAATCTCTTGCTGTCTGCGCCCTCCTAGCTTAAAGACCGCGCGTCGGAGTCCGCGTTGAAATTCGATCGATGTCCTGTGCGCACGCGATGGCACTCCAGCCAAGCGGGTCGTGGTGCAGTGGTAAGGGGGTCGCTTCGTGCGAGAGAGGTTGGGGTTCGGTCCTCCTGCGCTCTGGCATACTTGTATTTCAGGTTCAGGGACTACTCGGGATTTGAGGATATTGACGCGGACGTGATCTTGGTGCATCCTTTGCGCATTTTCCAACCGTATGCGCTCCGCCTCTCGAAGAGCGCAGAACCCAGCAGCGGACTCCTCCTAAGCGACGAAAGCAGTCTCCATACCGGCAGCTTGGATGGCACCCACCCTGGAGTCCCTCCCTAGTCTGGTTCTGCGATTGCACAAGGCATACCTCACCCCACGCCTAAAGTTACGATGTAAATTTTGTGGCCTTATGGTAGAGTCGTGCTTGTGTCGCTAGATAAGCGGATTTTGATTTTGATAGTTCACAATGATCTGCATTCATGTTTCCAAATTAAGATTCAATTCAGAAGAATTTTTTTGTACCTTAATAGTATAATATAAGACCTCAGATGCATCTCTAAGTTGCCTTTAATACTGACCATGAGAACGATTGTCTATAAAAGTCAGAGACGTAGTTCTATGGAGGAGAAGTCGTACCTGCAGGCAAATAAATTCTGTGAGAAGTCGCTCCTGTACGTGCGAACCAGTAGCACTCAGAGCTATTGTCAAAGTTGAGCACTCGAATGCCAAAACGATACTCGAGCGGTACATCCTCGTCTGACCAGCCATCACCCGCTTGAAATTCCACCTGAGTGTTGAGAGCGACAGCGCCTTTGAGTGGGATCACCTGGAAATCGAACGGTAACAGTAATCTGACGAGATCACATTTCGTGTTTCTATTGACACTTGCTATAGTGATGCCACCAAAATCTAGTAATCAAATTTTAACAAAACCTAGATCTTGTTATACAGAAACAGGCTTGACGTAGAGCGCCTGCGCAAACCCGTCAAGTCGAATTCTTCTTAAACCACACTAGGACTGACCGCGATCTCCACACCTCCCAGTGGACCACCGCTCGTCGGCTGCAGAGGATTGGAAGGTCGCCAAAATCACCTTCGTCAATGCCTTATGCGTTGACGGAAACCCGCAGTGCTTCCGACCGCCGAGAGCTCCGGCGCGGTTCAAGCGAGGGGGCCTGGATAGAATCTTTACCAGCTGTGAAAAGCGGATGCTTTCCGACAACAGCGAAGCCGGAAAGCAATGGGTGGAAACAGCGGGCCGGGAGTTCTGACATCAACACCGGAGCTGCACCAAAAGAAGGTCCTGCCATGTGTTTGGTGGATGTGTAATGGTCCAGCGTACCGGAAGCTGCTCCACGTAGACAAACCTTCCTCGACGCTCGTTTTTGCGAACAACTCGTTTCTGCGAACCAGCAAAAATCAGATGAGAAGCAGTCGACATGAGCTAACGTTTCTTCCATCAGGGCAACGGTCGACCCCTTACGGCACTAAAGACGGTGGTAAAAATCTAGGAATTGGGATGGAGCAAAATCAAGCAACACCCGAGCACCCCGGGCATTGCGCCGTCTGTCTGCCAGTCGATGGATCACTTCCTCCATGGTAGGCACTTCGCCGAGCTCGATGAGGTCAAAGCGGTGGTACATGACTTCTTCAGATCGAAACCAACCAAATTCTGCAGAGATGTAATTCATTCAGTGCATGAAAAGCGGGAGAAACTTAGTGGAAATTATGTCAATTGATTCGTTTAAGTCAATCATTTTTCCTTTGTGGTATAATAATATTTTTACCGGAAGACAAATTTTTGTTGCAAAACTTATGACTGAACCTATAGGAAAAACTACAGACTGCTCTTGAAATTTTATACATTCTTATTTATGCTTTGTAACAAACTTATTTCACAACTTTTAATAAAAGGGACACATTTTTTTTCTAACAAATCTTTCACTTAAAAATATGTGTGACGGAGCGGAATGGAGACGTTTACTGAAAGCCCACTCCTTTCAGTTTTTGGTCAACTCCTTGGTGCATTAACGTTTCATGTTGACCTGTGTAGTGGCCATACAAGGGATGTATAAGCATAAATGATAACGGACGGCGCTACTCAATCTTTTTGGGATACGCGTCATACAATGACTTGCGGTGGCCAGCCGATGAAAAAGTCAGCGCTTTATCCTTCCTATGCAAGTCTGGTAGCAATTCACGGAACCCGAAGGGATGGAAAGCTTGGTTGGCCTGGGCGGAAAATCCGAACCAGGAACCTGATATCATATGCACGCGACAGCCGGCACCTCCTCCGACTGCGCTACACGATCTCATTACAGAGTAGGTTGTAATAATGTAAGGCGTAAGGAGCTCGTGGCTCACCTCCACCAGTCCCGTTGTGGGCGGCGAGTTCACTTCTATCTGTACATCGGCGAAGGAGTTTCCGTCCGTTGAATATGCATTCAGACGGATTGTGTATACCATACCTGGCATCACACCTGTCCACATTGGGTACCTGGAAAGAGCGATCGAAGTTCGTACAAGTGTGAGGCGTATGTGGTTGACTACAGCACCTAAGTGTGAAAACGAAATTGGATGATTATTCCGGCCCACATTTCGAACGCGATAAGGCCCATGACTCATTCGTAATTGGTGTGGGAGTGGTTAGTTAAATTGAAGCTAATAAACAAAACTACTTAAAAATATATAGGTTCGTTTCGCCACTACTTCAAACGAACCATAGTGTTTATTCTTCTCCTTGAAGATCATCAGCGTAAAACCTGCTGAGACACTACTCTATTATTTTCTTTTGGTATGAATCAATTGTTTCCCCGACATGGAGATGAAGGGAGGACTCAATGCACCGTATACAAGCCCTTTCTGGGTGATCGCTTCGTTCGATGTGGGGTGGAAAGGAGGTGGGAGTTGGGGTGGACCCTCGACTGAACTCGCGCCCTCTACCGTTATACATAGCTGAGTCTCTGTGGTTCCTTGATTAAGAGTGCACAAATCAAACGTGTGCTCCTGTCTACATGGATGTTGCGGATTATTCACTGCTCCCCTTCTTTGCTACAACCAAAAGCTCGATTCGGTTGGCATTAACAGCTCAAGTTCCCTGACGGAGCGCTTGCTTCCTGTGCCACAGCGAACAGAAGGACCACCCGTAGGGGCGTGTACAAAGCGCTTTTGATTAGCTGACACTTTTTCCTTCCCTATGTCGGGCGAGCTGTTGACTAGCACCTTATTTTTGTAGACTACCACTAATCCCGCTCGTATTTCATAGCAGTTAATGTCAACTCCTGGATCATCACGAGATGAGTAACTCCGTTATTCGCCCATATCGATGGCTAGTGGACTCCATTTGTCGTGCTTCTAATGTGCTAATTGTGGTATCGCCGTGCACTCAACTTGTTCTGAACGGCCAAAAGTTGAAGCGACGCCGCCCTTTCCCAGATTTCTTCGTTCCTGCTATGAATTTGATTATGAGGGAAGGTACGGAATCTTCTGCGCCTAGTAAGTATATTATTTGTCGACTCCCGTATTCCCCAAACACTCCAGAGCAGCTGAAATTGTTAGGTTTTCCTGAAGTAGAAATTCCTTCGAACTTCTCACGCTTAACTGCGCTAATCCATTCGATTGACGTCCATGATCCTCGACTCCCATCGGGTTGTACAGCTATGGACGAGTTTACTCAGGCCGTGGAAGCGATGACGAATATGACTAGAACGAAGACAGGCTGGATGGAAGAGCGCCTTGTCAATGAGAGCCAAAGTGACGAATGTGGTATAGATATGGATGGAATTCCCACAGGAGGGTTCGTCGGATTGGAAACGAACGATCAGAGGGCGAAAGCTGCTGAAATGTTTGGGTTGCTACCCCCTGAAGAAACGAGGTTGTTGATGATTCGGCGGAATTCAGTTTGTTGCCAGCGGATTCCTCTGATGAGGGCTAATTCTGATGGAAGAATTGACACGGATTTCTAGTTTTCTGAAGACGAATTTTGGTCGGTTCAAGCGGACAAGATATTTGTTGGTTCTTATTTGTTGTTAGAAGATCTTTCTTGATTGTTGATGGATGGCGTTTTCATAATTGTCTTCATATTTGCTAGGGAAAATTACCGACTTTGACAAGTTTCAAGAAAAAAAAACTAACAACTCTGCATCTGGAGGTGGAATAGTCAACGAGACGGCTACACTGCTTGAACCAGTCAGCAGGTCGCTCGGAAATGTTGTGTTTGGATCCTTCAAGAACGTCGAGAGTTCGAAGTAGCCTAAATTAATAGTAATAGTTCCTTCAAAAGGGTGGAAGAGGGTCAGAGCAATTCAAATAGAAAAGTTAACCCACTTGTGTCTGGACTTCGTACCACTTCCCACGTAGTGTTAAGCCATCCTCTATGAACCTCGACGAACGCTTGAATTCTTTAACGTGCATACTTTTCTGATATATTCTATTTTTTTAAAGTAGACGCTCACCTTATGTAATCCCTTGTGCCAACCTTGCTTTGAGTGAATGGCGAAAATGTTACTTGAGGAAGTCGCGGTGGTCCTACTTTAACAACGGACCAGGCCGTACCGCTCAAGTTCTGATCTCGAATGGCGTCAGAGAAGTTGAAGCTGTAAAAATGTCGCTTGTTCATTGTATGCCTTGGGCTTCGTGAACTAGAAGGCACCTCATCCCTGGATTGAGCACTCTTGGAGGTATGCGCAATATTGACGACTTCATGTCTACCGTAGACGGCAAGTCGCACCTAAATAGGAGATCATGTTGGTAGGAGAGCATGTTAAGGATAAAGGATGAGAGCAGTCGGCGCTAGACAACTCTTCGTGGACGCACCATGCATTCTGCCTCTACGGTATAATGTGGAGGTCAATTGGATGGTTATTTGACACCTACATACAGTGGCCCGCGGTGATAAGCCAACAAAAATGTCAGCGTTTTACCATGGAGACGAAAGACTGATTCCAACCCAGGAGTTCTAGAGGGAGCAAAATCTTGCAGGACCTAGGCAGAAGCCGAACCTTGAACCGATTCGGGGTCAAACGGCAGCCGACATTACCTTTTGACTGCCTACACGTGCCGGAATTATATGATAACGTTTTATGAGAAAGTTTAGCAAGTATTGAAAAATGGCCCCATAAGATCTGATTTCGGAGGCATTCATGCAGGCTATAGCTTTGTGTAACAAATTTGAATAATCTCTGCTGCTTTTTGTATGATTTTAAAATCTGTACATTAGGTAGGTGACTGTAGGTAGCACAGCAAGGAGAGGCGCCCAATCTCATGGATTCCTCTAATCAAAGGTGAGGATTTCAAGGTTGCTGGTTCCGAACACGCATTCAAATTACCACCACGATATCAGCTAGGTGTGGAAGGCATGACGCATCCAAAAGAGATTCGACCATTATCGATCTTTTCATTTTTATCCTCAATTATGTTCACTGAAAGCGAAAGATAAACACGGACTCATACACGCCGTTTACGGGCAACCGTATCTTTGATCTCAGGTTGGTTCCATTTTAACAACAAGAAGCATTATAATAAACAATTCAGAAGCATAGAAAACACTGCTATAAAACAAACTGCGGCGTTAGTCAATTTGTTTTGGAATGCGCCATGCATTCCACTTCTACGGGATGTTGTGGATGTGACTTGGATGCGTATTCGCCCATACAAATGACTTGTGCTGCCCAGCCGATGAAAAAGTCAGTGTTTTATCCCCCCAGGAGTTATCCCTCATCCATTCGTCGACACCGGAGAGTGGAAAGCTTGGTTGCCTTGGGAGGGGATTCCGAACGGGAACCTGGTACCCGCTGCACCGACAACCGGCGCCTCCTCTGACTGCGCATCCACGCACCCGAAACATGACCGAATACGAGAAAACGTTTTGGTGAGAGGTCGACTAAGTGAACACCACCCACCTTTTCTTCGACGTGATGTTCAAGCATGACCACTCATGAGCTACGGTGCTTTCTTTTTCGTTGGGATTTTTCGATCGTGAGGCGTCAATGACGGCTGGAGCGTCGCTAGCGACGGCACGAGATATCGCATCGACGACCACATCCAGATCTTGGGCGACGTACTGTAATGTGGGAGAAACTCTCGCTGTAACACAATGGTTGGAACAGGTGAATTGACTCCCAACATGACGGACTTACCGTAGTCCATACAGGGAGCCAAAAGGTCACTCAGGATTCCTATCACGAGTGTGTAATTGCGACTTACGATTTTATGCTTAATAGCGATTTTAGAATTTTTTTTACAAATTACGATTTGCGAATTTTTTTTATCGATTCGTAAATCGTAAATGTAATCTTCCCCTATAAACAACTGGTGTTCAAATGAGGTGATGCAGCCCGGATTATAAAGATGTGCACACTTTATCTCTTCTCCTATGGCTCATTCCATGTTCACTTTAGCCTTAATGATACGCTCGTATCATATGCACTGTGTACATGGCATTAAGGGCTGCCTTTGGTATAAGACCTGTTCTAAAGAAGAAGCAAGAACATGGCATCGTTTGAAAAATAACACTCCTGAATGAGAGACCGTGTTGCTCCCATTCCGGCCATTTGCAAGCAAAGCACATTGCATTCCTAAATTCGCTGATCCGCATCGTATTCGGCAATTACTGTCTGGTCAAATTGTTTATGAACGATTCCTATTAGCCTCAGCGAATAAACCTGACGCAAAGCCATTCCTGTACAGATAATAAAAAAACGAAGATCTCTCGAGACGTCATAGAAGAGTTGCGCCATGTATTCGCTCTACACGATATTTGTTGGATTACATACGCTGTTGCTGCTTTTGCCGAATTAGTCAGCGATTTTTAAATTTAAATCCTAGCTGTGACATTTTGGCATTGTTTTTCTAAATCCTAGATTTCTACTCGTACTGAAGAATTGCTAAGAGTTTGGGAGTTTAAGGTCAATCAGACGATGTTAGCTTTTGGTGGAACACCATACATAGGCTAAAGTGAAATACTTGAATCATCAATTTTTCAACTTTCTTGAAACGTGTAAAGTTTGACTTGAGGAGTGCCGGAGTAGAAAGAAAAGTAAAAAAAAGTAAAGGTTTGGCAAAAAAAACTCTCCAGCTTGAGTTGAAAGCAACGCGATAAGTGAATATTGGATCGCCTTTGATTAACATTAGCAGAAAAACTTAAAATTTTAGTACGTTCCATGTCCATCTCTCGAAGAATCGTTGCATCTTTAAAGTTGTAATCAGGCTTGCGAGTTTTGACCTCAGGGTCATGACCCGTTCGGTCGGTAGGGCGGGTGGTTCCAAGGGCTCTAAGCTCATTCACCCATCTTTCGTCCAGCTCGCGTGACCGTGGAGCCCTTTGTGTACATCTATGGTTAGCCTTCTTCTCGACTTCTTGCGGTGTCATTTTCGTGGTCTCAGCCTTTTGGATGCGTTTCTGTAGAATGGCATTTGGGGGGGGGGGGGGGTAGTTGCTCAAATGACTTCAACGTTTCTACGCTCTGAAGAAGGAAACAACGTCGAAACGGAAGCCGCATATAAAGAGTTATATCAATCTTGGTCACGCTCAAGAAAATACCGAAAATATCGATCAAAATTTTAGCAGATCGTGATATGATTTACGAAGGTTTTTTCGTAATTAAGGTTTACCGAATCCGATTATTTGAAATTTCGGATTCTATTTACGCACTTCCCTGATTCCTATATGATACGGTGTATCCTACGCCTTTGCTGACACCCTATGCATACCAGATCTGCTGTTGTGAATAGGTGATAAAGGGCTCATGGCTTAGCAGCGACTTAAAATTGAGAATAACGGTTCTGGGGAAAACGATATCGTCGGATATGATTTGATTTTTGGAATATTTGTAGTCTCTTCTGTTCTGGAAGTTTAGCAAAAGTCTCAAAGAAATACCACGTAAAGCAATGCTTTTAATGCTCTCACCGTCAAGGTCTCGCTGACCGTTGCTCGCAAGTGTTCGTTGGTGACCGAATCTCTGTAGTTCACATCGACTCTGACCTCGGCGGTGTCGCCAGCTCGGTATGCAAAGGCTGGTATACGATAACTGTCATCGGATGTAACGAAGGCATCATCGACAAACCAGTTGTACTAAAACATACAGATTGGGTTTCTTTTTTCTCTTTTTACTTTTCATAAATTCGTCACTAAAACCATGTACTCAGTTGTGAAACCAGCTTCTGTTTGCATTTCTGCAAAATGACGATATTTCCTTATCAATGGGTTCACAGGATCACAAATACGACAAGGCAGACCTAGTATGCTGTGGAGTGAATGACGGTGAGAAAAGAATCAACATCTCAACTAATAGTAACAGTATTCGAGATAGTAATAATAGAATGGAAGCATGAAACATGAAAATAAGCGAATAAATTAGTATGCTCTACAAATATTGCAATATGTATGTATGTAGAAATAAATAAATTTAGTAAATAAGAAAATGTATGAAAACTAACCAGGAAGGGTCTCAGGCGTAGGTCTGAACCAGGGGTGTGCGTAGATGAAATTTGAAATTTCGTAAATCGTAAATCGTAATTACGAAAAACCGTCGTAAATCGTAAATCGTAAACCGTAAATCGTAAGAGTCACCTGAACTGTAGTGCAGTACAACTAAATTTCCAAAGGTTTTTTCTGCTAATGATTGATCAGATGTGATTCAATATTTATTTAACTGTCGTGTTAGTTTCAGTTTTCAGCTTGATCTGAACAGTTTTCTTACCAAACTATTAATTTGTAACGAATTAAATGGCACTGGCTCGCGCCATTTTTTGGCGCGTCTTTACGCGTTTGATCAAGAACAAACCGTAACATGTGGCATATCATTTAGAAGCGCAAACTTTGCTCTACCGGGGAGTACCAAATTTTCTATGTAAAAGTGGGAAAACTTTAGAGTTTTATTGACTTTTTTGCAGATGGACAAAAGGGTAATCCGAGGCATTTACTTGTATGAATTCAAGCTGGGCACTACAGCTAAGGAGGCGGACGAGAAGATCAACGCCGCATTTGGTCAAGGATGTTCCACAATTCGGACGACGTATCGTTGGTATCAGAAGTTCCGGAATGGAGATGAGAGCTTGGAAGAACATGAAGGCCGTGGGAGGCATAATGATGTTGATGAGGACAAGCTGAGAGATGTGGTAGAGGAGGATCCACACAAAGGTACCAGGGAGATAGCGAAGGTTCTTGGCGTCAATCACAACACAGCTGCCCGGCATCTGAAGGAAATTGGAAAGACCAAAAAGCTGGAAAGATGGGTGCCTCACGAGCTGTCTGAGGAGCAAAGAAACCGACGATATGATATCTCGTCCGCACTGCTTCTACGGACCGAAACGGACCCATTCCTTGATCGCATCGTAACCTGTGACGAGAAATGGATAATGTACGACAACAGGCGACGATCGGCACAGTGGGTGGACAGCGATGAGAGCCCCAAGGTTTTGCGAAGCCGGAATTGCACCAAAAGAAAGTAATGGTGACAGTATGGTGGTGTTCGCTGGGAATTATTCACCACAGCTTCCTCCCTCCAGGTGAATCCATCACGGCAGAGAAGTACTGCACTGAAATTGAAGAAATGATGAAAAAGTTGAAGGATATCCGGCCGGCCTTGGTAAACCGAAGGCGAGTTCTCCTTCTGCACGACAATGCTCGCCCCCATGTAGCAGGAATGACGTTGCAGAAATTGAAGAGCTGAGCATTGAAACTCTACCACATCCTCCGTTTTCTCCCGACTTCTCCCCAACAGATTATCATTTCTTCAAGCATCTTGGCGACTTCTTGGTAGGGAAAATATTCAAATACCAACAGGATTCCGAAAGTGCCTTCGAAGATTTCGTCAATTCCAGAACTTCTGATTTTTATGCTACTGGGATAAAAAAGCTTGTGTCACGTTGGCAAAGATGTGTAGAATCAGAAAATTTTTATTTCGATTAATAAACTTGCCTACAAGCCGAGATATTAACGTTTAAATTTACAGTGGTTCAGTGCCATTTATTTCGTTACAACCTAATATTTTTCTTTTAAAACATTGTCCAAACCAAACTTTACACCTTTCAGGAATGTCGAAAAAACTGTAAGTTCAAAAACTTTACTCAAGCCTATACATGGCATTCCAACAAAAAGCTTGCATCGGTCGAATATTCATTAAATTCCTAAATTGCTACCAATGCTTCAGCTTGAATATAAATCTAGGATTTAGCGGAAACAACAGCGGAAAAATCGCTTTAAAAACTAAAACTTAAAAAAAACGTTTCACCATTGACTAATGATTGACTAATGCGCCGGTTTCCTGCTCCTGCACTTGTAAGATTTCGAAAAGTTCATAACTCCTTCACGACACGCGCGATTATCAGGTGTCTGTCGCGTGGGATAGCCCTCATTTTTCTCGCGCGCTGATTATTTCTATTATTTTATTTGTATTACTGATTTGTTAGGTATGAAAATACAGTAACAAATGAAGTTTTCCATGGACCATCTTGACTTTAGCTATTAGCGCACTCATTGATTAAAACTGCTCCAAAGAATGAGTGATAATTTTCCATGAACTATTCTTATGATGGTGTCCGATGACATCGTCGAACATTGTCCCATGCTGCAAAAAAAGAGGCCGACGACATGGTCGGACAATGTCGTGAGGGGATAATATTGCTCTACCATTTAATAACTCCCAGGACTTGCACGGGCTACCCTTCGCCAGCTCTATAACGAACGTTTGCTCTCCGAGAGCCTGCAGCATCGTAAGCGGATTAGATAGGGTGAATACGATAAACTCCATCACATCACCGAAATTGCGGATCAAGACTGTCAAAACCAGTTCGACCTTTTCTAGAAATGCTACGCGCTCGATTTTACTGCACCCTTTATATCGATTTGCTGAACCCTATAAAGCACAATGCAAACCGATAGAACCATTGGTACATGTCGCGAAGGTGAGCAGCATTGGTAGGTAGGTGTGCGCCAGCCAATAATAACCAGAGCACAGACCGAACACATGCCAGTCGATCAGGGTTCCAACTGTACATACACGCCCTCTCTGAATGACATGCTCATTCAATGCGGTCTAATTCGATGGGGAGTTCCCATCTCACAATGCTCCCCGTCCTCGCGACATATAACGAAACGTTAATAGTTTATTCTTTCCATGTGAGTGTAGCAACCCTCTAGATCCCGCTTGCAATCACGAATGATGTTCGATCGTGGATTGCGTCAATTCTATTCGATGGGAATTACATGAATATATTATAAACAAATTGACTAGACGTTATTACCAAACAGGGCGCGGATCAAAGAATACTCCCTTTCTCTAAGAAATGCCTCCAATGCCTTTCTATGGGCTGGAATGGAACAACCCTCGCCAGTAGGAATGCGATGTGCCTTGCTAGCTCTGGGCCAGTAACGGAGGACCTCAGCCTCCCCTGCCTTCTAGACATGAGCTTATCATATCATACTATATACTAATCCGCTAACCGATGACTCATAAATTAGTCATAAAATAAGGGGAAATTACGGGCAGCGAAAATAGCGAGAAATATACAGACGACTTCTACGTGTCATGGGAACTTCAGCCCTGGGAGTAATCGAGGTCACTGAACAGGAATCTGAAGTCCGTTTTAAAAGGGTCGATCACCATCAATCGATATTGATCAAATCATCGGTCAGTACCAGCAATGGGAAACCAGGTCCAGTCAGGGGGTGCAAGTAGTGCTGTACCAGTACACGGGGGAGGGGGGGGGGGGGGGGTGAGTTCCAGTAAAGTGGGCAAGTAGTGGGGGACACTGCTGTAGCGGTCCACATGGAAAAATTTTCAGTTCAACATAGCGTTAGAAGCGGTGGGAATCCTCGGTTCTGACAAAAGGGGTTTCGTCGTGCGACGAAACTCGATCAGATCTATAGAAAACGTCGATTTTTGCCTGAGGTTGACCGTCTGAGGACGAGAAGTGAAGGTGTTCGTAGTCAACCTGGCGCTAGAGTATTCGAACATGGCCTTTTGTACTACTAAGACGAAAAGAAAGCTGGATACGCAGAGCAGCTAGCTTGATCTGATTCTCCTCAGCTTAGTGATACTACAAGATCGCGCGAGGCACTCCGATTGGCGTGACGGAGCATCGTTTTCTATAGTTCAAATCAGATTCTTTAAGCCTTAAGGCTTAAGGAAACTGATTTGAATTGTTTCTATCAAGACCATCAGCTTAACTGGTTACATGCTGATATCAGCGGCCAGGTCATCCCGGATGCGGGTGAGTGCTGATCGGTCCCACGAGGTGTAGATGTCGCGTTCGATTAAACGGCGCCTGTGGTGTAAAAGCGTAGAGCATTCCCGCCCGGTCAGAGGGAGGTGCGGGCTCGAGTCCCGCCTGGCGCTAGAAGTTTTGATCGCAACAAAACATCGTTGTGACAGTTTTTTATTGTATTGCACTTTTTTCTCCTTTTGAACCTGTTCGGTTCCAAATTGGAGCCCTTACAATGTCAATGAAATGGGAAAGTTAGTTAAGCGAAGAGAAAAGTCGGATTTGAGAAGCCTGTGGACAGGACGATATTGTCTAATACTGCAACACATCATCAGAAATGAGCTCTAAAAGGAAGCGGGAGTGAGCTACATATAAGAGGGAAACATTAGAGTATAAATTTGGCCACCAGTTGGTTGTTGATCAAAGATCACATTTACGAATATGTAGGATTTACGACCCAAAATCTCGTAAATCGTAAATCCTGAAAAATTTGCCAGTACCACTCCAGTACCATGCACTATTTTTGCATTTTTTCATAACCGCTGCCTCTTTTACCAGTTTGCTTCCTACACATCTCCTACACATTTATTTCACTCCAAATTGTCAAAAGGGTCCGATTCGTGATCAACACCCCAGATTCGTGATCAACTCCCTATAACCATGGCAGCCCTAGTCATCCGTTCCGGCTGTAACCTGTCGTAATCGGCATAAATTTCATAAACGGATGTCAGATTCGTGATCAGCACCCCAAACACCTCCCTCGGAGAGGTTTGAGCCAATTTTTTTTCAACCTCTCCTGGACCTCTGGAGTCGTGAAAGTACAATAGTGCCTTGATGGTGGTTTAAATCTGCTTACTTCCTATACATCTCCTACACATTTTTTTCACTCTAAGCTGTCAAATAAGGGTTTATTATGAGCTGTGGCTCACTCACTTTTCCCAGTTTCTGATTTATTATAGTTTCTGAATTTTATGTGTATCGGCGAGTGTTAAGCAGTGACCTCACAGCTGGTTCGGGTTACAGCAGGTACGGATGACTAGTGCTGTCGAGGTCATAATCACCGATTTTGCCCAGACTTCTCCTAGAGGAGTTATTTGGGATGCTGATCACGAATCTGACATTCGCTTTTGAAATTTCGGCTGATTACGGTAGGCTACAGCAGGTACAGGTGACTAGTGCTGTCGAGGTCATGAGGTGTTGATCACGAATCTGGCCCTTTTGACAATTAGAGTGAAATAAATGTGTAGGAGATGTGTAGGAAGCAAACTAGTGAAGGAGGCAGCGGTTATGAAGAAAAAATTTAATGCGTACCACGGGAGTCGAACATCTGGTCTAGCATCTCCGAAGCAGCCCCGTACCCTGCTGAGCCACCGACTCGCTTGGCTCTGAGCATTTCGCCGTGTCCCGTACAACATCGCGCGCGCACGCACGCACGCATGCACCTAGGCACGTGCTGACGGTGTGCTGCTGTACGCCGCCTTCGAGTGCCCGTAGCTCTTTGGGTTCAAAGACTCAGCAAAAGCATGTTTTTCTACTACATGAAGGGTGAAGATTCTCGCAGTACTACCCATTTCCTCCGTTCAGACCTACGCCTGAGAGCCTTCCCTGGTAAGTTTGGTTAAGTTAGTACCAATCTATTGCGGTGTACATACATAATAGAGCCCGTTCGCAGCTTACGGATAAGATAACGGCTTCATTCTGCAGCAGTTCAATCGGCTGATTTCTGGAGGTCTGACTCAAGATATGTCTTCGAGAGTTTGCTAGACTCTGGTTTCGATTTAACTACCTAACCATGAAGTAACTTGACAAGATTGCAACCATTCTAACAACACGCAAGCAGTGCTTGAGTCAATGACAGAAACAAGTAGTAACCAGTACCTTCATGGAAAGTGTCTGTGCCATTCGAGAGAGATGCGAAACGAATCTTGCAGGAATGTTTTCAACGTTTTAAGCCCTACCAATGAATCGGCAAGGTTGCTGCTGAACAGCTCTAGAGAAGTGCTTCTACTGAACAGCGTGGGGCAATGAGAGCAATGAAACTCTGTTGCAGAGCACTGAAAGTGCTGAATTGGCCAAGATGTATGTACGGCCCGGTAACGATGACTGTGCTGTGAAGAGCATGAAGGCTGTGGAGATGACGAGCAACATGGAGGAAAGAACGACAGCACCAGGAAGTCTCAAAAGCATGGTAGTGTTAAGTCTCATAAGAACCAATGGTTCCTATACGCTTAGTGGAACTTGCATTAATGTGAGCGAATTTGTAACACAGTAATCGTCCTAGTCTCTGCGGTTCATTCCCTCCCAATAGTGTTACCATTTTCAATTAAAGCGCCTGTGTACGGATAGGTTTAAGGCTGAGTAACACGTAGCGTATCTTGGGGCGCGTGGAGCGCAGTCGGAGGAGGTCCCGGCTGTCGCGTGCACCCAATACCAAGGTCATTGGTTTGGATTTCCCGCCTAGGCCACCCAAGCCTTCCATGCCTCCGGGGTCGGTACATTGGCACCAGACTTGTCTAGGGAGGACAAAGCGCTGATTTGTTAATTGGATAGCCATCATAAGTCATTATAGGGGTAAATAGGCATTCAAATCACCACTGCGACATCCCGTAGAGGTACAATGCGTGGCTCATCTCAAAAGAGATCGAGTAACTCCGCCTTTCATCCTTTATTCGTTAACATGTTTCACTGCACGGCTAACATGCTGTGATGTGCTTGTAAAAACCAGTTGGCATACGCTGTAAATCATTGCTGAATAATACCGCATCGTTAACCACGACCAAACTCAATATATAACAGTAGACACCTATTAGGCAGTCGACATCGTTGGTTAAAGCAAAGCATGTTCGAAGTGCAGTCCATGCATTCCTTGACGAAATCCAAAGCCTCACGCGAATCACAGTTCCTTTAAATCAGGGAAAAATTGCACTAGCGCATTTGAAAGCTATAGAAGATAAGGAGTGAAGGACGGCGTTATTCAGTTCAAACTGGAATTCGTCACGAATTCTACAGCAGAAACAATTTAGATACGTATTTAGCTTATACAATGAATTACTGCTGCAACCTAATGGACAAGCCTTATCGTTCCCAGGCAGATCTGATGCTAATTCACCTACCTCGTACGAATGGAAGGCCTGGTTGGTCTGATCTGGACCCGAGCTAAGAACCTTTCTGTCGGAGCACACGCGATAGCCGGCACCTCCACCGACTGCGCCACTACGCACCTTTTTGAAAGCCGTTCCACATCCAAACTCTTTCACGTAGCGTAGCGAGAAAATAGCGAGTAATTAAAACTTAAAGGATAAAGGATAAAGGACGGCGTTACTCAATCCCTTTTGGGATGCGCCAGCGCATTCTACTTCTACGGGATGTCGTGGAGGCGACATGAATGCGTATTTGCCCATACAATGACTTGCGGTGGCCAGCCGATGAACAAGCCAGCGCTTTATCCCTCTCAGACAAGTCTGGTTCCAATTCTCCGACCCCGAAGGGATGGAAGGCTTGGTCGGCCTGGGCGGGAAATCAGAACCAGGAACCTACTATCGGGTGCACGCGGCAGTCGCGCCTCCTCCGACTGCGCTACACGCGCCCATTTAAAAAATTAAAACTTACAAAGAAATATGTAAGAAATCCAGGAAAAAGGTCAGCTCTCCATGTCTGCGTCTTGCGGTTGTAACAAGCCGAGTACTGAAGGCAGATATCTTACATAGAGCGCTGCTGTAAATGCGCGGCGCGATCTCGGCATTCAACGAAGCAAGTTTTCTAAGGTTTTCGTTTTTCTGCTCTTCCCGAAAAAACCCTAGCTAGCTCTATTGGAGGTGAAATGGTATGGTCTTCACTGTCATTCGAGCAAAGAAGACAGTTTCTGGGAAACTGCATGTATTATCTTTCAGCGCAATGTGAAACTTGGGGCAACCTCGAAAGGCAAAAGTCGATGAATGAAGAGCTCGTCCATCTATCGAGAAGTTCTTTTGTAAAGTTTGCTTGGATTTACATGAACTTGGGAAACACTGCGTACCTGGGCATCGTTCGGGACGATGTCAAGGGATGCGTTGCACCTGCTAAGCATCGGGACTGCACGGAGTCGAATCGCTGCTGATGGCACCATCAAATTCGATACCCCGCCGAGCGACAGCGACAATGTCGAAAGTGCGGCTACAGGTCGAAGACGAACTGCGTTGCCTGTCGTGCACTTGCTCACGAAGTTGCAGCCGGTTACCTTCACCGTTACTGTTGATTTAAGCTGAAATTTCTCTATTCCATGGGTTTATTTGTTTACTTACTATATATAGGTTGCAATTGAATAGTGCAATTTTGAGTATAGAATTCAGCGCTATATTGTTAATAGCGAAACAGTGAAGAAGAAAAAAGCAATGAAGGAGACAGCGTCAGCTACAAAATGACCCGCTAATCGCTTTCATTCCAATTTGCATTTTGATCTTATCACAAATCAGGCGACTGCTTCAGTGGAACAGGCAATTGATAAATCATTACAGTCTCGCAGCTGGTTACGTCTAAAAACGAAATCTCCATCCATTGTCTAGCTGTCGGAAAAGCAAGTCATCCGGTGCAACGGAGTGTAGAGAACTCTCCTCCCACCTTCTGTATTTATTTCATGTTGATATTAATTAATTGACTTCAAAAGCACTGAAGGCTGCGCATACTTTGCAGATGGTTATACCGTCTCGCTTTTTGAATAAGGTGTGTTCGGCACAGTATCCTGTCCTGCTATAATTTAAGGGGCTGATTGCAAGCAGCATGTTTGTCTTTTCGTTTCTAACGCATTCTATATATCTGCAAAAAAAAAACGACTACCGATGGAAGGATGTCGCAACAACTTGGTCGATTTTACCACCTTCTGCTCGGCTATTTTAATACATCCGCTTCGGCGTTGAATAACTTGATCACGATGGTTGGGATTCACGACGACTAAGCATGACAAAGCATCTATGACCTCAGATAAAGAGTTACTTGGAACTTACCAGTTTCGTCGAAAAATTCACTGATCGATCTGTGGCTTGCTCGAATATCTTCGCCAGGTCAGCAGTTGCTGAAAATGCAAGTGACCGCATCAAAAAATAGCCCCATAAAAAATAGAGCTTAATATTATTAGCCAGTCAAGTTCACTTGCATTGCGAGGGTGGGTATTCCCTAATAAAAGTTGGCTGAGATGCATACCTTCGTACGTGCTTTTACTAGATTACCAAAGCGGTCGTTTGATCATGTTCAATAAAGAAAGCTTCGTGGTATTAGGAGAGAAAGAAAGTTGTCCGTTTGCTGTTCTTGAACTGTTTCTTTCAACTTTCATAATAATTTAAGTCTTTTCTTAAGTAAGTTAAATATAAGTATTAAGTATACGTCTTTTCCAAATTTCTAAAAATTTCGCTGAAGTTAAGTAGTCTTAGCTCTTAGTCTTATCAACCACACCTGATCATAAAACTTTGATTCCTCAAAAACAATAAAAAAGTAAAAAATAATTAAAACAAATAGAAAATAAAATAAATATGAATAAATAAGCCTTCGACTTTAAAACATTGCTGACATCCTATTAAATTTATTAAGTGAGAGTTAAGGGCAGTTTCGAATTTCGACCCCTGACATCCGGTTGAAACAGAATGCTTCACCCATTCAAAGAAGTGCGTGTGAATTCCAAAGCGCATTTTTGATTTCGTTCTAAATTGTTGCAACAAGAGTTTTCACCATACGGCCTGATATTTGTAATGAAAACCTAGGAGAAGATGAGTATCAAATCCCATCATCTGCTCTTTTGCGTTTGCACTGCAATGTCTTTAGAATTATCTATGATTATAATTAAAATGATAGAAACAGCTGAGTGGTGCTCGAGTAAAGTAGAGCTCTATTTTCTAAAAAAAACGCGTTTCGGTTGTTTAAATCAAACCAAACTTCAATTATTCCTGTGAAATGCAAAACTAGAAATATCTTGGTTAGGTCATAGTATGTTTGCAAACACATTCCCTTCTGCGCAGCTGGTAAGGACAGTACGGCATAAATAATTGAGAGGAGTACCAGCTGAAATTTAAGCCATTTGTAGGATTGAATGATTGGACAAGGCTGGTTGGTTCTAAACTATCTAGGAACGTCTTCTCAATACCGCTCGCTATACTAGGCTCATAATTTCTTTACTCTGGAAGCAAAGCTTCGTGCGATGTTGCAAGCTTGAGCATGGCATTGCCTTTAGAAATCACATTCAATCCCTCAAATGCAAAATCTGGAGAAAATTTTGAACAAACCGTTTTTTATTTCCCATTGATAGGTTAAATTCCGATTTCCGTGCCCAGTGATCTGCTTCACTTCCACAGATATCGTTTCCATGCAGGTCATCACCTCTGACGGAGACGAGAGCGTGAAGTTAGGAGACGCCTGAAATCCGCTCGTTTGTGCACGGCTACTCACATGTGAATCTCTTAACTATTGTAGTCAAACGTGTAGGGCCTCTCATTCTATCATTTTCAAATCACACTGGACACTTTCCAAATCAAAATGGAACTCTTCTAAACAAGCCTAACGCTTTTGAAAGTAATCTGAACATCTTCCAAATAAAACGAGCAACTTTTTCTGAAATGTTAATCCTCCCAATAAATGTACACATTGTTTAAAATTTTTCATAATTCTTAATTCTTTTTTAGGAAAAAATAATATAATAGCTTGAGCTTGTCTTAAAGAACTGAAAAGCTACCATGTTTTAGTATCAAAAAAGAGTTTGCGCCATGCCCTCATCCAAGGCGTCGCGATTTTATGCGACAGACAGCAAACTTTCTGTTTGCATGGTGTTTCACACTTGTAAATGATGCGCCATATATAAACAGGGAACACACAGACCTCTATTTTGATGCATCATACAAACAGCAAAGCAGTATTCTATCAGTTAAACAAAAATCGCGACAAGCTTTTCGAGTGCATGGCGCGATCTCATCTTTGAAATCGCTAAATAATTGCTGCTTTTTTGCGCTTCAAAACAAAATTTAGCTTTTTGTGTTTTTTTCAAAAAATTGAAAATTTTATAAAACTATTTCACTTATTTGGGCAGCAGAACTATAAAAAAATCAAAGAATCTGATTTTTATGCGCGCGTTATGCAAAATTTTGTTTAAACTAAAATTTGTTCTAACTATCGTTGAGAGCCTGTAATTTAATCTGTGAAAAGCTGGCTTCGATTTGGAAGACGTTTGCTTTGATTTTAGAAGCATTAGGTTTTTTTAGAAGAGTGTACAATTTGACGTGAAAATAGTGTATATGTGAGAAGGAACGTTATCCTTGGACGATGCAGGGGTCCCCGATCAACGAAGTCAACGCTCAGAATTTTCTAACGGATGCAGTTGATTTAGAAGAAAGGTAATGTCAAGCACAGTCTGAAATGGGTCTTTTCACTACTCCTTAACTGTTTTTATTTGACCAATAATTGTTCTATAAGGTTAGGCTTTTCTCAGTAATCAATGAGCTAGCTGTTTCTGGTAAAAGAAGATTGAATGCGAAGATGGCAGGAACGTCATTAGACGTCTTCCTAGAACTAGTGATAAATAGAATGATAATTCTAACATATGCTTAATTCACACAGCATATCCGCATTCGGATCCGTTTGGATTACGAGGTCGTGGAAAAAGAACAGTGAACCATTGAATTCCTCTATGTGCGCCCAGCGCAAATCTTAGAAGTTGGTGCACAAACCAAAATCTTTAGAAGCACGAAAGTGACTCACAACATCATGAGGAAGACGCAGCGAGAGTCTATGATCGAGTACCGTAACTACGTCTGTGATACCCAGTGTGGCTGTTTCGCCAAATATAACGGCAACATGGTCACCATCCCCGACACACACGGCTCCATCTGGAAATTTAGCATCAAGTTTTTCAGTTTATGCCACAAAGCTTCTAAACAAAATATATGTATAATTATACAATTGAAAAATGCGTTATGGAATGAAGGACAAATCTCCATTGCTGTGCTGTGGTCCAAAATGACAAAAAAATGTCGACTAGTTTCAATTCGTGAGGAATGAAGACCATCGAGTTAACCCGACCATTGTGCTGAAGATATTCTGCCCTATTTGGGTTAAAATTGAAAGGATCACACGAATCCGGTTTAAAGTGTTTAAAGTGTTTCAAAATAACTAGCTCTAGTTGCACGGGGGAGGGTACGTACCCTCGACCTCTCGTCCGTGAGTTACTAGGCGACAAATTATTGATATTTTTTGACCACCCAGCAGACCACAGCGAAAACAAGCTTCATCCCTGTACTCCTTATTACATGCGCCGTCACATCGTCCTGTTGAGAACCGTTGATGTAAGTTCAGACTTCTCTTGTTTGTCAAAGAGGTTATTCTTCGTGTAATGAATGTCACTGGTCGCTGGTAGCAGAATCGGTCCTGATGTGTACCCAAATTGAGGTTCATGGTCACGGTTCCGCATAAGCAAACCGAGCTTTCCGTCACTCCCGTGGTCAAGCAGAGTTTTCGAATATCCGAATGGTCCTGCATGCTCACATATTTCAAACATTCGAAAAATGCGATTATTTAAATACTCTAATTCGAATATATCCAAAGCGCGATAACTCAAATTTGAGTGTTCAAATTGGGATGAAAATCATTCGATTACCTGTTTAAATGGGATATTTGACCTCAACTATAGTTTGCAGCCGTTGAAAAAATTCATTAGAAAATTCAAAATAGAAACTAACCACCAAGGACCTTGTGCTCCGCGATCACGTCATGACAGGGAACTAATCCAACTGGGAAAGTGTCGTCCGAATCGCTCGTTATTAGAACACCAAGCAGATCGTTCGAGAACTCTACTGTGATATTGGGCGAAGATGTGTTTTTGCAGGTTGTAAGTAGGCGAACAGGAGCTCTAAAATAAAGACATTGAACTTTCTGAATAGAACCGGGCTCTCTGAATGGAGAAAACGCCATGAATTACAGCAGCGTTTTTAAACTTTCATTTAAAGTCACCGCTGATTTCATATTGCCGAAAGAAGCACGGTATGAATGTTACATATTCGCAGATAAGCAGTTCAATGCTTTAAATCAAAACTGCTCCACAGAAACGAACGTGACATGGTCGACAGTACAGAAGCGCTGATTGCCAGCTATTGCTCAAGTTCAATTCCGCAACCAAATCAGCTGATCTTCTCAGCTGTTTACAGTTCATTGTTTTGCATCAGGCTTAAGCCAAGGTTCTATGAAGGATTGAGAAGTGATCTATCTAATAGCTAACATCAGCAAAACTGCGCTAGCGTGCGATCTCTACCCTACTGTTGCATGCTTGATGATAAAGAAGGTAATCTAAACTACGCGGTCGACTGACTGGAGCAAATCCTAAGTAGGACGGCCGGAAATTTCTTATAAAATTCTCTAAAAGGTGGAAGATAGTCTTGAAGGCTTTACATTTCCCATTAAGCGAAGATGCACTAGATTTATATAAGAACTAGATGACACTCATTAGCTGTTAACGAACTCCAACGGTATGATGACCCAAGTGTCTAACAGAAACGTCTCCACATTCAGGTAAGATCTAATTAATTAATTATTTATTTAAAATGAACTTAGGGGTGCACTACAACGTCAGCAAAATCTTCCAACAAACAAAATAAGTTAAAAGCAAAAAAATGAATGCTCAATTATATTAAAAACTACAAACCGCATTAATTTAGTAATTACCATCTGGCCACACCGATCCTATGGCAACCCCGTCGCAATGCCATTTATTAGGTTGGCAACTAATTTCGTGGACTCTCAAGAATCTTCAGCAAAAGTATTCATTAACAAATAACTAATGACAATCTTTAATTAAAATAAGATCCCTCGGAACGCAGAAGTGCTTCCCATATATCAGGTAGCTGGTCTATCCCACGGCCATGGAATTATGGTGCTCTTAAGGTCAAGAATCTCTGGAGGTGCATTTTGATCCGGTCCACATTATTAAATCGTCTTCCAACCAAGAAGTACTGCACCGAACCAAAAATGTGGTGGTCACTCGGCGCAAGGTCTGGGCTGTAAGATGGATGAGTTTGACGCTCCCAGTCAAGGTCTTCTATTTTTTGAGACGTCCGGTTAGCTGCGTTCCCTCCGTTTGGCGGTGTCAAGAAGGCATTAACTTCTGGGAGCTCGTCAAGAACGGTTCCAGCATTAATGCTGTAATGTACTCTTTTCAAGCTGGCCGTGCGCAGGCTGAACTCCGCTGGAGTCGGTTCAGACAGATTTTCAGGAGCGGAATTATCTATCAGCAAGATAACGCCAGATCTATGTCACGAATCGGGAGTTTCAGCAAATCGGAGACCTTAGCTGGGAGCTCTAACTCACCCACCTTACAGCACAGGCTGTGCGTCAAATGACTAGCACCTTCTTAGCTCGCTGCAGCACTTCTTGGTTGGAGGACGATTTATTAATGTGGACCATGTCAAAATGCACCTCCAAGGGTTCTTGGCTTCAAAAGCACGAGAATTCTACAGCTGTGGGATGCGCCAGGTGGCTGATAAATGGGAAGCAGTCCTGCGTTCCAACAGATCTTACTTTGGTTGAAAACTGTTATTTGTTATTTGTTTATGAACACTTTTGTTGAAGGCGCTTGAGAGTCCACGAAATTAGTTGCCAACCTAACACTATTAGGTTGTAACGAAATAAATGGCACTGAACCACTGTAAATTTAAACAGCTAATATCTCGGCTTGTAGGCAAGTATATTTATTGAAATAAAAACTTCTGATTCTACACGTCTTTGCCAACGTGACACAAGCTTTTTTATCACTGTAGCATAAAAATCAGAAGTTCTGGAATTGACGAAATCTTCGAAGGCACTTTCGGCATCATGTTGGTATTTGAATATTTTCCCTACCAAGAAGTCGCCAAGATGCTTGAAGAAATGGTAGTCTGTTGGGGAGAGGACGGGAGAAAACGGAGGATGTGGTAGAGTTTCAATGCTCAGCTCATTCAATTTCTGCAACGTCATTCGTGCTACATGGGGCGAGCATCGTCGTTTAGAAGGAGAACTCGCCTTCGGTTTACCAAGGCCGGCCGGATATCCTTCAACTTTTTCATCATTTCTTCAACTTCAATGCAGTACTTCTCTGCCTTGATGGATTCACCGGGAGGGAGGAAGCTGTGGTGAATAATTCCCAGCGAACACCACCATACTGTCACCATTACTTTCTTTTGGTGCAATTCCGGCTTCGCAAAACCTTGGGGCTCTCATCGCTGTCCACCCACTGTGCCGATCGTCACCTGTTGTCGTACATTATCCATTTCTCGTCACAGGTTACGATGCGATCAAGGAATGGGTCCGTTTCGTTCCGTAGAAGCAGTGCGGACGAGATCTCATATCGTCGGTTTCTTTGCTCCTCAGACAGCTCGTGAGGCACCCATCTTTCCAGCTTTTTGGTCTTTCCAATTTCCTTCAGATGCCGGGCAGCTGTGTTGTGACTGACGTCAAGAACCTTCGCTATCTCCCTGGTAGCTTTGTGTGGATCCTCCTCTACCACATCTCTCAGCTTGTCCTCATCAACATCACTATGCCTCCCACGACCTTCATGTTCTTCCAAGCTCTCATCTCCATTCCGGAACTTCTGATACCAACGATACGCCGTCCGAATTGTGGAACATCCTTGACCGAATGCGGCGTTGATCTTCTCGTCCGCCTCCTTAGCTGTAGTGCCCAGCTTGAATTCATACAAGTAAATGCCTCGGATTACCCTTTTGTCCATCTGCGAAAAGGTCAATAAAACTCTAAAGTTTTCCCCCTTTTACATAGAAAATTTGGTACTCCCCGGTAGAGCAATGTTTGCGCTTCTAAATGATATGCCACATGTTACGGTTTGCTCTTGATCAAACGCGTAAAGACGCGCCAAAAAATGGCGCGAGCCAGTGCCATTTAATTCGTTACAACCTAATAATTATTTATAGAAAGCTAGAGGCCGAAAAAGAAGTAACTATTATAGAAGGAATTGTAAAAGCTATTTTAATCTTATCCTAGCTCATGCATAGCCCATCATTGGTTGGATATTTCAGATGATAGTGAAGATATTAGCAGGAGAAGTGTTTTGGATGTTGTCAGAGCAATTTAGACAGCCATTTATTGTTTACAGACCACATGTAAAAAACTGCGACTGGGTAACGAAAATGCCACCCCCCCCCTCTCTAAGCGTAGAAATTTCCAGAATTTTGTGGCACATTCCCCTCCCGTTATAACGCGTTTGAAGGGTCCGGAGAAAATCCGCGTTATAGCTGGAGTCGCGTTCTAACCAGAGTTGACCTTTTTTACACTCGTTTAAGCGTAGATTTATCTAAAATCGCATACAGTGGCTAAATAGCAATTCCATGTGTAACCGTAAAGACGGTGTGAAGGCAGAGAACAACTTCAGATTCTACCGCTTTCGTCAGAGATACTTTTTGTAATATGCACAAATACGAGAAATATGTGTGAGGGCTAATGAATACCAGAGGTTAGTTGGACGTGGCCAGCAACAAAACTCTGTAGCGTGGTGGTGACTTGTTACAAGATCTTTTGTTGCGATCAAAACTCTCGCAACAGGCAGAACTCAAACCCGCACTTGCTTGCCGGCTAGTATGTTAGTCCACAACACTACCAGCGACGTTAGATCGGGCGCCACATCCGTGATGCCCTCGTTGCGATGGCCTATCAGTACTCAACCGTGGTATCGGGATGTTACGTGCGATCAAAGAGTGCTGTTAGTGTAGTGGGCTAGCACCCTGTGCGAAAAGCAAGCAGGGGGTGCAGGTACAAGTCCCGCACGGAGCGAGAGATCTGATCTCAACAAGTCTCCTTGCAGTAGCATATAGCCTCTAAGCCAGTCGCACTAGGCCTCTAATAGATTGTAGCACATTGTTTTGAGCAATCTGCTTTTGAACCGACATCTTCTTTTGTTTTTGATAGAGGAAATCTCCTAACATACAGCGGATTGTAACGACTGCCGAATATCTTACATTGTGCGCATCATATCGCTAACTATGAACACCTTTGTGGACCACACAGGCGCGAAAAACGTTTATATCTATAAAATATGTACACCGCTTCTCGGATGCTGGTAGGTGCATCTTAACCGAAGTTGGTTTGGTTGATGTAGGTGTAAGCAAGCCGTCTCCCAAAAAATCGACGTTATATCAGGAGTCGTCCGGAGGGGCGGGTACGGGAGAGGACTTATTTGTGAACTGCCGCTATGCTCCATACAACCGCATCTTATCTATTCGTCCTACTATAGCAGCAAGCTTCTCTACCCTACTGTGAGAACTGATGGAAGAAATAATATTCCTTAACGGGAAATTATCAAAAAGAAAAAGCCAAAACTTACTGTTTTTCGAGTGTAGCGTCGTGTAGTTGTGCAGATCGTACAAAATATACGTTGGTGTCTCTTTCTAACGTCAGATTACCCAACAGACAGTGCATATCCAGTCCTTTCAAATCGCCCTTGTAGCTCATGCTCTCTGAAATGGAAACTAATGCCCTCTAAACCAAGAATCTACACCACTTCGGAAGTGAATAGCCGAAAAATCCAAGTTTTCCTAGTTTTCTGCTGAAACTTATTTTGCTCTATTCTGTTTCAGTTTATAGTTGATGGACATGTAGAAGAGCAAGGAGGCCGGCTGTCGCACGCACCCTGAACCGGAGTTCTTGGTTTCGATTCCACCTAGCCAGCTTGGCCCTCTACCTCTTGGGGATAGGCCATACTTATCTGGAAGAGATAACAATGGATCCCTATCGACTGGCCACTGCAGGTTATTGTGTGGCTTGGGAAGTGTGCAAATTGCTGCTGCGATATCTCACAGAAGCAGAACACGACGCGCACTTCGCAAAAAGAATGAATAACATTAAACAATATTCTTTATCCTCTATGCTTTTTAGCTTTTGACTACACCTGCTGACGTAAAAATCACCTTGAGATTTTGTCGAATTTTAGTCATCTAAGCCATTTTCAGCTAAATAAATGCAATTGGTCTACGGATCAGTTTTGCTATAAGTGCTAGCAGCGGATCCATGGAACACCTCCACGGTTGGGTTTTACCGAGAACAACCTCGCCCAAAGAAGGGGTAGATGAACTCGTAGCAGAAGAAATGGAAAGAATAGGACGCTGACGTGTCCATCAGTTGCCCAAAGCAAGACGCTTGGGTCAACCATCCATTTTGTGATTCTCTTAATGCACTATACATAGAAGTTTCATGCGTGGCGCATCCTATTAGGGATGGATTAATGTAGACATTTATCCTTTAGCTTTTGCACCAAAAAGTTTGTTATTCTCAACAGGTTTGATTCGTCACGTTTGCTGAGCGAACAGATTTTGAAACACTTCAGCTGAGCGAGATCTGAAATGGACGAGGGTAGAGCGAGGATACATAAATCTGCATTCTTATGTTTAGGAAAGCGTAACTAACCAACAACACAGTATGAGGCGTTACTGTCTGAGACGTTGATCACTGCCGGTAGTTGAGCCTTGAATTTCGCCTAAATTAGAAGGCTGTCGAAATATATTTGTCATTAGTTGGATTATACAACGGGATAAAACTAGGATGTTGAATAATGGATGATGTAGATGTATTGAGCTCATTGTTGTAATTTTATCAATTTTTCACCAGTGGGTGGGTGTGCAGCGAGAGCGCCCTGCATTTGACAACTTCCTAACTAAGTACTGTGTTGATCTTTCTAGAAAATTACGCATTGTTTCTTGTATACTAATACCCACCAGCAACTAAGTTTGTGGTTGTCAAGAATCTCTCCCTAGAGAACTGCGTAGGTACCGGAAGAAATACTTGTTTAGGTAAGGAACAGCAATAGAATGGTGGCGATGTAGCATTTTAATCGCAAAAAGTGGAACACTGCATACATCTAGCAGTGCCACATATGGTCATAGTCGTAATTTGAGCTTCTCCTTAGAACATAAATACCTTGGAGGTTTCGTTTAAGAGTTTTCGGTCGGATGTCCTCAATTGAGAATAATATTTGATGAAAATCTCTTACCGCAGCTACAACAGAGCCGTGACATGGTAGTGTAATGGTACCGTGTTCGGTCTCGACCAAGGATGTGAAATTTAGTCCTGTGAGTGTACGGTTGTACGTTGATTGGGTAGCTTTCCTTGGATCTGAAGAAAATCTTAAGTATTTGAAGAATCACCATCACGCACGTACACATGCAGAGAGTGACCAACCGGCGAGAGTGAACGTACACGTCAAGGAGTACTCGGCTATCGGAATCTTCTCCGATAGTTCAAGCTCAAGCACGTTGTCAGTGAGATCGTCGACCACTAGTGGGTACTGATTCTTGTCTCCGGATCGAAGAGTGCAGCTTAAGTACGGAGATAACACGCGATTAGTATCACTACATTGACCTTAGATTTCAACGTGCCCCATGTGTATAGGACTTGTATAGGACATCCTTTAAAGTTAGAAGCGTAGAGATAACAGTGCTTAGAAAGATTTTTCGGATCTATCCTAGTCCGGGGGGGCCACATATCTAAAAATTATCTAACAAATCGAAATGAGACTTACCGAGCGGCTCCTGAAGGACTCGAGAAGACCTAAAAGGAAGAAAGAACCAACCAGCGAACAAAAAAAAATTAAACTGCCGCGGTTCTTACAACGGCCTCGACGGGCAAAGAGTAAGGCAATGGAGGCCTGCCGCGTACTGACCACCACCTGACATGTTGTAACCAGGATCTAACATAGTGAGGGCGCATAAGGACGCATGCCACGTGCTGACCGCCGCCTGACATGCTATGACCAGGATCCAACATGGTGAGGAGGGCACACAACTTTGCCGGCTTACGATCTCAACAAACGTAATTTTCGTTTTTTTTCTTGGTGAGTTTTCTTGTTTAGGGTCCTGTGTTGTTCTGTAGGAGTCGCTCCGTAAGTCTCAAGTGAATTTGTTACATATAATACCTTTTAGTTATGTGGCCCCCTGGGTTAGGATAGATCCGAATTTTCTCCATATCATCGCCTTACCACCTTAACTAGGCGAGTTGTAGCACAGGCCGAGGAAGTGCCGAAAGTTGCGCGCGTACGATTGTAACTTCTTGTTTCGGATTTCCCGGACAGGCCAGCTAAGCTTCTCTCCCTCCCCCCCCCCCCCGTCCGGGGACGATGGATTAGTGCCAGACTTGTCAGGGAAGGGGCAAATACTGACTCAACCAACGGCTGGTCACCGCAGGTGCAAGGCAAATACGCATTCAAATTACACGACATCTTGCAGAAGTAGAGTGCAGGGCGCATTCAAAAAGGGTTAACGCCGTCATTTATCTTTAACACTTTGTTACCATAAGGATAAAGGATAAAGGACGGTGTTACTCAATCCCTTTTGGGATGCGCCAGCGCATTCTACTTCTACGGGATGTCGTGGGGGCGATATGAATGCGTATTTAGCCACACAATGACTTGCGGTGGCCAGCCGATGAACAAGTCAGCGCTTTATCCTTCCCAGACAAGTCTGGTACCAATTCACCGACCCCGGAGGGGTGGAAGTCTTGGTTGGCCTGGGCGGGAAATCCGAACCAGGAACCTGGTGTCGGGTGCACGCGACAGTCGCTCCTCCTCCGACCTTGTTACCATAATCCGCGCTTAATATAAATTCCAAAACCATTTGCATATCCTAATTGATCAGTGATTTAAAAGCGGATTTTCCAGTGACTGACATTTTAAAACGTTTTTCCTGATTGAGAACTAACTAACATCGGTTCCCATTTTTGTATTTCTGACTCAGTTCTTCATGAGTCATTTTGGAAAATCAAAATTATTGCTCAAAATGAAGGTTTAGCAAAGCTAGACACAAGATCTCGTACAGTGTTCAGCTGTGCTATTTTACATTCATAAATCGCATAAAACATCACAATTTGAGCAATGCTACAGGATGCTCTCATCGACTTTCTCACCACCACGTTTCCGGTTTCATTTTCTCCAGAAAGGCTGTAAATCTCCAAAGTAGCTATAAACGGACTAGTGTGTTATAACTATTCGAAGAGTAATCAAACTTTTGGCACACGCTGTGTTATTGAATTCATTATTCAATTCCACAGCAGTTGGATAAGCATATCACTTCCCAGGTAAAGAATGGAGCAATATACAGTATTATACACGTCGGCGTTTCAACAGGATATACTAATTTTTACTTGAGATGGCAACGTTTTAGATTAGGTTGCCCAGAAAGTTCTCAGCGTTTTGAGTGGTTCACTTTGAACTACCACACATTTCTTAAATCTTATTCAAATCTCAATCGGTATTCGAGTTAGTCGAAATAAGCACCGTTCGATTCAGCACACATTTGCCAACGGGCCAGCAGTCGACATATTCCGTCAGTGAAAAAATTAGGTGGTCGAGATAAGACAAAATCTACGAAAGCTGTTATGGCTTGATCCTGATTGAAGGATTAGCCAGCTAGAAAGCTCGCTGATCTCGTGGGGCACCCATTTTTCGAGCTTTTTCGTCTTCCCAAGGCGTTTCAAAGCATCTGCAACGCCAGTTGCAGATCTTCGAGGATGAAATCTCCGGTCCAAAATTTACTGAACCACTGGCGCACAGTACTTTCTACAACACTATTAGGCCCCCACGCTTGATTGATTTGTCGAGCGATCTCGGTTTCGGATTGTCCCAATTTGGAGTTAAAATAAAATGTCGTCCGGAATTGCTCCTTCGACATACTTAAATGAGCCGTTAAAGAACAGAAACATAAAACAATGTTGAAACATAAATTATTTAGTCAGATACAGAGAAGAATTCTGTACAGAAAGTAGCACTAATGCGCAATGCAAGTTGGATTTTTACTCAATAATAGACTAATGAAAAGTAGTAACACGAGCAAGAGGTGAATTAAAGAATTGACCAAGAGGTGAATTAAAGAATTTTTTCGACTTCTCAGTGGTCATTTGTCAAATTGAGCGAAGAGATTGGACAAATTCGAAATCAGCACTGGTACTGCTTAAGCTTCGTTATGATTTTTCCTCAATTTGCTATAACCTTCGAACAGAGAAAGTTTATTGTGTACTTGTGCTTGTAATTCAGCTAAAGAAATATTCTTATCAACGAATCTTGAGAAGTCTTTATTATCAACTACTGCAAGAGGATAGTGTTCCAAAAATGTTATCCAACATGAAATTCCTTCTAATTAAAGAGTGAAACTCACTTCGTAGCGTCTTCAACCTTGAGGCCGCTGGACGCATTCAACTTCACCTGCAATTATAACGTGATGGGTCAACGGGATTTTCCATGGTCTTACGTAACGTATAAGACACTACAGATTTTCTGTAGTTTTCGCGGGTTCCTGGAAATCTTGAAAGGCTCACGTGAAATGGTTGGCCTGATAGGTTTATGTCCCAAAATACTGGCTCCACTGAGGCGATGATGCTGTCCATCGAATCGGGAAGTAGAGTAGAGTTATTACCACTGAATAAAGCTTTGTTAGTACAAAGCTACTATACTGCTTTCTCACCATGGATGTTAGTATTCACTTACCTGTCACTATTTCTAGGTAGCGGACATATTCGAATGAACTCGGATGAGAGTGGAAGTTGTGCACAGCTCTTAAAAATAGGTTGCATAGGTTTACAAAAAAGGAAACCTGTGCAGATATAAAATGGTCTCAGTTCACTTTTCTACAGACCCTAAATTTTGCGCTTGCACATCGTAAAAAAAAATGAAAAAGAAACAGTTTATTTAAGGCTTAAGCACGAGAAGTTACGATATGAAATACAGCAACCACCACCAAAGAACTAGTATGGTCACTCTGATGTGCTTCAAAAAGCAGTTACGACTCAGCTAAGCGGTGAAGCAATGAAAGCCATTCCGATCGTGGTATCTTCTTACCATAGGATAGTTCTTGATGAAGGCAGCTCTAGGACAGACTGCACACATTTTCTGTACTGTTTCGAGAAATTGTCAACCAAAAACTTATGAAGTTCTCTCTCCTCTTCTTTCACACTTGCACTAATGTCAAAACCCCACCTCGCAATCCTTTACGTGGATGAGATTAAACTGGCTGGTGAATTCTGCAGAGATGTTCGCCGTCCACTTCATCGGAGCAATAATCAGAGCAGTATGGTGACAAGTGGAGCTAACATCGAGATCCTTCAGGTGAAATGTGATCCAACTGCCAGGAGCCGTTATGATTACCTGAAGATCAGTCGACCCTGTTACTTATATTTATTAAAATATTCGAGCTATAGAGTTTGCCTTTTTGTAATAGATGATCTACTTCCAAACTCTTTCTCTATAACGTTGTATGGCATGCAGCGCACTACTAAAGACAACTAGGATTTTTCTACTCATTCGTTGCAGCCACCTTACATGAATTCCATGATAATCTGATCCCTTTCAAATATCTTCGAAACACGCCTCATTGTTTCAAATTTGAAGCACCTAATGAGAGATTTCTTGAGATGGGCCCGTCGAACACCACTGTAGAGGATAGATGTTCGGGATGTCAAGTCAGCCAACACCTTAGTCATCATCTTCAAAAACAAAACAGCTTATCTCCTGACGCAGAAGTAATCACATTTTAAAGGCTTCATCGAGCAGATTAGTTGAGCGCAACAAAATTAAATGGAAGTCAATGAAATCTGGCTTCTAAATATTCAGATAGGCGACTTCAACCTCTCCGTGGGTTGAAGTCGTCTATCTTACTTGCCAGCTATCTGACTTCCAACGAAACTAAATCACCCTTTGTTGGAGAACCCAGAGTGCACTCTCCTTTCGTCTGAGCCCCTGGAATCGACATCTCGCCACTCGACTCATAAAATGTTTCCACACCCAGTTTTAAGAGGAAAGCTGGTGAGAAACAGCTTAAACAACGTTGTTTGCGGTGCGCCGCCGAAAAAACACTCGAATTTTCAACGCCTTCCTTCAGTGGATTAACGCAGACTGCCACCATTCATACTAAGTGGTTTCACTCTTTTCCAATTTCCTTTTTAAGCAATGGATCACCATACTAGGGAAGGGCACATGAATTTTCAAAATTTTCTGTCTGAAAAATCGCTGTCATTCCTTTCTAAACTAGTGCTTTCGCCACAACTACGTCAACAGGACGCTTTCAAGCAGTAGCTACTTGCCTATATTTTCCCATTCGTTATAGAACATCAGAAAATCTCAAAAATAAATCGAACTTGGATACCCTTCATCGATCTCACCATCAGACCGAAGTCAAACACTTGTGGAAGCGGTTGACTCATACAGAAGACATGTTTTACTGTTATAAAAGGATCTGTCCCCGTTTCGAACAACTCTCTCAGTTACCTTGGCGGAGTGTTGGGAGACTTTACCTGCATAGCTCACCTCCGACGGAAGACCTATGTATGCAGCTGCGCTGAAGTGGTAGATTGGGAGATCCCGCGCGAACAATTCCTGCACAAGCGGTGGATTCGTGTCGTAGGAGGTCTTCACCATGACTGTCGAATTTGGGGTCGACAGCCACCATTCAACGTAGGACGTGTCGCCTGCTTCCAGAAGCTGAAGTATGCCAAACTAATCATGTGGATGCCCATAAAAAATCACTCCCTCTTTTATAAGTGGTCCTTCAGCACAGGGAAAGAGGGATGCTATTGAGCCGATTTGGATGGAGAAAATGTAGGATGCTGACCAGGAAAGGGTCTCAGGCGTAGGTCTGAACGGGGGAAATGGATAGTACTGCGAGAATCTTCCCCTTCATATAGTAGAAAAACATGTTTCGTTTTTTTGGGTCCTTGAGCCAAAACAGCTACGGGCTCTCGAAGGGGAGGGGGTGCAGTAGCGCACCGTCAGCACGTGCCCAGGTGCATGCGTGCGCGCGCTGTTGTATGGGAAGCGGCAGAAAGGCTCTGCGGCAAGCGAGTCGGTGGCTCAGCAGGGTGCAGGGCTACTTCGCAGGTGCTAGAACAGATGTTTGATCCCGGTCCTATGCAGTGTTTTTGCATTTTTTCATGATTGCCGCGTTCTTTACCATTTTGCTTCCTACACATCTCCTACACATTTATTTCACTCTAAATTGTCAAATAAAGATCAGATTCGACACAATGCGAAGTTTGGGCAAAAACGGTGACCATGACCATACCATTATTCACCTTTATCTACTGAAATTTAAAATACTCTAGGGTAATACGAAAACGGATATCAGATTCGTGATCACCATCCCAAATAACTCCCCTCCCCTAGGAGAAGTTTGGATGAAATCAGTGATTATGACTTCGACGGCCCTAGTTAACCGTACCTACCGTAACCTACCGTAATCGGCCGAAATTGAAAAACGGACGTTAGATTCGCGATCAGCACCCCAAATAACCTTCCTGGGCAAGTTTTGGGCGAAGTCGGTGATTATGACCTCAACATCTCTAGTCACTCGCACCTGCTGTAACCCGAACCTGTTGTAGGGTCATTGTTTAACATTCGCTGAAAACACACAAAACATTGTATAATTCAGAAACTGATAAAAGTGAGTGAAGCACAGCTCACAGAAACCTTTTTTGACAATTTAGAGTGAAATAAATGTGTAGGAGATGTGTAGGAAGTAAGCTGATTTAGATTGCCATAAGGCACGGCTTTCACGACTTCACGACTCCCTAGGTCGAGGAGAGGTCGAAAAAATTTTTTCGCACAAACCTCACCCAGGGGGGTTGTTTGAGTGCTGATCACCAATCTAACATCCACTTTTCAAATTTCGGCCGATTACGATAGGTTATGGTGGGTACGGATGACGATGCAGTACTGTATCCCGCATTTCGAAGGCCAGTAGCTCTTAGGGTTCAAGGACTCAGCAAAAACGAAACATGTTTTTCTACTACATGAAGGGTGGAGATTCTCGCAGTACTATCCATTTCCCCCATTCAGACCTACGCCTGAGACCCTTCCCTGGTGAGTTAGATGCAAAAAAACTTAAAATTCTAGGCTGTTTAGTTTGAGCAACTCGTTTTAATAACTGAAGCAACGGATCGATTTACTACATTTTTAAGCCAAAAGTGTTGAGTCAAACATGTAAGGCGAGGTAAATCCTCCACAGAGGCGTCTGTTCGAGTAAGAGTGAGTGGGTTTGCAAGTTTAAACGGCTGTTCTTTTCATATGAAGGTTAAATTAACCAGTCCAAAAGTACACAGTTGCAGGTAAAAGCCAAGCATGAACAACCACTTAAGGAAATAACAATGCGTCACGCACCACGAAGCCGTATGAAGTGCTTGGTTCTTGCTCAAGGATTTTTGAAAACAGCGCATCAATGGACACCGGCACATTCTCGGATGGCAGGTCATCAGCCACGAGTTCTGAGCTCTGATTCAGAACCTGGGGTCTATCTGTAACATTTTGAAGTTTCTAAAGAAGCTTATATATATATTTTATGGCATTATGGCAGTAAAAAAAGGCGATACGTTAATTTTGCACTAGAAAATGCAGAAAAACGAACCAAACGTGAACACTGACCTGCTATGGAAGAATTGCACTTGTCGTTTTCCGCATAGCATTGCCATATGCTCAATACATTGGTCTGCGATGTAACGTCATCCGAGACAGAGGTCAGACAAAAGAAGTACAATACAGCAATGAAGCTCATACAATGTTATCACTGTCAAGGATATCTGGCTTTGTGTATGGCTCCTGAATCCTGACCACTTTACGAAGGCTGCTCAGTCACTTCGTAAAACACTATTGCATCAAGATGAGGTTTGAAGAGAAACGAAATATAGCAATTACATTTGCTGAGAAGAGCACCCAGGAGCAATTCACATCCAGGGGCCGGATTCATCAACGACTTACAGCAATTCAACGTAGAAGATACAGTCGAAATTCCTGATAGCGTGGATTATCAAGCGATACGGTGAAACATTTCACCATGATAAGCCGCACTACATGTCAAGGATTTTGGCTGTAGTTTCTCCGTTAAATTGCTGCAGGTCGTTGATGAATCTGGCCCCAGAGCGCATAGAAAAATTTCGGCGAACCAGAGCTGAACCATATGCGTTCACATCTCGCGCTATATATTTGAGCATAGTTCGAAAACGAAGAGGCAATTGCGTGAACATGAAGAATATAGTAACAAGAATTCAGTGTTCCGAAGACAAAACGTCAGTGGCGTGGGAAAGTTTGTAAACATTCCTTGTCACGACCTGTAAAAACAGAGCGAAATTTGGATATGTGGTAGCCAATATATAAGATCAATATAACGATCCTTCGATCTACCCTTCTTATCATTGATTTTTCAGGCATGCACAAGACCCGTCGCGCGCATAGGACAAAAAGGAATTGTTGAAGAACCGATTGTATTCATTAATACAATTTCTTATGCAATCCCTACCGTAGCACTTCAACGTGCTGTGGTCTTTAGCAATCTCAATCTCATTCCAATAGAGAAGAGCATCTCAGCTGAAGTAAGAGAAGCCATTTTTTTCGAGTTCTTCATTAAAATGTATCTTAAAAAGTTGCTCTCGTCAGGTGGGATCACTTTTAGGATACGGAATTTCAACAGTCGCTGCAACAGTCAAGAGAATGGAGCAATCTGGAGCTGCGAAAGGATGCTCCCAAGTGAGGAAAGCCTTCGATTACGGCTTCTAGGAACGATTATTTCATTCTGAGGGTGTCGTGACTTAACCCACAGCGCCGTAGATGTGAAGAATGCTAGTCGCTCACCACGACTTGGATGTGAACGCGAACACAGTAAGAGCTCGCCTGAGATCTTCTGGACTATATGGAAGTCGTTCCGTTAAGAAAGCTTTCTACGCCGAAAAAGACTTTTGACTTCCGTCTGCGAAGGAGCATTAAAGTTGTACGGTAGGCGGTTGAAAAAAATGCTTTTCAGCGACGAAAGCAAGTACGATTTGCTTTGATCTGATGGAACTCGTTTTGTAATGGGCAGCCAATTACGTGTTTACGAAACATGGCGAAGAAGCTGCTGTGGTTTGGAGATGCTTCAGTGCATATGGCACTGCTCATATGTTTAACATCCAAGAAGTTATGGGGTCCAAACGCTACGTGGAGATGTTTTTCATTTTTGCTTAAGCCTAGAGCGGCTGCTATAGAAGATAGAAGCTGTTAGGAGAATGTTTAGTTGCGATCAAAACTCTTACGCCAGGCGGGACTCGAACCGCCCCTGGAGAGTTCTTAGTCCTGGAGAGTTCTTAGTCAGTTCTACCTGGAGAGTTCTTAGTCAGTTACACTTTTTTGTGCCAACACGAGGTTTTAGGTGGATCATTATTTAGCAGGCCTAAGGCCCTGCTAAATAAAGATCCACCTAAAACCTCGTGTTGGCACAAAAAACTTAACTAACTAAGAATTTACAATGCCGATGTTTGAAGAAGAGAGAAGTTGGAGATTGCTACCTGGAGATTTTGAGCCATACCGTGCTTCTCTGTACACGTTTGAAAAACTTTTCACACGCCGTGGGTTCTCCAAAGGGGCATCAAACTGAAATTTGTTTCGAAGGCGGTGAAGGAATGGCTCTATGAAAACGGAATCTCGTGGACTTTTCATTCGCCGGATCTCAACCGAATTCAACTACCTTTCTAGAACCACGGCAGGTCCCACAGCAAGAAATAAGGCAGCGAAATTCGAGCAACTGAGGCGGAAATGGGAAGAGATCAGACCCGGCGTGATTAGAAGCATGAAGACTCCATGTCGAGGCGATGTGAAGCTGTAATCAAGACAAAAGACTTTGCGACCCACTAGGAGGGCTCTATTGTTTCAGTGTGTTATATGGTAGATTTTAGTATGAGGTTGGCCGAAAGGTTCTGACGGTTTTCCGCAACTGCTCTCCGTTCGGTTACTACTGAATCAATATTCAACCTACTTCACATTTCTATAGAACATCTAGTACGAAATTCTTCGCTCTATCTGACTAATGATCTGTCTTTCACCTCTGCTTAAGAAATGTGTTTATCCGAAGACCTATTGAAGTATGTCGAAGAAGCAATTCCGAAGGATATCCTTTTCAGTTTCAAACTAGGCCAATCGGCCTTCGAAACGGCCCGACGAATCAACCATGTGTGAAGGCCGAATAGTGTTGGAGAAAAATCGCACAACGTTTGCTCGGGAAACAAGAGATTCCGTAGATTCCAACATTGAAGGTGCACCCCGAAGCAGACCTACAGCAATCCAGGACGAGACTTGAAGGACTTCGTAGAAGCATCGCAAACAGTCCGTGAGATTGCGGAAGGTCTAGGAGCCAGTAAAACTGCTGTTACAGATGGATTGAACCATCACAGAGTCCTACTGTGACGAAATCGACGAGATGTACCGAAAATTGTGTGAGCTGCAGCCGGCACTGGTCAACAGAAGAGGCCCCAGTGTTCTACAGGAGAACGCCTGCCATCACGTTTCCAAAATCACCATGAAAACTAAACGAACAGGGATTTAAAGTTCTGCTCACCAGGCGTTGCGCCAACCGACTACCACCTTTTTAAGCAGAAACTATCAGCCATTCAGTTTTTTCGTTGATTGAATTAACCAACAAGTATCGCTTTGTAAAAGTATGAGTATGATGAAGGTTATGATCGCGTGAATTGAACCTGTCAAAACCGCCAAAAGGTTCCAGCCAACCTAATAATAAAGAAGACTGCTGAAATGCTGCAATATATGAAGTGGATTTCACGGTTTTCCGTTTTTATACTTCAGATGTGGAACGTACAAGAACAGAGTTGATGATGCGATATAAAGGAAACCATAAACATTTAAAATATATCCAAACTTCACTTTTCTGCGATTGGATTAAAGCGAGTAATGGCTAAAAATGCAAGATTTCGCAAGTATTTGGACACTACTGTACATAAACTATGATGTAGTTTCGTGATGGAGATGACAAAGCTTGGCACTCAGATATCAAGAATTTAAAATTTTTAAGATAGGAAAGTCACTAATGCGATCGAAATCATATCATCGTAGAGTTGTTGTCGGGCCTTTGCTCAAGCTACAATGCTGAAAGGCTGAAAACGCCATCCTGTGTGATAAAAGCAGAAAAATACTATCAACCGGTTACCAAGGATACGAGTGAGAATAAGTGTTTATGTTACATGCATGCGTATGCGGTTGACATGGGAACTTACAGTCAACCAGGTATAGCAAATGAAATTTCGCCGCAATTACTGGTTCAACCGCATAACTGGAACACTGGCAAAAGGGGTAGTTACCGAAAAGATTTTGTTATTAACTAGTTTTGAGTTCCTGTGATAATTGCTCTCGATCATTCCGAAAGATCACTTTGTTTCTTCCACTTGTCACTTTGTCTAACTTTTTTCTGTTATCAAGTGACCTGTACCGTAGAAATCTGAACATGCATATCAGAAGTTGAATGAACTTAGTGGGTTGTTCATGAACACCATCCAGTACGATTAAGCAGCACCTTTGCGCGCAAATATCTATATCAAGAATGTCCAGCTCAAATATGCATGGTGTTTAACCCATTACAATGTCCATACTACCTCAGCCACAAATTAGGTGGTCAAATTTCCTTTACTGACAACAGGAAAAATTTGTTGGGTATGTTATATGCGCACGGAGACTGAACCATCCATTCGCCTACTATACACGGAACCTTAAGGGAATGTGAATGTAAATACCGTTCGAGGTATCTGAAACTTATTGAAGTATAAGTGAAGAGAAAATTATTCTAAAACTCTTCGAGGAGCAAGGAATGTCGGAATATCGGCCTTAGTTAATCCTTTTTAGGATGCGCCATGCGATCGCCATCGCTGGAGTGTAGTGAAGGTGATTTGGATGCGTACGTGATTTATACCGTGGCAAGCGGTGCCAAGGCTATAGTTAGATCACTGTTTTCTTCCCAGACAAGTCTGATACCATTTCACCGACCATAAAGTGAAAAGCCTGGTTGGACGGGAGGAAATCTGAACTACGTGAGAGCAAAAATCGGGTGCACTCAAGAGCCGCTGCATCCTCCAACTGTGTTACCAAGCGTGGCAACTTTATAGTTCATTTGAAAGAACAAGATAACGAGTAATTTCTAGATTGGTAATTTAAAATAGCCTGCTGTGCTCGTTTGATGTTTAGCGCTGAATACATGACTGATTGTGCACGTCCAGCTGCTAGGGATTTTCCAGTATATGGTTGCATTTAGATGAGGTCAACTTTAAGTTTGGCCGACATTTCCAAGATCACTGACAAAACTATGGATCATAACTGAAACTTTCACGTGAATTTAAAGGTAGGTCAACGTCATTTCTCCATCTGGAAGAGAGTTTCTTGACGGAAGTAGACAAACCCACTGTTCGCACCAGAATGCGAAGTAGCTGAGATGCGTGCGATTGGCTAATTGCATTTGTGTTTGAAGACTCCCTATTGCCACGAAATTTCAAAAACTGTTTCAGAAAAAATCAAAAAAGCAAAAAGGATATCCACTTCTTGACTAATTCCCAATGCACCAGTCCAGGTCCAATGTTTTTCAAGCAAATAATTTTGCTTAATTAAGAGTGCAGGTCTAACTGAAGGCTCAGCAAATCTTACAAAAATGCAAGATGGTTACAGTTTGGTATGCGCCACGAATTCTATCTCTATGGGATGCAGTGCGGACAATTTGAATGCGTACATGGCCTACACTATGACCTATGGTGGTGAGTCGTTAAACAAGTCGGTGTTTCCTCTTTACGATTGGTCAGTAACTGAACCATGCACCTCGAATTGCACGCGACAGCCTTCCCCTCCTTCGACTGCGCTTCCGCAGACCTATTAGTTGCTTCAAAAACTAAGAGCTGGCTAACTGACGTGCGGTCAGACATTTTGTCTGGCGCCACAACCTCGGCCTTTTCCGAAGCTTGGAGAGTATCCGCTTCCACCAGCAAAGATAAGAGCAAAGATGGATATAATCTCAGACAGATGACTTCTACAAACCGATCAAAAAACATTCTAAAATAGGGAAGAACAACACGACGTATTCTCAGTAAGCCAAAAAAAAAACTAGATTCCATCGCCTTCAGGAATGGCTTCAAGATATTGCTGTATCTGAAGCGTTAGGAATAAAATTAATGGAACAACATACACCTTTTATTTCATGATTTATGGAAAATACGTTTTGTTAAACTTCCAAAAAGGATGACTATTAAATGCTGAGCGACACGGTTCGGGATGAGCCGAAATGTCTTGTCCAAGACCAGAATCGGAAGGGGTAACGTATGCGTGAATTCCGTGGCATGAAACACCTTGAATTGTTTAGAAAAATCATTTAAGAAGACTGCAGCAAGCACTCCTTCATTTCCAGCATCGATTAAGCGATATCTCGAAGTCGAAATATTTGAAACCAAATCTCCATCAAGAAAAATTGCGGACTTGTCTGCGTGAGTTTGGGTCAATCAATTTCAGCAGTTTTCGTAGTTCGGTTATGGCTTTTTTAATCCTCGCCCCATCCCATTCATGGATGAATGAAAGAAGGAACGAACAGCAAGGGTTCTCTGGAATAGATATGCATAGATCTCTTCCAAATAGCTCTGGAGTGAGGTCTGCAGCGAAACAAGCACCCGAAGGTAATTACTACTTCAGAAACCTGCAGCAACAATTAGAGTTGAGAGCACCCACTGTTATTTAAGGCTGCGTTTACGATCTTCTGAATAATAATAATGGGATTAATAAAATAATAGTAATAATATTTTACTCGGTACTGGCACCCAGAATTAGAAGACTATTGACCGACAGCAAAGGTTACTACAATGAGGGAGCAAAGATATTTCCTGCCAGCTATATAAAACCATGGCGCAACGACAGTATCGAAAAACAACTCTATGATATGGCTTCTCATAAATGCAGAATGTCTCATAGTAACCACGGCGTAGTAGGAAGCCTTGTTGATTAGCCAGCCACCTGGTTACCTCGTTCCTTTGATTTCTACTTGTGAAAGATGGTGAGTGAAAAACAGAAGCAAACAAAAAATTTGCTGTGTTTGCCTCCAACAACAACCATAAAGGTTTTTGAAATGTAGTACAAGTATTATTATACGTATATCCTACGTATGTAAGTCATAAAAAATGTCATTAGTCGTCGGATACTCAGTCGATAAGGAGATTCTATTTGCAGTCTAACCGATAGAATTTTGGGAAAGGAACTGTTTAGATAAGCCGGCATAACCTGTTATCAGCAAGCTATGCTCTCCGAAGCCTCGAAATCTTAATCCAACTCGCCTAAGGGGTGTGCCTCATTTAATACTTTCCCGCTTCGGAAGCAGCCCCGTTTTGACAGTCTGCTCTTTCGCAGCTGACCATGGGATAACCGCAACTTGGAAAAACCAATTCGCGAACCAGGGACAAACTGAAACTTACTAAAAAGAAATTCACGGAGGTCTTTGCTTAACGTCCTTAGGCCTGACGACGGCCTAATCCTTAAAGCTCTGGATCGGAGTGCATGGATATAACTACAACAGCACCCCTTTGGCATCTGAAAAGAATAAACTCTTTAATTTACGCTCTCACCTGTCGAGGGAAAAAATAAGATTTAGTCACAATTTGTAATTGCTATTGTGGGTGTTTCTTTAAATGGTTTCTCATCATTATCTCATTCCAACGCCAGGAGTGGCCCATGGAAAATCCAAATTCCTAGAGCTATAGAATAGTAATATTAGATCTACTTTTTAACAAACACAGCAGGAAAAACTCCTAAAATTGATAAAGAAATTTGGACTTCCATACTCCTTGAGGCAATATAAAAAGATTAATGACAGGTATCTGCAGGTGGGCGTGTAGAGCGCAGTCGAAGGAGGTGCGACTGTCGCGTGCACCCGATACCAGGTTCGTGGTTCGGATTTCCCGCCCAGGCCAACCAAGCCTTCCATCCCTCCGGGGTCGGTGAATTGGTGCCAGACCTATCTGGGAAGGATAAAGCGCTGACTTGTTCATCGGCTGGCCACCGCAAGTCATTGTATGGCCAAATGCGTATTCATGTCCCCTCCACGACATCCCGTAGAAGTAGAATGCGCTGGCGCATCCCAAAAGGGATTGAGTAACGCCGTCCTTTATCCTTTTATCTGCAGGTATCTGCAAGAAGTTCCTTAGTACTTTGTTTCCTTTGATCACGTTGTCTCATTAACTTCATGCTAGCACTGGTTCTGTTCTTGATGTTCTTAGTGTTCTGATTAGTTTTTTGTATTGTGTTGTTTTGGCGTGGGTGTTCACGTATACATAAGTAAATAAATTCTAGGATGAACCTTCTGACAAACTCGACAGCTCGTCGCATACAGATTCAAATAAATTTTTTTTGAACTTGATTGATTGACAGCTTATGCATTCACTGCTGTGTATGTTAAACGCACTGCTAAATTCATCACCTTCATCAGCGCACCTCAATTTTCAGGCCGTGCGCCTGGAAAATTCGTCTGCACGTCTCAAGCACGTCTGGCACTTCTTCGCAGCAGCTGTTTGACAACTTTATGAGGAAAATATGTGGTTGGTGCAAAAGAAATGCAATTTTTTGTTTTATTGGTTTTAATCTACTTTTTAAAGTAAACTAAGACTTTTTTATAAGGTATTATACATTGATAGAAAGCCTACTATATGCGCTTTCTAAGTATGTATATGGGTTTTAATTCAAGTCGTTTATTTAAAAAATAATTTGACATTTATTTTCATATGTCCAGAAGCCATTCTCATCAAGTTTTCTTCTACGAGTTGAAACTGAGCCGGACTTCCTCTCAAATCGCTCAAAATTTCAACGAAGTGTGAGGCCAGGGAAGTATCGACGAATGCACAGTACAACGTTGGCTCCAAAGCTTCGCGCCGGCAACACCAGCCTCGAAGACGAACACCATGGCAGCCGTCCACCAACACTTGATAATGATCCATTGGAGGCGTCAGTCGAAGCTAATCCATGCGAAAAAAAACCATGCGAAATACTGCCGAAGACCTCGACGACGATAACGCTACAGTTGTTCGCCATTTGAAGCAAATTGGGAAGACCAAGGAGCTAAATTGACCGAACGTCAGAAAAATCGTCGTTTTGAGATATCGTCGGCCCACCTTTTGCGCAATGCCAACGATCTCGATCGGATTGTGACTTGCGATGAGAAATGGAACTTTATGATAACAGGCGACGTTTGGCTTGTAGCCAAACCAAAAAATTGAGAAAAGAACTCTCTAACATCATCCAAAGCCGAAAATTTTGACGACAATCGAGTTTAGACATCTGAACATTAATCAATTTAAATTTAAATAAGCGACTTTATTTAAATTTCATTTACATATTTAGAAAGCGATTATAATAAGCTTTCCAACCATGTATAATACCTTATGGAAAAGCCTCTATTTAAAAAATAATGTCGAAACGAATAAAGCAAAAAACTGCATTTATTTTGCATCAACCTAATAGGTGTATGAGGCCTTTAAATCCTTATACTGCCACACTTTCAAGTACAATTAAGTTCCTATGCACAAGCAGAATGCTTTCCTCCGTCAAGGTTCAAAAGTTGTTAATGTCAAACTGGACAGCGCAGCTGATGTGTTATTCTCCATATCCATCGGCTTCCCCAAAGCAGGAATTCAAAACCGATCCCCTGACTAGTCTACTTCAGTTATATGTAGTTAAAACTGGCGCTAAAACGAGTACGATGACCGACTGAAATTTATACTATGGAGCCTTCCTGCAAAACTGATGAGGTAGAGAGGAAAACCGTTAGTGAGGACTTGGGACATTTCGTTGAATAATAGCGGATACAACTCCATCATTAGATGGAAGGATATGTCCACTTTTCTTGATAATGCGTGGATGCTTGTAGCTCTTGATGACTGAACCCTCCATCATCAACATTTCGAGCAGTATTTGCTGCTTTGTTTTTCTTCTCAGGCAATCCACTCATTTTCCCCGATGTTCCGCTAGCTCGATCCAGAAGAGGAAAGTTGAGGTTTCATATTTCGGTGGTAAGAAGAACGATTAGATCAAAATTCTCACCTATAGAAGCCTTATAAAGTTCTATTAATTCCTAAGTTGTGATAAAATGTCGTTGGGTTTATTTGATCAAGCCTTCCGGAAACCTATAGGGAAAAAGCTCTGCTGGAAAGTAGAGGTGATATGTTTGTTATGTTTATCGTTGTTATATGATTTAGAATGGTCGGCCAGAAACAGCAACTATTGTTCAAGATTTTATGTTGATGGTTTTCTGTTCATATGTAATGTTTGCTTCCTTTTTTTGTGTGGTTAGGTCCCACGTCTTTAAATGAAATTGAAAAAATAAAAATAATGATATGCTCTTCGCCATTGATCAAGATTGTTATCCAATTTCCTACGTGGGTAACGTTTCGGCGAGTTTCGCCTTCTTCAGAGCCTGGACGAGTCGTAGAGTCGTAGGTCGGAGAGTCGGAGAGTCGTAAGCATCTACAACACTACCAGAAACATAATTTCATTTCTTAACAGCTATAACAAGAACTCACTAATAGTTTAACATGCCAAGATTCATCGAAAGTCTGACTTAGGCAATTCATCAACGTGCCATTTTCTCGGCAATATCATCTAAAGCTACATCCAACTGTTGCTTTTTGGTTAGGTATCGATTTCAAATTTTGCTCCCGTTCATTAAATCACCAAATTAAACGCATTTTTAGATAGAATAGACCATCAAATATAAACGACACTGGAACGTACATTTTTCGAAAAGCAGAGTTATCAGTCTTCTTTTTTGTGCAAAAATTTTCAAAACATCCCTAACGGGAAGCCTAAGGTTTTCATTGGGAAAGTGCATATAACACGAATAAAGAATGCAATCGCTTCTTCATGTCTATGTATGCACCTCCTAGAGTTTTACTCAGTGTTTAATTTCAATGTGGAATTAAACCTAGGAATGTCTGGTACCGCCGATTCACCGGAAGGATAGAAGGCTAGGTTGACATGGGCGGCACCCGGACCACGAACCTGTAATCGGGGTGCACGCGATGGGCGGCGCCTTCATTCTAATGCGCTACCACGTCGCGGCAAAATATACTTGCCACAAAAACAGGAGCGGAGCAGTAAATCGATCGAAAAGCGCGGGAAGCATGGAATAGTTGTGTAAAAATCAGGTATTTTACAACGACAGTTGCGAGACGAAATCTTGAGAGAGGTTTTCTTCGCTTTTATCGCTGCTTCTTTTCGCTTCATATTGTGAGAATTCGAGGCGGATCGTTGATTTTAACTGAACGCTGGGTGCAAATTCATAGCAGGATAGTCTACATAGTTCAACGGCATCCAATTTCTTATGGAATGAATTTCTCCTCGGAGCTGCGCTTCATTTCGTCGATTCCCCGAGACAACGGGCCCGTTGCTGAAAACCGTTAAAATGAACCCAATTTCGAAGAGTCACGGCGGCATTGCAACTGAAACGTATTTTTTATTACAGTTTTCCGAAATAACTAGTTGAGCGCACGGTGGACACTGGTAATAGTTTGCTTACATGGCCTCATGATCCGCACTGGTACAAACTTCTGACCTCTCATAGTAGGATTCAGAATCGCGCCGTGTGTTTAATCCCACCTCCTGAGTCCGACGCAAGTAGTAGATAGTCGTGCTTGAGCATCGAGATGGACAGAAGTGACCCGGCGTGTTACCCATGTTGAACCCGTTCACGGCTGACGTGGCGCAGCTGATCGGCTGTCAGTCCTCGCCGGTCGCGCGCACAGGACGGTCGGTCCTGTCCAGCTCCCTCTCAGCTTCTTCAGGGTGGGCAGTTCCACTTCAACCACTCATCGTGGGAGGTCGAGTGGGCTGACCAACACTGGATGGGGAAAGGGCTCATGACTACGAGTTTTTCTTTGGATTTCTTCTGTCTGCACTTCGCTTTACTAGCACAGTGCTGGTGGAGGAGGCCCGGGGGGGGGGGGGGGGGGGAAGGAGCGCAACCGTTACAGAAGCAAAAGAAATACCGACTGTACATATATGAGAAATATCCGTACTTAGAAGGCAGCTGGGAGGTGGGGAACCCATATTTCACCTTTGCGGAGATTTTACATTGGCTAACGTCGAAGCTTCTGAAGCTGAGGATCTCCATTATTCGTTGACTACCTGTATAATGGTTTACTAGCAGAACGCAGAATTTGAATTAAGATAACCCTCCGACCGTAATCTACCTCTAAGCATCAACTTAAAGAGTTGGCCACCCATAACTCTAGAAGCGTCGTTCAAGTGGGTACCATTTTATTATGCCGTGTAGAAAATGTCAGCAAAAAACGCCAGAGTGCTGAGGATTGTCGCTGTTCTTCTTCTTATTGTTGGTTGAGAACTGTTGGCTACAAGTTGATTGATGAATGCATCCTCGCTGTTTTTTTGACATTTTGTCTGCTCTATTCCGAAAGTATATTGAATTAAAAGAACGCTTGTATAACTTCGCAGTGCTGCATACGTGAATCCGACGTTGGAAAAGCGCACCACAACCACATTTTAGTGTCTTTCCATATCAGCCACCATTTTCCAAACTCTGCGTTTTAATCTACTTCTGTTGACGAACGTATTCTATCTCTCTCAACCTACGGACAACACTTTTGGATACACTCCACACCTTTGTTGATTGAGACCCATCTGGCTTAAACGTCGGGCTCCTTTCTTGCCACCTGCTGCTGAAAAGCTACAGAAGATTGAATTTTCAGGCGGCTTATACTCTAAACACATTGGGTAAGCGAATCCAGATGTCCGATCGCATGGACTCATCGAAGAATGAAGATCCAAACAAGCAGTTTCCTGGTTACGTCTTCGTGGACCAGCTGCCTACCGTGGGTTTTCCAATCCTTATATACTTATTACATGGAAATCCATGTTAGCTAACATGTTCTGAACCTGCGAACAACAAATAATCCAGAAACGATGAAGAAATGATATGAGAGGAACGTAACATTATAAACATATAAAACTAAACAAATAAAAACCAACAAGCTCAACATTGCGGATCCAGGTGCTTCGCGATAATGTTTTTGAAGGAGTATAAAGAATGTGGAAGAGGATGGTTTTTATTAATTTCGATGTAAGAGGATGTTGCCCTATTGACGAAAAAATGAACCCTACAACTGAGCCTGGCTCTTGGCACAACTAACTTCAACGCACCGCCCCTTGTAATGGGCGACTTCGCAGCCAGGAACCCTTCAGGTGGAATACCGCAGGCCCCAGTCAGAATTTTATGCAGCATGATTAGGTCAAATTTCTTCCTGCGGTGTGCCAAGGAGGAAAGCTTAAGATTAAAATTCCTAACGTTTGATCGAGGTATGGCATCATAAGAGAACCCAACCATTCTTATAAAAAGTTTCCTCGTAAAATTGTTCTGCAGTTTTTCCAGTTTATCAATGATTTTTTTCTTGTGGGGATTGAAAACAACAGTGCCGTACTCAACTAGACGTCTTATGTATGACTTATAGGCTCTAATGAAAACGGAGGGGTCTTTGTTTGAAAGAGCCCTGAAAAGTTGATGTATCACTGAATGCGCCCTGGCCACTATCCGCTCACAGTGGTCATCCAAGCAGAGCTTCCTGTTGACCAAGAAACCAAGGTCATTTATTTCATCAACCGCTTCTATGGCCGTGCCGTCAATACAATAATCAAAGGGCGGAGGATTAACTCCAACACGCAGTAATTTTGTCTTTTCCTTTGATAAGGGCAAAGTCCAATCTTCCGACCATTTTTGGACTAGCGAGATGGACCGCTGTAACGCATCGCAATCACTGGTGCAGCTAATGTTATGGTAAAGCTTGATGTCATCAGCGAAAGCAACGCATTTCACACCAGAAGATGTGATAAGGGAAGGAAGTTCAAATGTATAAATGTTAAAGAGAACCGGAGATAATACACCGCCCTGGGGAACGTCACTTAAAACGGATCGTGGACTGGAAAACGAGTTGTTGACTCTAACGACCATAGTCCTACCAGAGATGAACTCCTTTAACCAGGCTACTATACGCGGATGTATCCCAACAATGACAAGTTTCTGAATCAGCTTGGAATGCGAGACTCTATCAAATGCTTTGGAGAAGTCGAGGTAAACACTATCAACACACTGACCTTTATCAAGAGAGGAGGTCCAGTCATTAAGAGATTGGAGCATGGCAGTGATAGTTGACTTGCCTTTTTGAAAACCATGCTGGTGAGGAGATATTACACAGTGCTCCTGAAGATGATTCAAGATGAACTTCCTTAGAATTTTCTCGAAAAGACGGGCGAACCGTCCTTTCGAGAAAATTCCAAGGAAAAATTCCAATGGCGATCAATGCCGCCTTTGCTGTCATAGCGGTGCTATGCGGGAGAGGGGGGGGGGGGGGGGGGGGGGGCACTCCCTCCTAAGCGTGGATTTCTTCACTTGGATTTCTTCTTCATTTTTGTTTCTCTGCAGCCGTGCTAGAATGGAATGTTACGCTTTCCTTGGCGTGCATGGTCTATCCCATTTTGCTGGAATAAGAAACTACAGTAGGAAAATGAATAGGAAACTCGTCATCACAACAGCGCACCACCTGCTAACACTCATTGCGTCGTTAAAGTTCTGAACAGGGTTCCATTAGAGGTACTAAAGAATACGGCACAATCGTGAGCGTTGTTGGTTACACTGCGAGATGTAAAGAGTCTCTAAAACAGATGGAATGTTCAGCCTTTTCTTAATGTAACCAACAATGCCCACAATTGTGCTGCATTCCTTAGAACCTCTTCTGAAACCCGGTTTTCTTAAAATTCTTCCATTCTATCTTGGCGCTTCGTTTGCACGAAGCTACAGTACGATGGCGGATTTGTTTAGGTCAACCCCTCTGGTAGTATTCAGGGCAACCAACCGTCGGAGCCATCGAAGTCTATGCACGTTAGTGTTCATTATTTCTGCAGAACACTTTTGCAAAGATTTGGTGGGATAGTGTTTCTATAGAATGGCGAAAACAAGCCTCATATAGGCGTATTAGCTACGTAGTGTCCTAACCGTTTGTTGTTCAGGAGCGGTATGGCTGTCCCGCCTGTAAACGTAGGACTGAGTCGCAGATGGTTAAACTCGCTGTTGCAGAAGTAAGTGTCGAATCAGAAATGTTGGTTTATCGTTTTCTGCTGAAGCAAAAATGTAGAAACTTCATTCTCCCATCTATAGTAGTAGTTGCCAAAATGATTGAAGCATTTGATTTTTATCAAAAGTCCGATTTCCAGTCGGGAAAGAATAGGTTGACTGTATTATCCGAAAATCCATTCCAGTAAAAGTGGCGCTTATCCGGTTTACCCAAAAATCCAAGCTTCTCAGAAATACCAATATAAGAACGGCCATTTTGGAAAGGGTTGGGAATAGTGTACCCCAAATAGAAGCCAAATAAAAAGCGATATGGTTGTGAACGGGTTAAAGTGGAATTTTTGGTCGCGTCAGGTTTGTGTTTAAGGTGAGATCGCTTCATATTTCGCCTTCATCTGAAGAGGGCACAGCGACGTCTGTAAAGATCGGCGACAGTGCACCGCAGAACACCAACGCTGGCTACGACGAGGCGACTGTGAAGCGTCCTTTCGAAGAGCATTGAGCGGATTACGAATCCACAATCCACAGCGATTGTGACTACCTTAGGGAATGAATGCGATGGTTCGTTCTGAGTCCGATGACAGCTTCTAGGTGCCGAATGCAACAATAAAGTATCTTGATTAATGAATTTCTATGCTACCTTATTTCGCTGTTTTTGTGTGAATATGTAACTTCATTTTAGAAATAAGTAACTCGCTGCTATTAAATTTTATTTTTCGCTGCTTCTGATGTCGGATTCTCTCCCGTGGATTGAATCAAAAACTTTGCTGTGAGTCTCCCAATCTATTTGTTTAGGGGAAGTTACCCACGCGTAGTACTTCCATTTCATCAACTTCTCCAAGTTTCAGCTTTGCCAGCATGATACCAAACACTTCCGTTTTCGGGAGGTACCTCGACAAGGCACTGTGGGTAAGAACATGGTGTCTGCTACCAGCGATAGCAACGGGAAACACATTTTCAGCACGGGCGTTTCTTTTCTCACTGCGGGCGGTAGAGTACTTTAAAGTCGGTAGCACGAAAGGCACATGCTGCACACGTTACAGTGAGCGCAGTTGCTTCCCGTCCTTAGTCAAAAAATTCTAGTTGACCTAACTATCTTCATACTGCAATTTGAAAACAGACTACCACTGAATGTTCACCTTCTGAAAATGAAAGGTTGCTATAGTGTCGATAAAATAAGCCCTATAAACAGAAAGCAACAAAAACATGGTAGGTTAGCCTTTTGGGGCTAAAAATGAAATCTTTTCCTGACCAACATTGAAGAAATTGCGGAAAACTTCTGACGGCGGACAACCGCCTACTTAGATGTCGTTCGCCTTCAGGGCCAATCTTACTAGCTTACAAAGCCCTGTAGGCTTACATACAATACCGCTCAAATTCTTTGCAAAAAAAACGCTTTGCGACGGATTAATCCGTCACAAAGCGTCGCATTGCAATAACTCTTTTCAAAGTTATTTGTTTAAAATCTAATTAACACCATTAGAAGCCCCGCCTCATTTTCTATCGAGCGATCTAAACGTAATCTAAAACGATTGCACAGTGGCCTTGTTATGAAGCTTTTGCATCCACGACCCCGTTAATTGATTTACGACCCCTCCGAGATCCCCAGTGGCATGTCCTTAAAGCTTTTCGTTGACGAGTTTCATCGAAACTCAGAAATCCTCTATGGTTTCAGCAGATCTGTATTTGTTACGCATCAAGTGTCATTGTGGTACTAAATAGTGCTAATTTTGAATAACATAGGCCCGATTTCGGATAAGCGCAAACGCACGCTAAGATTCAGTTAAGAATTACCTAACTAGTAGCCTGCTACAGAAGGCAGTGTTCTACTATTCCATTGTGGGGACGATGGTCTTTATAAAACGTGCAAAACGGCTTTGAGAAATGGACAGAAATGACTAGATTTTCTTTTTTTTCCAACAAGGGATTGGTCCAATCTCAATATGCGGCGTAGGATTTCTCCTACCTTTTAACTTCGGTTGCTCCTGTACAGGATAAGTACGAAAGCCGTATTCTTTGTGATCTACAGTAGACCACAAGCACATTCGAATCTAAGAAGAACGAATAGATTTTGGCCGTTTAAAGTAGATTGCTATGCGGCCAAAGTTTGACGAAAGCAACAGAACATTTTGTTTCAGTCGCTTACCTCTTTATGGAAGAGTTTATTCGAAAAATCAACTGGACGGCATTTCTCAGCTCGTTACGAGCTTTCCACAGATGTAATATTGTCCGTATTCAAACTGAAAACCATTTTCACCTCTTCGGCCGCCGAAACAAGTTTGGGGCTGCGCTTCGGTCCGAGTGCGGCGCTCCATCCGGGGTGATCACTGATAGACCGCGGCGCAGGAAGTGTGAATACTGTACATAGGCGATATACAACATGTGGAGTGCCGCGGGAGGTCGCAAGGACAGCGAGCGGCCCGCCGCCGTGTCCGCACTCGGGAGGACTGAGGGGATTGTGAAGGTCGCGAGTCGCGACAGTCATGCTGAGCATCTGGAGGGGAGTTTATGAGGTCTTCCATTTCGAGCTGCTGCCTGACAGCACGACTGTCACTGCCGAGTTCTACGCTACCCAACTGCAGAGACTGACCGACAAGATGCGCAAGGAACAGCCCAGGCTCGACAACGTTCGCTTGTTGCACGATAACGCGCGCCCACACATCGCGAAGACGACTTCTCAGAAAATTCTGGAACTCATGTGGGAAGTTCGGCCGCATCCACCGCACAGCCTAGATCGGGCTCCAAGTGATTACCACCTTTTTCGATCACTTCAGCATCATCTGGAAAGGAAGCGTTATGAAGATCGTGACCACCTCGAAAATGACCTCCGAGCTTTTTTCGCCTCCAAGTCGCCGGATTTCTACGCGAGAGGAATTTGAAGTCTTGTAGGACGTTGGCGGGAGTAGTTGATGTTCACGGGAATTATTTGGTTGATTAATAAAATGTTAATGAAAAATTGTGTTATTTGGAAAAAATTTTCGTATTTCTTTCTGGACACCCTATAGTTCTCTATATAGCCACCTAGGGTCTTGCGTTCCAACTGCACGCTTTCTTTCTATTTACCACAAACCAACTACAGATAAACGCCTCTTTAAGTTGCACCCAGGTTCTCGTTCCGTAAAAACCACTAGGAAGCCACTACTCAAAAGAGGAACGAGCACGGATGTGAATATAGCGAATAGCGATTTCCCATACTATCAGATTCAGCTACACTTTTCTTCAAATCGCTCCTAACTTTAAGGAAAAATGAAGTTCCGAAGAATTCGACTATATTAATTTCGGATTAATTCTACAGCGAAATTTAACGCACAAAGTTTCCGTTTCACTGCCTCAACGAAACTTACGTGCAATGATCGATATTTGCTGCAAATTTAGTTTTTTTCTCTATGTAATTTGTATATAAGACAAGTTTTTAGACGACCTCTTGAAAAGGCTTGCAGCATTGTTGCCGAATTGCTACAACTCTTACTTTTTTGAACTGCGGAAAAGCGCACTCAATGCTGTTCTCATCGTTTTCCGCTTCTACCAATTGTTCCCATTTTCCTGGTTTTTATACAAGTTGTACCATCTTTACGCCAAATTGCTCACTTTCCGGTACAAGCCGCGAAGGTGAGCAGCGACAGGGTGTGAGAACTGAAGCGATAATGCGGCAAACGTACCGTTGCTTCTACCATAATCGCAGTAGGCAATCACGGCACCGATCGAATGACCTCCTCTGCATGACACTGTCTTCGAGGTTGGTAGTGAACAGGTGAACAGGTATACCACCTGTCGTGACGTTCGCCACGCTCCATCACGACTCTTCAAGGGCACACACGCTGGGAGGCGCCCAGGTCCCGACGCGGAGTGCATACATTTACTTTTATAGTGCGTCGAGCGCACGCACCGCGACGCACTATAAATGCCTTCCCGCCCGCGCCCTTCAGTCTGCGTCGTCGTCGTCGCACCGATCGGTCGGTCCGCTCTCTGCTCCGGTACTTCATCGCCGGCACAGTGTCCACCCTATCGGGACATCGACTCTACCAGCCGCGCAGACTCCAGGCCGACGAGGACAGGACGCGCAGGAGCCTTTATTGGTGTATTGTGTGTATTGGGTTGCTATGAAGTATGATATCTAATGCGTATTGTCATGTGACTCGAGAGTGGGAGAAGGTTTATTCCGAGCGCAGTGGTAAATACTGCAGAAGGTCGGTTGGTTCAATTGTATCATGTGAGTGATGTGAAGATGGACGATGGTCGCCGGGAGCCAGCTCAGGTGCAGTCCTGGGAAAGATCCTAAATAACATCCGCATTTGTACGAGGTGTGCTAAGTCGGGGCAACAAGGGCCTAACCCTGAGGTGGCAGGTAACATAAGAGCTAGCGCGCATGGGTAAGACCTCGACTCTGATTGTGCCTCACACGTGGCCTCGGCTTGAGGGCCGCATGAGTTCTACTACCGGTGCAGCGGACTCACTCAGGGCACGACACCACCTGAACTATTGATGTATCCGAAGGTAGGAGTTTGTCAACTTGCCCAGACAAACGCATCCTGCCCCTTGGCCATGGAACTGGGCAAGGGAGGAAACTCCGGGTTGTGGGCAATTCTGGCACGTGTAGCTTAGATGGACCGCGTGGCTAATCTTCTTCGCATGCTGCGTTTCAACGCCTCTCCAGCCTAACAGTTGAATTTCCGCGTTGATCCTCATGTGCCCTACTTGCGCAGTTGAGCCTTGACGTGCCACAGAATAGGGCGTGTTCTGTTGGCGTCTGATTGGCTGGAGCTATTACGGTAAGATGCGCGAGTACGCTCTTGTCGTTCCTGCACCCCGCGCACCTCCCGCAGCCACTGCTTACCTTCGCGATCTGTACCAACTTTCCAAACCAAATCAACATTTGTTTTGGAAGCAGGCGGGATGCTTTTAAAATAAAACTGAACATTTTCCCAATCAACAGCACGGCTTCTTACCAGGTGCTTCTACATTGACAAATCTTGGAGATACCGTGTATGACTTTAGCCGAGTAATCAACACTGGAAAACTTGTAGACGTTATATACCTTGATCTTTCCAAAGCCTTTGACAAGGTCTGTCCTTAAAAACTACTAGCAAAGTTAAAAATGCTTGGTGTTCAAGGGAATCTTCTTAACTGGTTACAGTCTTACTTGTTTAACAGAGGCATGACTGTTAGAGTTGAACTGAATTCCTCTGCGAGGTACACCTGTCTAAGTGGAGTCCCCCAAGGAGGAGTTTTTCACCCCTCCTAGTATTGATGTATACTATTGATCTTCTTCAGGTGCTGCAAACATCCATGTAGTAACATTAGCATAAGGCTATAAGCGGACGATGCCAAAATTTATGGTACTTATGAAGTAAAAGATAGCACTGAGATTTGCTTAGCCCTCCAGAAATCCATTGAAATTTTGTACCACAGGGCTAGCATTATGGGCATCCCCATAAATCTTCAGAAATGCGCCGTAATGTGCATGGGAAGTACGAAAATACCGTTATACTATATCAATGGTATAATACTAAAACACTGTAATTCAATTAGAGACCTTGGAATTATCATTGATGACAGCCTTAGGTTCTCCAGTCAAGTTGACACTGTAGCAAGAAAGACTTATTCGAGCTTGTTCTCGATTCTTCGAAACGTGAAGTGTTCAGATGAGGGAATACTGTTACGCCTCTATAAGCTGCACGTATTACCCCACCTGGAGTACTGTTTGCCGGTATGGTGTCCTCACTTAAGAAAAGATGTCCACAAGCTTCTTCCCGTAGCCAATTCCGCTGACAAGGTTTCTGGTACGAAGTACTCGCTTGTAATATAGGACCACACTTTGATGACTCGGGCTGAATGCGAATTATTACATGTCTCTTACCTAAACCAGCACAGCTATTTAGTGAAACAAAGCACTGGTCAGAGGCCACCAACCCTCCTGTTACAAAGGGTACCCGCATAACCGTTAGGACACAGGCACCCTGTACAATCGCCAGGATGTGGAATACCTCCGTTTTCCGACTGGGCTGCATTTGGATATCTGTCACATTTTCCTCAATAATGGAGCAGGAAGCACGTAACAACAGCTGCTGAAGTCTCACTACTTCAGGTACAGATGTCGGCAGGCTTTTCACACCGTGTAAAGGCGATGGCTGCGGGATAGTACGAGAGACGAGCGTACACCATACTCCTATGACCGACCGATGATCGGTCATAGGAGTATGGTGTACGATGAAACTACAAATAGACGGTGATAGAAGATTGAATAGCTGTGCATGTTAAGCCCTCTTTTGACAGTGTTTTCCAAAACAATACCAAATTCGATTATGGAACTTGAAGGAGGGGTACGGCACATACGGAAGATGATTTCGGCAAGTGCCTCGTGCTTCCGCACATCGCTTTAAGTGCTGAAAAAGTAGTTTTGTACTTCGATATTGTTGCAGTGCAGTGTTTTTTAAACAGCATGAAGATCCTAGCTTTCACCCCTCTTCAATAATGCCAATAGTAGATCAGATCTTGCAGGAACTCATGCGTTCACACCGTACTTTTTTAAATCCCCCTGTTGGCATACATACGCAGCTGCACATGAGAAGTAGAAAGCCCAGTCAAAAATGGCAAAATAACCTGTTGAGTTAAAGTTGACTTGGTGCACTCCATTAGCCGCCGACTACACCTTGGAGTAAGCACTCCCTCCCTCCCCTAGTAACAGTAGAGGAAACCACGATCTCTACAACCTTGAGAGAAATGTCCACATCTTTGTTGAAGCATCACATGTATGATGCGGAACACAACCGTATATTTATTAGGCTGTTTAGTTAATACAAAAAGCGAATTTCCGATAGGTGTAAAATGGATATCTCTTTTTGTTACTTTTTGAAGGCAGATAAAAAACAACTGTGGACGAGTTTTCACGCGGTATTGCGAACACGCACTCCGAATCGGCAAATGCATGATCTGGATCGGAGTCTCCGGTCCAGATCATGCATTTGTCTGCCTTTCAATAAACGGTTGTGACCTTGATGGACTACCTCGTACGAAAAAAGGTGAACGAAGCTTTTCAATTGAGCACAATATCCTGTTCTTCGGTTTCTCCTGTTTTCTCACAACGATATAATTCGTAGCGCAGCGAATGTTCGCACCAATTTATTAGGTTGTCCCATAAGTCGGGCGCGTGTAGCGCAGTCGGAGGAGGCGCCGACAGTCGGGTGCACCCGATACCAGATTCCTGGTTCGGATTTTCCGCCCAGGCCAACCAAGCCTTCCATCCCTCCGGGGTCGGTGAATTGCTACCAGACGTGTCTGGGAAGGTTAAAGCGCTGACTTTTTCATCGGCTGGCCACCGCAAGTCATTGTATGGCCAAATACGCATTCATGTCGCCTCCACGATATCCCGTAGAAGTAGAATGCGCTGGCGCATCCCAGAAGGGATTGAGTAACGGCGTTCTTTATCCTTTATTTTATTCCATAAGTCCCCGCCTTTTTTTCAGCGATTCATTGCGAATTTCGCCGGCAGTCTCTTACATAGCGCTATACAGCTTTCGAAAGAGAATGAGTTGCTCTATCAGAGCATGTATCTTTTTTCATCCTAAAATTTGTCATTTTTTAGGGCATTAAAATGAAAAGTGAAAAAGTGGCCATCTACGCACTTGTTCTCTCCGCTTAGGTTTGGAATCTTTCGCGTAGTTTTTTATAGCATTTGGAAGACAATGTTCTGTATTACGAGAATACATGTTGGTCCTACTTGCTCACTTGTGCTTTATTGATTTTTAGGTCATCAAATTGGGACGTCCGACTTTTCCATCCGAATTTTTACCGATAGCTTGGTTCTGTGGTTGGACTTTTTTGCTTGGTATTATATGTCGTTCGAAAGAGGATGTCTTGCTCAATAAGAATTTGTGTCGCTTTTAATGGCTCATGCTGATTTCTGTCGGATATCAACAACTGAACAAGGGGAAGGAGTTGTTGGTGAAGATGATTTTTCCCTTTTTGGAATTTGGTTGATATTCGACAGAAATCAGCATGAGCCAATAAACACGATACAAGTTCTTATAGATCAATACATTCTCTTTCGACCGACTTATAACACCAAGTAAAGAAGTCCTACCACAAAGAAGGAGCTGTCGGTAAAAATGCGCAAAAAATTCCAAACCTAAGCGGAGAGAGCAAGTGCGCAGATGGCTACTTTTCTCTCCAAACACCACCACTGGTCTCCTTCAGTGAAGAGCCTGTTCGGCCTCCAACCACAACAGTTCAATGTTCCTGCTTTTCTTGTTCTCAGAGCACGTTTATCTGTCCTCTAACGAGTGAAGTGGTGTGTGAAAAGCTGCTCTTTATCGATTGGGCAGTTTGATGCGAATTCCTGCGTGCGGGTGTGTGGCCTAAATGTGGATGAACGTTGTTGTTGTTGTTGTTCGGAAGCTGTTGACAGAAACGTGCCTGCGACCGATTAACGGACGAAAACTGCCGCGTCGGTCAGACTGGTCTCCATTTTTGTGCTGGAGCACACCTCACTGATCCGCAGCTACACGTGACGTATCCATGAACAGCGTCTGCCACCATGACGCCATCCACCTTCGTATTCCGATGACACTGCGACAACAGACAAGTTATCGATTTTTGCCATGCTTTCCCTCCAAACACTACGACCGAACTACAGCGCCTCCCGTAACGCTTTGAAGCCGATTCATTCTGGAGGTCCACACATCTTCCAATGTTCTTACTTTTGAGCAGCAGCAAGCGTCGCGTCGTCAGTGTTAAAAGCTGCCAGCAGTGACCATCTAGAATGAAATGTTATTGTTTATTAACCTCTTTGCTACCTCGTCAGCAGGTGAAATGCCAAATTCTGGCCTGCCCCTCGAAACCAGTGTTTGATAAACTTACAACCGGAAACAAACCCGTCTGAGTTTGAGGGAAATCGCTATGTGCCCAGCGATGGAGCTCAAAAGCTGTCCTCTCCTTTGCAGTCGAAAGGCACCCCTATAGGTATTTAGTCAGTTGATTCTGGAAGTCGACTCACCTTCCAATGGAACGTTTTGCGGTTTCAGTGCTTTGAATGTTCCCGCATTTCTTTCTGTATTATAATTCATGAATTGATGGAAGGATCTGACACCAATGAATGACACTTAATTTATGTAGGGAAATAAATTAAGCTTTAAGCACTTGCAAAATATACCATTTTTACGTTGATTTGAACACTTCAAGTCAAGTTAAACACTCTTCTATGAAAGCGATCTATTTAAATTAAAGCTAGCTTCCTCTACATTAAATTAGAGACTCTCCAAAAGTTTAGAATAATTTTTTGTTCGGGGAAAATTTTAGTATGATCACTTTGAAGAGATAATTTACCTATCCAATAAGTGAACACATTGCTTGAAATTTTACAAAATTCTATCGCAACGATGCTTTGTTGCGATTAAAACTTCTAGCGCCAGGCGGGACTCGAACCTGCACCTCCCTCTGACCGGGCGGGAATGCTCTACGCCTTTACACCACCGGCGCCGTTTGGATGTTGCGTTCGATCAAACGGCGCCGGTGGTGTAAAGGCGTAGGAGGGAGGTGCGGGTTCGAGTCCCGCCTGACGCCAGAAGTTTTGATCGCAATAAAACATCGTTGTGACAGTACCTCGATACCAGCCACTTGAGGCTTAAGGAAACTGATTTGAATTATATGGTAAAATTCTATTTTTCAAAGAAAAATAATGGTTGAATGCTTGTTTTAAAGCGCTGGAAGGCGGCCATTTTTCAGAGCCAGAAGAAGAGATTGCCCCATGCCTTAGTCCAACACGTGTTCTTCGATTCATAGCAAAATTTCTGTTTGCATGTAGTTTTACACCTGCTAACAATACAACAAAAATAACTATAAAGAACACACATATCCTAACTTTGATAGTTCATGTAAGTGGCACTTGTTCTATCAATAAGACAAAAGTAGAAGGTTTGATTGCATGGTGCGATCTTATCTGTCAATGCACAATATTCTCTCTTTTTTGCTGTTTTGCTTTTTTGTTTGCTTTTTGCTTTAAGACAAATTTTGATTAATTTTTTTCTCTTTAAAAACAAAATTTTATAAAACTATTGCACTTATAGGGCAGGTAAACGATAAAATTTTATTGAACGTTGTACCAAATTTTCCTTGAACAAAAAAATTTTCTATATATCTTATTTGGTCTGTAGTTTATCCTGTGTGAATGAATTTTCATTTGGAACAGTTCTGTTTGATTTAAAAGGTCTTAAGACATGCTTGAAAGAGTGTCCAGTTCGAATTGAAAAGTCTCCATTTCGACGTCAAAATGAATTGAAGGCTGAAGAGTTTAACTTGCTTTTCATGGAGACCCACAAACTCGGTTTTTGGCTATATAGACTTACTGCTTGGATCTCGAGAATGCTAATACAGAATTAAATTGAAATTTAGGTGCTACGTTAGGAAAGATTTGCCGAAAAATTCAACGGTAAAGCTCCGACGTCATACTCTTCGAGCTATAGTTAGGCAACCTCAAAATGACGGAAAGCTTTGCTCAGAATGAACGATCGTTAGAGGTCTAGGTGGAGGAAAGCCCCAAATATTTTTCCCACAATTTGGACTAGTGCTGAGGTGTCAAAAAATATCCTGCTGAGTCACCTCATTGCACAACGAGAAGAAAGAACCTCATTTCATCTGCACTTTCTATGATCTTGCGACTCTACAACAGATGTAGTGCTTATGCTTGCCTCTTGTTTTTTGTTTTTTTTGCTTTTTTGCCTTTAATGGAAAAAGAAGATTTTTTGAAAAGTGGGCTAAAAGTACGAAGGGCGTGTGAAACGCCCTTCATAATTATGACCGACAATGAAAATGCCTTTTGAAAATTCTTTTTAGAAGAACTAGCAACCTCGAACCATTGAGAATCTTCTACAATACCGCCCGCGTCGCATGCTTATAACTCCTTTAATCTTGAGTTGTTTCAGAAACTATTGACACCATTCGATTCGTCTCATCGAGACCTACAAAACGATGTGTAAAACTTTACCAGGCCACGGCGTTTTCGCCGTGGGTGGCCTAAAAAATAACTGCAGCAGGCTTTTGCGATTGGAGCACCTTATTTTCCAGGACGTGCATGTGACGTACAGTGTTTTCGGAGTATCTCAAGCATGGCGTGCGTTGTCAGTGCTCTCTCATGCCTGGAATGTTCCGAGAGTGCGCCGTGCACAATGCATATATGATCGAACCTATCAATCGAATGGGCAGAAGCATGTCCACTGGGTTTCTATCTTCGCTTGATGGAAAATGTAAAGCTTTCAAGACTATCTTGCTCCGTTTGGAGAACTTTATAAGAAATTTCCAGCCGTCCTATATGCATTGTGTACGGCGCACTCTCATCGTACTGACTGGAGCAACTCCTTATGTACTTAGGAGTTGCTCCAGTCAGTCCGATGAGAGTGCGCCGTACACAATGCATATAGGATCAAACCTATCAATCGAGCGAGTGGAAGCGGTTCAAATGTCGTGCTAAACAGCAAAGCTTACCCTCTTTAGGTGCTTTAGTGCACACACTGACAGCAGCTTATACAAATTAAGAAGTTTTAAGAAGCGAGAAGAGAGGGCGCGCCGTGCAAAATGCATATACGATAGAACCGTGTTTGAAATTAGATTAGATTAGAAATTTCCGCCCGCCCTACTCAGGAATTGCTGTACTCTTTTCCGGGGAGGCTTTTCTAATCTAATCTAATTTATGATAGAACTCTCCAAACGCTCACTCTACCAGTTGTCGAACCCATTCGATTATTCGATTGATACGTTCATCTCTACACGCATTGCACGCGGCGCACACTTAACGTCTCTCCGGGACAGATTGGAGCAATTCCAAAGTAGGGCGGCTGCAAATTTCTGATAAAATTCTCCAAACAATGCAAGATAGTCTTGAAGGCTTTACATTTTCCATCAAGCGAAAATAGAAACCCAGTGGACATGCTTCCGCCCATTCGATTGATAGATTCGATCTTATATGCATTGTGCACGGCGCAGTCTCGGAACATTCCAGGCATGACAGAGCACTGACAACGCACGCCATACTTGAGATACTCCGAAAACACTGCACGTCACATGTACGTCCTGGAAAATAAGGTGCTCCAATCGCAAAAGCCTGTTTTTTAGACCACCCACGGCGAAAACGCGGTGGACTGGTAAAGTTTCATACATGGTTTTGTAGATCTCGAGAAGACGAATCGAATGGTGCCCACAGTTTCTGAAACAACTCAAAATTAAAGTAGTTATGAGCATGCGACGGTTTGCGACGGATTTTTCCGTCGCAAACCGTCTTTTGGACCGCGCTACGCGGGCAGTATTGTAGCCCAGTCTCAAATTACCACTTTTCATGTCTGCTGACGCATAGCCGGTCCAATTCAAAATGGAGACTATAGAACAGACTTTTGGATCAGAGCAAAACATGCTGGTCAAAAACCGAGGACAAAATGAAAATCCGTTGAAAATTTGTCCTGCTCTGTCCAACAAAGTGTTACTATCCGTCCGACCTTCCATTTCAAATAACACGCACTTCAACTCACGCGAACAAAACCTGTAGAATTCGAAATTGAATTTTACACTCTTATTCTGACTGATCTACAGACGCTTCGGGGAACCCTCGATTCGATGTCCACGCGATAGCCGGTGCCTTCTCCGGAAGCACTACTGCCTGCGTTTCATATTCTACGCTACCACTCCTCATCTTCCTCCCGCATCTTCCAAAGTAATTTTTATAGTTCGAATGTACTCGAACTGTTTGGAATTTTGCGTAATTCTCTTAGTATTTCAGCACCATGAGATTTTCGTGAGGTGCTATCTTTTAGCAACGTTCTCGCCTTGAGATTATCGAAAAATTATGGCACAAGTAAGTGACTCACCGCTATGCATCACTAGTATAGGAGCAACAAAGGTTAAATTGCAAAGAGCAGCTTCAACCAACCTCTGTTTTGGATGTGCTACTTTTATGCAAAGACAGAGTGGGTATATCCTATTGGGGAGCGGGTGGAGGTACCGCTATAAAAGTGAACACGCGCAGGAAAGTCTCTCAAGCTAAGAGAATGAGAATGAAAAGCACTGTCCAAACGTAAGCCAGTTCGGCGTGTCGTCTTTGTAAGACACGTTGCCTTCAATTTTGCCTCTGTTATCGAATAGAATGGAGTGCCCTCCATCCCCACCTCCCCCCCCCCTATAGTTATGGAAGAAGACTGAAGAGATAACTGGATATTCGGACTCGTAGTGTCCTTATCGACGTTTTGGTTCTTCGTCCTTTTGCTATTCTGTTTCACGAATTCGCGTGGACGAGGATCGCAAGTAGATTTTTTTCCATTTCCAGTAACAATCTGCAGTTTTGAATTGGAAACACTGTCATGGTCAAATCGGATGCTTCGTCTCCATTCTTTGTGGATGTTGAAACTATCGGCTCTTTGATACTTTGGTCTTGAATGATGATCTGAGCCCATGTAGTTGCCTTTAGAAGATATTCTTGCTTCTGGTGCGAGAAATACACTGCACTGAGTAGTTTGCCTTTTTATTGCAAAGCTGTCTGTGCCACTTACACCGGATATGGAGTAGCCGAAAATGGTAGGCGTGAGAACCAAACCAGACGGCAGCCTCATTATAGGAGTGTCGTGAAGGATTATCTGATTCAGGAGATCCTGCCCAACTATTATGTCTGGAGAGGACGTCGTAGAAGCAAGACTTCTCTGGGCGATAGAAAGCTTCTTCTTCCTGATGAACGCCTTGTCTGCTGATGATAGCTGTGCGGTACTTGACGACGCGATCAGCTTTTCTTTGGTGAAGACTGGCACTCGCTTTAGCTTCATGCTGGAGCGAATGTTCTTCAGAGTAATGTGAACTTCCGTGGATTCGAAAGTTTCCTGGAGCTCTCCCATTCCTGTTGTTGTGAATGAATTTGAACCTTTAGTTGGAAGCTTCAACTCTTCACGAAGTTTGTTCTTTATAAAGCTCCTTTGAGCTCCAGAGTCGAGCAAGATAGTTACCGGTTGGTAGTCCACCTCTGACTCGTTGAATATTAATGCGGAGGCCATTTGTAGCACACATTGACTGTGAATCGGTGGTTTCGGTCCGATGGTGCTTTCTGTGAGATGAGCTGCTTCACATTGGACGATATTTCGAGCCGATACTCCACTCCCTTTTGCGTGTCGTATGAAGCGGCTGTTCGACGATAGCGCAACGGATACTGCTCCTTGATGGACTACCGTTGGCGGTTGATTTTGCATTCGATTAGCACAGTTTGTCTGTCTCTCTCCACTTGTGGTTGAGGTGCACAGAGAAGAATGATGATCCTCCCGACATCTTGGGCAAGGACCAAGGGTTTTGCAGAACTTTGAAGTGTGTCCTTCCCTGAAGCATTTCCAGCAAAGGTTTCGCTGTCTGGCTTCGGTTCTGCGTCCCTCCGGAGTTGTGAACGTAGTGCAGTATAGTGGCGGGTGGACTTCACCACAGAGGCATAGAGGCAATGTCCTCCGATGCGAGCGCAGCTCGATCTGTCGTGACTCGTTTTGTCTTGAAAACCGGTCGTTGTCAGTATCGTGGGGATACGTTCCGAATAAGGTCGCCGTTGTGAGCTCCGTTGTTTCTTGGAGAGTGACGATCTCGTCAATGGCTTCCGTAATATCTTTGACTTCGAAGGATATACCGGCAACGGTTTCTTTCCTTATCACAGTGCTACAGATGTGTTCCGTAAATTTTGAGAGGATCATGCGGCGCCATACTCGGTCCGCATTGAGTGATACACCTGTTTGTTCCAGGTGTATGATCCGTGAGGTAATGGCGGATAGGGTGTCACGACAACTCCTGGGTGTATCGTGAGCACGCGGAATTTTTTCGATCTCGTTTATGAGAATATCAGCTATACTTGCCGATCTGTCGTATTGTTTCTTGAGGATGTTGACGGCTACGTAGTATTTGTCCCCAATTACTGGGACGCAACTTATGGAAGCTGCGGCTTTCCCTTTAAGAGCCTGCTTCAAGAACAGGAATTTCTCTTGGTCGCTTAGATCTACGTCGTTATGTATAAGCGACTCAAAGACAGACCAGAATGTGGAGAAATCCGTGAAGCTCCCAGTGAATGTTGGAACTTCAAGAAGTGGACGCCTGAGTGTGGCACTGCGTTCCTGCGAAGGTGCGACCCCATTTGTCGATGTGCAATGACTGCCACTGTTGCCAGTGACAGTACGGTTGCTGCCTTCCTGACAGCTGGCAATTAAAACTGTTTGCTGGGACAGTTCATCCTTTCTGAAGTCCACTTTGTTCTGCCAGCGGATGACCGTAATGTCAAGTTCGTTTGACTCTGCTTGCAAGTGCTCGTTTAAATCCGTCATGAGCTTTTCACGTTTTTTCTCATCAGGACGTGAATTTATTATTTCTATAGCTTCCTTTAAGCAGTTGTCGTGGTACTGCTTGTTGCTCATTACCGTTCTCATCAGGTAGTTTAGCTGTGCTGTCTTTTCTCTGATGTACTCCTCACAATCATTCCTTTCTTCCGGGAACGCGAATGGCTGGTCCAGACGCTTGACTTCTGCCTCGCTTGCCTTAATAAGTCCGCAAGCATTCGTCATTTTTGTCTTGTAAACCTGAATTTCTGCCATCTTTGTTGCTTCCGGCGCGTCGTCCCAAAGTTTATCAGTAAACTTTGAATTTTACTTCGTTAGGTCCGAAGTAGAAGTCTCTTCCTGCCACGCGGGTCTTTTCGCTGCTCTTCTGGCTTCCTCAGGTGGGGTAGGCGCAGTTGGCGAACGTTTCGCTAAGTTCTCTCGGCTCCTCAGGTGAGGTATAACCAATGAAAACTGTCGTTTTTTTATCTTTTTTCAATGAAATGGAAAAAAGAATTTATTTGCTTCCTGGTTTCTCGCGAGAGAAAGCTAAAGGAAGGCTTTCAAAGTACCCCTGGTTCCCTGAAGGAACGCTTAATGGAGTTCTTTTTCGAAGAATTTGTTTCCCTAGCGGTGGAAACAAAATTCAATCGCTTCCTGGATTCTCCTGAAGAGAAGCCGTAGGAAGACTTGAAAAGATTTCCTGGTTCCCTGAAGGAACGCTTATGGAATTCTTTTTAAAGAGAAACCTGTTTCCCTAGCGGTGGAAACAAAGGTTGATTGCTTCCTGAGTTCTCCTGAAGAGAACGCCGGAGGAAGTCTTCTAAGATCTCCTGGTTCCCTGAAGGAACGCTTAATGGAGTTCTTTTTTGACGAATTTGTTTCCCTAGCGGCGGAAACAAAATTTAATCGCTTCCTGGATTCTCCTGAAGAGGAGCCGTAGGAAGACTTGAAAAGATTTCCTGGTTCCCTGAAAGAACGCTTATGGAATTCTTTTTTGAAGATTTTGTTTCCCTAGCGGACCCCTAGAAACAAAAAAATCAATCGCTTCCTGGATTCTCCTGAAGAGAAGCCGTTGGAAGACTTGAAAAGATCTCTTGGTCCCCTGAAGGAACGCTTATTGAGCTCTTTTAAAGAGAACCCTGTTTCCCTAGCGGTGGAAACAAAGGTTGATCGCTTCCTGGGTTCTCCTGAAGAGAACGCCGGGGGAAGTCTTCTAAGATCTCCTGGTTCCCTGAAGGAACGCTTATTGGAGTTCTTATTTGCCGTCTGTCTCTCCCTGGGAGAGCTAGCGCAGAGGCAATTGGCGTGGGTTTGAAACCACGGTCGATGCACCAATTTGGTGGTTCACCAACGGATGCGTCTGTAGCGAATTGTAATAAGTATTTTATTACTTCACAACTATCAGAGCACAACACAAACAATAACTCACAGCGGTTTATATAAGGAATTCCTAGAGGAGGAGCATAGAAGCATGACATATATTGCTCAGCTCAGGTTGATAACCGCTAGACTTAAAAGGGTGTACCGCGGCTAGAGTGTAGTATTTGTGCATTATCTTATTTACCTTCTTGCGGTATCGTTAGGTCATACCTGTGGATGTTATGCAACGATGCTTATCTTATATTGTTAACCTAAATGTGTTATCATTCATTCCTATTTGTTCTATATTATGATGTAATAATACTACACATTTATATATGTAAACCCTAGTTGGGTATTCACAACACCATCCCCACCTCCCCCCCCCCCCCTATAGGAAAGCTCCCCAATTTAAATGCGCATCTGGTGTGTATGCAGCGGCCTAACCAGGGAACACCTCCCGTAGAACTTCAGGAAGGGACCTCCTGTGTCATGCGAAAGAGCTTCAAACGCTGATTACAAACATACCCTCCAAATTTGCTGGCTGGATCTTCTAAGCGAGTATGGGCCGGTGAAAGTTCCGTTGTCGACTGCATGTCGCGTGCGCTGATGAAGCGATGGGTGGAGCGTTGCGCAGCCATTAAGAGGGTCTCCAGCTGCGGCGGCGGTACAGTGGTAGTGTTCTCGCTTTGCGGGAACACGGTGACGGGCTTGGTCCTCATCGACGCTTGTGTTTTTGCATTTTCTGACTTATCGTCAGAAAATGCAAAAACACAACACTTTGTTTCATATTTATTACTGACATCTATGTGAATTCGTTGGTAGCGCAGTCGGAGGAATCGCCGGTTCTGGCATGCACCACGAATCTATTCATGATTCAGGTTCCATTCAGGTTGGTTCCAAACTCGCTAGGGGTGCATGACAGACAATAATTGGTCAAAATCAGCTGATCATCGTAGCTAATTTTAAAGGCCAGATACGCATCCAGCCTACTGCCACCATATCCACAGTAGCAGAATCCGAGGAACCCCCCAGGGGCTGAAAAAAAATCCCCCCAGGGGCTGATTGTTACCGACTACTGTTCTTCAGTCTTGCGTATGTGACCGAATGAAACTCCATTCTTACCACCGCACTTTATTATTTAAATTCTAAGCTGGATGCAGGTCACTTTGTTGGGTGACTCGTAGGGCATCTCCCAATTGTTGCCTTTCATTTGATTACTCACATTATTGGTAGAGAATTGATCACCGTATTGCCCTTATTCCTCATAGTCGTGATTATGGGCTGATTCATCCTCTTCTAAATGTCGGCGAACCAAATGAATGAGAAAGCGAGTAGAAAAAAGTGCCGAATCACAATACAGAGGGAAATTCCGTGGAGTTTTTATAGGAATCTGCATCACCGATGCTGCTGCGATACTGTTCACTATTCCGGAATATGAAACAGTGCGATGAAGCGGAACTTAATTTTAAAAAGCAAGCGAGCACGCTTCATCTTTATATTACGCGAGCGCCACAACCCACCTTGGGTATGTCTCGCACTTACCTGCTTCGTGGAATGATTCCATATTGCATAGCTTGAATTAACCATTCGAGATACATAAATGGAACCTTTAAAACCTTTATTTGCGAAAAAACCGCAAGTAGAACAAGCACTAATTCTTGGCTTCCTTATAACAAACTACCTTACCTTTGACCTACATTGTGAAAGAATTGTTACAGCTGCCACTAGGATTGTGCTTAACCTATTCAGAGTTTTGACAACTAGGAATACCATAACATATTTGTGATCAGGGCGCGTGTAGCGCAGTCGGAGGAGGCGCCGACAGTCGGGTGCACCCGATACCATATTCCTGGTTCGGATTTCCCCCCCAGGCCAACCAAGCCTTCCATCCCTCCGGGGTCGGTGAATTGGTACCAGACTTGTCTGGGAAGGATAGAGTGGTGACCTGTTCATCAGCTGGCCACCGCCAGTCATTGTATGGCCAAATACGCATTCATGTCGCCTCCACGACATCCCGTAGAAGTAGAATGCGCTGGCGCAATCCCAGAAGGGATTGAGTAACGTCGTCCTTTATCCTTTATCCTTTATTTGTGATCATATAAACCTACGTGAGATCTTCACTTGAATTTGGAACGGTGGTCTTTGATCCGTTCAAGAAGAAAATTGCATCTAATCTTGAAGGCGTTCAAAATAGCTTCACAAGGAAACTTATGATTCGAGCATTCGGTTTTGCATATGGTACAATACCGTCGCCTCATGAAATTCCAACTTCGGTCTCGAGACTTTAGCTTATAGAAGGAAAAGGCAAGACCTAATCTTCTTCCACAAACTCCTGCATGGCAAATGCGGCCTTCCTTTGGGTATGTTTTGCGTACTGAGGTCTGTTATCACACTGGGCTCGCAAAAAAAATCAGCTTTCCTAAGGCCAGGATTAATTGTAGGTATCATTTTTGTTCGGTTAGGACTGGAACTTCGTTTCTTAGAATTTCGAAGAAGCATCAGCTCCCCAGCAGTTTGCAGTTATTTAAGGGCTTAAGCCGCACCAACTTCATCGGAATCCCTCCTGATGAAATCATCTCACTTCTTCTTTGGGGTTTCTCGCTCTCGCCATCCAGGCTCTTCGAACTCCAGTGCTTGGTTGGGTGATCCTTTGGTCTTTTCTGGACGTGCCCATACTACCGCAGGTGTTGTTCCCGTAGCCTCAAATTTGAGGAAATTTGTCTAGTACTGTCTTGTGCTCTACCACTTCGTTCTCCACCCCCTCGGCCAGGCCTACCCGAATGCACAGCCGTTTGTAGCTTCAGCGTGTTTCCGTGGCCATGCTCCCAATTCGCAGAGAATGGCTGCCATGAGCATTTTCATGCAAAGCCTTCCTGTACATTTCACTTCGGCTTTTCTACCTTCCCCGTCGGAATTCTACATCCTTATGAAAGCCTCTCCCATCAGTCCACCAAGGCCCCATTGCGTTTTTCAGAGCTGATAGAGCTCGCCTTCCTTACGATCAGTCGTAGCCCGTCTTCAGCAATGACCTTTTCACGCAGTTACACCTTCTCCTCCAATTTCTTCCCGTCATCAGCCGGGAGAGCGATACTGTGCCCGCAGAAGGTGGTTGAAAGCGAGGCTTAGCCTGCACGCTTCGCTCAGGAGGAAGAGGCGTGGATTCAAAAGCAACCCTCGGTCGTCTGAGACGTTACGTCCACCTTCTTGCGGCATTATTATTGCCACGTTCGAGCATCCATACATATCCGACATGACTGTGGTCCATTGTTTTAGAACGCTCCTTCTAGATCACTGCGCGGGGAATCATATCGTCAGCTTTCTCCACGTCCAGAAATGCAAGGTAGGATGGCCTTTACTGCTTCCGATTCTTCTTCATCATCTGCCAACCGATGAATATGGCGCTCGTGATGGATCTCTCAGGCATAATGCCACACTGCTGCTGGGGATTTGAGCCATCTCCCCTTTTAGTCCACCGTTCGTTCGTAGACCCTTATCCAGTTTGACTTCAGTTTGGTCACTCAGTCAGCCCATTGCTCCTTCTGTGGTCATGGAGGCACTCTAATAACCACCGTTCTATTGTCATCGAAACTGATATTGTTGCTTCTGATGAGCTCCCTACGTCTGCACAGCCGCAGGAGTTGGAACATTCAGTTTGCAATTTTCTCACGTGAACTACATTTCTTTGCTCTAGCAGTTTTCTTTTTTCCCAAGAAATGGTTCTCAGAAGTTCTTATTTGAATTAAGGCCCGATGGCTGCGTTGGCCACAACAATATACCTCTTCAGGTTTGCTCCCATCTATTTCCGGTGCAGGAGTTTATTAGGCAGCGTTGTCTTGTCGAGAATTTTACTGAAATTCAAATTCACTTGCGCTGATCTGACCTTATTCATGCCATTATGTAAATGTTTGAATTGATATTATTATTATGAGATAGGGAGGGAGGTCGTACGTTTTGTACACAAAACACTAATAAGGAGCATTAGAGATCTGCGCAAATACGTATAGACAAGAGAATGTGCCCCCAAAACCGATAGAAGTCTGCGTTGGGCTTTTTAACAATGCGGAAGGCGTTGTCATGGAAAAGTCGAACAGCATACCCTCCTCTCCTGCATTGCAGAACCAGGCATCTCATTCAACGGCTTCAAGTTACTTCTCGTCTTTCTCGATCACGCGCATCACGACACGCCTTTCTATTAGTCTGTGCAAAACAAGCCGGGGATCCACTAGCAAATCTCTGCATATATGATGCACTTGCCAATAGAGATCATCTGTACGGATTTGCACATACTTCCGTCTTAAGCGCGCCTCGCTTGCGTTACCGTCTGGAAACTTCTTCCTTCCCACATTTCTGCCATTTATCTTTAACGTGCTTGATGTACCAATTTAGTAACGATTCAAATTTATCGTTCACAGCTTTAGAACGATCAAAGGTAATCAAGCTTGGATTAGCTCAGCACCAACCAAATTGTTTTGTTTAGCTCAAAAAGCTTTAACAGGTTGTTAGTATGCGAGTAATGTGAGTAAAAGAACTCATATTTCCTGCTAACACTAGAGTGCACCTCAAGAAGTATCCTCCAATCAAGAGTGAACAGAAGTTCACAGATGATGTCATAGTTAGCACTGAATGCTTTTTTAGGCGGCACGATTCTGTACTTACAGAGCACTCGAAGCTATATGTGATGCTTGGGTGATCAATAAAACCTGTTGGCGATCTTATGACAATGTATCAGGCCGACGCAAAATTAATCTCCGTTTCGAGGTGTGTATAAAAAACAAGTTCTTCACACTAAATCATTCCGTCTCAGGGAAAGGCACACATACCGTTCGGTAGGCTTTTTCCTGTTCTTTCAAAAAACCTAAGTGAACATCGCCCCAGTTTTCTGGCCGACCTTTTCCAGGGCACCGTAAAATCATGAACCGACGCGACTATCGAGTCGTCATGCTCTACGAATTTAAGTTGAGACATTCTTGATGAGACATCCCGTAACCTTAGCAGCGCTTTTGGAGCGGACTGTCCTTATGATCGAACGGTTAGGCTCTGCTTCAAAAAATTCGCATCTGGCAATTTTGATCTCGAAGAAAAACCGGGTCGCGGGCGCAGGTTCTCGCTTGACGATGACGTTTTGAGGAGAGCCCTCGAAGCAAGTCCGAATATGAATACATATACGTTAGCAGAGGAACTTGGTGTATATAGAGTACGGTAGCAAGACATTTGGAGAGAATCGGCAAGGCGAAAAAGACGTCAAAGTGGGTGCCTCATGAGTTGACCGATGAGCAGCGTCTGGCGCGTGTCGATACTTGCTTCAACCTGTTAGTTCGCTTTAAAAATGAGCCTTTTGTAAGCCACAACTGTAGATGAAAAATGGTTCCTTTACGATAACAGGAAGCGGGGATTTGTCTGGGTTGATAAGGATGATCCTCCACTATTCCAACATGAACGAGTTAGCGCCTTTCCTAAACCCGACCTTCACCCTAAGTTATGCTTGCATGCTTTATATAATAGGACTGTAGTGGTGTTGTAAACGTGTAATACATTACAACTTTTTGGAACCTGGTCATGATTTGGACCAAATTTATGAGAAGTTGCAAAAATTGTGGCCGGCAGCGGTGAATAGAAAAGGGCCGGTCTTGTTGCAGGACAACGCAAGGCCACACCTCACAAATCACTCGGCGAAAATTGACCCATTTAGGTGTTGAACTTCTCCCTCACCCAGCACATTCTCCCGCCCTTTTTCCCACTGACTATCACCGCTCTTGATTCTCATTTGCGTCAGAAAAAATTCACTACATACTTTGGCCGATGTTGACTGTGCCCTCCTTGACTTCGTTAACTCCTGTGAACTCAGTTTTTGTTCTAGAGGATTAGATTCACTACCTTTCGTTGGCAAAAATGTATAGAGTCTGGTGATCTTTACCTCGATTAATAAGTTTATTTTTAAGCTGAGTTATAGCAGTTTGAAATCAGCGGTCCGCTTCGGCGATTAATTTTGCAACAGCCTAATATTTGACGAGGTTTGAATGACTGCTGAGCATGTGGCCATATATTGTTGGTGTACGAACGTTCCGATGACCTCTGCACGATTTTCACATGTCCGCAAAACATTTGGACGCCATAGAGACTCTAGCAGAGTGTTGTTTAGAAAAGCCTCTTTGCCAAGTTTCCAAGTTCTTCTGAGAAGCATTTTACTTTAGGTATTTGCACATTATATAAAGCGCGGAGTTGTTGTTTTTTCCGGACCCGATTAACACTTAAAACTAGCTGTGAGAGCAAAAATGTGACATCATTTTTTACGCCGCTGCCTTGCGTGGAGACGAACAGAAGACCTCTATCCCTTTCTCGTTGCTGTTTAATAGCGTGTTTCGCCGCTACTTTCCAAAATTCTCCTTCTTTGGCACTGTGCTACCAGCGCCGTTTTCATAAGCTGCTCCAAAACCTCAAAAAGAAAATTCAGTGGTGGTGAGGACTGGGCTGTGCTTGGCGGTAGAGAGCAAAGGACGCAGCATTTTCTTGTTCCTTTGCTCCTTGCGTTACTTTATCCTTGATAGCAGCAATGTTTTCTTTGTTTCTTTGTTGTTGTTTTTTTTACCATGTTGTATTACTCATCATGCCATGTACTTGAGTTTCTTCTACTTTAGGATTGTGCTCACATTTATGTGCAAATAAATAAGTAAATAATAAATTTTCCTATATTTTTCTCTTTTTTATTTTAACTCGTTTTGCATTTCAAAGTAGAATTATGGTGAGACTTGTTTTGCGTGTCAAAGCAGTATGAGTATCTGCAGGATATCGCAAGAAAGAATTGACAGGGGACGGTACCGAAAGCGACCGCTGTCAAGCGACCTGCTCTAGGAGATGGGGTTGTACATACTGTTGCCACATCCAGCAAAGCAGCAGTGTTCAGGGAGATTTCACGAGCACGGGGTTCCTCGGTCATCCTCGAAACTCTTACAAGAATAGAGATCTATATCTACAAGTACAGTTACTTAGTTAGCAAAAAATTACACAATACTAATTTTCCCCCAGACAAAGTTCTTCATTTGAAAACGAATCTACTCATATTTAGTTTTAAATTTGAATTTGAACGAAAATCATTTGTTCAGTTTTTTCTAGATCTTCGGAAATCGATTTTAACGAATCGCTGAAAGTAGGATCGTCTTCATTAGCGCTTTTTCGCTGTGGAAAATAGGTCAGTAACTGAGATCACCAAAGGCTTTCTTGTTTAAACAATAGTTTACATCTTGTATTAGCTTAACTTAGGCGCCTGTAGCGCAGTTGGATGGAAGGCTGTCGCATGCATCCGATAACAAGTTCCTCGCTCTGATTTTTTTTTTTGAAAGGCGCTAACTTATTCATCGGATGATCTCCGCAAGTCATTGTAGGGCCAAATACGCATTCAACTCCCCTCCACGACATCCCGTAGAAGTAGAATGCGTGGCGCATCCCAAAAGGGATTGAGTAACGCCGTCCTTTTTCCTTATCCCTATTAGCTTAAGTTTTCCAGACAATATTTTAATCAAAAATAATTCGACAACGCTAAAGTCAAACTTCTAGGTCAAGAATATCACAAAAACCCGTTCAAAAAAGGGAACAGAATAAGGTCTCAAGTAGGGATGCGCCACGCATTCTAGCTCTGCGGGCTATTATTGATTTTACATACAGCCTTTTATACCGCTGGTGCTCAGCGACGCTCTTTGAAGTGGAAATCTTTTTTCAGTAACTACCATTATGCATCCAAAGCCAAAAATCTTTATTTAGATCACCATAATTTTCTGGCATTTGTTGAAACATTGATGAGCATTGCTGCTATCAAGGACAAACGTCGTAAAAAAAACCCTTTGAGGTTTGGGGCGCGCTCACGTTCACAACTGAAGAATTTTATTGTAGAGTATGGTTGGATCCTCCTGCTCCTCAAGCGAAAACAACCAAAGGAAAGGCGCTCCCATGAGGCCCCTGCAGGGAAGCGTTCTTCAGAATTACAGGATTTCATCTCGACTTCGCGCAAGATGTTCGTTCACCCATCTCCACTGATTATGGACATTCTCCTTTACATGGAACAAAAGCAGTGCGGCCATATTCCTCAGTGTTGCAGTGTTATACTTTCTCAGCTTGTACCGCTGCTCTAATCAGCCACTGCTCGCACCACCTTTTTGAGTCCTATACCTATGCAATGACTGATGAACTACGCACAGCATACGCTCCTCTCCGCCTGTTATTTCTAACACGTCAACCTCGTCGTTCCTCTCACCTGTTCGCTTTTGTTTCGATTTTCGTTCTTTTCTAACAATTGACATGACGTCATTCTCTCTGCTTCTTTGGCTTTTATAGTGCCGGGGTGGGGCTGCGTCTGAGAGTGGAGAAGCAGAGCCGACAAAGTGCACATAAAAAACACCCCCACGGAGCTGCACAAGACACTTTGCTAGAGAGCTGACCTTTAATCGCAACTGGACCTACCAGAGTATCACTAGTCCTGGTTCATGCAGTACCTTACGATAGAAGCTACAATTTACTTTATGAAAACTGAAAATTGGATGTCCAAGTTATTTCTGGACCAACAGTGGAGTTTTGACTAGAGCAGTCCCCATATTTTTATGGCAAAGACATGGATTACGCATTTCTTGGTATCGAAGGTTCACTCATGGGATCGAAGCTGAATTTGGCATAGAAAGCGGTTTCACCGAAGAAGTTCTTTGCTAATCGAGGGATAACGTTACCGCTCATTTTTTTTTCACGTAAAAACACATTCTGGCTTAAAGGTTTGTCAGTAGTACAACATAATGAAATTTGAGGGATCTAAGGAAAATCTACACTACGAATGAAGAAAATGTAGTGACATATAGTGATAACTGGGCAAGTTCATGACGTGATCGAACCATTTAAAATGATGATTTCTGATATCTGTCCCAGAGGGGCGTCAGCGAAAAACGGAAGAAACACAGAAATGGTGGCCCCTCGGCTAGGATGTTGCAGAACCATGTCTTATCATAGATCATCACCATGTCCTATCATATATCATCATATTTTAGTGTGTCCTCCTTGTAAAATAGTTTAGTTCCAATTTTGCCGCCAATTAGTGCAGACAAAGTGAGACGCACTCCCCACAAGAATAAATCCGATTTTGCTTTCTCTTTAGAGCGAAGTATCAGTGTTTACTGTAGCAAAAGGAATGGGAAATTGACCCCTATTCCAACCGTACGGGCAGTTCTTGTGACAGCTTGTAGATGTCTGGGAACGGATGCAGTGTTTTTCCAATGAAAAATGATTGCTGATTATGCAACTCACCTGATTTAGCCTTTTTTCGTGGTCTGTTCACCTGCAAATGCCACCCCGATGATTAATACTGTAATCCTGATCAACATCAAGATCGTCATCGGTCTGCAAAGCGATACATTGCTGCAGGTGAGATTCGGACTTGCAAGACGACGGTACCGAACGGGATGATCCCGTGGCTGTCCTGGTCTGCGGTTCAAGTGCGACACCGAAGAAACACCTGCAGTGTCGATGTCGCGACATTTTATCAGTTCGTCGGTACTCGGTGTGTCTTGCCGGTTATCACCAGCCCGTGGGCCGCGACTTTTCAACAGGAGCGAGATGTCTCCGCCCCAATGTGTGCTTCTCCTGTTCCTCCTCCTGGCCTTCTGCGGAGGCGATTACGCACCACGTCGGTCTTTTTCTCGCCTGATAGTGCAGCTGCATGTGGTAGTGGACTGCCCGAAGTTGAGCAATGCGCATCACTGGATATCGCGTGGTCGTACTTTCGCTCACCCTGCTCGTTGTCCGACTCCTTTCCCAACAAACAGCTTCATACATAGAGAGGTTCCGCTCCTTGTTTCGATTTCCAGTTCTCTTTCTTAGAAAGAAATAAGTGCATCCCGTGAATTTTCCACTATTCCTCAGACCTCCACTATTCTCGAGTTCTATGTATCTTCAATGGATCTATTCCTGAGCACTGGAGTGGCTCTACGGGTAAAGCCAGCAACACCACCTCAGTAACTCTGACGGCTTTTTCAAAACTCTACCCTAAACTATGACGTGAGATCTCAGGAACAATGCTATTCACACGTAGTTGCTTAAATTCTATCAGTACGCTCTCCAGCTTCCGTATTTTCACTAACATTGTCACCATGAAACGGCGCCGACGTGTAATAGCGAGGAACATTCCTGCCTGGTTAGATGTGCCAGGCAATGCGAGTTTGAGTCTCACCTGGCGCTAGTGTTTTGATCGTACATATGACATCGTTATAACAACAAATTATCACAACTCACCCAACTGTTGAAAGTCTAGATTTTCCATGCATACTTTGCACTCTCGAAAAGTGTCCTTATCTCCTAGCACCGCGTACCACTGAGAGAGAGTACAACATTAAAACAAATAGATATCAAGCAGGTGAGTTGGAAAATAGGCTTTCTTTGGGTTACCGATTTTGCAAAACCGCTTGCGAGCACAAGCGCTCTGGTCCCAGCTTAAAATCTTACTGTTCAAGTCTTCCGCTTACAAATGGATCAAGTTGTTCCTCTTTCTCTATTTTTTATTGTAGTTGTGAATATTGTTAGTAATTTGCACCAGACTATTGCCATTACAATGGCATGGTAGAGTGCATAAATGAACTGAATTTAAAAAAATTATTTGATGTCTCTTTGATATTTGTTTTTAATATTTCTTTTATTATTTATTTATTCATTATTTATTATGCCATAAAGTCCTGGTGGTATTCGTTAACCACCTCCGAAGCTCTAATCAGCTACAGGCGTTACGATTCCATATTTGTGACTTTTATGTGCTCTTGACTCACGACCTCGGTTAATGCAGTGCGGCGTATTGTGTGGTTATTTTTAGGTTTTTTCGAATTTCCTCATTTTTCGCATTTTTTTCATTCCTGGGCTTATTTTTCGACAGTACCACTTCGGCTTTTAACGCTTCTTGGACCGTATTTTTGGCATTTCCGTGTATAAGGGTAGTTTTCTTTACGGCTTCTCGTTCCCATCTTGCCTTCATTGCAAACAGTCAAAGAAAGCTTTGAAGAAACATAAAAACGCAAGGAATGTGTTTAAGAAACATGAAAGTGGAACTCAGCTACTGAAAAAACATGAAGAAGCTATCAAAGAAAAAATGTGAATCTAGACGGCCGGCCATGAAACACTAGGTTAAGAACGAAGGATAAATGATGAATCATTCCATGGAATGCATTCTACTTCTACTGAGAATTGTAGAGACAATATGGAAACGTGTTTGGCTTACCAATGACCGGTCCATAGTGCTTTATCCTTCTCAGTCAAATCTCTCTGATACGGATTCACCGACTCTGATGGTATGGAAAGCTTTGCTAACCAGCATAGTATTCGGAAGAATGACCTCGATTCGTAGGGCAAACTACCTCTTCTCGTTGCGATACCAAGCGTTCAGAAGAACGACTTGCAATAAAACTCAAAAAAAAACTTAAAAGAACCCACGATTACATCATCTAAACCTACAAACTGCTGACTGGAATAGGCGTGGCGTTCTCGTGATCTTCCTACGGCAACCCGATAACTGTGCAAAATCTAGTCAAAAAGTTTAGCTGTGAGTCTCAGTGTGCCATTTGTTGCCACTCTAACAGCTCTCCAAAATCCTATCTACTTTATCTACTTGCAGCCCAGTCATTCCAATCTATGATTCACATTTCGCTTCGGAGTTCTGTGTCCCTAGCTCTGTCTCAGTCATCAATCTCCGCCCCATCAATCCCACAGTACCAGTCATCGGTCTCCATCCTATCCATCCCTCACTGTTTGGTTCAGTTTGCTATTGTGGCGGGCTGGCGTTGTTCCCTCAGGTCGCCTAAGATGCGGGCAAAAGCGCCTTCCTCTCCAGGACTTCGTAGTGACTCTTCCTAGACTCTCGGGCAAGCTCAGACAGGGGCACGCCTGGAGGACGAGGGGAAGAGTGTGAGACGCATGACGTCGACGTGTTGGATACATTGTGAATTTAACCCTTCTGTGTTTATAGGAACATTTATTAACTAAAGAAAATGAGGTACTTATGAAGCAGAGGGCCCGTGGTGCCGTGGGGCTGCCGGGAAACATGTTAACGCGGCGGAAACGCGGCAACCCACGGCACCCGAGGACGGGTGCTTCATAAGTACCTGCTCCGTGGTGCCGTGGGTTTGCCGCGTTAACATGTTTCCCGGCAACCCCACGGCACCACGGGCCCTTTGCTTCACAAGTACCGAAAATGGCTGCTTTTTGCTCCAGCCAACACCTTCGTCTCCAGGTTTTAGTAGAAAACAGTTATCTATTTCTACATTTATACTAGCTTTGAACACGAGATGTTGTCGTAGGAGGCGCCGTCTGCCTCGCTTGTCCCATTTGAGTTTTCTGGATCAGGTGTCGCTCCGTTAGCGAAGCTTTCTGTTCCTCCCAGGCTGCCGAATTTTGATCGAAATTTTGTGGGAAGGATAAAGCACTACCTTGCCCACTAGCTGGCTGTCGCGTGGCACCAAGTCGTTGTATAGGATGATACCCTATCAAATCGCCTTCACACATCCAGCAGCGAATGCTTGACTTACTCCATACAGGCTCAGACAAACGCTGTTCCCCTTTAGAGGATTACCAGTAAGAGAAAGTCGTTGACACAATTTCATCGATAATACGACGCCGCGCCAAAGCCGCACGCACACTCCGCAGCGGCGGTGCGGCAGCCACGCTGAGTGGAAGGGCGGGTCGCACTGCGGCAGCGGAGGCGCCGCAGTGCGCAGTGCGCACACTTTCACTGCCGCAGTGCTTCCGGCAGCGGCAGTGGCAGCGAGGAATGAGCTCGGGCATTCCTCACTGCCGCAGCGTGCGGGTGAGGCGCAGTTACACGTGCTGCAGTGGAATGTGGGCGGAGGCCAGCTCCACCCACATTCTGTCGCCCACTGCCCGCTACAAAGTGTGCATGCGGCTTAACCAACCAGCCAGTAGCTGCCGTGCACGCGCCCGCCCTTGTCGAGCCGCAGCCGCAGAGCGTTGCACCGAACGCAAATCTGGCCGCTAACTATACGCGATTTCCTCGGTGATCACTGCGAGTTGACACGCCTAGGCCAGAGACAGAAGTCTTGCGGCACTACACCGCGGTTTCGTCCATTTCGCTCTTATCGTGGTGGGACCCGCCCCCTTGAGGTGGGAGCTGAGCCGCGGACGAGCCGTCCCTATGCCGCATGCCGCGATGTGTCGCGAGAGCAGTCGCAGTCACAGACACTGCGGCACAACTACGCTGAGGAGCGTGGCCTACTTCAAACTGTCTCATCTGCTGTGCAGAACTTGTAAATTCTTTTTTCTACTTGATGGATGAAATTTTTAGGGCGCTCTCATTTGTCGCTGACGAAACAGCGGGCGATGATGATGACATTGCAGCTTATGAAGCGGTCACTCTAGACAGCGTCATAGTGCACTCCATTGCGTACAGTAGTCCCCTCGCGAGACTTCGCCGCGTCAAAAGCCGGCAGATTCATCGCGATATGGCGGCATGCCGCAAAACTGTTGCTGGTCGTGGAGCATCTTATCGCGCGCGCTGTTTACTGTGATTCCTGCACGGATAATAGCCGTGCCTCCCTTCTGCAATGAATTCGAGTCGATTCGAGTTTAAAGTCGCTCATCATTACAGTAGTGGTGATTTGTTTCCGTGTTGACGAGTTAGCCGCAAACCGGCAGGAAAATATGGAATGGTCATCATTTTCACGGTTTGGGACCATTGCTTTCTTTGTTCCGATACCAACATATGTACATGTCTTCAGGTTTCTCGGTGCCGTAGAAGACCCTAGGCTCTATAGGTAACCCTTAAGCGCTCATCTTTAATAGGGACTTCTCTTCCTGTCACAGCATTCTGCACGTACTCCTATATAATAGTGGCAGGCTTTAGGCCGGCCTATCTAGTACTGAAAAACAAGCATTACCGACATCACCGATTCTGTGAAATTGATGTAATCCACCATCACCAGCTTCGGCAAAAGCTTCCCCTCTGCAGCCGCAGTGAACTCGAAATTGCTTAACCTTTCACATCGTCTAAATAGTAAGTAACAAATTTATGATGAGTTTACCAGACCGCTTCTTTTGTGGCAGAGATAAGATCGTTATGTGAATATGTTGTCCACTGACTTATAGAAATCAACCAGAATTTGTTGCCAGCGTAACAAAATACTTTCACTAGGTAGGCCGTGCGTTGCTCCCGGCTTAGTTATGAGTTCCTGAAGAAGTTGCAAGAGCCTCACTTTGTTCAAGCACTCTCTTCTCGGTTACTCACTCCACAACGAGTGGTTCCAGTAGGGCCAAATTCTCTTCTTTAAGAATAGTTCCATTGCTCAATAAAATAATAATAAGAACTTCCTGCCACCTGTCGCTTAATTCTTTCAAAGAAAGGGCCAGTAAAACTGCTTTCACGAGGGTGTCCTAAGTTTTTAGTCCTTTTGTAATCCTAGTTTTATTCTTTCATTCTTTAGCATGTTTTGTGTTTCGGTTTCTGATTGTGGCTGTGCTGTCTGGACTTACTGGTCACGTTGCCTTTATACCATGTAGACTTTGTCCTAGGTCATGAATAAATGAATGAATAAATAAATAAGTAAAGTAACCCGGCCCCCAATTGGGGCGCATCCGGTCCTTTAGGCGCTCGAGACTGTATCACACTGTTCGTGCCGAATTTGGAAGGAAATTATGGAAATGGACAGATTGAGCAGGGCGAAATCCTTCTGAGCATTGGTCCTAAGTCTTCTCGAGGCGGCTTTAATTTTTCTCCGGGCATATTCGGTTATTATAAGGGTTTCTAAGCGAGTTGTGCAGTCTGAGTTATTCTTCACACAACCACAAATCCTTGACTGTGTAGTGCCAGCTCAGTTGAGCCTGCATTTTTGTACCTTCGCACTCCTTCCAATCCAATTTCGTTCCCCTGTGCACAACCAATATCAGCTAACCTGGAAAGGCATCCATGTAGCGAAAAACAGTGAAGCTACTAACAGCTACTGTTACTGTTGTGTTATTTAATGGCTAACTTGTCCATCCATTACGCGTTTTTCACGTTCGTTTTAGTTCTAATAAATTTCGCTTCGATTCAGTGGTTCTTGGGAGGAGGGGGTTGACTGCAACATGTTATCTTTCCATCGGAAGCGGTGATATTCACTGCTTAAAACCGTTGGATTTTCACACGTTTGCAATCTACCAGTGAGATTTGCTCAACTAGTCGGCTCCACGCGGAATGGGGGTCCGCGCTCTACGTGTTGGTGCAGCGGTGTTCCGATGTTGAGAGGGGGGAGGGCACTTCACTTAATCATTTCATCACAACGACGCTAAAATTGAAAGTGCTTTCCTTTACGGAGGCTACCCTCTGAGCTAGCCTGCAAGAAGTGTATTCCGTTCTCACCACAAACAAAATGGACACTTCCAAACGAGCACGGCACTTTTGAATTCAAGCTGAACATCTTCCAAATCAAAATGGGCTTCTTTCACATTAAAAAATGGAGACTATCCGAGACGGCTAGAATAATTTTCTGTTCAAGGAAAATTCAGCATGGCTTTCTTTGAAACTCTTCTCTTTTTTATTTATTTTTAATTCACCTGCCTCAATGAGTGATCGCACTATTTAAAATTTTATAAAAATTTTATTTTTAGGGAAGAAATAATATGAAAATTTTTGTTTCAAGCGTATTAAGGAGGCGATCATCTAGTGTAATGAAAGGAGGAATTGTCACGGTTCTCATTTGATTCTGATTCAAAAATTCTGTTTGCGTGAAGTAACACAGATGTAAGCGGTGCAGCAAGAACAGTAATTAAAAAAACATATATCCTCACGTATCATCGTGTCATCACGCTGTTCAAGTAAGCAGCATTTACACCATCAGTCATATAAAAATCGCGACGTTCTAACGCATGGCGCGAACTCTTCTTTTAACACACCAGATGACTGCATTTAAACTATCGTTTTCTGTATAAAAATAAAGATTTTATAAAAGTTCGAACGGCGACCTCATTTATTGGGGCAAATGAATTTTAAAAATTCAAAGGAAGACATATTAAGTCTTCCTTGGGCAAAAAATTATAATAGCTGTCTCGGACAGTTTCTACTTTAATGTAGAACAAGCTCGTTTGATTTGGAAAATGATTAATTTGATTTCAGAACGTCAGGATTGCTTGTGCCCAGTTCGATTTGAACAGTGCTCAGTTTGGTTCGAAAAGCGTCCCGTTTAATTTGAGAAGTGTCCAGTTTGACGAGAAGATGGTACACACGCAATTTCCCACCGGCGTAGACCATCCCTTTGCGCTTGTTCCAATTCGCCAATGGTGGCCCCTCTAACTATGAAGGATCTGAGGGGAATGCCATAACATCGACGGCAGAACCCCGATCATTTCTGAATACTTGCTTCATCTGTTACGTGAGATCCACTCCACTTTTCATGCTCAATCATAGTTGAAAGTGTTTATTCGCAGAGTGTTTGTCAGTGGATTGCAGATTTGTAGAAGTCCTTTCCACCTTTGCTAGAGTTGCAATCTGTAAAAGTCACTCCAGCATCATACTTGGAGGCACTTCCTCTAGTGCTAGACTCCCTCAACGACACGATATCCGAGATTTTAATACAACATTCACGATTTACGATTCTATGTTAGAATAGCAGGTCATTTTGCTTCTCTTCGAAGTCGAGAGTTGTTAATCCAAAATAGTGTTTTCTATCCTTATTGAGAGGACTTGGTCACAAAGAAAGCCCAGTGTGCGTATCATTCGTTTCCTCGTGAAACTATTCTGGACCCTTTCTAAAACTCGTATAATTTTCTTCGTGTGTGGATTGAAGAGAGGAGTACCATATTCTAAAACAGGCTATACAAAAAGCTTATATGCCTTAAGAACTAGTACGCAATCTTTAGAGGATAGCGCCCTAATAATAGAAATAGATATAAATAAATATGATAAATAATAAATAGGTATGATGAGCAGGGATTAAGATAGGAGAAGAGGACCACCACACTTTTCAAACATGAGGGCAGACAGATGGTAAGATGTAGTAGTTCGTGACCCATGGAGACCTTTGAATGAAGATGACGCACCTAAACCGAACACATGTCTTCGGCGCGCCTCAGCTGATTCGGACGGCCGGGACAGGCGCGGTTGCGAAACTTGGCGGCTGGTCCGCTCCGGCGCCCGACGGCGCCCACTCGTCCTCGAGTACTTGTTGGCCGTAAACAGTGTGCAAGTCATGACTGCTCATTCCTTGTTTATTGATTTTCGTGGGAACAATGACCGCCGGCTGCACAGTCGCAGTCGCTTCGTAAATCCCCGTGCAGATCGCCGACGAACTTTCGGTCGTTCGTCCGTTCGTGGTCGAACGCCGTCCGCTGGCTGCCGCCTGCACTCTGTTCGCATAACAATTCCTCGTCCCGAACTGTCTCCGCTGGCTCGTTCGCAGCAAGAGAGGAGCTGCAATAAACTGCAGTTGAAAAAGCCCGGTGCGGATCCACAACTAGACCTGTAGGGGAGTCGCCAGCTGGCTGTCTGAGGGTGTGAGCCATGTCGATGTCTCGTAACCTTGCAGGCCTCTCTTTCGTCTACATTTTCAGCAGTTTTCAAACTGTCAACGCTTTTCTTGAGTGTAGCTTCAATTTGGTAGTCAATGAATTCGAATTCTCTCCTCTGTCGAAGCTTATCATAGCACAATAGCGGCACTCAATCCCTTTAATGACGTGACGTTTTACTTGAACAACAACGACAACGTACCCTCCCATGCGTAGAGCCTGTACACCCCTTGCAAGACTATTCTAAACGACGGTCTCATCTAGGGTGGCGATTCACAGGTGCGAATTCCATGGCACTGCCGTATCGTAGTTTAGGCTACATAGTAGCTGCAATCCGGGTTTAACGGGAGTTGTTGGTGTCTCGCTTTACATACCATAACTTGAATCTGCTAGAAAGCCCAACGGCTGCTCCGTCGAATGAGGGCGTACGGGCAACTTGGTCGGAGGGACTAGTAGAGCATAGAAAAGGGGAGCGATTGGCTAAACTTGGTTGGTCCTCCCCTTCCCCCCCCCCCCATTTAATAAGACTAAGTGATTGCTACATATGTTGTCCTTTCGCTTGTGTTACCTTCCATTTTACCATCGGTGTCCTATAAGTACAAGACTGTCTCTAACTTTCTCATCCTCCCTCAGTCTTCTCTTACAATTATGGGACCATCTTGGGCTAGGTTCACCAACGGTAGCATCTCAGCGTGGATTCACTATACGTACGTACAGTAACCGATACAGAGAGTTCGACCCCAATTTTACCACACCGCATGTAGTTCATGAATCGCGGTACTTTTCACCGTTATCAGCCGGTAAGCAGTTGATGAATCTGGCCCCTGAATGCAGATTCCTGGTTTCAGATTTCTTTTTAAAGAGCTTGTTCCTATTTTTTAATGGGGTTTCTCTTCTCACTTCTTATTGAGAAAGATAGCCCAGATAGATAGTTTAATTTGTGTTGTTAATTTATTTTAAATCCTTATTTTTTACCTATGTGTTCTGCGATTTACCTTGTTTATGTTGTATCTTTTAGGTACACTATGTTGTGCAAAAATAAATAAATAAATAAATTTTTCGGGCAGAATTGCCCCAACTATCTCTGTCTAATCTCTCCTTTTCCTCTGGGTTCATGGCTGAACTAGAGGTAAATTCGTATGTTAGGATGAAGGCACCCTACATAGTTAGGCAATTGGCACTTCACGAGGCCTAATTGATCACTCCCAGCTCTTGCATGACCCTTGTTTTTCATTGATGGTTTCTCTTTGACAATTTCTGCTTCAAGAGGTTCATCTGTAAAATTTCTTACCGTATGCTGTGTCTGTTTCCATCTGAGCACTCTCTTCGTCTGTAGCGTCATCTATACCGTTTTCACATTTAATTGGACTCCCTTTACTTTAAACTGGACACCGTTCGTTTCAATCAGGGTACTTTCAAGCCAAAGTAAACGTTTCTAAAACCAAGATGGCCATGTTTCAAAACATGCTAATTTTCCTCTAAGAATGTTCCTATTCAAAAACACTCACCAATACAGGCTGCCCTAATGAATTTAGGTTCAGCATGAAGTGCTGTGGTGGTGATATTGCATCGTGCATTCGTCCAGTGTATCGCTATGTTTATTTCATTAATAACGTAAACCCTGTTTATTTGGAGTTACACAGTGGAGAATGTTGGCGTATTTTTCCATTAAAGTTCGTGCCAATGGTTCTACTTGGATTTAATTATGATGATTCCAGATTCATGTAGACAGTTTACACTTTTGATCCAACATACATCGCGATGTGTTGGTCGAGTACACGAAGAAATCCTTACTTGTGGCAAACCAATTTTTTGCTCCTTAGCGCCTTAGAATAATCAAAGTATTGTTTTACCCAAAGATAAAAATTTTCTTTTCCATTGTATTGCTTCTCCCCATCAGTAATCGAAGACTAATCCCTCAAAAGTTTGTTTCGACTTGACTGGAAAAGCGCCCGGAAGCGTTCGCTATAAATTGAAAATCGCATAATTAACAGTGTCATCCTTCTTTCCACTTTTTGAACGCCTTCTATAATTTGCATATTTTTTATTTACCTTCACTTTATTTATTTTTATTTATATATTTAAGCGAACAAGAAAGTAGGAGAAGGACGTACTCCTAACGTTGAACTTTGAACGCGGTAAACTTTGACTTGAACTTGTTCTCACCAAGCACAGAAGTTCTCCAACCCACCTCATAGCGTTCACTTGCTCAATAGAAGCAAGTTACGTAGAAGAAGAGTTCAAGGCATTTTACACCTTGACTGATCGGTAAATTCTTAATTCTTCTGTCAAAAGGACAAGAATATAAAGGACGACGTTAATCAAACCTCTCGTGGGATGCGCACACACTATGTTTTTCTGTGGTGTCGTGGGAGCAATTTGGTGCAATGCAATGTAAGTAAGTAATACAGTGATTATTAAGTCAAGTGCAATGATCTGCGGTGGCCAGCCGATGAGTAAGTCAGTGTTTTATCTTTCCCAGACACACCCTGTTCACCGACTTTGGAGGGGTGCAACGCTTCGCTTGCCTGAGTGGGAGGACCGAACCATGAACCTGGAATCGGATTCACGCGGCAGCTGACACCTCCTTTGACTGCGCTACCACGCGCCCATGCCTTCAGTTACAGGGGGCGTTATTAGGATTATTTTTCTGAAGCCTTACCCAATCGCAGTCTAAATAGCATCAGGTACATGTCGCGAAGGTGGGCAGCATTGTAATATAGAATCGCACCAGACAATCAGGCCGCATCGAATGAGCGTGTCGTTCAGAGAAGAAGTGTACGTTGACACCTGATTGGCTGGAGTGTTTGCTCGGCGCTCTGCTTGGTTGTGATTGGCTGACGCGTTCGCACCTCCCGTGCTGCTCACCTTCGCGACATGTGCCATAGAATCACCACACCCGATTACTCCATCCCGCTTACTGCATTATCCGCTTTATAATCCTAGGTAATTGAAATTTCCGTTCTATCCTGGTGACAGAGGACACCTTACTCTTTGTATTCGTCACCGGCAGCAAAGTGGAATGCTCGCTGTTGCAGGGAGACGATACAATAAACTAGGACATTTTGCATTTGCCTGTCCTTTCCTGGAAAAGGACGGAAGGAACGGAAAGGATAAAAAGGTTTAGAGTGAGTACTAATAACTAGTGCTGTTTGTATGGGGATACACAACATTTGTTTGGAAATTTGCTTATCTGAGGTCACTCTCTCACTCACGTAAGGTACACCCGAAATCTCTCTTCAAACTGAAGGTTCGTAAATGCGAATTGTGAAGAACGTCCGATCCTCTATACAAACTACTATACAAACTCTTTACAAACTACAAGTTTACGCGTTCAATAAATCAAGCGTTGTGACCTATATAAGTGACATGGGAATGGAACAATCTCATTAAGTAATGGTATTAATCACATTACTAGCACACGTGACCATTTTCGACCATTGTGTTTCAGAAGAAGTCTTTGATCCATCTCCTCGCTGGAGGCGAAAATGCTACAGTTCTTCAGACAGCGAACACTTTTTTGAGGGCCCGTCATTTCTGCGACCTGCAGATTGGGTGAGGCCATGCATGCCTCATTCGAATGAATGAACAGCCCGTCTAAAACCAGTACGCTCCGCAGGACGTCATCAGCTGTCATGGTCGTGAAGAACTCACTTAGCGCAACATTTCTTAATTCGTTCCGGAAAGAAGTGATTCTCTTTGTAAGACGTCGACGACTCTTACCATTAGAACCTCCACGTTCACCGTTCTCTTTCAGTTTGTTTTCCGGAGTTCTTATTTCGCATTCGAAAAGATTCTAATTCGCCAATCTAGCCTCACAAATGTGATAGTAGTTAGCAAAATAATCTAGGACGTGGAGATCCCCCTTAACAACTCCACTTAATACAATGCTTCGCTATACTTTCGTTTTTTTTTTTGGGATTATACATCTTTTAGTCCTTTGCACTGGGTGTTCTGAATAGTCTGCAAAAAAAGTTCTCCCATTCGGTTGTAGTTCATAGTGCTATCCAAGTGGCTCACGATTTTTTTTTGTGGGGGTTTTTTTAATGGTAGGTATTGTTGCTGGAGTGTTCATTATTTTCTCCTTTGTTTGGATTTCTATGGTGCCCTTTAGGTGCAGCAATGAATGAACAAATGAACTATTATTTAAAGCTACTATTAGTAATTCAGCCGTCTAGCATGTGTATGACACGCAAGGCCGTGTATAGCGCGGTCTGAGGAGGCGAGGCTCCCCCATACTCCCCGAATCAGTTTCATGGTTCGGTTGTTTTCGCCGACGTCAACCAAGCCTTCCTTCCCTCCGAGGTTGATGAATTAGTACCGTTCTTGTCTGGAAAGGTTAAAACACCGAACCGTTAATAGGCTGGCCACCGTAATTCACTTTAATTGCCGAATACACTACCAAATTTATTTATTTATTTATTATTTTATTGCACTCGAAGGTGCACTACATGCATTGCCAAGGAAATCGTGGAGCAAACAAAGTAGTCATTAAGATGAACGTTCAATTACAATACAATTAGAAACCATTCTCTTTTACTATTTACCATCTAGCTACACTGATTTTATTAAACTTCCCGTAGCAGGATATGTACGTATACTACGTAATGTAGCGCAATATGAATATTTTATATAATAGTGTAATTAATAGAACAGAACGGGTTGGCGTGCTATAGAAATTGCCTCCAAGTTATCCCTTAGAATGGATTGCGTGGCGTGGCGCATCCCGGAAAGGGAGTGACTAGCGCCGTTCTTTACGCTTATCTACGAAAGCTTTGTGTCAACGTCTCCTTCCCTAGGCCAAGCTCTCTAGCTTATGGCCAGCGCCATGAACTCCTCTCTGTCAGCAGGCCACGAAGAAGGCCCTGATGTTTTGGCGGCCACCTTGACTGCTGAACTCTCACCAGACACGCCACCATCAGCGCTAAGCCTTCTCGATAAAGAGTTCTCGTCAAACAACTTTGGAACCAGTACAATCTCGTGCTCCTTCCTCCCTCCCCTCAGTATTTCAGACGTGTGCCGCAGCTCGACATTTCTTGTAGTTTTCTCGTCTTATCATGAAGTCTTTAAGACCTTCAGTGTAACATCTTTTTTCGAAATCCTTACTCCTATTGAAATTTGAAAACTTTCTTTTTCGTGCCATATATTCTCTAATTTTAGAAAAAGTGCGTAAGTTAGGTAAGAGGAATACATGAACCGTGCAGATCCATGACGAAAAAATAGTGATTTGCTTTAGAAGAGGTCAATTTGGCTCTGTGCGGAACACAGAAACCGAAGGGAACGTGGAAGATGTTCAGCTGCGTAGTCAATAGCATTTGACAAGGGCCACTTTAGATTTGTATTTGGCTAAAAGCTCGCAAAACTCGATAAATAAACAGGTGTATGCGTCATTCTTTGCATTCCTCGAGCACTCGAGCCGGTCGATTACAGTTTCCTCGACCGTTCTGCAATACACAACAATGAGTAAGGAGAAGTCTGAGCACTTCCGATTGTGTCAGCCCTAAACCAATGTGCCATCTCTGCCGCATAGGAAACTCTTAGACGTTAAACTGAACGGGAGATTTTCAAAGAAGCGACACGAAAGAAGAAGTAATTCAGTGGCGCCTCTGAGGCAGAGAACATTTCGCAGGCGTGTTCTAGAAAAACTTGCAGTTGAATCACTTGCTCAAGTAGATCAGTCACCTCTAACTATTTCTCGCCACTGTCGTCCCACTATAGCTGATTGCTTCTTTGTGTTTCTCATCAAATGGTTCGACCATTTCTAAGAGGTTTTATCAAAGAATGCTACTGTCACATGAGCAGTTCGCTAGAGAGGACGTAGGGCTTTTCATGTGATTGTTAATCCCTTCTCTTCAACTGTTTCTCTTCGGCGGATCGTATTCAGAACTGAATATTCTTACTTCTTATTATTCCTTATTGTTTACCTTTTTCAGGATGCCGTCCAACGGCATGACTCGGTCACAGCGGGTAGTTGTATATATAAAGGAAAATAAGTCCTTCTTACGATCTGCATCTGCCTTAAATCTCGCCTTCTTAGTTTCGGCATTGGTAAGTAATTTAAGTACTTGATGAATTTCAATGAAATATGTTTTTCAAAGTTTCAAGGCAACCATATGTATCATCGTTGCTCACAATGTTCCAACTCCCTTTAATTTCTGCCTTTTCCTTCTTTGTTACGCATTTTTCATTCAGATCTTTTTTATATTAATAAAATAAATTCTGATACATAACGTACTCGATTTTTATTAGGGTTCTGCTCTGTGTCGAGATCCCACACCCAGTTTCGTTTATTGCGTGCCATGTGAGATTAGAAGATGCACAAGCTTTTAACAATATTGCGCGATACATCACGAATATAAAAGCTCTGTGCTTTCAGGAAGAGCTGGCAATTTTGTTGTGCAAATTAATTGTCCCGATACTTTTTGATAAAAAAATTAATTAAAAAAATTGAAACGCAGTTATGTTTTCCGATATGTGATCGCGCAGTCAGTGGTGGAGATATTAGGTTGTAACGAATTAAATGGCACTGGCTCGCGCCATTTTTTGGCGCGTCTTCACGCGTTTGATCAAGAACAAACCGTAACATGTGGCATATCATTTAGAAGCGCAAACTTTGCTCTACCGATGAGTACCAAATTTTCTGTGTAAAAGTGGGAAAACTTTAGTGTTTTATTGACTTTTTTGCAGATGGACAAAAGGGTAATCCGAGACATTTACTTGTATGAATTCAAGCTGGGCACTACAGCTAAGGAGGCGGACGAGAAGATCAACGCCGCATTCGGTCAAGGATGTTCCACAATTCGGACGGCGTATCGTTTGTATCAGAAGTTCCGGAATGGAGATGAGTGCTTGGAAGAACATGAAGGTCGTGGGAGGCATAGTGATGTTGGTGAGGACAAGCTGAGAGATGTGGTAGGGGAGGATCCACACAAAGGTACCAGGGAGATAGCGAAGGTTCTTGTCGTCAGTCACAACACAGCTGCCCGGCATCTGAAGGAAATTGGAAAGACCAAAAAGCTGGAAAGATGGGTGCCTCAAGAGCTGTCTGAGGAGCAAAGAAACCGACGATATGAGATCTCGTCCGCACTGCTTCTACGGAACGAAACGGACCCATTCCTTGATCGCATCGTAACCTGTGACGAGAAATGGATGACGTACGACAACAGGCGGCGATCGGCAGAGTGGGTGGACAGCGATGAGAGCCCCAAGGTTTTTGCGAAGCCGGAATTGCACCAAAAGAAAGTAATGGTGACAGTATGGTGGTGTTCGCTGGGAATTATTCACCACAGCTTCCTCCCTCCCGGTGAATCCATCACGGCAGAGAAGTACTGCATTGAAATTGAAGAAATGGTGAAAAAGTTGAAGGATATCCGGCCGGCCTTGGTAAACCGAAGGCGAGTTCTCCTTCTGCACGACAATGCTCGCCCCCATGTAGCACGAATGACGTTGCAGACATTGAATGAGCTGAGCATTGAAACTCTACCACATCCTCCGCTTTCTCCCGACCTCTCCCCAACAGACTACCATTTCTTCAAGCATCTTGGCGACTTCTTGGTAGGGAAAATATTCAAATACCAACAGGATGCCGAAAGTGCGTTCGAAGATTTCGTCAATTCCAGAACTTCTGATTTTTATGCTACTGGGATAAAAAAGCTTGTGTCACGTTGCAAAGATGTGTAGAATCAGGTTTTTATTTCGATTAATAAACTTGCCTACAAGCCGAGATATTAACTGTTTAAATTTACAGTGGTTCAGTGCCATTTATTTCGTTACAACCTAATAATTGCATGCAACCAGCATAGAGATTTCTGGTGCAGGATCCTTTCAGGATAACCAAACCTTCCGTAGGCCTCGGTGATTTGTTATCAGGCTTGTCCGGGAAATATGAAACAGTGGCTTTTCCATCAACTGGCTATCACAAGTTACTGTGTAGGCCATGTACGCCTCCACAATATTACGTTAGAATGCGCTCGATTCCACGAATGGATTGGTCAACTGTGCACTGCCCTTTAACCTTTGCCATTTCTTATAGCGCAGTGGGCATGAAGGGTTCCGCTATCGACAGTGGCTAGAAGCACACTAATTTGAATATCTCCACGGATCTGATTACAATCAAAACGCTAGCCTCTAGCGAGATTTAATGCAACATCCCCAGCTATCGTATTCGGACCATACCGACCTTTATTCATCATAGGGTGGATAAATTATTTGCTCTGAAGTGGTAAAGCGGACAAGCCGTTGCGAAGTCGCCCTTATAGAAGTGATGAATTGGTTATTAATCCAGTATTGTGGAAAAACTTCCCTAAAAACCTCTATGGCACAGTTGCAAACGGCGTTGTTGTACACGTTGGAGTTCGAGCTCGTATTCCGGCAACGCACGCTTCCTTTTACAATTTAAAACACGACGTATTGCACGAATACAAAACAGCGACCAGAGGCGTTTCCTTGCATGCCTCAGCCCGTGCTCTGCACTTGTCTTGCTGTTGTCGCTTGTAGTGTTAGCACAGCTCAATTACACATTCAAATCCCATCTACATTCTTCGTCGCGCGAAGCTGAATACTCGACGTACTACTACTACCGTTATTTTGGCGCACCCTGTACGTAGGGACTGATTGTTCCAAAGCCCTACATATCTCCGACCTCTCGTTTGATGTTTTTCTATTATAAATAAAATGGAGCCCAAGATGAATTATGGTCCATTATTAGCTACTACCAACAGGAAAGAATGAAAGATGTCGCCGTTAGTTGAACCATTTGGAGAGCATAATCGTATGAGGGTCGCATGATAGCTCAACTCTCTGAGGCTCCCACTGTCGCGTACACCCGGAGTCGAAGGTCTTGGTTCGGATTTCCCGCCTAGGCCAACAAACTCTCGTCCCCTTTCGGGGTCAATGACCGGCCACGAGACTTTTCTGCTGAGATAAGTAGTGGACTGTGCATAGGTTATATAGTTGTGCTTTCGCAAAATTTTCGAATATTCGAATGGTTTCAAACGCCCGCAATTTTCGAGCATTCGAGTTTCGAATATATTCGAAAAACACCATTTTTTGAATATTTGAAATCGAATAACTCAAATTCGAATGAAAATCATTCGAATACCTATTCGAATAGGTCATTTGAGCACAACTATAATTGGTTGACGAGTCATTCTCACAGTCATTCTAGGGACTAATTTCACATTCAAATCCACATTCAAATTACACAAATTCACGGTACCCCGTAGAAATAAGTAAAATGCGCGGCGCATCCAAAGCAGGAATTGTTTGACGTCGACCATTTCCCTTTATGCTTACGGGTTCTGTTTTTTTTTCATTATTTCTGTCTGGGTGACTTGTGTGACCGCAATTTTATGGATTATTGATTGTGTCGTTCTTTTTCCGTTCTGTAAGACCTCGGTTATCGCTTGCTCACGTCTGTTTCTTGACCTTGTATCAGTTTTATCGCAATGAAGCGAAGCGCTAAGTCGACACAAAAACGGGGTTCGCAACAATGATATTCACTGAAAAACAATTTTTATTGGGTTAAGCAAAAACGCCGATCGGCATTGCGTTATTCGTAGTCGCAAACGATCAGCTGTAGTGTTGTGACAGTACATATATGCACGCAAACGATGAGCAGCAGCGTAATTCAACCCCGTGTGGGGTTTGCCACTCATTCTACTTCTGCAGAATTTCGTGAAAGAACTTTTTTGACGCAATTAAAATCAAGATAACACTAAAGCTGTCTGACTGCTCGTTTAGCTTTTCATTTCGCAGCTGCAAACGTTGAACAAAATTATGTGCCATAAACCAACAATGGCAAAATTCTCATATGGCACAGAAGGACGTTAAATACGTATGCGGTCGTTATAATTAAATTAAAAATTTAAACTAAGCGAAACGTAAAACGTAAAAGATGTTAAAAATAAAAAAATTGAGATTAAATGTCATGCTGTTTTTTGCTGCTGTTGAAGAATGCGGTTATATCTGATTAAACTGAAAAATAACTGGACTTGTAAAATAGGAGTTAATGCTGGGGTGAATCAATCACTTTGGGAGTAGCATGTGTTCTACCTACATGCTTCATCGTGGTACCGTATAGCCTCTTCGAATATCGTAGTTATAGCATTCGGCAAGGTGTACAAAACAGCAGAAGGTCAAAACTTATGCCTGCCTGCCTACTAACTTGTGTCGAATCCTCGATCGTATGCGCCACACATTCTACTTTTGCCTCGCTTCGTGGGAGAAATTTGAATGCATAATTGCCACAGGCAATGACGACTTGTTGTGGCGAGTTGAGACGATTCGGTGTATCATCCTTCCTAGATAAGAATGGTGAGAATCTGGAATATGCAAACTAGGCTATTCAAAGCGTCTTTCGGTTCACCTGGTCATTTTCGCCTAAAAATATTGATTATGCGTGAAGTTATAAAGCAAACGTTAGTTATCTTGTGCCTCGAACCGATTTTTGTGCCAGCCATGCCCTAAAGTTTCGCCTTCTATCGTGAACTGTAGCTGTACTAAGCTAAACTTTTTAGACCAGTTCGGCTCAAACACTTATAATTTTTAAAACAAAAACTTAGGGTTTTTGGTGCAACGTTTAGATCACGTAGCGAAACGATATAAACGAAAAATATGAACTTGGGTAATACTTTTTAAAGATCTTCTTACCTGCCCTTCTAGGATGTCACATTTTTTCTGTCAATTCCTAAAATATTTATGACTAGCTTGGAGCTAGGGGGTTCTCTTCAATGAACATTTCATTTGATGACGAATGCTTCTGTCGTCAGAGCATCGCGACGTGCTTCTTCGTTGACTGAAAAAATTAGCCGATCACTGTCTGATAAGCCGCTATCGTCTCTGAACTTTCAACGTTGAGAGCACCGATAACGCGGCAGTCCTTCTCGAAAAGTGCGCTGACCCATCACAGTCTGATGGGGATCGAAATTCTTCCGTTGTATTTCAGCAAATTCGGTTCCTCGTTCTATTGGAACTTATCGCTAAACTGTCTACATAAGACGCAATCAACAATGCTATGCTTCATGAGTGACGGCTCAGATAATTTAACGATAAGGCACAGAGCTAGCAACACTGCCGCGTGTCTCATAAGTACTGCTGCCAATTGGACATTTCCACTTCCAGCGGGACACGTTTTAACCCAAGTCTTGCATTTTCTACATGAAGACGCTGACTTCTCAGTTGAGCTAGATGCACTCTAGGATAATCAAAAAACTTCAATTTCCTGCCTATAAAAATCCACCCATGAGGTTTTCTCGCGATCCACTTTTTAATTTTCGTTTATTTATCTTCCCAGAAAAAAAAACTGTTCTTTACACAGTGTTTGAAAAAGGGAGTCTGGCACCGCCTTAGAATCAACTGTCGAATAAAATTCCGTAAGAGTTGCTGCTACACGGCCTCAAAGCTGCTCACTCAATCTGAGGGATCTCGTGGAGCCAGAAGTTTGCCTTTAATGAAAATGCTGCTCCATCGTAACGCCTGTTATAGAAGTAAATGGAGATCTGAATTCTAACAAATTTCGAGCGGTCTAACCGTTTGTGTGCAACTAAGTTCTGTAGCACTGTTTATCCAGCACCCAGTAGAAGAAAGCCTGTAAAATCACCTGAGTTGCTGAAGTGCGTCTGCTCTTCCCTTACCACCTCCATACGGACCTTTGCCTTGCAACAATAATTATGCGGCACCTTTTTCATAGCGGGCACAAGGACACCAACGAATGACCCAGAGTATGCATTTTATCTAAACACCAGCAGAGCCAAATGACGAACTGACGACTTGCTGGTGCTTCACCCTAGAATCTCACAATAACTGATCGATGTGTACACGTTCTGTTCTATTTGTACTCGAAGCGCTGAAATGTAGACAAAATTCGACAAAATCGCATGATGATGTTCGACCGTTTGTCTGGCCTACATGCTTGTAGTGAAATCTGCCCGCTGTGTTCGCTTAACTCCCATGTCAAATGGATGGTTCTGGACAAAAATCAATGAAATATAACAATGCATCGAGTACCAGACTTGTCTGGGAAGGATAAAAAGCTGATTGTTCATCGGATGGCCACCGTAAATGGTTGTATGCCCAAATACACATTCGAATCGCCTCCACGTTAACCCATAGAAGCAGAATGCGTGGCGCATCCCAGAAGGGATTGAGTAATGCCGTCCTTTATCCTTTAATCAATCGAGATGTGGGCATCATCCATTGACCATGGCCACGGATGGTTGGTCAGGGAAAAGGACTTCTGTACGGATTAGCTCTTTTATATACAGTCGGATAAGAGCCTTTATCTAATTCTTGAAAGTATTTCTTGCTCAGGATTTCGGTCACATCTCATGATTCTTTCGAGCTACTTGAGTGCGCAAGGAGGAGTGGTACATCCCAGCGTTACCCTAGAACTTATTCTGGTGCAGTGTCATGTTGAAGAGTAGAAAATTTATGAAGGAAGTTGAGCTTCATCATTGCCCTATTGGAATACAAGTGCTCCATTACGCCTATCGACATGCCTCGCACTTGCGCGCTTCGCGCGATGTTGCAGTATCACTAAGCTAAGGACAATCACGTCGAGCTAGCTGCTCTACTTGTAAGCTTTCTTCCCTACCTAGGAGTACAAAAGGCTCGCAGTACGTACAGTGTATAGTATGAAAGAGCGATCTATTGATTCCTCACTACTCCCCTAGTGAAATTGTCCCCCATTACTGGTACTGGTCCCCCTCAGTGATCCACCCTTGGCGGACAATGTCTTCGGCACACCTTCTGAATCCCCAGGCACATTGGACGACGTCTTCGGCACGTCTACCTGATCCCCAAACACGTTGAGCGACGTCTTTGGCACGTCTTCTGAATCCCACGCACGTCATGCGGCGTATTCTGCACACGTCTTCCAAATCCCCTGGCGCGTAAAAGACGTCTGGGTATTTTGTTTTGGACCGCTTTGACGACATCCACAAAAATTCGACAGTTTGATCAATACCGATCGACACTTCAAAAACGAACATCAGATTCGTGTTCGGCGACCGCGATTATTTCAGGGCTGAAGTTTCCAGGCAGGTCGAAGACGTCTGGGTGTTTCCCGCTATATTCCCGCACCGTAGTTTGATCAATATCGATTGATGACGATCGGTACTTCAAAAACAAACTTCAGATTCGTGTTGAGCGACCTCGACTACTCCCAGGGGGGTAAAGTTTCGGAGCGCCCGAACGACATCCACAAAAATCGATAGTTTGATCAAGATCGGCTGATGGCGATTGATTAATACTTCACAAACGAACTTCATATTCGTGTTCAGCGACCGCGATTACCCCAGAGCTGAAGCTTACAGGCAGGGAGAAGACGTCTGGGTATTTTCCGCTATAAATGCTACCATCAATCCTATTAGAAGCACCAAACGCGAATGTTTTTAGAAAAAGGTTGGAGAGAATAGATTTGCTTCTAACACTGCATTTGCCACATATCGTCTAAGCAGAATATTCTGCTATTCTTCCTTTTTCTTTTTCAAAAACTAGGAATTCCTTTGTTTTAGAAGAACTTTTCTTTTGAGTTTTCTTGTTGTCATTTCTTCCCGGTCTTTTCCGTTTGTACTCCTTCATTCCTAGTGTTGCTATTTTTCCTTGATGTTTAGAACTTCTCTACTTTATTTCTGACTATTAGCCTGTGCTAGCGTTTTACGTTTCCCCATGCAGTCGTTTTCGATGGGTTCTGATGGAGTTGACGGAACCACGAATGATAAGTTGGTGTCCGGAGCCGATATCTCCTACGACTTGCAGTATTGGCGGGCCACTGCTCTTCTTCATCAGTTATCCGTCATCCTTACTTATCCCGTTCCCTTACCCCTATTTTTCAGAACTTTTTTACCTCTTCGTGACTTCTGCTGTTCGTTTAGGAGTTGCGCTCATATGAAAAGTAACAATGATGGCTAGTTTTTCATTTGTTAATTTTTTCACCACGTATTTTCTAATGCGCTCTGTCCTTGTTAAATGTACTATTTTTGTGCGCACAACATTATGTAAATCATGAATAAAAAATAAGAAAAACTCAGCAGAGTTCTTTGGATAGCAAATAGAGAAAGTGAAACAAACAAGGTGGTAAAGACGGATGACACTGGGGAAAACGCCACTACATACCTATGCATGAGCAGCAACGGTATACACAGGCAATCAAGAAGTTGGATTCGTGAGCCTTAGGAATCTCTTACCCCTAACAGTGCAGATTCCTACTCGTCATCTCAGAAAATCAGTCTTCTATTTTTGCGCGTAAGCCTTAAGTTTTCGCTTTGGTTTCTAAATAGTCCTCCAAATGAAGGCAGAAATGTGCAGTTTCTTGATGATAAAATCGTATGGTGGCCCACCACCAGTTTTCATTTCCCTCACTCAACGAAACGTTGTTCCTTGGCGTGTGGCGCATTCTAAAGTTACGCTGTGATGTCGGACTTCATGACTTGTCTAGGCGTAAACTGCTTTCTCGCTGCTGTAAATAATGTTGGTGCGAGGACCAGATGGTGTCCAAAGGGTGTCTTATGAATTCTCTCATGCATTTGATAGCTTTGTTCGATTTTCGATTTTTTCGATTTTTTGTTCGTTTCTTCCAATGTAATTTTGAGTCTTTGAAAAGCAAAAAATTAAAAAATTAATCGCCCAATTATTCAACTGCAAAATTTTGTGCCTTCTGAGATATTTGTCTGCAAGAACTCTTTACTTTCCGGTGATTTCTCAAATGACAAGTATCCTTGCAAGATTTTTGACTACTGCTCTATTAAACATACCTTTGTGCGTATAACTTTACTATTTATTGAAAATCGCCACCCTTACAGATCCCTTTTAGACTTCTTACGTTTAGGGTGATAGACTATGGATGTTCGCAATCGGTTTGTTCTTGCATCAACTCGGTGGCATTACATGGATCGCTATCCATCAGCTGGTTGACTCACTGGCAAAACTCGTCCTCACCCCACTAGTGGGCTCAATGCTGGACAAGACGAATAGAAATCGAGGTAAAACCTTAGTATTTGACAGTTTAAAAATACTAGTCATCCAGAGCTATAGAAAAAGAATGTCATTTTTAAGGTATGCAGGCCGTCCTGTTCATAAACAACGTAGCCATATCGCTGTCGGCACTAATTTTCTTCTTCAGTCTCTCAGAGACCCGAGCCGAGTCTCATTGGGTGAATACGGTAAGCCATTCCTGTAGATCTCTTCTTATGTGTACGTAGCTATATTGCAGAGACTGAGAACTGCATTTATATTCAGTCGCTAGATCTTGAAAGTTTCTGATTTCTGGACGCTCACTGTACTGCTGCAGGCTTACTCAACGGATCCATTTTCGATTACGCTACCTGGCAGACTGTACTGCCGTGTTCGTAAGAGAGGTTGACTTTCTGACCTTCTCGCAGATGACCGTTGAGAAAGCACAAGCCTACTGTATGGTCCAAAACCAGGTCTCTCGTGGGTGCCCTCTGCAGCTTCGTTGTGCAGGAAGGGCTCGATATTCAGAAAAAGCCGATTTTTTGGGGATAAATTTTCTATTTGAGAGGAACTAAAGGGGCTCAAAACATACATGACGATAAACTCCTGCTCTTCCTAAATCTCGCATATCCCAACTAATCGGGGAATGAGATACTGTCTCACACGGAAAGACGGAAAATCCTTTCCTCAATTCTGCTTCGCGAGAGTTGCAACAAAAGTGTTTCTGCCGTACTGTGTTTCACGCCACATAATTCTACTGGAAATTCTAAACATTGTATCACTAATTATGTGTCTAATAACTATAACTAACAGGATGGGACTAACATATAGATAACTTGGTGAGACTCCTGTTCTACAGCGAACTGTGTTACTTCGAAAAGAGGGAGTATTAGAAAAATAGGATGTCTTCATTGATTCTCGTATCCAATTCAGATCGGTTGGAACGATACTCCTGTTGTGTAACGGTGTATGTATATTTGTTTCAGTTATACCTCTTCCTTGCCATAATGTTTGGTTCGGTTTCTCGAGTAGCCTCAGAAGCTCAAAAGACTGCTTTCACTAAGGACTGGATCGTGGTCGTCATTGCTAAGACCAAGAACGCCCGCTTATCCAGTACGTTTTTCTTTTTGTTTGAGCAAACTAAGGGTTAGAATACTGACAGTTCGCCAAGTTTGTCTTCTCTCGGAGCAAATAGAGATGACCACTATATAGCGGGATCCGTAGAAGTCATGATCAGAAGCGGTCCAGTTAAATAATAGGTAGCGTAATACTTAGTGTCATCCTTTCTTTGTCTTTTATAGCGCTCTGACTGCGATCAGAAGTTTTAACGTTTCAAAACTTTCTTTACTGATTATTATTGCCTATTATTCTTCAACATTGTAACCATTGATTGTCTATTTTTTCTTTTTTTTCAAGTACAAGCGTCTCCACAGCATTGTTTCATAGCCAGGATAAAGACTGAATAATAGTCAGTCGAATCGGTATTGTATTTATCGAGGAAGCTTCCACCATTTCCGATCCTCATCGGGCGGTTCAAGAGGGCAACGGGTACATTGAGTAGGGAGCGCCGCCAACTGGGGGCAAACAAGAGTGTTGAGCTGGTCGAGAACGATCTGCACCAAACTTCTGCTGATAAGGTAGAGCGTGATGGATTGACGGTTCACATGCGCATTCAGCTACGTAAGAGAATTCGGCCGATTGGTTCCTCTTCTACTTACGTCCGCCAACAGCATGTGCCCAAATGGACTGGAAGTTGTACTTTTCTTATATGTAAGCCGGACATCAGTCCCAGTGACTATCATCTTTTTGTTCGTGGCTAACAACTTCACAGGCAAAAATTGCCATTCTTCAAAAGTTTTCAAAAGTACCCCGTCCTCCCTCTCTCACTTCAAAAACCTCGAAGCCCATGAGCTTTCTAATTTCTCCGTTTCAGGTAGAAGGGAAAGCGTTGTTTAGTCATTTGGTCAATGTATCTTTTGATTTAAGTTTACCGAGTAGAAAAATTGGACCCATTGCTATTGTTGTGTTATATTTATACTTGTATATTTTTATATATTTTTTATTTATATTTTTTGTTTTATTTATTTTTTGTATATTTTTTATTTATATTTTTTTATATTTTTATTGGTTTTGTTTGGTAATTGTGTTTTGTTTCGTCCTCTCCTAATATTAAGGATCCAAAAACTTTGACTTGTATTTTTTTGTGGAAATAAAACAGAAAGTGTTCCGGTGCCGAATGTAGGGAAGGCGCTTCACTTAATCTTTTTGACAACAGCAGAAAATTTGTAGGAGAACTATTTTGCAATGACGATACTTTGAATTAGCCTACAAGAGGATGTTGTTTTGCAGTTTCCTGGCTAGAGCACACTACACTGTTTGTGTTTGTTTCGCTTTTCGAGCAGTGCACCCTTCCGACTAGAATAAATCAAAATCAATTTCTGAGTTTTGCGAAAAAACGACATAACGCGTCCTGGCACCTAATATCCATAATATCCAGAAGCTGAGGCATGTTGGAAATAAGATAAGCTTCTACGTTAATCACCCTCGAAGGATGCCACGCATTCTGCTTCTATGGGCTAATGACGATTTGAAGCACTTGTGGCTGTAGGGTAATTTGACATGGTCAAAGAAACAAATCATTACTTTCCCCTTTCCAAAGAAGTTCTCATAGCCCCAGTAGTGGTAGATCTGCGTGGGATGAAGAGTCAATTCGCGGTGCACGTGAGAGCCGACTTCTCCGACTGCGCTCCAGGGATCCGGAGTAGACCATGGCTGCATTAAAATTAAAAGGTCTTCCACTTTTTTTGTGTGGAATTCAGAGCTGCTTCGGGTCTTGTGTGGAATTTTGTGGAAATGTGTTGAATTTTGAGCTGTTTCGGGTCATGTAGCGTGCTCCGCTTACAAAGGGGAGCCAGTTTTGCAGCTCGTAATTTTAAAAGCACAACGCGTAACAGAGGAAATAGGAGCTCCTCGTCGCGCTTACGATTTACGCTTATCAAAACAAATGACAATTTTAATTTTAAATATTTTAAGTTCTTGAAAAATTAGTATGAGTTATCTCTTCACCTCCTCCTGTAACAACGCTCGATTTCCAGCTCAGAATGCAGCGATGACGGTGATTGATCAGGCGTCGTCGTTCCTGACACCGCTCATCGCTGGAGTCATGCTCGACTCGATGTCTCGATCCATATGCTGTCTCGTCATTATCGCCTGGAACATACTCTCGTGGAGTGTCGAGGCTTCTCTCCTGCTCTGGATCTATCGGCGGGTCCCGGCACTCGGCGTTCGCATGCGCTCTGGTGCGTCATACCACTTCTAATACTAATCACTCGGCACGATCGGCTGTTCAGTGCAACTACATTATACACCTTCGTAGAATCTGTCCTAGTCAGGTGGGGGGGGGGTGCACATAACTAAAAATTATGCAACTAGTTGATTTTGGATTCAAGGAGTGGCTTCTAGAGAATCACAATTGGATTAAGTTGACAAAAGTCACGAAATTTACAATGGGTTTTACGGTTGCAACCAGGCAATGCTATATACCCCCCTCACTATGATGAATCCCCGGGTTATAACATGTCAGGCGGCGGTCGGTTGTACACCTTGCCCACCAGAAGGTCTTTACAACTGCGGTGATTCTTTTTGTTTTTTCGTTTTTTTCTTTTTTATGGTCCTATTTTGCCCTCTTGAAGCAGCTTCATGAATCGCAAGTCAATTTGTTGCATAATTTCTACTTATGTACCCCTCCCCCGACTGGGATAGATTCCCTTTGGGTCCGTGGCTTCGGGGTAGTATGCTGATGAACTGGAAGTATTATATTTGCACGTTGCTTTTCTGACCAGGTGATTCACTTCGTCTCTGCCCCTTTTCCATTAGCGCAGGTGCACTGTTAATTTCATGCCATACAGGGAGCCCTAATTGGAGACTACCTATAATGCGGATTATGTACTTAGGTACAAAACCACTAACTGATTTACTTAGTGCCAGTCGTTAAGGTCATAGTCTAACTGACCACTTAGCTGTGAGTGTGAAACTGATTTTTGTGTCCTTGAAATGGCAATGACCACTTAACAAACGTATTTATTTATTTATTCATTTATTTATTTAATGCACTACACTGCGCCCAATCACAGATAATGGAAAATACGAAGTAAAAACTGCTGTGACACGTTATAGAAAAACTCAACAAGGAAGTCAAGCATGATAACATCTAAAACGTAAAAACAGAAAACAAAGAAAAACAGAGAAGCTAGCGTATGACGATGGGAATGGAACAGCAACTGAGTATATAACAACCCATGAACAGGCCAACGGTTCATCAGCACTAATATTAATTCATATAAACTAAATGAAAGCTACAACTGAACAAACTGGGGAAAAATTTGCTACCTGCAGTCATCCATTTTCTTCCATCCAGTCAGCTATTGGCCAGACCAGCCATAAGCCCTCAATCCTATATTCTAGTCAATCTAGTCACTTAAATATAGCCAATTATGGAAAAGTGAATATGCAAGCTGAGCTTTGGAAGGGACAAGTACAGACTGTTCCACGCCAGGGTGCTCCAGCGCAACTGACAATGTCATTCCAGCGCGGGTGTATGGTAGCACCTCTTTGAGCTGAATACGGACGTTGGGCACTGGCCCTGGGGGAGCTGCTGCATAGGGTAAAAAAGAACGCAAAGCATATCTGTGCCAGAGAACCGTTGAACGTTGACCTTGTGTATCATCACAAGGGTCGGGAATCACGGTTTAGCCAAATACTACAACACGCACAAGTTGTAAAGTGGATAGGCAAAATGGGATCATGAACTCAAAGGTAGCAAGGGCTGCTGAGGAGGAACAGGGAAAAGAAGGCAATAGAGAGTGTCAGCTAAAGGAAAGCGATCTCGTCAACATTGGTAGAATATCAGTTCTTGTATTCGAAGGAATTTCCAGCTATGTCGGTAGGAGATGGTCATCGCGATCTGAAATCTAGTCAACCCAAAAGACAAGCATTGCGGTATATCGTGAAGACGATATCTGCACTAGATCCGACTGTCCGCTCTCTTATGTTGAGTCGTTAGTGAAGGAACACTTTCCTGTACAGAAAAGAGCCAACGGTATATGCTTAGCGAGCAGGAATATGTAGCTACCCCGCGGTTGTAGTGGCGGTTTTTCCTCCTTTAACATCCAGTAAACCTTTGTTGTGGCGCCTTTATACATTCCCAAATCTCACTACCAGTGATAAAGTTCTCCCAAAAATTTGCTTGGAGCAACAAGGACTGGCAGGTGATCACTTGAGCACTTTTGGTCGCGCTACATAGTTCACAAGCATAATTTCGTATTTTTTTAATTTCTTTACTTTTTATTTAGCTTTCTAGATTCAACCTCCAAGGAGCCCTCCATTGATGAAACGCCTTCACCTGCTGCAGCCTACTCAGCTTATTTCCGGCAGACGTCGTTCCGAGCAGCTTTTGGTCTCGCGCTTCTCTACATGACAGTGCTCGGCTTCGACAATGTAAGAATTCGGGTTCGTTTTATACGTCAAATGGCAGTGAATACCCTTCTACTTCAAGCTTGCGCTGTCCTACGGTGCATCGCAAGGAATGTCGGCGTCGACTCTTGGATTGTTCCGCTCCATCGGCTCCTTGCTGGGTTTGCTTGGAGCGCTCTCATACACAGCCATGGAACGTGTACTCGGACTGCTATGGACGGGCCTCATCGGCCTTATGGTGAGAATCTAAAACCTGTGGAGTGTGTCAGCAGATGCTATAGAAACGGGAGGTATGCAACAAGATTAGGTTGCACCAACGGTTTCTATAATTTTCGTCTTCTAAATTGAGATGATCCTAATTTTACTTCTTCTTGGAGGCCTGCGTTATGTAGCTCTTGTGTTTGGATTTTTGCCAACGAATGCTACTGATTCGAGAATTCTCTCACTGCGAGTTGGAGGGTTGATGAGGTCCACTACATGAGCTCTCCAACTCATGACGAAGGCGTAAGCTCCGGAAGAGGTTTTTGTCTACCTCTTCGATATGAATAGGTTTTCTGTCTGAAGACCATCCCAGAGATCCTCAAAAATAACAAATTGTATGGGATATGACGCGCCATTGAGCTTGATCAACAATTCAGAACATTAAGCTGCGTGATTGTGCGCGTGGTAGCGCAGTTGGTGAAGGCGCTAGCTGTCGTTCGCACCCCGACTCAGGTTTGTGGTCCGGGTTTCCGTCAACCAATGCTTTCACGGGGACAGTACCAGATTCATCTGGGATGAATAAAACACTGACCTCTTCATCGACAATGGCCACCGCAAGTCATTTTAAAGCCAAATACGTGTATAGCCCAAAATGTCTCCACTATTTGCTACAGAAGTGAAACACGTGACGCATCCCGAAAAGGATTGACTAGTGTCGTCATGTCTTCCATATACTCATATTTTGGGCCGAATTTGTGCATCTTTGCATGACCAGCTTCTTCCTCTTAATATTTATATTATAGATAATATGTCGTAGAATTGAAGAGGAAAACCACGCTACCAACGGTCAACGCAGTCAACTAGTAATGCGGTTCCCTGTCTCCTGTTTATTGTTCCCTTTAATGTTGTATTTCACCTATGCTTACCTCACAGATTAAAAGATTAAGGATCATAGTATGACGTCCTAGTCGTTAGGGCAACCGTAAAGTGTCAGTTGCGTGCGTCATCCCTTGGCACACAGTCACATCCGCTGAATCTAAAGGAAAGCCTGACATCATGGAACAGTATCTGAGACTGCCGCAGAAACTTAAAGAAGGATTTGTAGACGCAAATCACCATATGTCCCCTCCGATTAGGATAGATCCAAGATTTATTTTTGAAGATCTACATCAGCGTGCTAGTACGGGGCGCGCACGCCTTATCTCCTAGGTCTAACATGCCTGCTAAATGTACGTATTCTATATATGTACCTGTTATGAAAACAGGGGTTAAGAGACCTCTTGTTTGCTTATAAATATAGCAAAGCCTTCATCTCTTTGCAGCTACAAAATCTCTTCATCAATTTGTGCACCGTCTCCATCATTTTGCCTGGTAGTCCGTTCAACGCTACAGGATATTTCTCCACTCTGACTACTTCGGTTTGTTCTAAAGCTGGCTCCACGCGACTTGTCCCTTGAAGTGTATTGTTTCAGAAGTGGGTCGACGGCGTTCGGTCGACCATTTTTGGTGGTTTGAACACCACGGATCCGTCACCTCAACTTCCGTTTTCCGAGCTGAGCCCTTCCATTATCGTCTTTTTCTTTGGAATCACATTGGCCCGCTTCGGTAATTGCTAAGCCATTCGGTTTATCCATAGCCACACATAGATGTGCTTTCATGGGTGGAGCCTAACCCTCCGTAAAGAATCTAAAGGCGACAATGGCGTACTCGTTCCAGTACAGTGCACAAAACCCTTGTTTCACTCGACAGTGGCTACTGAACTATTGTTTAGGGCTGTGGATCGCTGACCCTTCCATTACTCAGATCATGCAGGAGACCATTCCTGAAAGGGAACGCTATTCCGTGTTCGGTGTGCAGACTAGTATCTGCGAATTCTTCTCAGTCATCAAGGACGTTATGGTAAAATAAAAAAGATTCTTCCTTATTCCAGATCAGTTGCACGTTTGTCTTCCAGGTGATCGCATTTCCGGAGACGAGCAGTTTTGGCGTTTTGACTTCGATCTCATGCGTCTTCGTCTTCACCGGTTTTCTCTTCTACCTCTCATATTTCGTCAAGGTAGGTTGCGATTGACAGAAGTTGTTTTTGCATTAAGCGTGAATTAGAGGGCACTCGCCATCACAAGCATCTTCCATGCTGAATGAGTATTAGGCCACAATTTCCATTGATCCACACCGAGCGCGAACACATCCGTCACAGAAAATGGATAATACGCTCCATACCAGGGGTGTATACTTAACGGCCAACGACTTACCGATTTTAAAGATTTAACGGTATTTTTAAAATTTAAAAAAAAAAATTTTTAAAATTTAAAATTTAAAATACGCTTCTTCTTCTCCTGAGCGTTTAGTCCCGCGCAGTCGCAGGGTCCGCTGTTCTTGTGATCTGTCGCCACCTCATCCTATCAAGGGCGTCATCTGCCGTAGCGCCGACTTCGGCTAGATCTCTCTTGATGACGTCCTTCCATCTTTTCCTTGGGGCTCCTCTTGGACGCTTTCCTGGTGCCTCGAAATCTAGGGCCAACCTTGTGGGGTGATCCTCTGGTCTTCTGAGGACGTGTCCATACCACCTAAGGCGCTGCTCTCTCATCTTCAGCTGGATCGGGGCTGTCTTCATCACTGCCCTAACATCCTCGTTTCGCACCCTGTCCCGACGGGTCCATCCACATGCCCACCTCAGCATCCTCATCTCCGCCGCGTGCAGTTGCCGCTCCTGCGCCTTACCTAGGGCCCAGCACTCACTGCCGTAGAGGAGGGCAGGTCTCACAACTGTTCTATAGAGCTTGCCTTTGAGCGTCCTGGAGCATCTACGGTCGCAGAGGATCCCTGTGGACTCCCTCCACTTGAGCCAGGCTGCGTTTATCCGTCCCCTGACCGCCTGGTCCACACTTCCTTCCTCGGATAGGTCACTTCCGAGGTAGCGGAATTCTTCCACCTTCTCGATCTTTTCCCCTTGGCAGTCTAGGATCGATCCAGCGCACTGCTCAGAGCTGATGAACTTCGTCTTCTTCACGTTCAGCCGTAGGCCGTTGTCTGCGAGGGCTCTCTGCCACAGCTGCACCTTCTCCTCCAGCTCCTCCTGGTTGTCGGCTACTAGAGCGATGTCGTCCGCGTAGAGGATCGTTCTGAGAGGGCCTTCCTCAAGGTGGTTCACTATAGAGTCAAGTGTGAGCAGGAAGAGGAACGGGCTCAGAGCCGACCCTTGGTGTACCCCCACAGTGATGTCCACTTTCCTTGTCACCCCGTGTGGAGTTCGTATCGCCGCTTTCGAGCCCTCGTACATGTCCCTTATGACCGTGATCAGACGTTCCGGGACACCCCTCCCTCGAAGGGCATTCCAGATTACGGCCCGAGCTAGCCTGTCGTAGGCCTTCTCCAGGTCCAGGAATGCTAGGTAGCAGGGTTTTCGTTTCTCCCGATATTTCTCCATCATCTGACGAGCGATGAAGATGGCGTCTGTGGTGGACCTCTCAGGCATGAAGCCCCACTGCACCTGGGAGATGGGTACCATCTCCCTCAGCCTTGAGTCGACCAGTCGTTCGTAGATCTTCATCGTGTGTGAGATCAGTTTGATCCCTCGGTAGTTGGAGCATTCGGAAGCGTCTCCCTTCTGCTTGAAGATGGGGACTATGGTGCTGTTCCTCCAGTCATCCGGCATCTTACCTTCTTTCGTGATTCTGTTGAGGAACTGCGTCAACCAGTTGACTCCGAGGTCCCCGAGCACCTTCCAAGCCTCTACTGGCACACCGTCAGGCCCTGCTGCCTTTCCGAGTTTCATCTTCCCTATGGCCTTGCGAACCTCTTCTTGCGTCCAGGGTGGGATGGGTCCTTTCGTTGGTTGTTCTTCCTCGGCTTCCTGACGAGGGAACTCCTCGTTCAGGAGTTCCTTGAAGTACTCCTCCCATCTCTGTCTGACCTCGACCGGCTTCCGTAGCACCCTACCGTCAGCACTCTTCACAGTCTTCACTATTCGAATGTCGAGGCTAGCTCTATGACGCGCCTTGGCCAGGCGGATGGCGAACTTCTCTCCCTCTGGCCCGTCTAGTTTCTCGTACAGGGCATCCATTTCCGCGTTCTTTGCCTTCGCTACAGCTGTTTTTGCCAGCCTCTTCAGCTTCCTGTAGGCTGTGAGATGCTCGGGTGCCCTCGTCTGCTGCCACAGGTTGTAGGCCTCCTTCTTCCTCTTCACTGCAGCCTGCACCTCTTCGTTCCAGAACCATGCCGATTTATCCCCTCTGGTTCCTCCCTTTGTTTCTCCCAGGGTTTCCTTGGCACATCTCAGGATAGTTTGGGCTACCCTCCTCCAGGTCTCGTTCACGGGACCAGCTGGATCTGGAAGGCCTGCTTCGAGCACTGCCCTTCGTAGCTCGTTCCGCTCTGAACCCCGCAGTCTCCACCATCGGATCCTGGGTTCCGTCCTCACTTTGGGCCTGGTGGGTAGAGGTATGCTAAGGTCGGCTACCAAGGGTCTATGCTGTGATGCCACGTCTTCTCCCGGAATGACCTTCACATCCCGGACTGTTTTCAGGGCAGCCCTTCGAACCAAGATGTGGTCGACTTCCGTCCTTCTTCCTCCGCTAGCATAGGTCACCTTCTGGCTCTCCCTCTTCGCGAAGAAGGTGCTACAGACAGCCAGGTCGTGGGCGATAGCCAGATCCAGAATTCGTTCTCCATCCGAGTTTATCAGGCCGATCCCTTTACCTCCATGAACCCTTTCCACTCCTCTTCTGCCACTCCCCACATGCCCGTTCATGTCCCCTGCTATGGAGAGGTAGTCGCCTTCTGGTACGGACCTTATGGCTTCCTCGAGGGAGATGTAGAAGTCATCCTTGTCGTGCTCGGAGCATCCGGTCTGCGGAGCGTAGACAGACATGATGGTCCAGTAACCCTCCTTCGTGTCCAGCCGCAGTGACATGATGCGGTCGTTTATTCTTTGGACAGCCGTTACTGAACCCTTGAGGGACTCCGCGACAGCTATCCCTACCCCGTTCCTCTTGGTGTCCTCTCCGTTGTAGTACAGCTTGACCCCTTCTCCGATCTCCCTGGCTTTCGCCCCTTTCCATCGCGTTTCCTGCAGACACAGGACTTGAATCCTCCTGCGCTTCATCAGGTCAGCCACTTCCCTAGATCTTCCGGTCAGCGTTCCCACATTCAGAGTCCCCAGTCGAACTAGCTTCTTTAGCCGAGGTCGTTCGGCCCTCGGTAGCCCTCGCATACTGACCACAGAACTCGGGCGGGGGTTCTGTGCGCCACTTCCGGGTGACGTCCTAGCCTTTACACTGATTCTATTGCGACTTGTGATCATGGTTTTGTGACGAGGTTTCTCCATCAGCCGGCCTGTCAACCTGGGCCTGACGCTGGAACCGTTGCCATTTTTGCAATTTTTGCAGGGCATGGCGTGCCGGAGCCGGGAGTCGAACCTGTGACCGTTTGTGCATGAAACTACACCACTAACCACTAGGCTAACTCGGCTCTTAAAATTTAAAATACGCTACTGGAAATAATTGATGCTAGGATAGGGCCTGCTCATACTACGCGACAAGAGCGACTTGTCGCCCGCGCAAAATATGCATATCGATTAAAACTGAGCCCGCGCTGCCGAACAGTGTTCATACTCGAGCACCGGCTCTGTCGCTCCAGTCCCTCTTGTCGCTCTTGTCGCTGCGCACGCCGCGTGCGCTGCGCTCTTGTCGCTGCTGTCGCGAAGTATGAACAGGCCCATACAATAGCGCGCTCTTGTCTTTGAACCGAGACCCTGCATGTGGCGCTGTCTCCTCCCATGCTTCACTTTCCCGCGCATAGAATTGCGTGAGAGCCTCCGGAGCCCAGCTCAAGACAGCTGCGCAGTTTTTCTATTGAAAACCCAAAGGTTGGAAAAGTGATCGAATGTCTGGTATATGAAAGCCTAAAGATATGCTAAGCTCTTAAGAAACCTCTTGCAGATACGTGTCAATTAATGTTCTTGTTGTCTCCAGCCTCTCTTTTCTTGAAACCTCGGCATGGTTACTTCTTGTTGCTGTTAGTAGTGTGCTGAGACGGGTTTTTTAGGTGGATCTTTGTTGTGGCCGGCCCTATGTACGTTTCGGCAGAATCACAGAAAAGTTTTTGACATGCAATTTCTACCAGCAAGCGCCTTACCTGCTCTAGCTGTTTTGACACAAATCTACGATCAATCAAAATAGCCTTGGAAGGAGAGATAAACTCACTCATAGATCCACCACTATTAGAGCATAATCGCCCTCTGTTAGTAGACCAGTAAGAGCGAAAGAAACACCCTGTGCAGTCTCCGTGTACCTAGGCATTCCTAGACATTCCCATTGGTTGACTGGTCGTTCTATAGTTCGCAGTGTGAAACAAAGGGCAGGAGTTCATTTGTAAGTTTCTATTTATTTATTTATTTATTTATTTATTTGTTTATTCGATATACATCATCTCTCCTTCCTAGGCTTTTTCGATTGGTCGTAGATTTGTGTCAAAACTACTAGAGCAGGTTAGGTAAGGCGCAGGTGGTATAAATTGCATGTCAAAAACCTTGCACCACACTCAAGCCTCTGAAGACGACGATTCTGTCGAAACGTAAGGCCCAACAAGGATCTACCTAAAAGAAACCTCGTGTTGGCGCACTATTAACAACTACATGTTCCTGTTGTCTTATTGTGTTTAGTAAAATGCTCCTCTTGGAGAACTTCAACAGTCCAATCACGATATGTGAGAAACGTTTCTCGTTGCATTTTGGTCTAGCCATAAGAATCTGCCCCTTCCACTGTTCTCTCCTTGAACGTAACACTACAAATTAAGGAGCAAAAGTCGGCCCTGATCGTTCTTTGATAGGATGCGCCACACATTCATGTTTGGGATGACTTGAGGATGAACGTGAGAAAAGCAAGCACTTCTGCACAGACTTGGTAACCACTACTTTCGTTAAGAGTAGTCGAAGCATGGGCCAATACTTAGGCAAACCCCAAAGTAGTTCTAGTTTCGAGACCCGCCCAGGACAACTAAACGTTACTGCATAACGCCAACCATTAGTGGATCTGTGAATTGACCAGGGCCTAATTTTGGACCATTTGGAACAGTGATTTCCCCATGGGTTGGCCGTCGCAAGTCGTTCTGTAGGCCAGATACAAAGCAAGTTGCCCTCCCGACGATCCGAATTAGAATTCGTGAGTTCGTTTGTTGAATTCAAGCGAACTCATTAACACCGAATTTTATTATTCCCTTCGGTTGTCGGCTGGCACTTCGGATAGGGAAAGGTGTTGTGTGCAGAGTGATACCATAACATTTTTTGTTTCAGTACACTTGCAATCGCTCCCGATGTCGCTCCGGCGAATGCGAACTGAACAACATGAGATTGCCCGAGCAGGAGCACCTAGTCAATCAGAACCTCAAGGACAGTCAACTGCCTCCGCCTGATGAGGAATAGAGCATCGACAGTGTGATACGGCGCTTCGTCGCATAGATTAGATACCATGGGTAATACTTATTTGTTGAAAATTTCCTGTTTATACGTTATTGATGCATTTCATGCTGGTATTTACACCGTTTCGACGGCACTCACTTTACTTACACAATCACTTACTTGTTCGCCTTTATCAGTTGCCTTCAGGATTCCCCCTAAGCCTAGTTATTCAGATGTTTACGAATTTCGCGAAATTTTTTGGTGCATATGCTCGTTATTGCAAAGATTATTGAAGATTTTTCACGAGATTGTTTAACCTAATGATACGTCAGTATCTTAATCCTAATAAATATCGATTTCTTCATGCAGCCGAACAACGGTTGCACCAGAGACGGTGCTTGGACAGTGCCTGGCAAATTGTAATGTTCTGTCAGCATTTCATTAATTTTTCTATAAACACGGTAAGCCGTAGATCAATTCGAGCGGAGCTGGTCGGTAGCATTGTTTGAAAGCTTCATCATTTTTTGGGCAAATGGTTCAACATCAACTTCAGCTTTCCGTAGCGCTTACTTGTTGTGAAGCCTGTCAACGTTCTACCATATTCACTGCAAGAGCAAGAACAAAGTAGTTAGACTGCAAGAACATTGGAAGAATTTCTAAATTACCTTTGGAGATTGAGTGATAATTGAAGGCCCGTCGCAATGACGGATGAATGGACAGGCAGAAAGACGGACTAGCTATTTCATTATTTACGTACATTGCTCCGTCATGCCTATCGGCGTGCCTCGCAGTTGCAGTATCACTAAGCTAAGAACGGACACATCAAGCTAGCTGCTCTGCTTATGCAGCTTTCTTCCCTCCCTAGCAGTACAAAAGACAATATTTGAGAAGCTTATTATGTTCCAATCTTGTTCTATCATCCTTATGATCAGATGAGTAGTTTTGCGGTATGAAGCCATCCAGACCCCCTCCCCTCCACCACCACCACCACTACGCTTAACATCGGCATCATCTCCAGACGGTTCACTGATGCCATTGCTTGTGTAGTCAGTGCCCTCGTCCCCTAAATTCTTCGACGACAACCCTCCTGATGTCCCAAAGCACGGTCCCCCACTTCACTCTAGCATTAACTCGACTACAGACACCTTCACTCCTCGTCCTCAAACGGTCAACCTCAGGAAAAATCGACGTTTTCGAAAGGTACTGAGCGTCTGCTCGATTATTGTCACAGGTTTCCCTCTGCTTCTAATGCTATGATGAACAGAAATTTTTTCCACGCGGGACCGCTACAGCAGAATGGAACGTCACTTTTTATTATAATTACAATCAATAATGCAGCTCGATATTTGCATTGATTTCGAGACTTCCCACCTGCTGTGCAGCACTTCCGTCGGCCATTATAACCTCGTGTCTCCCGAACCAAAACCACCGGTTAGGAAATCGATCAAATCTACCGATATTGGCCTCCCGATTGAAACTCTCTACCTGCTGCGAAAGCATTCCGTCGACGATCATAATCACTTAACTGCCACCCCGATCGGTTACCATTGCACAAAAGCTCGAAAGGGAGATCCCGTGTGTAGATGAGAAACAGTAGAGGGGATAGCACCCCTCCTCGGGGGATACCTCTGGGAGCTGGGTATACCTTGGATAGAGTCTGCCCCAACCGCACTTGATGCGTGCGATTGCACAAAAAATCTTGATTCCATAGGATTATCCTATGATGAATCACTATTTGTTCCAACTTGTCTATAAGACCGGTGTGAGGAACCTTATCGAAGGCTTTAGCAAAATCAAAATATACAGCATGAACTTGCGCCTTAGCATCGACAGCTCTGGTCCAATAATTAAGCGCAGAAAGCAGTGCCGTTTCAGTGGACTTCCCTCTGGAGAAACCATGTTGACAGTCAGAAATTATTCTATGTTTGTCCAGGTGCTGCAGAAGGTGCTTCTTAAGAATTTTCTCGAAAATAGACGTGATACTAACCGGTCGATAATTTTGAGGAGAGCTGTAGGGAGGCTTTTTGGGAATACAAGTTATGAACGAATGCTTCCAACGCCTAGGAACATGTCCCTCCATGTAGGAAAGATTAAATAAATATTCGAGGGGGTAAGCAATGTACGCCAGAATTCTCTTGATAAAGACCAAAGGAATACCGTCAGAGGTCATACTGTGGGACCCTTCCCAGCTGGACAGAGTTTCAACTATTTCACCCTTGTGGAACCAGACTCCATCTCCCATACACGGAAACAAAGAAACATTGGGGTCAGAGAAGTTGGAAATTTGATGATAATCATGCGAAAACGCAGCCTGAAATGAAATTTAGAGAATTGAAAGAAAAATTGAAAAAAATTGAAAGAATCTCGAGAGAAGAGCGACGTTCTCCTTTCCTCAACTGTCTCCATAACCGAACCAACTGGAAAATGACTTCAGAGTTCCCCGAGATGTGCTTCCCAATCGTCTCCTATCAGCTGTTAGGTTTTTGGACGACGTCACGTCAATTAATGACGGTTTCGCGCGCAGCAAACTTGTCCTAATAGGGCGGCGCGGACAGGGCGGCAGGGGTGTGCGTAAATGAAATCCGAAATTTCGTAAATCGTAAATCGTAATTACGAAAAAATCGTCGTAAATCGTAAATCGTAAACCGTAAATCGTAAGAGGTGCCTGATTTATATTACATTTAATTTACTTGTTTTTTTTTTCATTATGTTGAACCTAATCGTTTTATTGGGACATTTTCAGCTCGAGCTGGACACTTTTCTAATTAAGATAGAAGCCATTAAAATCAAACAGCCCCTTTCAAATTAAGCTGGACAAGTTTTTGGAGGACCAAAAACCGCTTGTTCAAACCGCTTGTTCAAAAACGCTATCTTAAAAGGCGCCTATTCAGGGTTCCCGAATAAAAAGCTTACACTGCTTGGACGATCAAAAATGTTCATTATTCTACTAGCCATTGGCTTGCATATAAAACTATGACTTTGTAGAAACAACCGCAACAACTCCGAATAAATCAACAAAAACCATTACTTCCAAAAACAAAAAAATAATTTGATCGCTGGCCAACTCGACGAAAACAGTATTTGCACAATTAATCCAACAAGCACCCCTACTGAGTGAGCGCATGGCACATTTCTATGATATGACACACCTAAAGTTCTAAGCATTCCCACTGTTATGGGCGCTTGAGACGTGAGGATTGCTTCTTCCTCTTTCACCGTTATGGGTGGTTCAGTGGGTTGCGGAAATACAAGGATAACAGAAGAGTGGATGATTGGCTTTATTGAGGAACGTCGCTCCTCTAAGCGTACAGGTGAACGTCTGGTAAAGGAGGACACGTAAGTCCAAAGCGAGTGGTATCAGCACATCGGCAACACTGGTGACTCTCGCATACAACGGGTACGGTGCCAGTTGCCCCGCCTTCTCGACCTCCCGATGGATCTGAGGATCACCGCAGACGGTGATACTCCCGGCGAGGGCAAGCGGAAGCTATATATTTCAACAGAATAGAATCTACTGTCGCTGACGAAAGCGAGCGACCGCCCTTCCGAGGATCACCATAGACGGTGATACTCCCGGCGACGGCAAGGCAAGTACTACATCTTTCTATAGAATAATATATCTGTAGAATAAAATCTACTGTCGTTGACGATGACGACCGAGTAGGGCGGCAGCTTGAATGAGAAGACTGCTCGTTGTTCGTGGATTGGATGGAGTGAAGTAGATGCTGCTTGTTGAAACTGAAGACTGCATGGACGTGAAGAAGGGCTGCTCGTTGAAATATGTAGACTGCTTGGCGTTGAAGGTGTAGAGTGAAGATGGCTGGACGGCTTTGTGGAATTAAGTCTAACGACTAGGCTACGACGAGTGCTAGACCTGCACCGTATACGACGTGGTAACCGCATCATTAAATAGCTGCATAATTGGGATCCAGGTTTCCACGTTTTGCTGTGATCCTTCATTTCATGAAATTCGTAGCTGAAACGTACGAATGCCTGATGCTTTCCTTTATTTTGGGAAAATTTTTCAAACCTAGATGAACAAATTTTTGTAAATTTGCATCCATCTCTGAAGGCCCTTTGGCAGATTCCCCGGCCTGCATTCCCTTTACAGGTCATGGACCCGTGACTGCTCTTCCGGCAAAAATGGCAAACGCTGCCAGACCTCCACCTTTGATTGAGATTGCGGTGAGACGCATGGGTGCCACATGTCTGCTGGCGGCCATGTATATTGTCGCCGCAGCCGTTGTCCGCAGCCCCTATTTTAGGGTGGGCCAATAGATCTTCTGCAGTCTGCCTGTCTTGTGACTTGCCTGCTAACTGCAAAGGTTTTACGACCCCTCGTAGGAGTCCGAATGATGTTGTCTCTTCACGCATAAGGTGGCGAGTATGACATACGTTGTGTTCCGAGCCGATTGTCTGGTTACGGAGTCTACGATTTGAATGCGAAACTGGGATACAACTGCTAAAAGATGTTCTAACCGGTCTCCTATTAGAGAGATTTTTGGCGACTACTTGCAATGCACCCATGGTATTGCAGTTCGTGCTTTTTAGACGTTTAGCTATGCACGTATGGTATGGTGGTAATATTCTACCATTTTCTTTGGCAGCTTTTGTCCTATTTCTGAGGCTTTTTCTAGGTGGAGTGGCTCTTCTGATGGGACCAAGATCATCAGGTTGGTGAATAAGATGCTCAGACTCTGATCGGTTTTTGACAACTTCATTTATTTTGTGCACGCCGGATAGAGAAGCCTGAGGATGCTTTTTAGACTGACGAGTCCCTTGACGTGCTTGATTTCGTTCAAAGCTTCCTAGTCCTAGTATACAGTTAACAGTGTTGTGGTCAGAAGTGCAATGTTTGACCTGAAATTTCTGTTCTATTTTTGTGGTAGCACTACTTGCAGCAGATTTGTATGCAATATAGCCAAGCTTAAGACCAATCATCTCGTTGGCGCACCTGTATTCAGCTGCTTTTGTCATTAGCTTCAAAATGAGGTTATTGCCGTCATTAATATTCTTTTCCAGTTGAGACTCTTCTTCGATCTGGTCAATTTCAACCATCAAGTCCTTTTTCTCCGACTTGGTTTTGCAATTTCTATACTCTTCGTACATGTCTTCGTATGACTTTAATTGAAATGTTCTTTTCTCTCGTAGCTGCTTTATAGCACATTCTAGAAGCATTATACTAGCTCGCGATTTTCTGCAGTTCTCTTCATCCGCAGTAGTGTAGTCTATGCCGAACGTGTATTCTTGGAAGCGTATGACTAAATTTTTTAGGGCAATGGATCCACCCAATATCCCTTTTTTCTGAAAATAAAGTGTCATTCTTTATATTTGGCTACTTCACTTTTTTCACCAATTTGTGAAAGATGGTTCCTTTTCAATGGAAACCTTTTTTCTGACTAGCAGAAAGTTTGCTCCAAGTACTTTTGACGAATGGGAGACTTCGTTTCTGACTCGCAGAAAATTTGCTCCAGGTACAGAGTACGGGAGACTTTGTTATCTGACTCGCAGAAGGTTGCTCCAGGTACAGAGTACGGGAGACTTTGTTATCTGACTCGCAGAAGATTTGCTCCAGGTACAGAGTACGGGAGACTTGCCCAATTAAGGGATTTGCGGTCTTGAATTCGACCGACTTTAAGCTCAGATAGAGCTTTGTCTCTTCTCCAGGGATCAAAGATGTCACTCTTTGACGCGGGAGTAGGTTGGCTTATTAGGCCGATGCACCAAAATGTTATGGGCGCTTGAGACGTGAGGATTGCTTCTTCCTCTTTCACCGTTATGGGTGGTTCAGTGGGTTGCGGAAATACAAGGATAACAGAAGAGTGGATGATTGGCTTTATTGAGGAACGTCGCTCCTCTAAGCGTACAGGTGAACGTCTGGTAAAGGAGGACACGTAGGTCCAAAGCGAGTGGTATCAGCACATCGGCAACACTGGTGACTCTCGCATACAAGCGGGTACGGTGCCAGTTGCCCCGCCTTCTCGACCTCCCATTGGATCTGAGGATCACCGCAGACGGTGATACCCACATTTTGAATTGTATCCCAACAGCATTTTTGTATCAGACCGAAAGGAATTGTGTGACGATTGAAAGAGTATGATCACATTTTTGGACACTCATCATAGTCGGATTTTTGACTTGAAACTATAAAAGAAGATATCTTTGTGGCATTCTTTAGGAGTAAAGTAGAGAAGAAAGGTGCAGCTTGAATTGATAGTGGTTTAACTGATTCGTACAAGGTGCATTTTAAACGTATAGGGGAACACATGGTAGGGAAGTCGGAGGAGGATGGCTATTGCATGCTCCAGAATAGAAGTTCTTGATTACAGTCCTACCATGGACATTCAAGTTTTCCATACCTGCTGGGTTGTGAATTGGTACCTGATTTTTCTGGGAAGGGTAAAGCACTGACCTCTACAACGGCAGCAACCGCAATTCATTCTATAAGGCAAACCCACACTCAAATGACCTCTACGATATCCCACAAAGGTAGAAAGAATGGATGGCGCATCTCAAACAGGGACTGGTTAACGTCGTGCTTTGTCCTTTATCATTTTTGAAGGCAACCACAACTTCTGGAACGTTCGACGATACCAGGTAATCACTTTCGGCATTTACTTCGCTCGCAGGTTTGTCTGCACTTGTCAAATTTCGGAAACTCCAAAATATTGCATTACTAATTAATGACTGCTTGCATTCGCCAGTCCTGCTCTCCACTACCTTTGTAACAAACGCTATCGTATCTTTTACCCAGTCTTTAGCATTCTGAACGCATCGCATAGCGCGAGCACAATAGCCTCAATCAACCCACTGAAAACGAGACCAAAAGTGCCAAACTTTTTCATTTTCACCATGAAAATGTCAGACGTTTTGCTTAAGTTGCACCTTAAATGTGAATACACTCCGTGTCATGACGTGCAGTGATAATCAGATTGAAACATGATTGTTTTACTCTTTCCAACAGTTTAGCTGTTACCCCACAGCCTCCAATCAATTCCAATATTCCTTGACGGCTTTGCATGACTTCTACTCGTGTGCATTGGAAAGAGTCGTCTATGTGGTGAACAAGTGAAAAAGTTACAAGTTGACGAGGCGGTGGTTGCAGCATAGAACATGGTTCAGCAAGTGATCATCTCCATTCCAGTGGAATGTTTATTTTCATGTTTTCCTGTGGACTAGAACGAAATGCTTTCAGGCCATTTGAATGTGAGATGTTGTGCTAGAGTGCGACCAGAAAATTAGGCTAGCCCAGTTCCATTGCCAGGAATTAACTAGAGCGACCTATCCACAATGCTGCACTTTTCTGTCACAGCGCCAATATAAAAAAGTAATTAGGTAATAGCAACGAGCTATGAGGAAAGTCTTTAAAAGTGGGTACATCGTCATAATCCGAATTATATCACGTTATGTGGATGTTTCTCATCCGTGGACCGAAGATCACATTTACGAAAATTTACGATTTACGACCAAAAATATCGTAAATCGTAAAAAAATTGCCAAAAATCACCGTAAATCGTAAAATCGTAAATCGTAAATCGTAATTACGCACACCCCTGGCGGGAAGTGGGCGGCGGGCAGCACGGTGTACCGAACGACTGCCCCCCGACAAGTCTGCTAGATGTCGTTACTCTGCGGTTACCTTGGATGCTTGTCTTTCTTGCAGCTCCTGAAATGAAGTCGTCGCATTTCGCACAGAGCGATGAGAGAAGCCGAAGCGCGGCAGGCAGAGTCTTTGTAGTAGACTAAGTAGACAAACACCTCCTCCTGGTTGGAAGCAAACTGGGATTCGTTTGTAGAAGGAATTAGAACAACGCCTTCAATAGAACGAATAGTAACCTCCTCGGAGGCATCAACGAATGTCGCTAAATTGCACATTACGCTTGGTGGCGCACATTACGCTTGGTGGCAAGGGCTGTAAGGATCTCTTACTTGCCACTCTTACAGGTCGCCCTTTCGATCATAATGTCCTCGACTGATTGTTCCGTTACCAAATTTAGAGGACGCAAGCGTAGACTGGTCAGTGCTGATTCGCCGCCCTCGAGAGGTTACGAAGACAAACTGTCGCAAGCCCTTGAAGAACTCACGGACGACGCCGAAGCGCCCTCATACAGAAAGCAACCCCGGATAAGGTCAACGAGGACTGGACAGAGGAACTTGCCCTCGTTTGCACAGGCACATAACATCTAGGTGTAGAACAATTCACATCGACATCCGAGATAGGAGAATTGGAAGACAGGCGTTTAGTATTATGCGTAGCAGGAGAAACATCTTGATGCATAACAAAAGGAACACCTTCAGATAGCGAATCAGTATGTGGCCTGGAAAGCGGCCATGATTTGAAGTTGTGCCGGAGAGCTGCAGGGAGAGAGGGACGGATAAACGTCCTACGGATAAACGTTTTTAAAAGACGAGCTCTATCCATGACAGCATAACGGAAATAACTTGATAGGAGACCAACTTTCAGGATTCTAGGCCGGCGTTCAGAGCGTCTGCCCATCCTATAGAAATGGGCCTACAAGGAACAGCGAGAAAAGAGAACAACCTGGAGACACAATCGAAATCATAATTAACGCAATCAAACGACCTGGGACTATTACATTCAGGAACCCCGCTGACAATTAAGGAGCGTGACATTTCTTTTCTCTCACAACAATCGACATCAGATGACAGACTTTTATGGGAGACTTGTGAAATCGGCTCAAGCGATAGACAGTTGGGCGGATTCGGGAGAGAAATGGCAGGATTAGAGAGCGCCTCAATGAGAGGTTCACCACTAGACGATAAATTGCTGAGACGAGTGTTTTCTTCCCTAAGAAACCACAGCTCATTATAGAGTTTCTCATTTTCATTCGACAGCGAACCTCTCCTTGTAGGATAGAAGACACTCAGCGATAGTCTTGATGTATGAGGGCGCTTCGGCGTCGTCCGTGAGTTCTTCAAGGGCTTGCGATAATTTGTCTTCGTAACCTCTCGAGGGCGGCTAATCAGCACTGACCAGGCTGCGCTTGCGTCCTCTAAATTTGGTAACGGAACAATCAGTCGATGACATTATGATCGAAAGGGCGACCTGTAAGAGTGGCAAGTAAGAGATCCTTACAGCCCTTGCCACCAAGCGTAATGTGCGCCACCAAGCGTAATGTGCAATTTAGCGACATTCGTTGATGCCTCCGAGGAGGTTGCTATTCGTTCTATTGAAGGCGTTGTTCTAATTCCTTCTACAACGAATCCCAGTTTGCTTCCAGCCAGGAGGAGGTGTTTGTCTACTTAGTCTACTACAAAGACTCTGCCTGCCGCGCTTCGGCTTCTCTCATCGCTCTGTGCGAAATGCGACGACTTCACTTCAGGAGCTGCAAGAAAGACAAGCATCCAAGGTAACCGCAGTAACGACATCTAGCAGACTTGTCGGGGGGCAGTCGTTCGGTACACCGTGCTGCCCGCCGCCCACTTCCCGCCCTGTCCGCGCCGCCCTATTAGGACAAGTTTGCTGCGCGCGAAACCGTCATTAATTGACGTGACGTCGTCCAAAAACCTAACAGCTGATAGGAGACGATTGGGAAGCACATCTCGGGGAACTCTGAAGTCATTTTTCCAGTTGGTTCGGTTATGGAGACAGTTGAGGAAAGGAGAACGTCGCTCTTCTCTCGAGATTCTTTCAATTTTTTTCAATTTTTCTTTCAATTCTCTAAATTTCATTTCAGGCTGCGTTTTCGCATGATTATCATCAAATTTCCAACTTCTCTGACCCCAATGTTTCTTTGTTTCCGTGTATGGGAGATGGAGTCTGGTTCCACAAGGGTGAAATAGTTTGAAAACTCTGTCCAGCTGGGAAGGGTCCCACAGTATGACCTCTGACGGTATTCCTTTGGTCTTTATCAAGAGAATTCTGGCGTACATTGCTTACCCCCTCGAATATTTATTTAATCTTTCATACATGGAGGGACATGTTCCTAGGCGTTGGAAGCATTCGTTCATAACTTGTATTCCCAAAAAAGCCTCCCTACAGCTCTCCTCAAAATTATCGACCGGTTAGTATCACGTCTATTTTCGAGAAAATTCTTAAGAAGCGCCTTCTGCAGCACCTGGACAAACATAGAATAATTTCTGACTGTCAACATGGTTTCTCCAGAGGTAAGTCCACTGAAACGGCACTGCTTTCTGCGCTTAATGATTGGACCAGAGCTGTCGATGCTAAGGCGCAAGTTCATGCTGTATATTTTGATTTTGCTAAAGCCTTCGATAAGGGTTCCTCACACCGGTCTTATAGACAAGTTGAACAAATAGTGATTCATCATAGGATAATCCCTATGGATTCAAGATTTTTTGTGCAATCGCACGCATCAAGTGCGGTTGGGGCAGACTCTATCCATAGGTATACCCAGCTCCCAGAGGTATCCCCCAAGGAGGGGTGCTATCCCCTCTACTGTTTCTCATCTACACACGGGATCTCCCTTTCGAGCTTTTGTCCAATGGAATCTCTGTTCAAATGTATGCTGATGATTTAAAGATTTATAGAGTTATTGAGAAACAGGAGGATTGCGAGGTACTGCAAGCAGCTATGGATCTCGTTAACAACTGGTCGATTGTGCATGGTCTCCCTCTAAGCCCCTAATAAGTCCAACGTTTTAAGCATTGGTAACTCTCGTTTTAGTCCTAATTATAAAATTGGTGAGGTCGTACTTAAAGTAGCTAAGAATGTTCGTGACCTAGGGTTCATCATTTCTGATAACTTGCCCTTCTCCTCTCATTGCAAAAACATTCTTTGGTAAAGCTAATGCTCGGATATATAATCTTTTCAAAGCACTAAGGACTAGTGATGTCCATACTTTAATAAGGGCGTATAAAACGTACGTTCGTACTGTTGTGGAGTTCGGTACTACGGTGTTTAACTCCCTATCTAAGGGGAATACCCTTTTATTGGAAAGCGTTCAAAATAACTTTACAAGAAAGTTGGCAATCGTTGCCTCAATATGGACTATAGATCAATGCCTGGAGGGGCAGAGCGATGCAAGTTGTCTAACCTTAGTAGCCTTGAGAGTAGGCGAGACATTCACGACGTCCTAATGGCATATAAGATCTTGAGAGGTTTAGTGTAATTGAATCCCAATGACATCTTTGTTGTAACTAATTCCTCGGTCACTCGTGGTGGCCCTATTAAACTTAGACATTCATTTGCTAGGACATGTACCAGGTCTCGGTTCTTCACCAATAGAGTCCTACCCACCTTCAATCGGTTGGTCGCAAAGGGTCTTCTTAGCATGAAACCAGCTATGGCCAAAAGATATTCCAGCGCTGTCGTGGCTAGCTCTGTTCGGATATGGGAAGGAAGTGACAGTTCTTTTGTTTGGTTCTCTCTTTTGTTCTACTTCATGTCTAGTTCTCTCTTCTCTTTTTTTTTGGTTCCTGTTTGACTCGTTTTAGAATGTTACATTTTAACATTTTATAACCTTTGAATGGCTTGTTACACTGGTACGTTTTATGTTTCAATGGTCCTGCATTATGTTAACACTCGTGTTGAAATAAAGTATAAGTAAATTTTCGCCTCAAGTAGAGAAATCGTGCGCAGAACCAGCTCACCGTCCTCTCTTTCCAAGGATCAGACAATTTTCCTTGTGTTGAAGAACTTTCTAGTGGATGGTCGTGTTGTTGTCATGACATATCTCGCTAAGATGTTGCTGTACTTGACGGAAAATGCGGACGACCTTAGTACTGAGCAATGTGACGGGACCTGAAGAAGGCCTTGGCGCTGCAGCTGAAAACTCTTTTCCTCCAAATATGGTGAACAAAAATCTGACTCTTGTCTCAAGAACGAAATCTGTTCAGGATAGAGCTGCAGGGTCAAGGGAAGTGATTAGAAATGCGAGGCCTCTATGTGATAGGGGAGGGGGGCAGTCGTTCGGTACACCGTGCTGCCCGCCGCCCACTTCCCGCCCTGCCAGCGCCGCCCTATTTGGACAAGTTTGCTGCGCTCGAAACCGTCGTTAGTTGGCGTGACATCGTCCAAAAACCTATCAACTGATAGGGGACGATTGGATAGCGCATCTCGGGGGACTCTGAAGTCATTTTCCAGTAGGTTCGGTTATGGAGGCAGTTGAGGAAAGGAGAATATCCTTCTCTCTAGATTCTTTCAGTTTTCACGCCAATTCTTTAAATTTTCGGCCTTTTCGGGAATTTTTGGTCCAAATATGGTGAACAATGTTCTGACTCTTGTCTCAAGAACGAAATCAGTACAGGATAGAGATGCAGCGCCGAGGGAAGTGATTAGAAATGCGATGCCTCCATGTGAAGACAGAGACCCGGACATCTTGTCCTCGGCGCGCCCCTCGCCCCGCCCCTTTTTGAGGGAGGTGTATCCAACGACTCTCCGCCATGTGATAGCAGGGACCAGGACATCTTGTCCTCGGCGCGCCTCTGGCCCCGCCCCTTTCTGAGGGCGGGTATCCAACGACTCTCCGCCAGACTTGTCGACCTTTATCTTCAGAGCGTGTCTTAGAAGTTGATCGTTTTCTGTTCTTCACCTTTTCTATTCTTTACAGTTTTTCTAACACTCATAAGAGTGTTCCTGCCTTTGACAGATTCTGTTATCCGTTATTTGCTGAGCTGCATGGATTTCCATGTGTGAAGTAAATAAATAATGGCAAAGGTTGACTCCAAGGCTTTATTGAGAAGAGCAGCGCAAGGCGTTCAGGACTGATCGTCGGTACAAGCAGCACGAAAGTGGCGAAGACACTGCGGGGAGTCAGCAGAGGTGGTTGGATCTCTGTATAGTAAAGTTCCGTCCCAGTTGTATGAGGCATGTACCCAGAAAGATCAAGCTAAACTCCATTCCGTAGTAGCAGACACCGCAGAGCAGGCGCGTAGCAAGGCCTCGGCTACCGAAGGGCCACTAGACGTGGCCTTTCAGGAGGGCCTAGCCTGGATCTGCCAGTGCAGTGACTCATTCAGGGCACGATGACATGGCAAATGAAGTGGGTGATAAGGACATTGAAGGCACGAGGGAGATCCAAGATGTGCAATGACCAGCTGAAGCAAAAGATTAATCAGATGCAAAGAGCGGCACTCTTATCATGTAGATCAGGTCACGGTTCATGTGCTGAAAAAACGGACTGACGCACTACATTTCACGAACATCATGAGTGTGAAAGGAGATGACGGAAGACCCACATTCTCGTTTAGATAAGAGGGATTAGTACAGCGTCTTAGACTCCGCCAAAACGGATTCCCGTCCAAGAATGAAACACCAGTATATCAGCTGCAGGGAATGTGAAACCCTTGGAGAGGAATGCTGTAGATCTAACGCACAGGTCGTCTCCCCCGATGGAATACTTAGAATCATAATCTATAATAATGCGCTAAGCGCTGAGTCATACTATCGACTGGCGCCGCCGCAGAAATTATCATAAATCAGGGGGGAAAATTGTGGCACGAAAATAGCGAAAAATATCCAGACGTCTTCTCCCTGCCTGGGAACTTCAGCCCTGAGGTAGTCGCGGTCGCTGAACACGAATCTGAAGTTCGTTTCTAAAATATCGATCGCCATCAATCGATAGTTATCAAATCAGCGATTTTTTGTGGATGTCGTCCAGGCGGTTCGAAACTTTAGCGCTGGGGCAATCGAGGTCGCTGAACACGAATCTGAAGTTCGTTCTTGAAGTAACGATCGCCGCCAATCAATATTGATCTACTTATCGATTTTTTTGTGAATGTCGCTCAAGCGGTCCGAAATGTTAGCCTTGAGGTGATCGAGGTCGCTGAACACGAATTTGAAGTTTGTTTTTAAAGTTTCGATCGCCATCAATCGACACTGATCAAATTACGGGGCATGAAAATAGCGGAGAATACCCAGACGTCTTCTACGTGCCAGGGGATTCAGAAGACGTGCGGAGTACGTCGCATGACGTGCCCAGCGACTCCGAATACGTGCCAAAGACGTCGCTCAACCTGTTTGGGGATCCAGCTAGACGTGCCGAAGACGTCGTCCAAAGTGCCTAGGGATTCAGAAGGCGTGCCGTAGACGTCGTCCGCTAAGGGGGATCATTGAGGGAGACCAGTACCGGTAATGGGGGACCGTTTCACTAAGGGAGGACCAGTAGTGAGGAACCAATAGATCGCCCTATCATACTATATACTGTACGTACTGCGAGCCTTTTGTACTCCTAGGTAGGGAAAAAAAGCTGTACAAGTAGAGCAGCTACCTTTATGTAATTTTCCTTAGCTTAGTGATACTGTAACATCGCGCGAAGAGCGCAAGTGCGAGGCACGCCGATAGGCATGACGGAACACTTGTAGGGAATACCTAGCCTGCGGCTTCATATAGAAATGGCTAAAGTCTCGGTACCGATGACCCTCGACGGTCGGCTAAGCTCCGGAGGTCTTCTCTTACTCTAGCGAATCGTGTCATTCCATACAATGTCCCTTTGATGTATTCTTGATAAGGTTTCGATCAAGATTGTTAACGGATTTATTCCGCCTGACGTTTCGGCAGTTTTGCCTTCTTCGGAGCCCCGAAAAGTCGGAAATTTTCATAACGCCACAATATGGCTGCTTTTCACAGCATACGCTCGGTAAATGTGCGGAAGTCAAAACCTCTCAAATCCCAACCAACCAGTTGAAATGAAAAAAAGCACGGGAAGCGAACCCGCGACGCCAGTCCATGAAGGCAGACTGCTATCCGTTGCGCCCTGAACCGCTTACAATCACCATCGCACAAGTCTCACATCAGCGCTCATGAGGACATCGCAGCGACGCAACCTTATCGTAGACTTTGGGGTACTTACCCGTTCGATTTAACGACTTGGTAATAACGAAACACGCTTATACTAATCGAAGGGTGCTGAATCTATATAATTCTCTCTTTTCTCATCAGTCTTATGCTTCAGATCCCCTCCTTGTCGGATTGAGATGGTGGCACCTTGTTTTTTAAAACGAGGCGCTTCTGTGCACATACAACACTTCAGCCCTATCCTTCAGGTAATTGGATCCCTGGTATGTTTCGAATATACTTAACATGGTACATCAGCAATGCGGAACTTGGATGATTATACATGCCGTAAAAATAATATTTGTTCTCCTTTAGTTCTCACACACGCCTTCTAGAAAACGATTCTAGATTTTATCTCAAGTAAAACAATTCTTAAACTCTAACAAAAATGTACAAGCTGTTTAACAATAGCGATCTACGTTCTAAGCAAACGAGAATTTCGTCGTGTAAACTTTAATAATCGCCTAAATCGCAGTCAATGAACAAAACAACAAGATTGTTTACAAGTCCCAAAGAATGTGCGCATCACAGGCATCATATAAGACATAGAGATACACGTATTTTCGAAACGGAGAAATGACACAGCGGATTGAACGACATACATCCAATTAAGGACGAAACAACAATAACAACGGAGGAGTAAAGCATAATTTCTCACCGAGCCTAAGCACATGGGCACAGCCACAGCTTACTTTTAGCTATTGCCTGAGAATACTTGAAGGTGCACTTGGCAGACAACATTGATCTGTTAATCCACGGAAAACGTTTAGTGATTCCTCAAGAAATTGTTGTACACAACCAAATACGTGTTCGCCGCTTTACGGGTAAATACTTCGTCACTCGGATCCAGAAAAACGTCAATGGGTATGGGCTAGAAGAAACCAGTGTCACGTCCTTTAAACACCATCTCCTACGAAACACACCTTGCAATCCTCGGTATTACTCGTGTCCGTTTTGCTCGACTTCTCGATCTTCTCATCCACGATTACGCCTTCATAATTGGCTCTTCCAAGCTTCTTCAGAAACTCGTGCCTTCAAAGGAGTAACAAGAATTTATAACATAGTAGCCAACGTGTAGATGAAATAAAACAAAAAAGGGTTTTCAAAATACGATTACCTGTTACGTATGCTGCTGTGTGAACAACGTAAAATGAACGGATGCCGCGCAATGATGGAATTTGAAAGGCGCATAGTACGGTGAACGTATCCGTAGTTGACGATTACATATTTTGAATCTGTAAAAAAAAAATATTTTATGCTAAATTATAGGGTCATTGTGTGAGCAGTTGGCAATCTACAGGGTGGGGGTTGAAGAGTGTTGCGCAGAAAACTGTATACAACTTTGCACAAACCAACCCAAATAGGAAAATTCTACAATCATTCGAAAGACAAGAAAATTCCACGTAACATTTTATACATTACATTCAAAATGAGCTCCGTTGTCTTCAGTGCAAGCGTCCAATCTCTTTCGGAAATTCTTGAGGATGCGCGCGATCATTTATTGTGAAATTTCGTCAAATGCCTTCTCCAGAGCTCCGTTAAGCTAATCCAGTGAGCTGTGTCTGAAAGAGCAGGCTTTCTCTCCACGATTGACAAGGTGGCGAAATCCACAGGCTTGGGATCGGGCGAGTTTGAAGGACAAACATTCTTCATTCACAAATCCGAAAGGTTGGTCTCACACCATTCCAGAGTCTTCTTGGCACATTGAGCTGATGCCCAATCTTGCTGGAACTCCAGCTGATGTCTTTACCGCCTTTCTTGTGCCCAATATATCACCACGTCTTCCAGGATTTGCTTCTCGTAGATTTCGGCATTGATCTCAACTTCTTTTTGAATAAAAACAAGCTGGGTTTTGTCCTGGCCCGATATTCAAGCCCGTACCATGAAGGACTGTGGAAAATGAACTCTTCGGCGTTGAGGGCTCTTGGAGATTCTTTTTGGCAGCAGTCTCCGCTGCCTCTGCGCATTTTGGTATGGTTCGACGGTAAATGTCTTCTCGTCTGTGAGGAAAATCCGGTCGAGCTTGTCACCGCGCGTAGGCGCCTTCATTGTTCTGCATTTCTCCAATCTTGAGGTCCTCATTTGCTCGGTGAGGTGCTATCGTTTCCCGAATTCGAACGGATACAATCCCAGATCATCCCTGGCTATTCGTTGCATAGTTGAACGACCTAAGCTGCGCTTCTTAGCTAGTTTCTCGGTGAAGTTTGTCTTTGATGGCCTTTCGAAGTGCAGAAGTCCTTGCACTTCGTCATGGTCTTCCTCTCGAACGATTTTCGATTCCTCCGTTCCCTCCGAAACCCTTGATGACGCGGTGTACTTGCACCCGATGCAGTTTGAGCATATTTGTAATTTAGGAAACGGACGACCCGCATTTGAACATGGCGACTACCGCTGAACGATCCTCAAACGAAACCACGTTTACCTGGAAACGGTGAACAAAACTGAACATAGGGGGACTAAAAGACATGGATAAAACAAATGACGCCACAGCAGGGCACAAAAAAGCGAGAACTTTCCGAAAAGGAACTTTTTGTAGCCCGTAACACTCATATGGACCACCCTGTATAATATGGGAATGAAGATTCCAAAACCAACCCATCATGAAAAGACGAGGATCTAACAGCAGCATTTTCTTCAACTCCTTCGGGGTGAAACCAAACTCTTTATTGAACAACGCCACAAGACGCTGAAAAAGAGTATGTAACAATATGCAGAAGTGCAGCACAATATATGAGATTTTAAGCTGAAACAAAATGTTGATATCTAAGATGAAATCTCAAACAGCAAGTCTAAAACTGGAGAACTTGACGGAGGAAACCATAAACTATGCAAGGGGCGAACATGTAGTCAAAAGTCTAAAGGATAAAGGACGGCGTTACTCAATCCTTTTGAGATGCGCCATGCATTACACTTCTACCGGATATCCTGGAGGTGATTTGAATGAATGCGCATTTCACCTTAGAGTGACTTACGCTGGCCAGTCGATGGGCAATCAGTGTTGTGTCTTTCCCAGACAAGTACCAATTCACCGACCCCTGAGGGATGGAAGACTTAGTTGGCCTGCGCGGGGAATCCGAACTAGGAACCGGTACCTCCTCCGACCTCCGACTGCGCTATACGCGCCCCCACAAAACCAAAGTACTAAAATGAAATAAAATTCCTGGGTAACTCCAAAAACGTGAAAAAAGTTCAGCCATGTCTTCCAAGCATGAAACACTTAGTACAAGTGAAAACGGAAATGTCACTCTACTTTTAGAAAACTCTGAGTAGCCGTAATGACACACGGGTTATCACGTCACACAAGATCGAAAGACGAGCTACACTGACGTTTTCGACTTTTTAAGATTGTTTCTGCAAATATTAAGACAACGCCTGGCTAGCGACAAAGTTAAAATAAAAATAGGCTTACGAATACATTTTAAAGAGCGTGGGTAAGTAATGGAGCGGTAGAAAGCAGCAAAAAACAGTAACAATACAAAAGAAAAGTAGAAGTTCATAACGAATTGGAAAAGGTATTGAAAGATAACATAATAAAGATATTTATTCATTTAATTCGTGAAGGTCCGTTTCACCGCTGTCCTCAGACGAACCTTTGAGTATGCTCATCCCGTGAGGGTTTCCAGTGAAGAAAAGCACATACTTTAAGTTATTTTTAAAATGTGTTCAAGTTATAGTTAAAGTCAAGTTCTAGACTAAACTATTTTAGAATTAAGTCCACAAAACTCCCACAATCATCACTCGAAAGCAATACATCGGAAGCAGCCGAGCACCCCATTATTATTTTTTTTAACGATAATAATATCGAAACCACAAGTTTAGCACTATCTGCTAGCTACTACAAATCACATTGAAGATAATAGCAAAGTACATACCTTGGAACGGCAAAAGATTTAGATACGGTGTCAGTTCATACTTCAATTCCAGTAAGAACAATTCCACTCCATTCCACTCCCAAATAAAATGTTTAAAAAAACTTTCAAACATGACATTCTATGGAAGCAAAAACATTCCGCAGGTTAACATTTGCTTGCTGCTGATGCACTTCTGAATGTGCTTATTTTTAGGTATCTCTGTAGTAAGAAGGATTTTGGCTAGGCATTCTTCACCAGGAATCAATCACGATGCATGAACAGCAAGCTGTCGAAAATCGCACAACAATTGCGAGAACACACCTGCAGCGGTCCCAAACCAAACATCAGAATGCGAGCCTCCTTACGAATGAGATCTCGAACTTGATCGCCGCTCAAGCGGAACTGTTGTTGAATCCATCCTAGTCGAGAGTCCATGGTCTTCACGTCCACGTTCAACCAGTACCTAAAAAATCTTCTTTCCATGTGAGTACTATCGTCACACCGGTAGTTCAACTAACCTGAAGTCCTTCACTATCTTACAAACGTCTTCATTTGTGAACTTCATTGAAGTCAAATAATTAACTCGAGCCTGAAACAAACGACACTGTTTACATCGCAACTACAGCTGACTATACTATAAACCTCACTTGCATATCATCAAGATCCTGTAGCAGGAAGAATGGATTACGCGTGATGTAGTCACCCAAATCATTTACGTCAAAGCCCAGGGAAACAATCCATTGAAGCTGAAATTTCGCTGAGAATATGAAGAACATGGGAGGGAAACACACAGGGGCTAGTGAAATGGTGATGATAACTTACCTTCGGTTTCACTTCGGTTTGCATATCAAGTCGAAGAAGATGCTTAGCTGCACGCGTCGTCTGCTCTATCTTAATTTGAAACGTATTATAGACGAACAGCAAATGTTCCCAGCGTCAAATGTGCAAAACAGCCCACCTCAAACAGGTTGACACCGATGTCAACGAGAGCTTGAAGGAGAGGTGAATAGTTGACGAAAGGAACAATGGAACGGCTATACACCGGAGGGGCATGTCTTGATGGATCGAACGGATGTGGATTCGCTCTAAATCACGAAGATACCAGTACGCCACCATAAAGAAGCAAGCAAATACGCAAAGTCGACGAAAAAAGACTTTCGCAGAGGAATTGTCTTCCTGTCCATCGCATAGGTCTTCGAAAAATCTCCCTCCCCTTCAAAGAAGGTGGTGAACATGGAGAAGCCGTAACACCTCGAGGCCCCTACGCCACTTGATACTTGCTCATTACACAACCTTTTTCTTCCCTATTTTCGAGGTACCGGGTTATATACTTTTTCCTTGTGCTAGTTTTCCTATCATTCTCTCATTCATTCATCACATGCGCATATAGCTACAAGTGAAAACCAATAGAATTTGGTCCATCTATCAACGCCATTAGCCACAATATATAGCGGATACATAGAACTAAATACCAAATAAGACTTGCTCTGATGGAGGTAAACTGAGGTCGGTTCCATCTAGTTCGCCCTCGTTATAAATTATTGAGCGAAACTTTGCTCTCCCGGTTTTCCGTTTCAACTCCAGTTCTTCAGGTGTCATCTCTATCCATTTCGCCTGTAATGATGAACATTATAGCGTTTGCGATAGATCTAGACAGTAATCCTATCTGCACGTTTATGTCTTGACATTGTTAAATCTTTTTAAAATATGAACTAATCCTCAAGAAGAGAGGGAAAGCTGCAGCACAGTGTTACGTCAGAAGCTAAATTCTCTAACCGGAGGTGGCACAACGGTGCTTCTCTCTTCCGCTGAAGCAAATCGCAAGTTCGACATAAGCTCATCGGTGCGCTCGGTCCATTCGCGTTCTTCTTCCTCAACTTTTTTCACGAACTCCGCTTCAGTGATTCGTCGCAGACCATCGTCACTAGCCACACTTTCGTTCGCTTCATCGTCTGCCTTCAAAAATCGCTGTTAATAAATAGATATATACCATTTTCGCATTTTCATTCGAGCAAGTGAACCAGAAAATTTCAAAGAGACTTATGCAAAATTTTCCTTGAACGAAAATTATTCTAATCGCCCTGGAGATACAACATGAAGCTCTCTAGCTTAATGTGCAAGGAACATATTTTGATTCGGAAGCTTCACTGACTGACTTTGACTTCAGAAGCGTCAAGTTGATTTAGAGGAGTGTCCCATTTGACGTGAAAATGGTATATATTACCAGAACGATAGCCACCTTGCGTAAGAATTATAAATTATCGATTCTAGTAATGATAATAAGAATGGACAATAGGTAACTTGCATTGATAGTTAATCGGATTCCGTTTCAGCTTTACTATAACACTTCAATAAGAGTCCATCACACCATCTTCTCACCTTTGTCTAAGCTCTACTTTCAATTACTCACCTAACATGTTTTACTTGCGCACCCTTATGTAGATCTCTCCTAGCACGCTAGCTGGTAAGTTCATTAGACCTGATGACCTATAAGTACGATTTTGACTACTGTTACTACAGACCTAACGCCTTGATACTACCTACCTAACACTTTTTATTCCCTAAAATATTGGCCTTGTCAATAATGCATCTTCGCTTTCAACCAACCAAGGGAATTTCTTGATAATTGAAATTTCTGTGTGCAATTTCACCTCAGAACCATGCACGACAGTGCGTGGTAGCTGGCTAAATCCGTCTGTACACCGGCTATGGCCTTGATAACCTCTCTGGTATGTTGGGTCCACAGCTACTACTTAACGCGCAAACCCCGTGACATTAGATATGCTGGACCGTTTTACTGTACGTCCAACACATGTCTTTACTTGCAAGCTATAAGCTGTCAGTAACGTCTTAACGCTGTGAAGTAGACTACATAGCAGCAATGTCACCGACGACGTAAAGTTTGCACGTCAACACATGCTCACAACGAGACGTCAGATGAGGATGCGACGTGTTTTGACTTTCACTCCTTCGCACTCACGAGGTGGGAAAAAGCCATTAGGAGGTCTAAAGCAGAGTGGCTGAATGTATTTACCTGGTCGTTGCCGCCTTTCTTGTCGTAGCTTTCTTGTCGTTGCCGCCAAAAATGACCTGGGAGCTACAATTTATAGCCTACGTCGGCAAACGTTGCATTGGAACTGATCTCGCGTTTCCCTTATAATGAACGCTTCAAATAACACCAACGCTCGAGAGATGCTCTACTTAAACGACTAATTTTTTGACTTCGCACCTTCATACTTCCTGATATTCTCTACAAGCAAGCTCGATGGGTTATCACTGCTAGTGCATACAAACATTTTCTTCGTAATCCCAACGCAGAGGACCACTCGCTCTTCGATGTCTGTTGTGCTCCACGCTATTGGGCAAGCGGAATATTGGTAACCGGTTATCGAACATTAGAGAAAGCATACAATGGGGTAGAACCATAAAGTCCAATCCCCCTATGATTACTCCAGTTCACATATGCCCCCCGCAGGACCTTCAAGCTCACAGAACACACTTCATCCAATTCTTTTCAGAGTTTACCACTGCTTCAACGACTTCACTCGCGGTGGTGTTTCCTACAGGCGAAAGGATACTGGCACAGATACTACCTTCAAGAAATCGTTGAAGGTAAGTAGAACCTAAATTGTCATAGCCTCCTCAGTATACCCGATATTCCAGGCCGAAATTTCCCTTATACTCATTTCGTCAAAATACTCAATATCTGAAGGACAAACTAAACGCTAGGGGACAGGCTGAAACATATGGCACCAGTACTCATAAGAAAAGTAGAGGAGTCTTAAGGAAAAAGGCAATAAAGACGAGACCCAGCAAGTGCAAGCTTTGGCCCCTTTACGACAATGGCCTTTTTTGTAGGCCCGTCGACACGAAAATGTCAATGGTAGACAACTTCGTACACAACACTAAACCTAGAAACGAGGTAACTAATCAATGCGTAATAGTACAAGTTTTCGTGAAAAAATGCTACGTTTTTGCATCTCATTGCCAGACATCCTGTGTGAGCCGAATAAGCGCCGACAAGCAACAATCAACGTTGTCGCCACGGAGTCAACTATACTAGCACGGTTTGAAACATCAGCAGTTCTAACACATCAGATCTCTATAGAACGAATAGTTTTCCAATGCTCACAACAAGGCAACTCCACTAAATAGGTTCAGAAGATTCACATTCTTATATATACCACTTTTTACCAAAAGAATGTCTGGATTGAAAGTTTTTAAAATTTCTTGGTAACAAGTCACTGTACCTCCTTCAAGTTTGCACTGCGAGATTTCCACTTCTTGATACGCTTCCTCGTCTCGCGTAACAGCTCCTGTCTATCCTTATCATCAGGACGATTCGATGATCGACTGGGCCCTTCTCCGCTGTCGCTTTTCTGTACAAACGACATGGATGAGAATCCGTCGCGTCAAAAGGTCCCATAAACTCAAGGAAATTCGTTTGAAGAAGGAACTACCCATGTGGTCTTATGTACCTCACGCTCAGAGTCAATACATTCAGATGCGATAGTTGAGTCCCTCGCACTTAATTGCACACAGGCGTGGCGCAACCTGGTTGCCAAACACATCCTTATCAGTTTGCTACTGAACATCTGCAACATCTTACTTGCATCAGAAACTCAATCACCAGTTCACCCCTTCAACACTGAAACAGTTATTTGTGAATAAAAGCACGTTTCCCACTAACCACAGAAGGAGAAAAATATATTTATCTCAGAACTGCAAAAACAAGTGAACAAAGCAGGTGTTAGAAGTGCAATACAAATAAATAATGCTAATGTAAAACTTAATTTTGGACATGACGTGGCAAAAAACTGAGCGGTATCACAGAATGATGAACCCTAGTTGCAACGAAATATTCATAAGGGAACTTATCAAACTTCAGAATGCGACACCACGAGAGCCTAAAACAACTAGCTCTCTGTCAAATAACTGCACACAGATAGACGGAAACCGATACAATCAAATCTCCAGCACAATACAACAATAACGGTGGAAGAAGCGGCCTTAAGGGGGTGAACGCCATCTGAACCTCGAACGCCATCAGGATTTAATCACGTCAATAAGCAAGCGCTGAAACTAAATACAGCTATTGCACGAATGCATAAGGAGAGGTCCTGATGCGCATTCTAAAGCCCGCGGCAATTTTAGTGTAAACTACCCCCACGCTTTGCGATGGCAGGGAAATCGTATCACAAGAAACGTTGTTAGTAACGAAAGGACCCTTGGGAAATTGGGAGCAGTCTCTTAGTATAGACAAAATCCGTACTTAGCCCGCATCGCAGCGGCGAGACATCTTAATATGGGTAATTTCGATCAGCCGCATCCCAGAGTTCCTTCCTATGCCTATATCTTACGGCACAGAAACCGTTTCCTACAGTTGACCTACGATCTATGCACTTGCGGTAGGGGCACAGACCCGCTTAGTACCATAAAAGCAAACGCATCAACATATAAGGCTTTCCAGTAACAGAATGGAGAGGCAAAGCAAAAACTGAAGAAAATATGAAGAAAAACATCATATGACACAGATAGAAAGAACTCGTATCACCTCGCCGTACTCAGTGCTGAGCCACAAAATAGATAAGTACAATGGAACCGAAATTCGGTGGCACCAATAAAGTGGCTTAAGCTCTAGCAAGGTGTTTTAGAATATCTACCCAATCAGAACCACGTTCTTTGGCCGTACCTTCGTTCCGATTCCATAGACGTCTCTTAGCAGATTTCGTGAGGTGTTCCTCTTTGGAACGTCGCTCATCCGCTTTGATTTCGTCCTCATCTTGAGTTTTCACCTCCCAGTATGAGGTGAGCTCTTCAAAGTTTGATGAGACGTAGTCTATCAGCGTAAACGACACAGCCATACCATCGTTATCTTTAGCCACGTCTAAAACCCTGTTCTTGATTTTTTGCCGCACGCTGTCTGCGATGTGACTGTTATAGAACACATCCATGTTGACTGAGGGAGGCACTGCTGGGTATTCTGGTGGCCACTCGATTTCCATGACGAAGCTTTTCGCAGTGTCCACTCCAAATTTGTACTGTATGCGATTGTCGCCCAACACTTTGAAGTTGCTGTCCTCTCCGTAGATGGACTGGAGCACCTCCATTTCGACTGCCTGCTCTTCGTTTACTGCCATCCTGAAAAGCAGCAATAATAAATATTTTGGTGCTTTCCAGATGAAACAGAAAGCTATTAAATGAAACAAGATAGATCACTCAACAGAACTCTAAAGAATGCGGTCCATTTGCAGCCACTAATCTGAACCCATCTGAACCCTTACAAGTACCATATTTTGGGGGCATGGGGTCCAATTGGAGGTGGCAGCCGTAGCCTTCATTCCGCATCGATATATGGTCCAGGCTTCTTACAGACTAACCAAGTATTCTATTCTTGTCTATGAGGACAACGAATTGGTAGCAGACATGTCTGAAAGGGAGAAAACGCCGCCTTCCTGAATAGCTGACAGCTGTAACATTATGTAGGCCACGAACACATTCAGATTGCCTCCACGCCGTACCGTAGAAATAAGACGCGTGGCGCGTCCCAAAAGGGGTTAACACCGAAGTCCACCCTTTCGTTCTTCACAAGTCGTCTAGATGCGAGAGCGCAGTCAGGGGGGGGGGGGGGGGGTGCTAACAATATCGCGTGCACTCCAAATCGATTGGTTCGCGAGAGCTCTGATCAACTACACATTCCATTCCTTCGTGGTCGGTGAAATGGTGCCAAACTAAAGGAACTTCGTTGACGTCGACTTTTACGTTTATAATTCCAATCTCCTGGGTACAGTGAAGCTACGAATAATTGAACAAATATGTTCACCTTATAACATTCACACAATCCTGCCACAATCGTCGCTGAGCGGTATTTAGTTTAACTTTGATATACGAACAGCTTCTTTCAATCAGGGAGCGAATATTCAATTTTCAATTATCCCATCCAGAAGTGAAAGACAACGATCCCTTATCACTTCGAGCAGTGCAGAAACAACAATTTACAGTAATCAATAATGCCGCGCGCGTGTAAGGCCAAGACTTAACTTTTGCTTCATCTTGCATTCAGCACAAAAGTAATTTCGATCCATAGTTTGAGCAATTGTCTGAATTTCCACGGTGTAACTTTCATAATGAAAAAATACAGAGACTAGCACAATCCTAACGAACACACCCCGAATGGTTACCGGATCATTTAGGCGCGCGTTGGCGATGGAGCGCGATCTTCATTCTTAGCATACACACACGAAAATCTCGTCCCTCAGGGAATGCGGCTCTGGATTTTGCACTCTTTTAGCGCAGAACCAGACAAGTAAGGGGACTTCAAGATGTGACGCATCCAAGCTGCTCGTGGAAAACTGTTTTCATCGCTCAGAGAGAGTCCGCGGCTGGGTTCAGCGCTCTGCAAGCGGCCAAACGCATACGGCTAAAAAAACGCGCAAAAAATTCCTCAAAACTGCGCGCGCGTCTGTCACGGTATAGACTCGACGCTACACTTACAACGATGAAATTTTCACGGACGAGTTGTCCGGGGCGGGTTACAACAACAACAACGTGGTGGAACGCCACCGTATCGATTTTTGCTTTCTTTGCCGCGAGAGCGATTCTCGGACTACCCGCGCCGCGTTCGCCACAGCCTGCATAGCGACGAGGGGTGTTTCGCAGTGCACGGCTTCGGGCCCAGTGCTTCGGCGGTTGGGTTGAAACAAACCACGATTTTTGGTTGGGGTGCTCGTGGCATCCGGGCGGAGCAAAGGTTGTGGTTGTGCTGAAGGGCGGGGCATTCTTCCGCCCTCAGACCGCGCTCCACGATGAGCACCGCACCCCATGCCCATAAGCGGGCCCCGGACAACTCGTCCATGAAAATTTCATCGTTGTAAGTGTAGCGTCGAGTACGGTATAGTGGCCACCGCCTCTGTATGCCACGCCCCTACATGGGTTGGAAGGTTGGCAGTCTCCCTAACTGCATTCTTGCTACATGGTTGTTGTATATAATATAGACTAATAATAAAGGTTTGTAAACCCTAACTTCGAGGCAGGAGCATGACACGTCAAAGCCCCTCAAATCCCAAGTAGTCAGCTGAAATACAAGTATGCCACAACGCTGGAGAACCGAACCCCCACCTCCCTCGCATGAGGCGACGCCACTATCCACTGCACCACGACCCGCTTGTCCGGAGGGCCATCGCGAGCGCACAAGATATCGATCGAATGTCAACGTGGACGCCGACGGGAGATCTCTAGTCTAGGAGGGCGCAGACACTTTCCATCACAGTTTTCGCGCTCCATCGCTGACCGGTATACGGTAACCAGTCAGGGGTGCATTCGTCAGAATCGTTTTAGGGCCTGTTCATACTTCGCGAAAAGAGCGACAAAAGCGACAAGAGCGGCAAGAGCGACAAGAGCGACTGGGGCGACGGATTTAGTGTGGTGTACGTAAATAATTGCGTACTCCACACTCCGTCCGCGACGAATTTAGTGTGGAATGCGTACTTATTTACGTACACCACACTACATCCGTCGCCCCACTCGCTCTAGTCGTTCTTGTCGCTCTAGTCGTTCTTGTCGTTCTTGCCGCTTTTGTCGCTCTTGTCGCGAAGTATAAACAGGCCCTTATAAATATCCGACACACACCGAACTTCGCGCTGAATATAGGCAAACCATCAAATACAGCATTTGCAAGTTGATATGGATCTGCGTGTGGTGTCTTGGCTCCTTTATTAGAGACTTTATCCTAAGTGGGGTTTCAATGTGGTCCAGTGGTGCACAGCTGGCCAGCAGGTCACGCTCTTTGTGCGAGACACTGCGCATGGGTTTCGAGAATGGTGGTCTCTCCGAAATGGTGTATGAAGAGAAAGAAAGATCCCAAATGAAATAAAATAAAAGAACATACCTAGCTGAAATTATATCCTACGTTCTGGGCGTGTATCCAATTCAGATAAATAGAGCTCGTTCGGTAGCACCATTTCAGACACAGGTGCTCATCATTTTGGAAGAATTCTGGTACCGTACTTCGCACGACACGCAGTCTATAACTAAATGTACATCTAGATATGTTTTGGTAAACATAAATGATTCCGACATGCTTCGACAACTAAGGCATCCACCTGCAACCGCTACGAGGTTGCACCAAGGCGAAATATACCAGGAAAACAGCAATGTACGGACAGGGCACGGGATCCGCGAACGGAACAGTTTCAGTACTTCCGACACTATAAAACCTCCAGATGTCACGAGGTCGAAAAATTAGTCCAAACGTCGCCCAGGGGGTTGTGGTGCTGCTCACAAATACGATTAAGGATTTCAGCCAACTACAGTAAGTTACGGTAGGTATGGATGAGCAAGGTTGTTTGTTGTTACCATCGAAGTCGTCCAAACTTCACCTAAGACGGTTATTTGAGGTGCTTATAACGAATACGATATCTGTTTTTGGTAACACGGTCGAGTACAGTAGGTGTAGGTGAGTAAAACTGCATACGTCGGTAGAATCCTTTTCTCAATCTATGAGTTCAGACTTATTTTAAATCTGGAAACATTACAGGAGAGGAGATATAAGTTTGATCTCATACGTTTTTCAACATATTATTAGGTAAAGTAAAGGCGAATATATGCGATTTTTTATACTTTCTTTCCTCCAACACAAGAGGCAATAGTGTTAAAGTAAATGCTGATATACCGCGATCTATCTTAAGAGCCAAGTTTTTCACAGGACGTGCTAGTATGGAATACTCCAAAATTACGAAAAAGTTACTTTTTGTTTCATGTACTCAGTGTACATGCAATAAATGTTAAATGTTAAATGTTATTTTCCAACCTTCTACTTAGACATGAGGCGCCTGGAGTGCAGTCGGATGAGGAGCCGGCTGTACAAAGTTCCTGGTTCGGATTTCCCGCCCGGGCCAACCAATTCTTCCATCCCTCCGGGGTCGGTGAATTCGCATCAGACTTGTCTGGGAGGAATAAAGCGCTGACTTGTTCATCGACTGCTCACCGCAATTCATCGCATAGGCCAAATATGCATCCAAATCGCCTCCACGACATCCTGTACAAGTAGAATGCATGGCTAATCCCAGAAGAGATTGATCAAGACGTCCTTTATCCTACTTTATCCCTCACCTTGAGATGAAAAGTAGTGCACAAAAAACTGATAGCTTAGATAAAAAAGACAGCGAAGAATATGCGAAATAAGGGATCATGACCTCCATCCTCCCCCTTACTCACCAGTATCCACCGCAACCTACTTCAATGGACCGAAACATTGAAAACTGGTGTCATACTTCTAATCAGCACGCCAAATAAACTCTTGGACAGAATTTGGGGGCACTATTCACTTTCGGGACTCCAGAAGTCGAGGAGAGGTCGAAAAAAAAATTCGTCCAAACTTCGCCTAGGGAGGTTATTTGGGGTGCGGTCACGAATCTGACATCCGTTTTGGAAATTTCGACCGATTACGGTAAGTTACGGTAGGTACGGGTGACTAAGGCTGTCGAGGTCATAATCAACAACTTCGCCCAAACTTCGCCTAGAGGGGTCATATGGGGTGCTGATCACGAATATGACATCTAATTTTCGTTCTACGCTGCAGTACGTTAGGTTACGGTAGGTACCGGTGGCTAAGATATGGCCACCAATCCCGACCGAATTTCGGCCAGTAAGGAGCGCTTTAGAATATCTGAAAAACTATTTCAGGCGATTGCTACGGGACCGCTTGCATCCTGTGCCACTACCGTAGCGCCCCAGATAACCCCTGTAGTCGAAGTTTGGGCGAAATCGGTGGCCATATCTTAGTCATCGGTACCTATCGTAACCTACCGTAATCGGCTGAAATTTCAAAAATGGATCTCAGGTTCGTGATCAGCACCCCAAATAACCCCCTAGGCGAACTCTGGGCGAAAAAAAAAATTCGGCCTCTGGAGTCCCGAAAGTGCAATAATGCCAATTCGGGCCAAATCGTGAGGACGAACTGCTTCTTGTCCTGCTTTTCTCCACAACCCCTACCCGTAGTCAGCTTGGGAGCCCAATGACCGCTCCATATTCTTTAAAGGACACTTAGGAGTTTCCAGAATAGAGTGTGGTGTTGGGTAAGGGAGCGAAACAACTGCACAAATTGTGGCTGGCTAAGATCACACCCCAAACTACTAAAACCTGAAGGTTTGCGGTGAAGCATGAGTGAGAGGGTCCAGTAAACCGTAACGAAAACCTCGTGAAACCAAAAGACAAACGTATTCTAAACAACAATAATCAAAGTTAAAGAGAAAACATGGTGCAAGCAAAAGGAGGAATGTGTTCTCGAGCAGCTTACAGAAACAAAGAATACCTTACACAGCGAAGACAGACAAGACATACAATAAAAGTGTGGTTCGGGGGGGGGGGGGGGAGGGTGGGGTGGAGGATCAGCCCCTCCTAGGCTTCGATATTTTCGATATACAGCCTACAGCCTTATCCACTCACTTTATTAGCGGTGGCATAGCCCATCACAAGAATAGTACTGGAATAGCGAAATCTTTAAATTAGCACGAAAAAGGCAAAAAAAATTATCGTCCTAACACTGACCCGTACTGCGCCTTGAAATTACCCACAGATCAAAAAAGCTGGGCACTAAACGGGCTAGGGGGGACACTCCCTCCTAGGCGTAGATTTCTTTAATAAAGAGCTCAGAGTTGGACAACATGTTGCGACTCCCTTGGCGTAATCCACCGCAGTTCTAGGATTCCACCGGAATATGAAACTATAGTAAGAAAAATAGGGAACAAAAAAACGATATCACAACCGTGCACCCCCCCCCCCCTTCCTAACACGCCAAAAACTGACCAGAAATCACTCCTAACACTTCAACTGCAAATCCTTTAACTTCCAACGATGTAGAAAACAGTAAGCTTTACGTACTGGAGAAGCCCAAGCCCTTGAAGGATCCCTAGAAACAATGATAAAAAGTTCGGCTTCCTAACGACCCTCCATATGCATCCACCATAACAACCGCGACACTGAAAAGCTCAGAAACATGATGATTTGAATTTCTACATGTCTCATCGACAGCGGTCGATGCATTCGGCCCCGAATGCAGGTGCCGGTACCAGCGATACGGTACCGGCCCCTGCAGAGTCACGAGGCAGCGCCTCGCGCTTGCTGAGGTCAGCAAGCGCCAGCGCTGACGAAAGAGGGAGGGCCCCGGCTAAACCCATTCCGGCTTTTTCTCGTCTAGCGACTGGTTGTCGCGCTATGTCCTCTACTAACAGTCAGGACATCGTCACGTCAGATATTACTATCTTTAAAGCTGTCTTCGACGAGCTCTGCTGTAGAGCAATCGTCCAAGCCGAAGCCGCCGCTGCTTTGGTCCTATTGTCAGCATTTGAAGAGTCCGCATCTTTCGCACTGCCGCACATGTCGCCAAGGAGATCGATCTCCTTTCAACGATGATGCCCACTTCGACAGTGAGTAAGCCTGTCTTCAAGAGACCAGGTCTCGAGAAGCAGTATTTGTTTTAATAGTGATGTGCTGGCTTCAATTAGCCCTTTGCTGCCGATAGCTCCCGAGGACTATCGTATTAAAGCAACGATCGCGAGAGCGTTTCAGTTGCTTTCCCAGCGTAGCTGGGAACATCCACACTGAACAGGAGTTTTGGTTTAGATTGGGATCTTCCGAGTTAATCCGATCGGTTATTTCGCACGGCTTCAACCTGTTTTGTGTGGAAGCTCCTTCACTAAATTTCAGCAAGGAAAATTCGGTTTCAGCTTTCATAAATGCTGCATTTATTGATTCACAAATGGATCGCCTATTGATTTCAAAGGATGTCGAGGAGGTCAAAGAGAATTGTTTCATTTGTGTCAACCCACTTCCGTCGTGGATGGTGAGAAGTTGAGACTGATACTAGATCTCTCTGTTATGAACAGATGTTGCCCAAGAGTTGGGGTTAGATATGAAAATATGAGGAAGATTTCAACTCTGCTCCCGAGGGAAGGATTTATGGCGTCTTTCGACCTAAAGTCAGGTTTCCATTATGTAAGTACCAGCGTCCGTCGCCGGCTTCGCCGGCGCCGTACGCTGGACGTGCGGGCCACGCCAGGCTTGCCGGCTTCGGGTATGGCGGGCCACGCTAGGAACGCAGCCCAAACCTAGCTAAGGATGCTTCCTCATCCAGCGTCCGTCGCCGGCTTCGCCAGCCCCGTACGCTGAACGTGCGGGCCACGCCAGGCTTGCCGGCTTCGCCGGCTTCGGGTATGGCGGGCCACGCTAGGAACGCAGCCCAAACCTAGCTAGGGATGCTTCCTCATCCAGCGTCCGTCGCCGGCTTCGCCGGCGCCGTACGCTGAACGTGCGGGCCACGCCAGGCTTGCCGGCTTCGCCGGCTTCGGGTATGGCGGGCCACGCTAGGAACGCAGCCCAAACCTAGCTAGGGATGCTTCCTCATCCAGCGTCCGTCGCCGGCGCCGTACGCTGGACGTGCGGGCCACGCCAGGCTTGCCGGCTTCGCCGGCTTCGGGTATGGCGGGCCACGCTAGGAACGCAGCCCAAACCTAGCTAGGGATGCTTCCTCATCCAGCGTCCGTCGCCGGCTTCGCCGGCGCCGTACGCTGGACGTGCGGGCCACGCCAGGCTTGCCGGCTTCGGGTATGGCGGGCCACGCTAGGAACGCAGCCCAAACCTAGCTAGGGATGCTTCCTCATCCAGCGTCCGTCGCCGGCTTCGCCGGCGCCGTACGCTGGACGTGCGGGCCACGCCAGGCTTGCCGGCTTCGCCGGCTTCGGGTATGGCGGGCCACGCTAGGAACGCAGCCCAAACCTAGCTAGGGATGCTTCCTCATCCAGCGTCCGTCGCCGGCTTCGCCGGCGCCGTACTCTGGACGTGCGGGCCACGCCAGGCTTGCCGGCTTCGCCGGCTTCGGGTATGGCGGGCCACGCTAGGAACGCAGCCCAAGCCTAGCTAGGGATGCTTCCTCATCCAGCGTCCGTCGCCGGCTTCGCCGGCGCCGTACTCTGGACGTGCGGGCCACGCCAGGCTTGCCGGCTTCGCCGGCTTCGGGTATGGCGGGCCACGCTAGGAACGCAGCCCAAACGTAGCTAGGGATGCTTCCTCATCCAGCGTCCGTCGCCGGCTTCGCCGGCTTCGGGTATGGCGGGCCACGCTAGGAACGCAGCCCAAACGTAGCTAGGGATGCTTCCTCATCCAGCGTCCGTCGCCGGCTTCGCCGGCGCCGTACGCTGAACGTGCGGGCCACGCCAGGCTTGCCGGCTTCGCCGGCTTCGGGTATGGCGGGCCACGCTAGGAACGCAGCCCAAACCTAGCTAGCTAGGGATGCTTCCTCATCCAGCGTCCGTCGCCGGCTTCGCCGGCGCCGTACGCTGAACGTGCGGGCCACGCCAGGCTTGCCGGCTTCGCCGGCTTCGGGTATGGCGGGCCACGCTAGGAACGCAGCCGAAACCTAGCTAGGGATGCTTCCTCATCCAGCGTCCGTCGCCGGCGCCGTACGCTGGACGTGCGGGCCACGCCAGGCTTGCCGGCTTCGCCGGCTTCGGGTATGGCGGGCCACGCTAGGAACGCAGCCCAAACCTAGCTAGGGATGCTTCCTCATCCAGCGTCCGTCGCCGGCTTCGCCGGCGCCGTACTCTGGACGTGCGGGCCACGCCAGGCTTGCCGGCTTCGCCGGCTTCGGGTATGGCGGGCCACGCTAGGAACGCAGCCCAAACGTAGCTAGGGATGCTTCCTCATCCAGCGTCCGTCGCCGGCTTCGCCGGCGCCGTACGCTGGACGTGCGGGCCACGCCAGGCTTGCCGGCTTCGGGTATGGCGGGCCACGCTAGGAACGCAGCCCAAACCTAGCTAGGGATGCTTCCTCATCCAGCGTCCGTCGCCGGCTTCGCCGGCGCCGTACGCTGGACGTGCGGGCCACGCCAGGCTTGCCGGCTTCGCCGGCTTCGGGTATGGCGGGCCACGCTAGGAACGCAGCCCAAACCTAGCTAAGGATGCTTCCTCATCCAGCGTCCGTCGCCGGCTTCGCCAGCCCCGTACGCTGAACGTGCGGGCCACGCCAGGCTTGCAGGCTTCGCCGGCTTCGGGTATGGCGGACCACGCTAGGAACGCAGCCCAAACCTAGCTAGGGATGCTTCCTCATCCAGCGTCCGTCGCCGGTGCCGTACGCTGGACGTGCGGGCCACGCCAGGCTTGCCGGCTTCGGGTATGGCGGGCCACGCTAGGAACGCAGCCCAAACCTAGCTAAGGATGCTTCCTCATCCAGCGTCCGTCGCCGGCTTCGCCGGCGCCGTACGCTGGACGTGCGGGCCACGCCAGGCTTGCCGGCTTCGGGTATGGCGGGCCACGCTAGGAACGCAGCCCAAACCTAGCTAAGGATGCTTCCTCATCCAGCGTCCGTCGCCGGCTTCGCCAGCCCCGTACGCTGAACGTGCGGGCCACGCCAGGCTTGCCGGCTTCGCCGGCTTCGGGTATGGCGGGCCACGCTAGGAACGCAGCCCAAACCTAGCTAGGGATGCTTCCTCATCCAGCGTCCGTCGCCGGCTTCGCCGGCGCCGTACGCTGAACGTGCGAGCCACGCCAGGCTTGCCGGCTTCGCCGGCTTCGGGTATGGCGGGCCACGCTAGGAACGCAGCCCAAACCTAGCTAGGGATGCTTCCTCATCCAGCGTCCGTCGCCGGCGCCGTACGCTGGACGTGCGGGCCACGCCAGGCTTGCCGGCTTCGCCGGCTTCGGGTATGGCGGGCCACGCTAGGAACGCAGCCCAAACCTAGCTAGGGATGCTTCCTCATCCAGCGTCCGTCGCCGGCTTCGCCAGCCCCGTACGCTGAACGTGCGGGCCACGCCAGGCTTGCCGGCTTCGGGTATGGCGGACCACGCTAGGAACGCAGCCCAAACCTAGCTAGGGATGCTTCCTCATCCAGCGTCCGTCGCCGGCTTCGCCGGCGCCGTACTCTGGACGTGCGGGCCACGCCAGGCTTGCCGGCTTCGCCGGCTTCGGGTATGGCGGGCCACGCTAGGAACGCAGCCCAAACGTAGCTAGGGATGCTTCCTCATCCAGCGTCCGTCGCCGGCTTCGCCGGCGCCGTACGCTGAACGTGCGGGCCACGCCAGGCTTGCCGGCTTCGCCGGCTTCGGGTATGGCGGGCCACGCTAGGAACGCAGCCGAAACCTAGCTAGGGATGCTTCCTCATCCAGCGTCCGTCGCCGGCGCCGTACGCTGGACGTGCGGGCCACGCCAGGCTTGCCGGCTTCGGGTATGGCGGGCCACGCTAGGAACGCAGCCCAAACCTAGCTAGGGATGCTTCCTCATCCAGCGTCCGTCGCCGGCTTCGCCGGCGCCGTACTCTGGACGTGCGGGCCACGCCAGGCTTGCCGGCTTCGCCGGCTTCGGGTATGGCGGGCCACGCTAGGAACGCAGCCGAAACCTAGCTAGGGATGCTTCCTCATCCAGCGTCCGTCGCCGGCGCCGTACGCTGGACGTGCGGGCCACGTCAGGCTTGCCGGCTTCGCCGGCTTCGGGTATGGCGGGCCACGCTAGGAACGCAGCCGAAACCTAGCTAGGGATGCTTCCTCATCCAGCGTCCGTCGCCGGCGCCGTACGCTGGACGTGCGGGCCACGCCAGGCTTGCCGGCTTCGCCGGCTTCGGGTATGGCGGGCCACGCTAGGAACGCAGCCCAAACCTAGCTAGGGATGCTTCCTCATCCAGCGTCCGTCGCCGGCTTCGCCGGCGCCGTACTCTGGACGTGCGGGCCACGCCAGGCTTGCCGGCTTCGCCGGCTTCGGGTATGGCGGGCCACGCTAGGAACGCAGCCCAAACGTAGCTAGGGATGCTTCCTCATCCAGCGTCCGTCGCCGGCTTCGCCGGCGCCGTACGCTGGACGTGCGGGCCACGCCAGGCTTGCCGGCTTCGCCGGCTTCGGGTATGGCGGGCCACGCTAGGAACGCAGCCCAAACGTAGCTAGGGATGCTTCCTCATCCAGCGTCCGTCGCCGGCTTCGCCGGCGCCGTACGCTGAACGTGCGGGCCACGCCAGGCTTGCCGGCTTCGCCGGCTTCGGGTATGGCGGGCCACGCTAGGAACGCAGCCCAAACCTAGCTAGGGATGCTTCCTCATCCAGAGCGCAGTGTACTAATAGAAGTACGGGCCGGTATTGAGCATTTAACGACTATGATTTAGCGATCTAACAATTTACCGGCATTTTCCTTAAATTTCTTTATTGAAGTTTAGCAAAGGCCTTTTCCGTTCAATCGCATTGAAATTAAATTTTTCGCGGAATTTTCTGAATTCGCATGAAAATTTAACTCTTAATTAGTGCAAGTTGCATTTCGAAAAAGCGATGTTTGCTGTATCTATTGAGAAAGCGAGGAAACACTACTTATTTGAATCAGTTTCTCTACAGCCGTTTTGTATGGTTTTGTTTGAAGGCCGTCTTTCATATTTTGGCTGCTCATTATCAGTTATTCGCAATTCTTCACTGTTCTCTTCACGTTTTCAGTTTTCTTCACAGTTTTGTTTTGCATTATTTGCTCGGCAAGAACGCCAAAATGCCTAGAAAACGCGAATAAAACAGGTGAGAACGACAGAGAAGCAAGAAAGGTGACAAAGGGAAAGGGAACGTAAGAATTAGGCTCCACTCCCTCTTCAAACACTCAGCGTTCCAGCAAGCTGAACGGATTTTCGTACAGCATTAGGTAATGGTTGTGAGACTAACCATAATAGACCGTTGAGATTAAAAATGACACTAGTGGTGTCCGCCGGACGGGTGTTTTTGCACTTCTCCATTTCGTAACTCAAGGTACGGTGGAGATGATGGCAGTGCTGGGAATGAAGAACCAACCAATAATCAAAAGACTCCATCAGAGGAGCTCCCGGCGACGCCGCCTACGACGTCGGCGACTCGTTGCCGAAGTATAACATAGGCCATCGACCATCCGTCGGCCATCATAATCACGGAACACCCACCCAGATCGATCAAGTCTGCAGAGAACCGATACCAACGCTCAAGAATGGATAGCGACTATAGTAGGATCGACTGCCCATCGAAACATCTTTTACCTGGTTGGCCTTCCGTCGGCTATCATAATCGCGGGACACCCAATGCGTTGAACTTTTTGAGTGCATGGCGCGATTCAGTCTTTTGATGTGGCCTGTCAGCTTTGAAACGAAATCGAAAGTCTTCCAAATCGAGGCGAACTAGATTGTTTGATCGAGATCTGAGCTAATCACGCAACAACCACTCCGATCGATGAAGTCTGAGTGGCAGGGGTTGACAGAACGTTCAGACGATCATTATCAACCAATATTATCGATCGTTCAAGTAGTGCTATCGTTTCTCTCTCAGACTTCATAGATCTGGACCATAATCAAGCAACACCCACCCCGGTAGATTAAGTCAGAGAGAAATATGAATATATCCGTTGATATAGATTGTCTGAGCTCGAGGTCTGAGCTAATCACAACGATCGGTTAACTCAGAGAGAAACGTCAATATATCGGTTGATATATATTATTTTCACGTCAAATTGGACACTCTTTTCAGCTATTCTAAGACTATTCAAATCAAAGAAAACTCTTCCAATTTGAAATAGGCATCATTCACATTAGACTAGAGAGGACTCTCCAAAAGTGTTAGGATAATTTTTGTTCGAAGAAAACTTTAGTATAACTTTAATTGAAGTTTTAATTTAGTTCCCAATGAGAGAACACGTAGTATGAAAATTTTAAAAGTTTTATTTGTTGAGGAAAAACAGTGAATTAAAGCTTGTTTTGAAGAGGAAAAAAGCGGCCACTTCATATTGCTAAAACAGAGAGTGCGCCATGCCGCGTCCGTAAATTAGCGATTTTCATTCGATTGATAGCAAAATTTCTGTTTTCATGCAGTTTCACACCTGCAAACGGTGTAACACAAATAATTGTAATAAACACACATATTCTAACTTTTTTGTCGATCAAACAAACGTTGCGTTGAACTTTTTGTGTGCATGGCGCGATCCAGTCTTTTGCTGTGACCTGTGAACTTTGGAATCAAATTGAATGTCTTCCAAATCGAGACGGGATAGGTTGTCTGATCGCGATCTGAGCTAATCACGCAATACCCACCCGATCGATTAAGTCTGAGAGAGAACCAATAACACAGGTGAAACGATCAATAATATCGATCGATATAAGGTCTGAAGGGAAGCCAATATTTACCTGATAGGCCTTGCGTCGGCCATCGTAATCACACAACACCCACCCGGACCGATTGCGTGCGAGTCCATCAAACTAACGTTACGTTGAACTTTTCGAGCGCATGGCGCAATCCAGTCCTTCGATGCAATTTTTTCTCAAAAATTAAATAAATATTCTAACCATCTTGAAGACCCTGCAGTTTAACCTGTAAGAAGCTCGTCTCGATTTGGAAGACGTTAAATTTGATTTCAGATTTCATCGGGCAGCTTGGAAGAGTATCCAATTAGGCTTGAAAACTGTCCAATTTGATTTAAAAGGTGTTCATTTCGACGTGAAAATCATGCAACACCCACCCCGGAAAGTGCACGATCGAAACGCCTTAGGCCATCATATGCTGTTACTAATGTGTAGGGAGGTGGATGAAGAAGAACACACTGGCAGGAACGCGCAAAGCAGAAGCAAGGGGTGCAGCGCATCGACGGCTTCCATCGCAGGTCATGAGGTGTGAGCCATGCCGCGGCGCAGACCTCTTCCGCAACGCCACGTGTTCTCTGAACTCGGCAGCGGCGGCTCGTCATAGTCGTGGTGACCTCTTGCGAAATCTCATCAAGTGGGCGTCCTTTGGTGACCACCCGGCAGTGGAAGCGTCATGGTCGTAAACACCTCGTGGTAGTAAACACCACCGGCAGCAGTGGCTGCCTGCCACTGTTTACCTCTTTGCACCCGTTCACAGCGTTTGCACCCGTTGACAGCGTTTGCACCCGTTGACAGCGTTAGCACCCGTTGACAGCGTTAGCACCCGTTGACCGTCAGTGATTCATGCCTCTCTGCTTTATATAATAGGATGCATAAGGACTTCGCGAAGTTCCTGGATTTCAATAGGAGAAATAGGTTTTTATTAAGTTTGTCGTTCTCCCCTTTGGGATGTCATTAGCTCCGTTTATTCTTACCAAGCTTTTCGAACCTCTCCTGAAAAAAGTGGAGAACCAAAGGCATTCTTGTGGCCATATATCTTGATGATGGCATAATCTGGAGCGCATCCGCACACTGGTGCGAAGAGTCGCTGAAGACTATACGTGCAGATCTCGACTCTGCGGGCTTCTCGATAGCCGAAGGCAAGAGCTGCTGGGTCCCTACCCAGAAGCTAACATGGCGAGGCCATATGATAGATTTGATATATTTCGTACTAGACCTCACTAGTGAAAAAAGAGCCAGAACTAGAGAGTTTGGTTTGAGGTTACTAAAGAACCGCAGCTCCTCTTTGCTGCACTTGATGGTCTAATCTGGAGCGCATCCGCACACTGGTGCGAAGAGTCGCTGAAGACTATACGTGCAGATCTCGATTCTGCGGGCTTCTCGATAGCCGAAGGCAAGAGCTGCTGGGCCCCTACCCAGAAGCTAACATGGCGAGGCCATATGATAGATTTGATATATTTCGTACTAGACCTCACTAGTGAAAAAAGAGCCAGAACTAGAGAGTTTGGTTCGAGGTTACTAAAGAACCGCAGCTCCTCTTTGCTGCGCATGATGGTCTAATCTGGAGCGCCTCCGCACACGGCAAGAGCTGATGGGTCCCTTCCCAGAAGCTAACATGGCGAGGCTATATGATAGATTTGATAGATTTCGCACTAGACACCACTAGTGAAAGAAGAACCAGAACTAGAGTTTGGTTTGAGGCTACTAAAGAACCGCAGGTCCCCTTTGCCGCAACGACTCAAATGGCAAGGCTTTATCTCCCCCGTGCATCTTGTCATCTCTTTAGAGGTGAAGAGGCGGTGGAGAGCCACGATTGGAGAGATAGCTGAAAAGCAGTGTCCAGACTGCCCCAACCTTTAGGTGGAATTTAAGCAAGCAGGAAAGAAGTGAGATGAGAAAGTGGTCAGAATTCGAAAATTCTTTTAAAGGAATTTCGCTATATGCACCCCATGGAGTTTCCGAGAACGCGCTTATCGCGTCATTAGACGCTTCGCATTTCGGTATGGGGGCAGTACTTTAGTGCAACCATTCATCCAAAAATTTTCTCATCGCTTCTCCATCATCTACGTTAGAGTTATCTTCGACTTTCCTCGAAATGTATGCCGTTTTCTCAGCGATTAAGGCGTTTTCGAAGTCCATTTCTCTAGAAGAATGCAGCTGGTATTGCGATAACCAAGCAGCAGTAAGTATCCTTAAAAGGGTAGTAGTAAAACAGAGCTGCAAGAGTTAGCGGTGAGCATCTGGGGCCTTGCGAAGCTTTGGCGCTCGAGATAGAATTTATCTGGATCCCAAGATCCTTGAATTCAGAAGCAGATTCAGCCTCCAGGTTCGTCGATCTAGATGACTGTGCATCGGCAGACGCGATTTACTTTGAACATAAAGACTCATGGGGTACTTGTTCAGTGGACATGTTCGCAAGTAATCGTACAGCCGAATGTCCGATTTTCGTTTCTAGATGGGCCTTCGAAGGCGCATACGCAGTGGACACATTTGAGCACGAAGCTGGAGCGCTGCAGAACCAAGGAAATTCTAGGACTTCCCATATGGAAATCAAATCTGTTTTCCCACTCCTTAGGACCGGTACTCCAAGGATGTGCTCTCTCCTTTACATTTTGTGGTCCCACCTTCGACTTCGCTTTTGCTCTAATAGCATTCTAACCCCCTCCGGGCTTTAATGGTTCCGTTCTATGTGTAGAAACTTCAAAGCGAAAGTTTCGCCGGAGTATATCGGAGGCGAAAATGATGATTTGAATTTCTACATGTCTCATCGACAGCGGTCGATGCATTCGGCCCCGAATGCAGGTGCCGGTACCAGCGATACGGTACCGGCCCCTGCAGAGTCACGAGGCAGCGCCTCGCGCTTGCTGAGGTCAGCAAGCGCCAGCGCTGACGAAAGAGGGAGGGCCCCGGCTAAACCCATTCCGGCTTTTTCTCGTCTAGCGACCCCACCCGCCCTCCCATTTGAGTTGGAAAAGGCTGAAAAAAATCCATTTACAGATGAGATTCGCGGCCTACGCCATACAGCAGCCGTTGACACGGGTCACATGGAGTCAGCAGTGGGTCTTCAGCAAGTAGCCACCATTATCGAGGCTTGTGTCGATCTCGCTGTAGGGCCAGGGACGCTCAAGATCTACCAGCGAGTATGACCCAGTTCTTGGATTTCATTTCCAAGTTTCGGGTCCCATATCAGGTTGAGGAACCATCTAGGCAAGGTGATCTCTAGGATACCACATCAGCGCCCTCACACATTTCCTCAGTACTCCGCCTTCGGACGATGCAGACGTCCCACGTTCTGAAAGTGCTGCTTAGGATGGCCACTAAGACTTCGCTACCTGCCAAGCGTCATCCCAAGGCTTCCAAGTCCGACCTAGACATAATAGTTAAAACGGCGCTCGACCAAGCCATCTGCTGCCACAGTCTTTTCTTTTCAGTTCACGCAACAAAGGCAAGCCAATGGAGATTTTGCTGCTCGGGTTATTAGGGCAGCTACACACGCAGTCAGGACTGGGATCGCCAGTGAGAAAATCACGATAGTCGGTAGAAACTTCAAAGCGAAAGTTTCGCCGGAGTATATCGGAGGCGAAACTGGCTTAATCTAGTGAGGCTGCTTCAACTATTCAAAAATCAGACTGAGACCTTGCAGTTCGACAAAACACGCCACGCGGCGCATCTGCGGCTCGCTTACCGTAGCAGGCGAGAGGCCCCGCCCACGTTATCGTAACCCGGAGCCCGTGATCAATGCCACATATGCGTCGTCGCCGTCGGTTTCGCTTAATAGCTCGTTGTATTTTCACTGTGGATGGGGGGCAGAGGCCACGACAGCGGGTCAGGCACTTCTGGCGCTCTCCACCCTTCGAAGTATATCTCTTTAGCGTTTCTGGCCGCATTTTCCGTTCGTCCTACTTCTGATTAGGGTGGTCATGCTGGTTTTCGTCTGTTCGTTTCGTGCAAGCATTGCTTCAGTACATCGTCTACAGCTATCGTTGCTCCAGGTTATGGCCCCAAAGCAGCGCATGACCGTTGCCAATTCGCAATTCAGCAAAAACGTCGTGAACCGTGGAAACGTGGCTAAATCTTTGGTTAGTTTCTGTTCACCTGTCATTTATCTAGCTTTTCTTCGCTACAGTAATCTTTTCAATGGGTGCTACCCGACCTTGGGGATACTATACGCAATTGGGACAACTGCTCCCAAAGACTCACCATCAGCTACTGAGTTCTTGAGCAAATTAAGAGCAAGAGTGGGAAAACACCATCTGGTGCTCATCCCCGATCTAAGATTACCCTTTCCATGATTGGTGCAATTTTCTCCTTATAAACAGTTACGTAGCTCTGATTCACTCATCGTTTAAAGTTCACGTGCTTAGTCCCCAACCAGTTTTTCCCGAGGTAATGAGTGTATTGCGCAGAGGAAGGCTTCTTCTAATTGGAATCAGTGCTTCGCTCAGTTATTTGCACAGTCCTTTTGAAACAGCAGATTGTGGGTGCCATCCAAATGAGGACGAGGTGGTCCACCTTGTAACGGGACGTACGTTCTACACCTCTTCTTGGCGTGTCCACCCCAAACCCCTGGGCTTCCTCGAGAGTCTAGTGGCTGCCTCACGTTGTACATTATGTTGCATCTATTTCAATTTCAGTTATTATTTAAATGTGTGTATAAACCGAAGCCCCCTTATTGGGACTTTGTGGCGCAATGTCCATCAAGAATGTTATAGCACTTTCTGGCAGACTTTTCCTGCAGTTTTGATCTCTTTTGAGCATACTAGATTTTAATGTTCGAAAAGCTGCTTCTCCAAAAATACTACAAAGAAGCTCAGAAACCGAACGAAGCAGAAGCGGTGAATAAAACTTACCAAGACATGATTTTGTGGATGCTGATGTGGTCCACGATTCATATCAGCCTTGACGAACAGCTTCACGAAACAGCTACTTAAGGTAGATATGTCCATTCTGAAGCCCATAAGAAGTTGATTATGAAGGTCATTCCGTGGTTTTTCTGGCCTTTTCTTATTGGGGAGGCACATCTTGTGAATCTTTTGAACTACAACGAGAAAAACATGAGTAAATGTAGCACAGAACGATAACGCGGTTGACCAATCAACAAGAAAACAGTAGAGCTGTTATAGTAAGATGGGACGTACAGTAGCCTTCCCTGTTAAAGGATTTCTCTATTCCTTGTTTATAGTAAAGATTTGTAATGCAGCATATAAACCACATTGGGCAAATGAACATGCATACAGGGTGGTCCCACTTAATTTGAAAAATATTCGTTTAATGAACAGGATTACGAACTTAAACAAACGGGTTGGTATCGTCACAACTTGGAACGAACCTTTTGATGTAGCATCTCTACGACGGGTCAGAAGTGAAGCGAGGGGATGCTAGATAAAGATGGATAAACAGTAAATGAGGTAGAAATTATTAAGATAAGAATCATCAAGGAGTAAACCCACAGCCATCGTCCGATCCAGTATCAAGTATTTGTCGAAAACTCATTCTTGCTCAATAGCTTCACCATCATTGTAATAAAAAGGATCGTCTTAAGTTCCAAAGAGGGTCGAACATGTGCTTCCCTTCGCCAGTCATCTGGCACAAGCTGCATGCACTAAAAAGCCCTGCTTAACAACGCAGATGGCTGTAGACGTGCAGTATCCCCGCTTCTCTTTTTCTCTGATGTTGAATCAGAGCCGTGTTTTCAGAAACCGCAAGAAGACAAATACCCAGCTGCACCGTGGCTCATCGGACTGTTTATTTTTGTGGTATGTGGATCAGGTGAGTAGTCTTCAATTTTTTATTCCCGTGAATAAAGCCCGATGTTTTATTGGATTTCGTTATCATATGATGTTCTTTACAGCCATTTTCGAGATCATAAGATACGTAAAGATGGGATGGTAGATATTGTATGCCTTGCTCATCTAATGGTACAATCATCGTCCTCGTATTCACGACGTCGGAATCATAAAGGCTATTTACGCAATGTGCCGGTCAAAATGTGATAGCTAAATTCATTGTATTTATTGATCGTCTCCTACGTGACTTCGATTTTGGTTTGTTTTATTTCAAGTGTTATATTGATATATCACTCTTGGTTACGCTATTGAAATAGTTTTAAGGTGAGAATCAGATACGTTTTATGTAATTTTTCGCGATGATACTGTTTTACGATATTGCGATGGTACTGTTTTACGATAAAATGTAAAGAGTTCTATTTATCTAGACGACGTTTATCAGTGTCCGTTTCTGTGTGACAAGGTTTCGTTTCCCAGCTGTACTTTGTACATGAGTAATGCAGTCATCAAAGAAGACCTTTTCTTTCTCATACCTTCACTGACTGAACTGTTTGTGTAATAGTGCTGAACATTCGTGGTCATAATAAGTATGCTGCTTGCATAGAGTGAATACTTCTGTCCGCTGTTCCTTGTCGGAGTCACCGCAGCAGGTCGTCGTTATTGAGGTCACCCAGCCACGCGCTGCGGCTGTTTAGCGTCTAGATATCGATTGAATTGCGCCCTCACCGCTCTAAGGATGGACGGTCTCCGGGCAACCGGCAGTGCCGGGTTGATTAGGGTGTTTCTTAGGAGTCTCGATTTCCTTTAATAGGAAAAATCCAGTTGAAACTCGATGAAGCAAGAACTCTGGTAACGCTTGTTTTTCTGCTGAAAAGTTTGGGTGCAATCCTAGTTTGTGGTGGCCACTTTTAAACGATTTCCCGTTCTCGCGTGAAAACAATAAACAGGCAACAACATATAGAAATAAGTAAACTACACCAACCTGGTTGGTCAGATAGACTCAGTTTCCGGGTTCCTTGTCCGGAGAAGAAATCTAGAAAGGACCGTTCTTGGTGCACGTCTAGTAAGGGTGGACCCCTTACTAGATTTGCACCGAGAAGGGGTCATCATCTAGCAGATAAAACAAATGACATCAGTGATATACAAAAATGTAGGTCAAAACACTATCAATTAATTGACGTTCTGAATACGGTATCAGATCAATGGGCACGGACAAGGCGACGAATGCTCTTCGCGTCCTAATCATTTGCGAAGTCACGACCTAGCTCACAAATGCTGTGTACTCTCATATTTTCTGTGTTATTTATTTTAATTTCGCTAATGTAATTGTTTGCTATGGAATGAGTGAGTTCAATTTACGGCAATATAATGAAGAAACTCATATCCTATAAAATCGTTTAAGAACAGCCACCACCAACTAGGATTGCACCAAACTTTGTTTTTTGGACTTAAATATGTTTGTTGTAGAAAAAGAAGATGTTCGTCCACTTAACAAAACATCGGGATTTCTGAGGAATAAATCCGTAAATAGAAGTCTTGCAAAAAAAAAAGATCAATTAACAGCAATCTCAGCTCTTTAAATATCTGATATAGAGAGACCGAAACTGCTAAAATACAAAAATGTATGAGGTTACGGTAACGCTATTCAGCAAAAACTATTAAAATATATTTATGTATTTATTTACGTGCCACATGAGACACGTGAAAGGTGAAGAAAAGAATGAGGAGAAACGCGAAGTAAACGGAAACTCGCGTAGATGAAAAACCGGGTAAGACAAAAGAGAAGCTTATTATTATATTCAGACAACTTTCCATTCCCCATATTTAAGGTGACATGTCGCGGGCAACAGATTTTGGAAGGCTTGGACAGCCCTCAGATATCCTCATCATCACCTACTACATTTTTAACCTTCTAAAGGTTTCTATGCGTGAGAATTTGATTTAATCTGAGATTTAATAACAGGGATACGAAGTCTGAGCCTTCATCTCCTCTTCAGCGGGTGGTGTTCAAAGAAAGCGGAATCTAATGGAACTCTCAGTGTCAGGATCTTAAACATCATTGTGAAATTTGTATTCATTCATTATGTATGTGCAGAATCCTAATTCTGAAAAAACTGCTACCGCCACCAACCAGAAATTTGATCCGCAAATAATTTTCGTCGTTGAATACGTCTGAAATCTCTGGAATTAATTAAACCTTTCGTGGCGGTACAGCTGCCCCATAATGTAATCTTCGCCCAAAGAATACGTAAAAATAGGAGCCTCGATGGGCCAAGGACTGTCGGTTTTCGGTGGTCGTTTCGACTCAAGATGTCCCAAGCCAAAAGCTGTTAGTGAATGATTCAAGTCTAGTATGCGGTGAGTAAAAATAAACCAATATGAAAAATTGCCTGTGTAAAACCACACGAATCCAAGCGTATATGCTTAAGTCGTTGAAGTTCCCAACGCAGAAACATGCATCTTCACTCACTACCGACAAACTTGTCATTTCGAATAGTTTCCGCTATGAGGAAGTAACTTCTGTTCAACTCTTTTATGTATTTTGCTTCAAGTTATGAAGCTAGCTTTAAAGCTCTTGTTTACATATAAAGCAGAAGGTATTCGTTTCGTGAATTCAAAGCACCAAACCCCGTCCATAGTAAATCGTTATAATGAAAACAACTATTATGAATTTGATAGCACTGCTAACAAAGTCAGTTGGAAGGAATTCTTCATTACGAGCTAAAGAACTTGCGCAATGTGTTTTCGACATGCTCCGTGTGGCGGTTACATTTTTTTGTCACCTTGTACTTAGTGGATTTTCGCCCTGACAAGAAAGCACAGGTATGTACAGTTACATCAGAGAAGGCCTGGCTCAGTACACCATAGGTGTAGAACATACCAGCGCTGCATAAAATTTTTAGTTTCGTACAACACTAAACGTTGTGTAGGGTTGTCCTACAAGGTGACCCTTTCCAAACTTATAGGCGCCCATAATTATTGTTGCAAGGATTGAGAACCTCAACACCAATACTCTCTTGCAGTTATTATGGTTGTAGCATCTCCTAATGAGTGAAAGGTTCTCATTTGAAGCGACCGATCGTTCTCCCGTGGTCCGCATCATAGCACTCGTCTTCCATCATAGCAGTCATTTCTGATTACCGGTCTCTGAATAGTCCGTATTGTGGCAGAAGGACTGTGTGGTAAGACTGCCTGCGTGTTTCTACAGGGTGAGTGTTCGATGAGTACAACTATAATTGATGAACATCGTTTGTTTATCGATCTTGTGTAAACCAGCATCGAAATGTACCATTTCCACTTTAGAACAAACACTTTTATTTTATTTTAAAGTCGACACTTTTTAATTTGAAGCAAGACTCAAAAAATCCGCATTTTGCTAACGAAATTAGACGTATCCAAGATTTAAATAGATGTTCAGTAAAGTCAAAATTCTATTTTTGTAAAGAAAATTTATATTAAAAATCAATTTTCGCGGAGTCTTTTAAGAAAAAAGCACTACACTGAGTAGACACAAAATTCTTATCATTTGACCCCAATCAATATATATAACCTAGCAATGTGCTGGAAATCAAACCAACAGTAGGTGTGTTATATGGAGAGATTGCGCCGCGCAGTTGTCCTCCAGACCTCATTGCCTATTGGACTGATAGTCTAGAATCAGCAAAATCGATCACAATTAGAAAAGACACGTCGCAGCTCTCTACCGGATAACTTCAGGTAAACAGCATGTGCATTATCACTCAAATAAACACTGCAGTGTTCTGGACGACTGTACGTCACATCCTTTTTATACGAAAATTCTTTGTATTGGAACACTTCACAATGAACCAAAAACATTCTTGTGGCCGAGGGGATGGGAATTTTATGCTCATTCAAAAAGTATGCACATTTTTGCATAGGACACTTATAGGTGTTTTTTAAGCAAATTTTCTTGAAACAAATGGTCACTTTTCCTTTGTTAAGAAGTGTCTGAAGCATTTCACAGTGAACGTTGTTGTAGCCAATCTGGGAGTATTATGTTCGTGTAACAGTAATTGTGTGCGCGTGTAGCGCAGTTGGACGAGCCGGCTGTCGCGTGCACCCGATATCAGGCTCTTGGTTCGGATTTCCTGCCCAGGCCAACCAAGTCGTCGATCCCTCCGAGGTCGGTGAATTGGTACCAGACTTGTCTGGGAAGAACGAAGCGCCGATCTGTGCATCGGCTGGCCTCCGCAAGTCATTGTATGGCCAAATACGCCTTCAAGTCGCCTCTACGACATCTCATAGAAGTAGAATGTGTGGCGCATCCCAAAACGGATTGATTATCCGTCCTTTATCCTTACCCTTATATTGCTCCAAAGGGTACCACCCAGTAACAGTAATTGTGGAACATCCTATGGATTTCCAGATCTATGCATATTATTTCTGTGTTGAACTATTAGAACATTTTCTTCTAATCCTTCCGAGAATCAATCAGTAAATTGCCACGCGAAAATAGAAATCTTCAAATGTGCAACGTTCAGGAAGTTTTTATTTCGCTTGTTTTTAAAACATGTCCTTCTCAGCAAACGAAATCCAGTTTCCTATTAAAGAGCGTTCTCTCTCATGGTTCGTGGAATTGGTGCCAGACCTATAGGAAACTATAAAGCACTAATTTGTCCATCGGTTGAACACTGACGCCTATTGTTTAGGTCAGTTCGCCGTCAACGCGACATCTTGTAAATGGGGAACGCTTTTTAAAATCCACAGCTAAAAAAACGTAAAAGCGGCGTTAAGAGCCAAAGCGACAATACGATGGATGCTTTTGCTCCGACCTAATATTATAAGTTTACCCACCCTTAAAGAGAATGTGGAATCTAGCACTGCTCTTGTGTAGTGAAGCGCCAAATCGTGCTCGCTGCACTGTGTCTATTTCTTCTCCGTGGACATTGCACTCACTGGGATACATCTGTAACATAGAAGTCGATCCGGTGTCGTGTAGAAAATGCAGGATTGTCTGCTAGCCTCCCGTTATAATGACAGGGATCAATCTTTTCGATTCTAAAGCGGTCCTCTACGCAGTGCGCATTCCACTTGGCGTAAACTGCATCCTTGTGGCTTACGCTCCGCCGTACGCTTCGGACGGCGTAAAACATGTACGGTCGATCACGAAGTGAACACCATTCGCAATTGAGAGGCATCTACTTCGCCAAGACTTCTGCCGTGACCACGGCGTAACAGTGGCGCGGCGTATCCCGGCGTCCTTGTTCGGTGGCGCTCCGATCGATTGAGCAAACGAACGCTGCACAAGGGGTCAGACAGGCACGGAGCAGGGACAGTTGCTCTGGGGAGGGAGGCAGAGAACGCGAGGGCTCGCCAGACCGAACACTGACTCTGAGGGCACCTGAAGGGAGGCAGTCCGACGTCGTGTCTTTTCGTAACCCATTCTTATTCATTAAAACTATTACATGGGCTTAGGGATATAGGTGAAAAGAAACTAATAGAAGCAGAAAAACGAAGATGGAGAGTGAAGGTAGGAGGAAATATGGCGGTTCCTACATTTCATTGAAAGGGTAAAACATTAGAGGAAGAAAATACAATATAAAGGATAATAATTATGCATAGAGTCCGTAGATCACAGTCGAGGTGCCGGCGGTCGCGTGTACCCGATACCAGGTTCACGGTTTCTATTTCCCACCCAGCCCAACCGATCCTACCATGCCTTCCGGGTCGTTGAATTGAAAAAAAAACTTGTCTGGGAATGAGAGAGCACTGACTTGTTAAAAAAAAGGATCTCCCTCGCTCGAGCGACACGAAGAGCTCTCGTCCAGCGAGTGTTACATGGCCGGCCCACCTAATTTTAATTTTAAAAAATAGGCCATAAATAATGCAACAAAAACACAGTCGTATAAGAATGGTAAGAAAGGATTTGGTAAAATTTAAAACACTATTTGCAAATCCCTTGTAGGTTTTCCTGGAGTAGTATTATTTGGCTGGCTACCGCAAGTCATTGTAGTGGCCAAGTGTGCCTCCACGACATCCCGTAGAAGCATGTGTGGTGCAACCCAACAGAGATTGATCAACATCATTATTCTTCATCATTTAATCCATGAGAACAACAAGACGAACGCGAAGGGTAGGAGAGTTGCAGACGTGCACGTCGATAGTTTCTGTCTTCCAATGAACTCTAATCCATAGTAAACTTGAAAATATCGTTCTGAAAGCGTGAACCACTTCGAGGCCTTCCACGCACAATTAACAAGGAAATAACCTAAAGAATCTGACGGATGTAATATTAAATTTATGATATATACCATATAATTTGTATGATATAGAATAAAACACATTTATAATAGATTGTAGCACCTTCATCGCATTCAATGGAAGGACTATAGCCAACGGTGATAGAGAGGAAGAATACAATGTTCAACGTTCTTTAATGATGCGTAGCACCCTTTAATGAAGCACATTTGACACGGTACTCTCATCTACCGAACGTAAATATATGCTTTTTATCCTCTTTTATTTACCTCCCACTCACCATCCCCTCCCCTCAAGAAAAAACACTGTAAAATGAAAGCGCTCAAAGCAATCGAAAACCACAATGCGAATCTCCAAACAGGCAAATTTCAGCTACCCCGGCAAGAAGCGTTCGGTAATCTCAGCCTGAAGTCTACAGATGCAGCGATTTCCAGTGAAAGTACGGCACTAGAAGATTTACTTCGAAAACCGTTCCGAATGAAACAACAACAAAAGTCTAACACATTACTTTTGCTACATGCTCATATATTACATACTCTATACTACATACCTTCTGAACAATCCATACATTAGAAAGAAAGCACTGCTAATCTAGAACATCTATCTATCGATCCACTTCACCGAACACAATATCCAGCGTGCCAATTACTGCTACGACATCGGCGATCAATGACATGTAGCAAATATCGTGGAGAGCGGCCAAGTGCGGGAATCCGGGAGCACGAATGTAACACCTTCAAACAAACATTCGCAATATAATGCTCATAGAAAAAATACAGCTAAAACTTACCGGTAAGGCTTGCTTGTACCATCAGCCACGAGATAGACGCCAAATTCTCCTTTGGGCGCCTCAATAGGAACGTACGTTGCACCAGGTGGCACCTGATATCCCTCGGTAAAGAACTTGAAATGATGAATCAAAGATTCCATCGACTCCTGAAATTTTTGTTTCGCACGAACTCCACACCAGTAGCGACGAATGTTGCACAAACCTTCATCTCAGCGCGTTTCGGTGGAACTATCTTATGATCATCAACCTTAATTTCGCCTTCGGGCATCTTGTTCAAGCACTGATGTATAATGTGAAGAGACTGACGCATTTCTTCGATACGACATAGATATCTGCAACGCACACTTTACGGAAATACACCTCAACAAATCCATGTGGGAAGTTTTGGTATGAAGGACGTGCTGAAATAATACCTTCGATCAACATCGACAGATATCTTCAGGTTTACGTTTAGAAAATGCTCGAGTTAATACAGAGAAGACACCATGAACTTAATTTCATGACACAAAGGCACTTGCAGAGGACTTCCCAAATGCTGAGGACAACTCTGGTCGCTGTCAAAAAAAGGACGAAAGCTCGAGGTCAAGCGGCTGAATGATTACGAGAGCCTTCGAACAGTATCACACTTTTTTCAACGGACGAAAAGAGTGAATGAACAGATTCCCTTTTAGATGGAGCTTTCTCTCAAACTTGCACTTTGTGGACAACATAGTGCCCTACCCTTTATCGCCAAGGCAGAGGCTTTGTTGACCTAGCTAAAGTACGAAAATGATACGACAGCGAATAAATCGGAGGACACACAGCTCACGATGGTTCTGGAAAAAGGACTCTACTGGAGGGGTGTCAACTAACCGAAGCGTTATCTACCGTATGGTGGCAACGTAAAAAAAAACTGTGTTGCCACCTTGCTGCCTTGAACACTAAAACAGTTTAAAAGGATAGCATCCTCAAATACCAGTTCAGTCTTTTAGTACTGAACGGCACAGTTGACACGTATTCCAAAATAATAATAATAATTACTAATCCTAGTCAACACTATATTAACGTTCCATAGACGTTTTAATTAATAAACAGTCGAACCTGTCATAACAGTCGCCTTTCGTTCCAATGGGGACATCAAACTCGAGTTGGTCGTAAACCTCATACGGTTGCGTCTTTCTCACATCCTGCTTGATTCCGGATCCTCGCACCATCACTCCCGTAAATCCCCAATTCAAAGCGTCCGAGGCCGACACAAGACCTTAACGGAATTGAATTGCCGACCGCATATCACAAAGGACGATTTTTCGTCTTAGAGAAACGAACCAATATCGACTGTTCTTGCTTTCCAAATCCTGTTCTCCGTCAACATATCCTCCAGTTCATCGATTCTCTCGGGGAACTGGAAGGAAGTTTAAATGGCTGAGTACACGAAATATAATATTTCACACCCGGCAAATAGATGAATCGAACCACTAAGCTAAATACATTACACACAAGAAGATGACGTAAAGTTGAAGGAATGAAAAGTACCATTAAACGGACGCATGCGGTCAGAGTCCAAATATTAAAGAACGATAATAACATGCCCAGAAATATAGAGAATGTTCTTAAAATTAAAGAAACATATTATAAAAAGATTACATCAAACTGAAGAAGACACGTACAGCAGTGAAAAAGTGGACATGAAAAGTGAAAATAATAAGATCAGAAGTAACCAGCAAACGAAGACAACTGTTTAAGTCTAATGTTATATGGAATCAATAAACATAAGCAAGAAGGCTACCAATACTGCTACGACACGGAAAATAGTACCGAACTCCACGAGCTTAGACGAACTGAAATAAGTGCAGCAAACCTTCTCAGCCCAGTCATAGATGTCATCCATCAGACCGATCGGTAGATCCCAAGCAACCCCTCCAGGACGGACATAGTTCACGTGCATCCGAGCTCCAGACACTCGTTCGGAAAACTCAAACATTTTTTCTCGCTCTGCAATGTAAATGATAAATACGCGAACGCTTATGAATTCTGCCACTTTGTTATAGCTCTGCAGCAGGGACGTACAACTGTGCTTCGAACAAAGCGTGAGTATTACATTACAACGTACCTTCGAACATCCAGAAGAAGGGTGTCATTGCGCCGACGTCAAGAGCATGCGTAGTTATTCCCATCACATGATTTTGGATCCTTGTAAGCTCAGCCATTAAGGCTGAAAAGAGAGAAAATAAGACGTAAAAGAAGAAATAGACTACATCTACCACCTAATGTCAGGAAACAGCCGGGGCAGACTTACTCCGAATATACTTCGCTCGCGGTGGAATGTCGATCCCTAACAGCTTTTCAACGGCAAGGGAGAATGCTTGTTCGTTGCACATCATTGACACGTAATCAAGCCGATCAAAGTACGGAAGCGCCTAAATTTACTGCCTAGATATTCTGGAACATTTCACATGAACAATATAACACTGTAGATTATCAAAAACTGAAAAGGCCACGCACATTGCATTGACCTCGAAAGGTAATCCCTCACGTTCACAACGGACTACGCATTTCTTAATCTAACCTTTAGATGCTAGCCACATTTCACCAGAACAACTGTGGATTACACTAGAATTACTCAGTGACTCTTACCTGAGTGTATGTCTTGTGCTCAATTAGCTTCTCAGTGGCACGGTGAAGCAGCCCAATATGAGGAATAGCCTTTATGATGACCTAAACCATACACGTTAGTCGTTAAGGTGAAGCCAAATGTCTAAATAATAGCACAGCATAGAGAAAAATAATACTTTACCGACTTACTCATAGTTCTCTCATGCAACTGATATGAAACACTGACGACACACACAGACCATTCTTTTGAGAACAACATCCTCACGCACACAATTTCCAAGCAGATTTCTTTCTGGACTACATACCCTCTCTCTACCTCTATCTCTGTAGTTCCCTAAACTAGTGGAATACTTGCAAACTAGCCCATAACAGCCATCGCGCTTTATATAAACTGATTAGGTGCCATTTCTCCTTTACAGTGACTGGAGATCTACCTCCGCATAACTGATTAACCTCATTCGAGAATACTTCGGGTTCGAATTCTTACAGTATTTCCTGAATTTCAGAATCTTTTTTATCATTCTACGAGCAGCTTTCCGCAGCAGAGACTTCTTCCTAGTAGAGCTCAATTCTTCTTCTTCTGGCGTTTTTTCAGCTAGTCCCAGTCGTTAATGTAAACAGCATGTGAAGTCGAGAACGCGACAGCCACATGCCGAATCGAATGGGCGTACTACTCTGAGGAAATCCCGTAGGGTCAGCATTGTGATTGGTTCGCATTGGCTGGAGCACTTTCGCCTCTCCAAGCTGTCCACTTCAATGACTACGACTTCCTAGTTTTTCCACAATGACAACATTCTTCAAGAATTGAGTCTGCTTATTTTACCATAGAAACTCTGGAAAATCTTGAACAACAGCTTAGTTACTCTCGCAGAGATAATGTGAACCCATCCAGCCATTTTCTATACATTAGCTCAAAAATCTAATACAAGAGAATTTGCGGAAAAGGATAGAGAGCGCGATGGTCATGCACCAACCGAATACATTCAAGCCTCCCACACAATAAATAGTAACTACTCGAACAGCTTAACCGTGAAAACTATCTCGAGTTCACATGTAACAGCATGACGCCATAAAGAAACAAGCACCTGGCAAAGACCTCACCTCGCCTTCTAGTTTTAAAACAAGACGAAGTACACCGTGAGCAGCAGGATGTTGAGGACCGAAGTTCAGAATCATGTTTTCGAGCTCCTTCTCACTGTAATCATTATACTTGAGGAAAAGCAAAAGCGTTAATAGCACACTAAGTATACTCAGTCAAATACATCAGTAACTACTCAAACATCAAACTAGAGAGAACTGACAGGCATGGGTCCTATACCAATAACGGAGCCACAACACTTCTAGAATATGAAAAGAGATAGACAGTAGGATAATAAATGGTTGAAAGTTTCTACACCTAGGTAAATCTTTAAAAAAAATTCAATACCTATAACAATAAGTCTCACCGATGTTTTCCCACAAAATTATCAGCGAAGACAGGTGAAGAGTACGCAAGCTTCTCCAATTTCTCCAATCCAATTGCTTTGTCGTATTCTGTGTAGTGATCACAGGTCCACATTGTACCCAAACTCGTATTCTGAAACATGTCACGCAGTTGACGAACTGTTTCAATCTCGCGTAGTGCAACACGCAACAGCCCTCACATCAATTCAGAATCTACTAGCATTATGAAGCAACCTTGAACTGCCTCTCGAACTTCGCATCCGGGTACCAAATCGTGTGGGAGCTTCGTTGGGCCAACAGCGCCTGGGACGCGCCCGCGACTCGGCAGCATAGCCCAGCTACCTTACTGCCGAGCATCGCCCTGACTATAACAGAATACGAAACAGCTGAAGCTGATTGAAACGGTACTGTGCATCTTCACGATAAGCTGTTTCACTGTTGTAACAGTTTCAGTTCCAGTACAACATAATAGTCCGAGCTCAGCTTTACTTCCAAGAGGAAGCGCAATAAAACCACAGCCAAACACCAAAAAACTTGGCATTTTAGGTTAGCACTACATACTGTAATATGACACGACCGATTCTTAGAACAATCAAAGCAGCTCCGCTCTGCGTTTTACAATGATCTCACAATGGAGACAACGGAACAACATACACACAAAATGAGAGCTCTCTGCCTTGAAGTTCGATCTCGTCAGTGTTTATCGACAACGTTCCCGATCACATGCTCTTATTCAGAACTACAAGCCAAGTAATGTATATTCTATGAAACATGTTGAGGTCTCGGGAAGTCCGGTGGACAAAGGGCAGAGCAACGTCTCCCTGCTTTGCTGTAAAGGCCGACTAAAGACGTTCTTGTTCTACTAGTACTATTGTGTGGAACTAGGACAACTCACGTTTGTGTCGCCGTCTCACGTCGACAAACACTGATACACCGATCGAGCTTGAAGGCATAAAGAACGGATTCCTATTAACACGATGCTGAGGGAACAAATAATTTTGACAGACCAATCATTTGTATAAACAATTACAGAGATTTACAAAGGCATTTACAAGATGATGATCTTTACAGCTACTCTTCTTCTATCTCCTTCATGCTCTGATGATGAGGTCCCTGCGGCTTGCCTGAAATGCATAAATTAATCCGAGATACTAGGAAATGTGAAAGTTTACTTAATTTTAAATCATAGAGTAAAAGATTTCAGAAATGAAGAAAGAATAGGAATTTTTAAAAACAGTGATACAGAAAACATGATACTTCTAATCGCTGTGCAATGCAACAAGTCAACTTCACACAAACAGTCATCTCAGATAATTCATCATACGCATGCGAAAAACGTAAAAGAAATACTACCATGAAAACACTGTTGGAAGAAACTTTACCTAATGCTCTTCGAGAAACCCTCCTGTTCTCTCCTTCAATTGCTGACAGATTGAGATCAGCGAATGTGAGCTGGAAAAGGCTACAAATCATAGAACATCTTTTCAAAACTAACACAAGGACCCACATCGGATATTGTCTTATTAGGAGTTGAAACTGCGCGTGTAGCCACAGCGCTCTCGTCGGAAGCGGATACTTTAGGCTGGAGAAAATGTTCTTCGGCCACCTAAACAGCCAAAGTGTTATTTTGAAGGGAACCCCACAATGCGCTCAAAAATAATCCGTACCCGTTTTGCAGGTGTGGGACTTGCACTTGAAGTGATTGGATGCATACGATCTGAAACGACTACTATAAACAATGATACTCGTTATTCTAGGTTTCGAGCTACCCTGTCCAAATGAATTAAAAGCAACCTTCGCCAGCATGTGTGTTAGCCTCCCTTGCGGACAACACACTCCGTCTTGCACTTCTTGCGCTACTCATTGCAGATCTAGGAGTTGAACAGGTCTTCACACTAGACTTCGGAGTTCTAAATAATGGTTTGCCCGGTTCTTTAGCCATGGAAGCAAGAACTTCATCAATCACAGAGACGTCGAGAGCTGGAGTACTTGCTTGCACTGGCTCATTAACAGCAGACGTTTCACGTACACCTAGAATGGTGCCAAAAATAAGGTAGGAACTTTGTGAAACCACCAATGATATCAAACCTTTACTCTACCTTTTATAACATCGCTCGATACTTCTGCGCTTGCATTTCGGCCAGGGCTAGAGCCGGCTTTTTGAGCGACCTTAAACTAACAGAATATTTTTAAAATACGCAAGATCAAAATTTTTCATGGCTAAGATGACGAACTTAAGGATCACTACCGTTAAAAATAGAGCCAAGGTCGACTAATGTAGGGAAGCGGGCGTTTTTTCCAAGTAGGGGAAATAATCCATGGTAAGTGGGAAACTTCACTATTTATGGAAGCAACCTAATGACGCGGACGGACCACACACACATGCACACACCACACATATCAAAAATATGACTTTCGTGAAGGTTTCTATTAAGGCCGCTCCCTAGGCACTTCACTTCCAGGGAAACGACTTTTGCTAACCACGTCCATCGGAGGAGGCTTAGCACAACTTCGTTAACGAAAACTTATAAAACTCTCTGTAGGCCGCAATTCCTTTTCCTTAAAATTAGCGCAGCATGCCCAGTATCTTACTTGAAGAGACTTGGGAAGCCACTTTTCCGGATAACAACCCTACAACAAACAGCGCCTACAAGCTTATAACACAGCAGCTTGTATTTACCTCAATTTGTCGCATTTTTATTAACCCACTAGTTCTGCACCCCTTATCCGTCTCAATGGTAAGCAACGATTCTAACAAAAGAATCAAGTTGCCCACAATAATTCAATGGAGCACTAGAATTTTTTTTTTGAAATCAACCAAGATAGCGGCGAGAACTGTAGTCTAATAAAGCATCGCACAATTACGAGCTATGTCCCATGATATGCATGACGCCGGTGCTGATATATTATCAACCTGTACCCGATAAGCAAAACGTTTGATCCTTCTTTTACGATGTTAAAGGAACCAAAAGCTTACAGTTTCGTGTCACGAAACATGAGAGTTTCAGAGCATCTCAGCCTATTCGACACGTAATTCCTTTAAAAAAGTACGAAGAAAGCGCTTCTGATCCGCACAATCAAATACGCGCTCAAAGGAAAGGAGCAGCAGAGAAAAAGGGATGTGTGAAGATCACGAACCCCGAGAGGCTCCACTGATGTAGACCGTTCCATCGCTTCGACATGGTCAGTGACTGCCTTTGCCACAGCTAATGACCGCCGTGAACGTCGTCGCTCTAACGCCTCTCTTTCTGCTTGTTTCTTAGCCGCTTCACGCTCCGCTTTCAGTCGCATCTGAATTATGAAAGCGTGCAATCATACGTCAGACACCAGCAAGAGCTTTTTCACCAAACCACTCACTTCATATCTTCGTATATCGTATTCAACTTCAGCTTTCAACTGTTCATCGCCGTCCAAAAATGCGTCAATCTGGTCCTTATGTTCACGACAGATAACGCTGAAAGGAAGACAAGAGCCTGAGTGAATCCACTTTACATGAACCCGTCAGTTCGACGATAACACTATCACTGAAGCGGACACGAATTCATCATTTCTGTACCTAAAACCTTTTCGCATCATATTTCAATAACTTCCGTCCACAATTTCCGCATCATATGAGAACATTAATTTTGTGATCCATTCTACAACGAAGTGCTGACGGTCACGGCAAGAGAATATAGGAGATGAAGGTTCGACACCCGTTAAACAAGACGCATGCCAAGCAAACGTCAACTCAAAAACAGCAGCCTCCAGGATGCTCTTACACTTAACTTCAACGCAGTACATAATAATACTGGAACTTACCGGAAGATACTGTATAACGGACCACGCAGAGACGAACGCTTTTCTGTAAGGAAGACACGTAAATCAAGAAGCGCTGGCATCACGTATTCAATCATCGCCTTCCGGAACGTTTCCTTTATCATTTCTTTTGCAGCGGCCTGAATAAAAGTAGAATCGACTAGAAAAACGACGCTCACATCAATTCTGTAGGTAGAACAAAGAAAGCACTTACCACAACAAGTGCAGGAGGCTCCTCCTCTTCGTCAGGACCTTTTCCAACATCCATATTAAGCTTTATTTCCTTTAGCGACATTACCTGAAACACGCAACCATTCTCACAAAAGTACAGTGCACATCAAACCGATCGTAACTCACCACAAGGGAATCCTTTAGGAGTGCGAATACACAAGGATCTTCATAATTCAGCTTACCGCTCATTATTGGGCAGATAATCTGAGTACATATGTGTGCCATTAGAGTAAACTTGAGACGATCGTCGAATGTGCTCAGCTAAAAAAAGAAAAACGATAGGCTATAGTAGTTCTCCACTCGATGTCTCTACAAGGAGAGCCTCCAAACCGGCGGTGAGGTTTTGTGATGCAATTTTTACAGGATGTAGGGTCCGTATGGGGAGTCCAGAACCACAGTTACTTTTTCTTGGTATGCTCTTCTGTGTCAAAAAAGCGTGTGGACGCGTGAGCGCGAAGTTCATGACGCTCTGCTGGCACCCAGCCCAATGTGGTTGGTTGATGTAACGGTGGTGTTGTAGCTTCACAGGTGCATGGTCGTAGGTTCGAGTCCCCCTTGTAATGGGGTTTTTATCATCATTTATCGTCCATGTTATGTTTTATCGCGATTTATCGTCAGTGGAACCCTTTATTCCCATTTCCAACACATTTTTGAACAAAAACACGGCAACAAATGTCGTTTACGTTCATCAAGCTCTTTGAAAGTGGAAAGGTGGGAATTTTTGAGTTCCAGGTTAAGCAAGTTAAAAACTGATGTCGGATTCGTGACTCAAAATAACTAGCACCCCAAATAACACCCACGCACAAAGTTTGGGCGAAATTAGTGCATCCGACCTGTCCGCCCTCACTTACTTACGCCTTCTCTACCATGTCATAAGGAAACGGGAAATCCAGAAACCGATGTCAGATTCATGATCAGCGCTCAGCATCGAAGTATGAACAATTATTTTTTCTCGACCTCGCTAGCACAGTGCATGCGCTCCTTTTGATTTTCGAACGGTCAAACTGTTTCAATAGGAGGTGTTGTAGATGGCAAATTCTTTACATTATTATATTCTTTACATGGATGGAGTCAAAAACGTAGTAACCAACCGGTAAAAATAACTAATGATACCAACCTTCTTCAACAATGATGGAAGATTGCAAAAAGCTGTAGGCGAAATATACTGCTCATAAACTGAACATCTACGCTTCTCTCTACCCCGTTCAAAAAAGGACGTAGTAGCAGGGATAGTTTACTTTCTGCGTAGCCCTCCACCGCTTAACGTATTCATTTGGTTTCCACCTCGAATGGCTTCACACCTCAATGACCGCCTTTGTCTGGCCATGAAGACCGAGGTGCAAAGCCCGCACCTCGGTCTTCATGGCCAGACAGGGGCCATGAAGCTCTAGGCCCAGGCTCGAGTGGGGGAGGAAAGGTCAAATGCACCAATTTCGCCCAAATTTTGTGTATGGGGGTTACTTGGAGTGCTGATCACGAATCTGACATCAGTTTTTGACTTGCTTAATTTGGAAGTCAAAAATCCTCACCTTTCCACTTTCACAAAGCTCGATGAACGTAAACATTTGTTGCCGCATTTTTGTTCAAAAATGTGTTGGAAGTGGCGAAAAGGGGCCCCACTGACGATAAATCGCAAAATGCAAAAACACCATTACAAGGGGGACTCGAACACACGACCACGCACCTGTGAAGCTGCAACACTACCACTACGCCAACCGACACCTGAGTTGGGCGGCAGCACGGCGTTATGAACTTCGCGCTCACGCGCCCACACGCTTTTTTGACCACAGAAGAGCATTCCGAAAAAAAAAGTAACTATGGTTCTGGACTCCCCATACGAAACCCTACATCCTGTAAAAATTGCATCACAAAACCTCACCGCCAGTTTGGAGGCTCTCCTTGTAAGGATATTGGCGAGAGAATTTTACATGGTTATAAGCTCCCAGCGGAATTTAGAACATTGAAGCTCAAACTATATCTACCACATGAAATAGAAAGACGTGGCAAACGCACCATAAATTTGTATATCGTCATGCGGCCTTCCTCGTTCTTGGAACCATGTAGCGACACACGTTGAGATGGATCAACGATTTCAGCTTGAAATAGACCGCGTTAATGAAGCACGAATTAGGGACGTTACATTGCTGAAAACTATCTTACCATCTCGTTCACAGCTTACTGACACGTTATTGAAATACATCAGACATTCGATGAAATGGCTCGAGAAAAGATCCGGGAATTGTTGCAGCAACACATCTCGCTGAAACGATTCGAATCATTTTGCCAACAGTTATGATGAAGAAGCAAGAAAAGATCCTCACTAGACAAAACTTGGTGTATTCTCTGATCTCCTTGTTCTCGTCCAACATTGTTGATACAAATCGATACATGATCTGGAAAGCGGTGGTTTGAGAATTTAGTCGACAGCGAACAAGAGCTGTATATAGTCGAATTCAAACCTGTCCTTCCCAACGCACGAACTGTTCTTTGATTAGTGATGTAAGAGATTCCAACACCTGCCGACGAACTACTGTGGCCCTATCATTCAGACACGCAGCCACAATGGTCGAATAGCGATCAACCATTGAAGTATATCTAAAAATTTGAATGGAACCAACTAACATTCTCATTCACTAGCATTCAGCAACTAAATAGGCACTCTTTCAACTACTGTACTATTCACCTTCTCTGGATTCTATTCCTCGTATCATATACAGAGTGGAAAATAAGTGCTTACCGCGGTACAAATAAGCAGCAATTTTACTTACAGGATGAAAACAGTATCGCTCATTTAAAGCACATCACGCCCATACCCGAATAAATGGCTATTAACTGTATGGAAATAGATATATGTGAGATATGTGTTCACTTCGGCTTGTTGACAGTGAAGAAACGGAGATTTAGAGAAGGGACAAGGACGGTTGCAGATACGAAGCGAGAAAAGACCGTAGTGCACAATCTGAACATTGTAGGCAGGGATCGAACGATTGCAGACATCTTCAAGGGTTATAAGGAGCGGCTGATGGTACTTGCAGCCGTCGTCCGTTGCTGACCCTTTTTGAGCAGTTGAATGCGATTCTGATGATTGTGAACCGAATAGATCGTGAAGATGTCCTCAACGGACCAGTGTGCGTCCATCGCCAGCAACATCCCAAAGCGACTGCGAAAATGTATTGAAGCCAAAGAAGGCAATTTCGAGCACTTGTTGTGCATTTTTCTGTTGCTATTGATCTAATGAATTTGCTGTTATTTTTGTTTGTAAATCTGTTTCGCTTATGTAGCTTTTTCGTGCTGCTAAAATACTTCGAAAAATTGCCCGAACTTTCGAGCCACCCTGTATAAATACTAAAACAACAAATGGTAATGGAATATGTGGTCAACAATAATTGCCAACGGCAGAAGAACTAAATGAGCGTCTAAAGAAGAGAATCAGTGGGAACAACATTTTGCTAGAAATTTATGCACTCATGAAGGACATCTTTGGGGAAAACTTGTAATTTATAGTATATGGTGATTTTTGCTAAGCTTCCCAAAAAACGCGAGCGTTCTGCGATTAATAAGCAAGACACCTATTCGGTAAAACTCCCTTCGCATCCGCGGAAAAAAGGCAGAATAATAGCGCCGCGTTTGCAAGCATGAGGTTCACGAGAATGGACTCATTCCCAGGCAAGCAAGCACCTCGCTAATGACAAATGACATTTCCGACTGGACCTAATGCCTATGCAGAGCTTTCATAAGGCATTCCTCCCTCTGTTCCTTATGTTAGAGATAAGAACGCTTGCCTCCCAACTGTTTATAACCTAGGAGGTTAAGCACGTTAGCAGTCTAGGAAGAGAATGTGCCCATTACTTCACAAAGTTCTGCGATTTAGCTGAACAACGGCCTGCCTAAAGGCAGTGATCGTAACATCTATAAGACTCCTACAACCACTGATGTTGCAGCTCCTAAAGGCTCTTCAAAATTGAGACGGACGTTTCGGGGACCGTCCATAGAATTGCTACCCCAAATTGTATTTCTGTAATATGCTGGAACTCACTGATTCTGCTTTACTTTATATGTCTGTTATGGCACTGCTACGCAGTTACCGTAAAATACGCATGAGCTAGACGATCATCGTTCAGCTACGTATGAAAATGTAGGCAAGAAAGGCTAACCTGATACACAAATCGCAGACCACCAGAGCAATATTATTTCTGATTACATGATCGGCATTCAACCTTAGCTGTTTGACAAAAACAGGTATTGTAGACTTCGCAATTTTTTCATCCTAAAATCAAAAGAAAATTACTGACTTTCACAGCCCTAGAGTCATACATTCAACACCAGTACCATAAGACAGAATTTGCCAATTGCTAGAACAGTATGTGCTCTAAGTCGTTCAGTAAGCAGTGCCCATCGATTGTAGGCAGCCTGTTTTAAGATACGAGGAGGTATCACGGGAAGATTTTGTGAAGGATTGGCGCTGCCATCATTCTAAAATATCTGCATTTACTTATGCAGTTCTGCTTCCAGAGACAATGCTGGAAAAAAGCAAATGTGATGCAAAAGTACATCGCCTTGAGATGCCATGGAAGGAGTTGGCGAAGGAGCACGAGACTGCACAGGGCTCGGATGTACTGACGGTATTGTAGGGTTCAAAACTGAAATCGCGTTGTAGCGGACAGAATCATAACGATTTGGTTACTACTGCTGAATGGAATGCAATGATGATGTAATGCTAACCTGGTTGGCACTTTTCATCAATTATGTCCGAAGAGAGGATAGTCTTCAACGCCTCGAAAAGCTTGATACCACAATTCATGAGTCTTGGACAAAACTGCACTACCTCTCCAACGGTTGTTAAGACACGAATTAGAAATGTTTCTCGAGCCAACAGCCTTAACTTGACGATATCATAATGAAGTCGGAATTTATGAAGTGGGAAAATATACCTCTCAGGAAAGGCGAATTCGTGATCGATCTTAAGCAAGGTTTCGCGCATGTGAGCACGGCTGACGGTCAATAGCCTTCTTCCAAAGCTTTCTAATTTCTTAATTCCTGAAAAAAAATGCGGAAGGATCGAGACGCAATTAACAACTTGCTCCTCGCATCTTTTGCTTTTCATTCTGACTGGTCTGACTAGATGCGTGTACACTTACTTCCACAAATAAAACTGCTTAAAATGTTTACTATAGTAATGTAATGCAAGGTGTATAAAGCAAAATGTACACTTACCAGTAGCTTCTTCACCAACACCGTCTATTAATTTAGCGAAACAGAGAAATGCTGAAGAAATGCAAGCAGCATCTATTCTAGAATGAAAAAAAAACATTATAGCTTTACAAAAACAAAAGAATGCAGATTTCGGAACAATGCGTTTCACCTGAAATTTGAAATTTTATCATCGATGTCAGCAGAAAGTGTCTCCCGGGCAACAACGTCAAGCTCTAGACACGATCTTGACAGCACTCGCGCCACATAGCGAACCTAAACAGAATCGAACAAAGGTAAAACCAGAAATGTAATGACTAAGGACTTACTCGATTATTGTTATCACCATCCTGAAGAGCGTACCAAGCCCCTAAGGCTTTTGTCGGCTTAACCTGAATAAATACAACTAAAAGTCACGGAAATTTCAGCCGGCCGAAAAATGTGGATGCCGTACGTTGTAAACGGCACTCAGATCCGCTAACAGCATCCAAATTACGTCCTGCTCTTCAGAACATTCATCAAGCTTGTCGTTAAGACGGTCAACAATGGACGCTTCGATTCCTCCCGAAAGACGTTGATGCAAAAGCGCACGAAGAAGCAGACGCCTACAAATCGCATATACCTCATTTCACAGGCAACAACGCATTTGTAACTGGTCACCTATTATTGTTCTCCAACTCAATGGCGTGCAACATCCTCCATGTTCCTTCGTTCGTATTACCGAGTAGAGGCTTTACAATGGTTTCCTAAAAGCTGCTCGATGTCAAATGGAAGCGCCAACGCATAGCTCTTCAAACACAAACCGTAATGATATGGGCTATAATTTCCTGCACACTCTGCTCCCTATCGTTGATCATCGGAAGAACAGCTGCTAACCAGCCTTCTTCAAGCGTCTTACTGAAAAAAGCACTTGACAGGCAACAGTAAATGGCAAGGCAAGTTTGGTTGAAATAAAACAATTCAATTTATACGTGGAGAAGGATTGTTATAATCGACATCTTGTACATAAAATGAAAAAAAAGTATAGCCTCACAGACTGGTGCGAACCCGTAAAATGGGCTTACAGTAATGTCTCAGAGCCTGGTACAGATCACGAATTCTGTGGCAGAATTATAGCAAAACGCAGACCTTGAACCTCTACAGGTCAGATAGTCTGGATTTCCACAACCTACACACTATTTTTGGTTGGTGAATTTAGATCTTCTTCTACACACTAGTTTCGATTAGCGAACAGAATGAATAAACTGCTTCTCGTCTGCCCAGTGGAACGGTAAACCTTGCTCTGACTAAAGTTTGGATCAGCGGGACGTAACATACCGTTTACGATACATATTGTGGTATGTTTTTTCCCAACTCTAAGCAAAGGCGTGCGAAACTCTAACTCCGCAAAGACGGGAAAGAACTGATGTATTCCTATTCATATTTCGTCTCCACCAAAAAGAAAAGGCAAATAACTCTAGCACACCCTTTATGATTTCATTCACTCCGCCCAATACTGTTGTGGATATAACGCATCTCTAGGTGGAGAGCACACCAACACCAATTCACACAAGTAGGTCATGTCGAGAAATTGCCGCCGCGTTGACATATTGAATTCTGAGTGCAGCCGAATAAGATGACTATTCTGTGATACCATGAAAAAAGAAGATTGGTATGCGACTAATCTGAACATTTCATCGCTGAAAAAGAAATGCTTAAAAGAAAGTCAAAACGTGTTCCACTGACTACAAAACAGAGAAGCCTGAAGTAACGTGAATGGACACAGGATAGTTTAACTAAATCACTAGGTTTCTGTAATGAAAACGCTGTAAAAAAATTAACTAGCGTCGCTAATTACATTTTTACAGCATTTATACCACATTTCGTCAGAATTGGTCCGGATTCCCTAGCTGTGGGAGTTGTTGCACCCGAGCTCAAAGATAATGGACGGCCCAAACTGTTTTATTTATTTATTTTAGAGTTATGGAATGGAAGCGTACTCAGTCTTTATTACTCGTCTGTTTTTAAGACAACAGAAGACGAGCCAAAATAAAGGGAAGAATACAGCAAACCGTAAACACATTACGAAAAAACCCGGCAGCTGGAAGTCTCCTCACTGGCGCCGAAATACTAAGAATCAAGAATAAAGTGCAAGTTGTAACGTTGGAACGCTGCTAGTATGAAGCAAAATGTTGTTTGCAACCTGTTCGTTTATTATAGTAGACATCCCGCTTTCCACTTATGTTTTCAAAAAATATTGGGAAGCTATCAAGAGACACCATCACCAAGGTAATGATGAGGAACCTCCCCGTTATAACGCTTCACCTACCGGAAACATTCCTTGCTGCTGTTCAAAAGCTCATCAAGCACACTAGCACCCTTCGTTCTAACCATAAGTGAAGCGTCCAGACAACATTCCTAAAACAGTGCAAGTTAAAAGGAAAACAGAATGTTTAATGATTATTGCAAAGCCGCCAAATTACCTTGAGTGCGGCAACAGCGCTTTCGACTTCACCCTCCTCGGTGAGATAAGGGAAGAAGGCTTTTAATGCAATCAGAGAATATTTGCGAACACCAGCCTGGATGTACGGACATTTGTCTAGACGGGATGCGTCTCGTAAATCACACCTCAAGAGATACCGAATCATCGCCACATCCAGTTAAGATAATGTGCAACATAATGTTCTCGATGACAATCTCAGAATCGTCGAGAAACATGGGATCGTTCGCAGTGATTTCTCCCTCATCGTTTTCAGCATCCCCTTCACCGTCACTGAATCCTCCAACGAAAAGCTTCGGAGATTCTTCGAACTGGAAGACAGATCCTAGCAAGCGGAATCAAAGCGGTGAATAAATAGATACCTACCATCTTTCTCGCATTCTGGATCAGCAGTTCACGATGCTGATCATTCCCAATTAGCTCCTCTAAATGAAACATTGCGCGTAAGCGGACAGTGGAGGCCTTGTCAAGACAGCTTCGCACAATGCATCTGTACAGAATCGGCAAGGCTGGTTCTCGTGGAGGCGTTTCCGACCTAAAAAGGAGAAGTTGGAAAGGGCTTTTGAGAGAAGATGGGCATTTAGTCTTACGGAGCACTCGCTGCGTCTTTATCCGTCTTATCCTTTTTCTGTTTCCCACCCTCCGCATCATCGGATTCACATTCGCTCTTACTGTCAGAGCCTTCTTCTTCGTCAGAACCATCATCACTGCTAGTGTTCTTATCCACGGGCTCAGCCCCAGCCTTGGAGGCATTTTTGGACGGCTTTAAATAGAAAAATGTAAGACAACGAGAACAACGGGACTAATCGAAACATACTTCAGTGCGGGTATCATCGCTGTCAGCGCATTCTTCTATGGGTCCAGGATCTGGACCAGAAAGATCTGGAAAAAGATTTCTGCTTATCCAAGCAAAGAGGCACTCGTTTTAATCAACGCGATGGCGAGAAACATTGAAGGAATACCTAATTGCTGCAGAACCAACGGAGCCACTTCAATTGAGTAGTTTCTAACGGCGACACGCTGATTTTTAGAGAAAACATTGATCCGTTGCACAAATTCCTTAAAAAAAAATTGAGCATGTGTTTGATTAATCAGCACAGGCGAATAAAATTTCTTAACATACGTAATGGTAACGCGGTGGTAGCACCAAAAGAACATTGAGCGCAGACTTCGCTAGACGAGTACGGTAATCCAATCTGTCCGTGCATCGTATATAAAGGTTTTCTAGTATCTAAACACGATCACATTGCAACAAACTCATTTCGACCATGAATCAGGCTCGACAGCGCGTAAAAAGGAGGAAGTGTTGTTCGCAGAGGAAATTCAAACATATTTTTCAGTGGTGATTTGCGGCCGTTTCACAAACCCGTCTCACATATCCTTTAATTTTGAATAACTATTAACATGAAAAAAGTGAAAAGTAATGCGAACAAACAGACCGTAACTGTCTTGCAACCAAAATGTGCTCCTGAGCATTAACGTTCGTACGAGTTTACTGTGTTATCAACTTATAATTTTCATTTATCACTTGCTTCAGCACGCAGGCAGAGGTTAGATTTCAATCAGCCTCTGAACACCACTAATTTGTCGAATGCGAAGATAATGTTTTGGATCTATCCTAGTCGCAGGAGACCTTTCTATAAAAGCGTAACACGAAAATTAACATTGGCATGCCCCGGTCAGGAAGTTGTAAACGAAGGCACTCGTGGTCTAATTCAGTGTGCCGTCTTTGCAAAACAGTTCGCTTTCATTTCGACGCCATTCCGCAACAGAGTGAAGTGCCCCACCTCCACGTGCTAGAACAGACCCCACATTCTTCCAATCACAAGAAGGTTTTCTCCATTAGCGGCTCTTCACTCTAAAGATTTCATTCGAGCTCGAGACTCCACATCTTTCTTCGCCTACAATGTGATTACCTCCCTAGAAACTATCACTCTCAACAGTGATTGCTACCTCTCAAATTCAAAAAAAAATATTTTAAAACTCGTGACGTTCACGTTTTCACTAATTGGTGTAAAGTCCTTGAAGTGACTTTACTAGTAATGATCAAGGCAAAAGAATTTGTCCAGGTGGTGTGAAGCTCTCCACTTTAAACTACCTATTGACTCACTACTTTCTCCTTAACACCCGGAGAACTAGTAAAAAATACCGGTAACTTTTTTCGCTCCCTAGCGGTTGTAGGACTAAGTGTAATTCTAGGGCCACAGTGGATATGTAGGCGTGGTTGGCGCTTTCATTCTATAAGCTTTTGGGCATATTCTCTGGATGTTACGAAAAGGCATGAGGGTTCGCAGCCTGCTCTAGACCTCCACCCGCCTAGAATATCAACACAAAGCAACGGCTAGTTTTTAGACAGACACCTCAGAAACTAACACCCGCTCCTCACACTATCCCAGCTTCGTCATAAAATTTCTATCCGTCCTCGAGTAGACTATTATTTAGACTTGAAGCTCTTGTAATAGTTGTTGAGATAATTCTGCACCATGACAACCAGTCACCACCTTATATTTTCGCTATTTGTTTAGTCTAAAGGCAGTCGCCTACAGTAGAACAATTTGAAGGACAGTGACCATATAGATGTGTGATTAAGCTTTTCAAAAACAGCTTCTCATAGTTGAAATTTTCTAGCATAGAGTGATTCGTAAAAGTACTACTTCACCGACTCTGAGGTCCCTTTAAAGCATCAATTTTTGCAGTAAATCACTTGACAAAGCTTGTTATCCTGAAGCTTGGAAAAGAGACTCACCACGAATAAAAGAGAACACATATTCATTAGTATACTACCGTAAGTTGTTTAGTCGCCAAGTGAACAACAATATTCGTTATGAGGGACAAGGAATCTTACAATTCCTTCATGAACGGAAGATATGAAGCGAGAGGAAAGAAGGCAAGAAACTTCGGTTAGGGCAGCTCACAATCAATTGAGTGAGCTATCGGAAGTGTGAAGATGCTATACATTATCAAAGAAAGGATCTGTAAATGTTTTGATCTCACATTCTAGAGGTACTACTGCAAAATTGGTGGTCACGGAAAACCAGCGAAGCAATCATAAGTCACGGCGTACGAACGATGTTAACTCGTCGATGTCCAGAAAGCAGTAGCTTCAGAACAAGTCTCTAAAACAATATAGAAATGCTTCCTCTGTGACCATGGAGAAAGAAGAATGGAGCCGCGCAAAGCCGTGCAGCTTGCCTGATAGTTAAGCACAACGACACAGCACAATGACGCTGAAGAGAGAATGCGCGCACTGTTGCTTGGCTCGTCGTCGCAGTAATACGGTACAATGTCGTTACGTTAGCATGATTCCTATGTCAGCGCTACCTTCTTTGAAAGAATATGCATCCCAGAGGGAACGACACTACAGTTCTCATGTACGACTAGTAAGCACAGAGCACAGCGACCTAATGGACCTAACGTCAACACCGCCCTTATTCATCCCTGTAGTGTGCAATACTAGCCCAATCTAGCAAGCCAGGGATGGAATCCGAGTTCGGAAGAAAGATGAGGTATTTTAGTACACCAGTCGGTAATGTAAACCTGCTCGAGGCCCAAGTAGCTGTCTCATAGTGTCGGAAGGGGAGTAAGGCATGCTAGGTAGACCTCAGGCTTTATCCCCTTGACTAGGGTTAGGATTTCACCTATGTTGCTTTCTTCCGACATCCCGCAGAACGCATCCATCGTAGTCGTCTAAGACGGGTCAGCGGAACACACCACATGACCTCACGTAATTTTCGGTGAATTGACCCGAGATCAGAGTCACGCCTCCTCGAACGTATCGAAGAAGTTTGGAACTTCGAACAGCTGCCATCTCCCTTTGTAGAATTAGGGTTTCTCGCGTATATTCCGGATTGGTTCATGGTACCAGTCTCGCTCCAGCCAACTTTTCATTCTTGCTGGACTGCTATTTAATTAGTACCAGATTTGTCCGGAAACGATGGAACTCTGATTTGTGTATCGACTATTCACCGCCAAATACGTATCAAAATTGCCACTACGATATCCCTCAGAAGTAGAGTGCGTGGCGCATCCCACACAGGAATTTACGGTACATGTCGCGAAGATGGGCAGGAGCGGGTGCGAGAACGACCAGAGCATCGACTGTAAATCTTGCACGGTAACACAACTAGGCCTCAGTGACACGGACACTAGGAGACGTGTTTGATCGGTACCGTGATTGGCTGCGGCGATTATGGTAGGAGCAACGGTGCGTTCCCGCACCCACTGCCTCCGTGATCTGTAGCGAATTTGCTATCGATTTTTATCTGTCTCCTTGTTTCGATGCAGGAGTAACTGGAGAGTCCGGTAGGTGGTCAAGCAGCCGAGTGGACTTTCTAACGTTCAGAGGTGTTCATTCTGATGAGTGAAGATGTCTTAATAATCTTTGTTGTAAGACGCGGTGTAAACCTAATTCTACAGTTGAACTCGGCCCCGGTAGGTTAATGTCTCCTGCTGTGAGCACAATGACGTGAACGAAGCAGGTAGTATGTAGTTCTCAGATCTTAGAATTCATCCCTACGTCTTCCTCTTCCTCACACGACGTTCTTGAATGTGATGATGAAAGGTTTTGAGGATATAATACGCCCTTACCGGATCTCTTCCTTCCTTTGACGATGATATCCTTGTGGAATGGAGATATTACGGTAAGGAGCTGCTGTAAAAGTGGCTAGCTTGCATACACCTACGATGTACAGTGATGAGCTGTAGAAGTAGCTCAGGGGTCATTTGATGGACGAACATAACACACGGCAAAAACAAGCAAATAATAGCTGGAGAAAAGAAAGGAATGCCCAGATGAACCACAGGGCCACTCCTGACAATATCTAAGCACTGAACCAGCAAGCGTTAGTGCTTTTTCGGAACGCCATCAAAATAGGAATTAAGCGAAATAGTACGCTCTTTCCTATGTAGAATTTTTCAAAAGAGCTATTCAAGTTGAAGGAAGAGTGTGTGCGCCAAAGAGCATGCTTTCAACCGCTTTTATGAAGTTGGCATGAGCATGCATCGATTTGGCTTTTTGGAGTGGTAAAAGCATCTGTTCACGCTACAGCGTAAGACGCTGCTAAACAATAAACACAAATAATATCAGAAAGAAAAAGAAACTTTCAACTTCAGAGAAGCACCCTATAACGACTTCCCATTTTTCTCAAGGGTACGCAATTTTTGCACTACACACCACCATAATAATCGCAGTTGCATAATGGGCGATAACTTTCGCATTCGTCCTACGTGAGAACAGTAGCCGACTGCTACTCTGGATGAAAGATGAAGGCTCAGCTGTTACACAACTCCTTACCATTCCCACTGGAACAACTACAGGGAGACACCATATCGCCGAAGCTCTAAATTCCTCCGTCAAATCTTCATTTTACTGACGACGTCGTGTTCTTCTCGGCTTCTGCCACTGAACGTCAAGAAACTCTTGCTGAAACTAAACGAAGTAGGGAAAGGGATAGGACTGCAAATCAACCGGAGGAAAACAGTTTATCAGGAACGTCGACTGCGAGGGAGAATGATGTAACCGGATGCAACCGGAGGGCTAACCTCGCTGAGACGTCGTTTTACGTGTACCTCAGACGTCCGATGAATATGGAGAACGGTACGAAATACGGTCTGGATAAGAGGCGAAGAGCATGAGCGGCTTTCGGACACCCCAGGAAGGCTTCATGCCATCTGACGAAACACGACCGAGCAAGCCTATTCGACTCATCTGCTCTCCCTGCGCGCTCTGTTAAGGGACGCCGACATGGGACGATACTGCGGCCACGTCAAAGCAGGTCACGCATTAGAGCGATGTCTAACGTCTAATGTCTAACCGGCGAACTCAACACCGAACCCGACTTCGCAGCTCCGACATGAGAGGAATGTGAGGAGTAGGGATGACCCAACTGTTTCGGTTGGGAAAGAATCAAACCTCTCGTCAGGTCACGAAGTTTGGATGGCAACGGCGTTCTGGACGGAGAGAGTGAAACGAATGGAATCTATGCTGTGGCCCTCACGGCCAGTGGAGACGGGTCGTCTAAGTACCAAAGTGCCCAAGTATTTCGCATCTCTTTTACATTTCTCACACTGAGCTGACTACCTCACTTGCACTCCCCTGTTTGACAGAAGAAGTGCACCCTCTCTTTATATCACCGTAAAACACCATGCGGCGATGTTATAGCTGGCTGGGAGCGATGGAATTAGTCACATTGCACTGCAGAAATTTTTTGTATACCTTCGTAAATCTATGAAAATCTGCCAACAGCTGCAGTATTAACGTTAGCACTTTCCTGAGTTGAACCCATCATGTTTTTGGTCGCCGACATCAGTTAGTTGGTTGTGAAAAAGTTTTATAGAAAAGAGGTTTTCGTATCTTCCCAACACAATGAAAGCTGATTATTGGCTTCCAAGTAGCTATTATGTACCAGATCTTAGTAGTCTTACATGCCGAAAGCTCTATGTGTATTACCGTGGAATTAGAGACGCTAAAATTCAAGCGATTTATTTGTGAACATTTCATCCGAAAATGAAGGAATATTGGCATGGGTTTTCCGTTTTTGCTTTTTGCGGGGGCTTCCTCTGTAATGCATCACAATGCAGTGCATAATGAAAGCAAACCTACTTCAGACTTAAGACTTTAATATCAAGACAACCAATCTCTCAAACTTTAGAGCACAAACACAATTTGAATACATGCGGAAGCACTAGCAGCTCACCTTGAAAATAACAAGCATTTCTCGAGGATTTCCCATTTCGACTCGGACTTTGATGAAATTCACCATGACATCTCTCCATGTGGTAAATGAGACGGGTATAGCCGTTGATGCAGGAATTACAGCCAAATCGAATGTCCAGAAAGCTAACCTTGGATACACTATTCGAGAGTATACCTGAATGATATTTCATTAGAACCAATAGATTTCAACAGCAACGATGGAAGAACTTCGAAAGATAAAAAAACAACAGTTGCAGTGCTATCCGGTGCACGCTGTGAGTTCTGGAAGGAGAAAGTGTAAGAATAAACGAACCAGATATCCACTACGGGTGTGTCGGTGGTCGATGAACCTATGCATCAGAGCGAATGAACGGTCACTCAGTCGACGCAGCATCTTGAAGTCTCTCAGATTGTCCACAACACCGACTTTCGAGTCCTGATGAATGTCAATTCTGGCCATGTCGCGCACCAGAAGTGTGGTCAACGATGGAACCTCCGTGTAGCTTGACAGACACACTGCAACAGTAAGGGTAAAAACTTGCTATTTAGAGTCCCAACACCTCCTACCTTTGCCAAGTAAGACAAACAGCGCTTCACTACACTCATCGAACAAATGCTTGACTTCTTCTTTATCGAATGTAGCAGCAATATCTTGCTCCTCTAAATATTTCTATTAACCTGCTAATATGGCAAACAATAGACATCGACTTCGGCACCTTCTCCTTCTTCCATCATAGTATCTTGCTGCTGCTGTTGCTTCTTCTTAGATTTAGCTTTCGCTTTAGTCTTATTCTTTGAGCCAGCTTGACGGCAGTCAAACGTTAGACAGCGGTATAGGGACCGGAACACTTCAAGGCATTTCTGAAGCAGAATGTAGAATGCAGGAAACGTTCAAGGGTAACGTGCAATTCATAGTGCGGTAGCTTCCTCCAGACGAACCAAGCCTTCCAACCACGGGATCATTGAACTGGTTACAGAATTGTCTGGGAAAGACAAAACACTGACCCATCCATTGGCTGGTTACCACAACTCATTGTGTAGACCAAATACCAATTCATATTGTCTCAACGATATCCCATAGAAGTAGAATGCGTTGCATTTCCCAAAGCGGAATTGACTACCAGCGCCCTTTATCTGTTATCCTACCATGCACAGTATTTCACGGCTTCAGCATCCAGTGAAAAATATACATAACTGAATTACATGACCTAAGAATCCTTAAGGGAACTGCGATAAACAAATAAGTTAATTTCAACTATTCGAAGTAGATTTTAATGGACATTGTTGACATATAAGGTCGAACATAAAAAAATGTGTCACACACGACGTGCCGAAGCAAGAACAACTGTGCGCAGATAAGAGCACGAATACCATGAATATAGTCGTGAATAAAGACTACCTGATAGAGTTGGCTGTTGAAGATATGATATGCTTTAGAGCCATTGATACTAGCGAGATGTAGATACGTACACGCTGCGAGAGATCCCCGCTCCAGAAGTTCGAACGAGCTAAAGCTGAGAGCATAAAGTGGAACAAAAGCAACACAAACAGAAAACATGCTGGATACTGTTTAGAGTAAGCACCTGTTCTTTTCAAGGGCCCATTCCACAGAGAACCAGAGCATTACACAAAGCTGTCGTCCAGATATGTTCATCTCAGTAAGTTCATTCCAAATATCTGAGTTGTCGCATTCGTGTTCGAATTGCGCTATCTTGGTGTATACTAAACCACGAGGTAATGACCGACGTTAGAAAAGCGCTCACAAATGGAAAAAAGTGAAATGAGACATACGTTTTCTCAAGCGACTTGTTACATTATCTTCCTCATAGAATGATGGAGTAAATGCAGAGGATATCGCAGGAAAGTCGGTATAGTTGCTGTCAACACTGAAACACAATATTCGACTAGCAAACATTTTTTTACAGAAAATCAAGGATATTATGTCGACCAGTCACCTTGACGATGCCCATTCATCGGTAATGTCTTGGAGCGAGGAAAACTCTGATCGAAGAAATTCAGTCAAGCTGGCTATGGATGTCATCTATCCCAGTCTATCCACCTGAAAGTGGTAAAAAATCATTCACAAATTTGAGAGGTATGATCAAAAATGCGCGCAACGATGGATTATACTACGGACGCCTGGAGTTCTAAAAAGGAATCGTCGCCGCATTGTGGTAAACGACTAAGAAGATGCTCCTAAACTGCTAATGTGACCTGAAGTACCAAAATCCATTGCAAGTGCTGGTCGAGCTTCAGGATTGCAACCAAATTCGTGGTTACCACCCGGCTGTGCATTTAACGATTGATGACTTACCAGTTTCCCGGAATTTTTTGCTAAATTTCTTTGACAGAATCGAACACAGATATTTTCCGGTAAATTGTATTATAAGAACTGCACTTGATGAAGCGTATCAAACTAATGACATCTGACAATGAAGTCTGCGGCGGAGTACCCTCCCCTGAGGAGGTCGTCGTGCTTTCTGTGGATATTAGTTTCTGTCAACAACGGCGATAAAAATGAAGGCAAACCATGACATGAGCGAAGGCACTGACCTAATGGTACTGCTGCTACTTCCTAATCCGAAACGTTTATACAGAGTATGCTTAGCCCACCTGTTTCAATCCAAATTAGGAGAGACCAACTCCAACTGGGGCAAGGAGGCTCCCTCCCTCCCATCGCTATCTGCCTCATAGTATTTCTAAAAAGGCTTCACGCCACGAGGTAGCCGCTGGGCTTATGAGGAAAGTCAGGGACTGGATGATGAGCACCTTAGGGCACCCCCAAATTAGGATTGCACCGCTCGTTTTCCTAACAGTGACGAACAACAAGGACTACGTCCTGATTTGCACTAATTCGCTCACGTCTAAAAGCGAGTTAGCAAGAAGTACTGGTGAAATTGAAGGTAGAGCTGGTTATGAAACCTTAGCTCAACAAGACTCCTCACCAAACTTATCGCTCAAATAGTGCCCTTTCAAAATTCTTGAAAACATGTGCTTGAAATGTTCTTGGCAGACAGCTAATGGATCTATCCTAGTGGGATGAGAGGCTATTCACTCTGGCTGTTTGACGACTGCGAGAAAATGAAAAATAAACAATTATACAAGGATAACACACTACGCTAGCCTACCGGAAGGCAATGTTCTGCAATCTGTCCGAAAGAAGCCACTCTGTGCGTGTTAAATTTGGGGGATGGTCACCATGTAGGACAGCACTATACAATTTTTTTGCTTGTGAAGTGTGTTTTTTACGGTGAACTGAGGTAGGCCATTTCTGATGTAATTGGACATAAGCGTGCCTTCCTACCAAGGCGAAAATCCACTGAATACATGGTGACCCTCTTCGCTCTCGAGCCTACCTGCTCCTTCGTTTCTCTAACAGTGCGCTCCCCCCCCCTTCCCTAAGATAGAACTAAGCTAACTGCAGCGTTGCTCTTTTAAGTGTAATTGTTTGTGTTTAAGCTACTTGAATAAGCACACCTCTTCAACTGTTTTGAGGTGCTTTACAGCCGAATTGTCGTATGGTCACGGATGGTTGAGAAACAAAACTCTACAAGATTCGAATGACAGGCTGTTTCGTGGCAAAATGTACAACTATTAAGCAAAGAAGATCTGAAAAGTCCTAAGTCCTCTATTGGAATGAGGTTTCGGATTTTGTTGTACACAACACAAGCAACATAGGACAGGTACGTTTTCCTAAATAAATAAACAGCGGAAATAATATATTCTTCGAATCCGAAAGTAGTTACCACATAATAGACCGCAGAACATTTGAAGCGCTTCGGAAGGTCAAAGCAAACGTCCGCAAACTTTAAAGGTGAAATTTCGCGCCGTTTTTCATTCGTCGTAGGGCAGCGGACAAGTAGCTGACGCGCCGTCAGGACACTGGTCCAGTGCACGCGTTGCTCCACAGCTGGCATTCTCTTTCACGGCATTCCCCTCCTATTGCGACTCCAAACTCAAATTCGAATTTATTACATGCCACAGCATGCCACAGCAGAGAGCAAGACAACGGCACACAGATACAAAAATTCAAAGTACGAGAATAACAACGCAACGAATAAAGGGAATATTTAAAAGAAACACTAGAACAGCAGTGAAGACAAGGCAGTCAGTGGACGAGGAATCTTGTTTACTCGGGCAAGTGATCACTGACAATATCTTTGAATTTAATTAGACTACCGGAAAGCCGGATTCTTTTGATTAATTTGCCAATCTCTATAGCTCCACGACATGCGAAGCAGGGGTGTGCGTAAATGAAATGTGAAATTACATAAATCGTAATTTAAAAAAGTCGTCATAAATCGTAAACCGTAAATCGTAAGAGTCCCCAGAACTGTAGTGCAGTGCAACGAAATTTCCAAAGACTTTTTCTGCTAATGTTAACCGGATGTGATTCGATATTTACTTATTCGTCGTGTTATTTGCTTAAGCTGCTTAAGCTGAGTAGTTTTCTTACCAAACTATTCCTTTTTTCTCGGCGTCTTGCTAACAAGACATCTTTTAGGCCAATCTTTCCGCGTTGTCTGGAAAGTCGAAAAAACTGTAAATTCAAAAACTTTATTTAAACCTAAGCATGACATTCCAACAAAAAGCTTGCATGGTTTGAATATTCATTAAATTCCTAACTAACTACCAATTCCTTAGCTTGTATACAATTCTAAGATTTAGCAGAGGCAATAGCGGTAAATTCGCTGCTAAAACTAAAAATTAAAAAATCGTTTCACCACTGACCAATGCGCCGGTTTCCTGTTCAAGCCTGCACTTGCAAGATTTCTAAAACTTTATGATGTTGCCCTACTATTTAATAACTCCCTGCACTCGCTCGAGTACCCCTCCGTTTACTCTCCGAGAGCCTGCAGCATCATAAGCGGATTAGATAGGATGAATACGACAAACTCAACCACCTTGGTTTTACCGCAGTCTGTATATCAACTTGCTCCGCCCTATAAAGAACAATGCAAACCGATAGAAACATTGGTTCATGTCGCGAAGGTAAGCAGCATTGGTAGGTGGTAGCGCTACAGCCAATAATAACCAAGCAGAGCACAGAGTGAACACATGCCAGCCGAGCAGGGTGCTGACTGTACATACCCTCTCTGAATGACATGCCCATTCAATGCGATCTGATTGGATGGGGCGTTCCCATCTCACAATGCTGCCCGTCTTCGCGACATTTACCGAAGTATCAGTGGTTTATCCTTTCTACAGGAGTGTAGCAACGTTCTAGACCGCGCTTCCAATCACGAATGATGATTTATCGTGGATTTGCGTCAGTTCTATTCGGCAGAATTAACATATATCTACTATAAACGAATTGACTAGGTGTTACTACCAAACAGGACGCGGATCTATAATACTCCTCTCTCTTTCTCTAAGAAACTGCCTCCTATGGCTTTCTGTGGGCTGGAATGGAACAACCTTCGCCAGTAGGAATGCGATGTGACTGCCAGCTTCGGATCGGAAACGGAGAAGCCCTGCCTCCCCAGCCCACTAGACAGGAGCTTATTTTTGATATTGTATTGCACTTGTTTCTCCTCTTGAACCTGTTCGGTTCCAAGCGGGAGCACTTACGATGTCAGTGAAATGGAAAAGTTAGTTAAGCGAAGAGAAAAGTCAGATTCGAGAGGCCCGTGCACAGGCCGGGATTGTCTACCACAGTAACACATTAGATTATGAGAAAACAACTCTAGAGGGAAGTAGGAATGAGCTAAAGAGGGAGGGAACCATTAGAGCGAGCACATCTTTATAACCCGGTCCATCACATAAATCTGGCCGCTACCTGGTTGTTGATCAAAGATCACACTGACGAAAATTTACGACTTACGACCCAAAATGTCGTAAATCGTAAACCGTAAAAAAATTGGTAAAAACAGCCGTGAATCGTAAAATCGCAAATCGTAAATCGTAATTACGCAATTACGCATGATGCAAAGAAGATTCGAGAATGCTCTGCGAATACCACATGATAGATCATGAATAACAATCGAAGGTCGAAAATTCTGGGCCTTCGAAGAAAACCCTATCAAGACTTTCCGATCAACCTAAGGTATGGCGCTATTCCTAAAATCGCTAGTGTAAGAGAGTTACACGAACATTACACTTAAAGAATTTGAATATGCAATGCTCTGTGCGCAGTTCTGTCAAAACTCTGGCTATCGATTTCGATCGATGTTTTGGCCTGTAAAACTTTCAACCGGAATTAATGGACCAAACTGAACTTCAAAAGTGTAGCTTCACACTATCTGTTAGTTAGGAAGCGCTTGTAACTGAGACACTCTCGAAATGCTTGTAAAAAAGACTTTGGGAAGTTCCCCCCACAATCAGATATGTATCTATCGACTTATTCAACCATCTTGAGGTCCGAACGCTGAAAGACCGAAAGGACGGCGTATTCATCAGGGGTGTGCGTTTAACGATTAACGATTTACCGATTTACCGGATTTACCGGCATTTTCCGTTTAAAATTTTTAACGAAATTCAACGACGAAGATTTCCGTTAAATCGCATTAACGACGTTTTACACACCACTTTTGAAATTTTACCTTTTCTTCATGCAAATGCAGTTTGGACGATTTTTTTTGGATTAGTTTTCGCAGTATTGTTGCGATCCCCTACCTACTCTTAGGAAACCCTCTGCCTACTTGAATCAGTGGAAATAGGCAATCATTGTCGTCCTCGTATTCCGGGAATTGTTGGCATTTTTTTGCTCCTTGAGCAATTTATTTCCCTCCTTCTTATCTCTGCCGTAGTTTCGCGTTTTTGGACTTTCTAGCCGTTTTTCGCGTTTAATTACTACATATCAGTTCTTCATACTTACCAACCATTCAGATTGTTCACAGTATTTTGTGACATCCTATTATATAAAGCAGAGAGGCATGAATCACTGACGGGAGACGTCTGTCGCTTTCTGCCGACATTCTGCCGACATTTCTGCCGACATTCCGTCGACATTTCTGCCGACAGCCGTCGCTAGACCCAGCCGTTCGTCGTATCGCCGCCGCCAACCGTAAACACCACAACATGGCAGCATGGCAGGCAGCCATGACCGCGGTTGTTTACTACCCAGGCAGCCATGACCGCCGCTGTTGACTATCACGACGCCTCCACTGCCGGGTGCTCACCAAAGAACACCCACCACTGGATGAGGTTTCGCAAGGCGTCATCGCGGCTATGACGAGCCGCCGCTACCGGGTTCAGACAACACGTGCAGCGTTGCGGTAGAGGTCTGCGACGCGGCGCTACTCACACTTGCGTCCTTGGCTCACACTTCGATCTGGCAATCAATATCCTATTACCTGGATCAAGCAGTCAGTATCGCTCGGTGTTATTGATTTTTTGAACGCGATACTGAATTTCCCTCAGAAGCAGTGAAGGAAGGAAAAAGGTCCCAATTTTCTGCAGTGCTTTGACCAATTTCCATTAGCACTGTATGCAGAGGAGGACAGTACTTTTGTCCCAAGTCACCTGTTCCGAAGATCGTCACACGTCGTCGCATAAGGCACGGCGCCTGGACGGAAACGGTCAGGCGTTCGATTAGGCCTGACGAGCTGCAATAGGTTGTGAACACGACTCCAGACGAAGCAGGAGTGCTGCGGGCGTTTTCTTGAATGCTATACAGGGATGTGAGTGATGGACAGCAACGCATCAATCTGTAGCATTCGTTCGTTTCTACGTGTTCGAGTTCGGCGCTAGGGATGCTTCCTTACCCAGCGTTGGTTGCCGGCGAAGCCGGCGACCTGCGCTGGGTGAGGAAACATCCCTAGCTAGGTTTGGGCTCCGTTCTCAGCGTGGCCCACCACACCCGAAGCCGGCAAGCCTGGCGTGGCCCGCACATCCAGCGTCAGTCGCCGGCGAAGCCGGCGACGGACGCTGGGTGAGTAAGGAATCCCATCTAGGTTTGGGCTCCGTTCTCAGCGTGGCCCACCACACCCGAAGCCGGCAAGCCTGGCGTGGCCCGCACATCCAGCGTGAGTCGCCGGCGAAGCCGGCGACGGACGCTGGGTGAGTAAGGAATCCCATCTAGGTTTGGGCTCCGTTCTCAGCGTGGCCCACCACACCCGAAGCCGGCGAAGCCGGCAAGCCTGGCGTGGCCCGCACATCCAGCGTCAGTCGCCGGCGAAGCCGGCGACGGACGCTGGTTTGTTTCATAAGTGAGTTTGAACTCTTTCTCTTTTCCCGGTAGGTTTCCAGGAAGTTGGACGGGTTCTTCGTGCAGCATCGACGATATTGTAGTTAAGGCAATGTTGAGCCTAACCGATAGAGCGTGACTGCTGGTACTATCATTGTTTCTCTTTTTGAATTTCGTGCCGTGCATGTCAACGATCTTGCTTAACCTTTTCGTCTTCTTCGAGGGCTCTCTTGAAAGTTTTCTTTGGGGAAGCACAGTCAGTGTGCACATGAAACAGAGAACATACGTCCGTGAAAGCAAAAAAAAAAAGAAAGAGGAAAACCACTCTTCGACAGTTATAGGAGGTTAGTTCAAAAACTGGTTCTTTATATGCAGCCTACTGCATGAAGATTTTTTAAAATGAGAACAAAAAGGCACATCTTAAATGGTGCAGGTCTAGCTTTAACAAGACATTTCTTCTATGTCTATGATTTTTTCGTCTAATTTGCGAGTTTACTGTGATATCGTTCTTAAACCCAAAATGGGCTCTACAAAAATAAGCAGAATTTGAGGAAACCAAGACACATTCCAACCTGAAGCAAATGTTCTGTAGGTGTGGTATCACGTGCTTCAAGAAGAAAATCAGAGTATTTAATTTCTGTAAAGTCGTAAAAGAGTGAGGACAAGAAGTGTCCTTTGGATGACAGGAGAAAGAACTTAACAATCGAAATCTACGGTGCAGGGCAGTAGAATGCGATCAGATTAAAATTGGGCCAACGGTCCATAACTGTTTATTTTATTATCTGTTCTCGACTGCAGTGAGAGGAGTACCTTGTGGGACAATAGTGACCATTATGTGAAATAGGCAGACCTAAGAACTTTGTAAATATCTTCCAAAAAACGAAGTGTACTAAAAACTCGCTGTGGTCTGCCTGATAGGAATTCTTAATTCAAACAATATGTAGCCTTCCAAAACAGTATGGCGCTTTAGAGAAATGTTGGGTTGAAAAAGTTTACTTAGCGAGCGCATGTTCTATAGAATATCGGCAGGACAAATGAGAAGGTTCAAAAACGTTGAGCCGTGCTGTAGTGTAGCAGGGCTTAACGCTTTTGCGCCTTGGATTTTTCCAGAACTTGGACAACTTTCCACAAGCTAAACGAACTAGGCTTAGTAAAAATTGCTATTTTAGAAGTCTTAATGTTGCCGTTTAGGTTTAGAACCCTATTGATTTTTCTCGCTTTTTTGTTGAGATAGGTGGAATGGTGTTATTTGTTATGAAAATGGAGACATAACGTCATATAACTGCTATGTAGATGGAGTGTAAAAAATCACTACACAAAAAGGTTTGGATTATTACATAGTAAAATACAGCCAACTGACTGCAGTTAACGCAAATTTTATTTAAAGAAATTACCGAATTTACCGATTTTAACGCAAAAATTTTTCGTTAAAAAATATTCGTTAAAAATTTACTGAAAAAAATTTAACGCACGCCCCTGATATTCATGGTGGATATGCGTGGAATTGGGCGACCGTTCCGTGCATAACTCCATAATGTCACAAAAGCTTCGGAGACTGTTTTTGTCAAAATTTTTACTTACCGAGAAGGAACATGGAGCGAACAAATCAGATTTTTTTGAGAATTTCGCTAAACAACAATTCTCGCGTGAAGATGCATACATAGTTCTGGGCAGTCACATTTATTGAAAGGCAAAAGATAAGAAAATTTCATGGAAATGAAGCTTACACCTAATCAGGTAAGGATCATGATATAGGGAGCAGACGCGGAAAGCTTCCCTGGCTATCTGCAAGCTTTTTCGTACTGTTAATGTTTTCATGAGAGCATATAAACCTTAGTTTAGCTGAACAGATAACATCTTTGTGGCGTTTCAAAAAGAGCATACGTCTCTGCAAAACGCAATACTTACTAGCAGTATGAGGACATCTTTCACGAAACTGTGACACGTCTTGATGTTTTAGTCCTAGCTCCGTCGCTCTGCAGCGTTTCGCTCATTTCAGAACTACGTTTACGACGTGTACGGAACAGATCCCACTCGGCGATGTCATTGGCGGAGATCAGTTGTCAGTTGCCCACAATTCAACAAAACTTGAAGATGTTGTTCTCGGCGTGTTTGTGTTGTTCCGTTTGCCTGGTTGCTAAATTATATATGTTCTATAAAGCTTTTGTCAGTAACTGTCATTTCCCTTTGTTCATTTTCTTCCAGACGCTTGCCTTTTGCGAACGTATGTAGTAAACCTAAAGCATAATTACAAACACGAACAACAACGAAATTAGTAGAAACATTCGATACCGGCATGCATTTGTTCTCTACAAAAAGCACAACAACGCAGTTGGGTAATACAAAAGAAAGGACTTTCAATACAACAACAACAGCGTTAGGTACAGCATATACCAGTGTTCATTAGGAGCAAGCCTAATTCCTCCTTGAATCCATTGATTTATGATATCATAAAAACACGATTAGAATTAGGTTTCCAATAAAACAGAGAACACACGTAGTGGTGCATCGCTTTAATGCAATACTTAGTGTGCTGTGCAGACTTCTATGTTGGCGTAGTTTTGGAAAAACAACGGACAATACGCATTACGCCAGCTTTAGTGTATCCACATCTAGGATACGCCACGCATTCCTCGTTGACAGGATATTTTTTGAGACACATTGGTCTCCCAATAGGCGAGTCAATGGTATCTATTTCGGACAAGGTGACTAGCAGTTCACCTACGCCAGAGGTATGGAAGGACTGGTTGACTTTGGAGAGGGCCGAACCTAAAAACAATTTAAGTGCACATGGAAACTGCCTATTGTCGACTGGACCGCATTACCTTAAAAAGGCTATTGGCCTTAAAACCGAGACCGAAATGGAACCGTGCGAGACAAATACATCGAAGAAGGAGTTATTACGAAGCAGGAAGCCTCATATAATTTGTTTGCTTGTTTGTTTATTTATTTAATGCTTAACTCCCTTGTTTAATTTTTCTACAACGTACCACAGCAGTTTTTTCATACATGGCCTAAATTTTTATGCCAACATTTTCCATCTAAGAATTCGAAAAAAAAACTTGCGGGGCCCATTGTGCTGCAAGAAGACAAAGCGAGCGAGGAATACCAGCATTGAGTAGGAGCTGAGGAACTTCACTGTTAAAGCACTGCGATTCCTCCACCGCGACTGCGACTTTATCAGGAAAATTGTTAGAGTACGTGGACGAGGCGATACCGCGTCATATTTAACTGCAGGTCCAAAGTAGTTCCACAGGAATGCTGTAAGGTTTCTCATGTGTAGACCGCTTGCTATGTTTCTCCCTCACTATTAGTGCGTGCATCAGTCAATTTTCCATGAGATCCTCCATCTATAAGTGGAAGGACCTCAAAATCTCTATCACTGGGGTTCGAAAATTGGAGCAGGATCTCCGGATTATAGGAGCTCTGCCATGTAGAACGAGTACAGTTTGTATGGATAGTGCTGCACAGCTTTCTAAGCATTGTATTACGGTGATGCACAACTTACAACTTCGTTCTATCACAGAGAGAGATGCTTAAGACTTCGGAGAATCTCGATCTGGTTTTTTCCTGGAATTCAGTGCTGCCTGTTGTTGGCACTGAGAATATGCGAAGTTCATTGTTTCAGCAACGAAGGCTGTCAGGTCGCAGAAGGCTTCGCAGAAAATAGCCTGCTCCTTAGGATCAGTGAACCGAAGCTTCTTCACGAGCTGAAAAGCAGCAAATGATGTGTTTGAAAATTTCCATTCTAAAAGTGAATTCACAGTGAAACTCTTTCATTTAATACACATTGCGCTGCTGAATGAAATGGCTGTGATTACAAATGCAGGGGATCGTTACCGAGATCGTTGCTAGAAGTAGGCTAGCTAGGCATCCCTTGATATTTTATTGTTAGAAGTTTTCTAGTGATTCTTTAACGATTTCTCCTGTTCTGCTCTTCGTTACTTGGAACGGCTTTAGGTTGAGTCCTTAGTTTTCTTCTATTCCTTCTATCCCGAAGTACACCGCCAGCACACAATACTGTTCAAGACACACAGTAAAGAAAGTGCGTTGCGACGGATTAATCCTTATCCAACCCTCGCATGCTCATAACTCTTCCAAGGTTTTGTCAGAAACGGTGGATATCCCTCGGTTTTTCTCTTCGAGATCCATAGATCTTTGCACATTTCTTCGTCAGATCACCACAATTTTGTCGTGGCTGCTGCAGAAATGAGTGGAGCAGGCTATTTACGATTGGTGCAACCTGTTTTCCAGAACTTCGGAGCCTCTCAAGCATATAGCTTACATTCCTACTGCCTCATACCATCAGGTGTGCTCCTGAAGTGCGCTGTACACAATACATTCAGAATCTACAAAATCAATCGAAAGGGCAAAAGCGTTTACACACCGCTACTATCGTCGTTTTTAAGAACTTGTAAAGGAATTTAGATGATCTAAAACCTTCAATTCCATAGACGATATTCCATAAACGTCATTTACTTTGATTTTTCTAAAGCATTTGACAAAGTATGTCATTCGAAACTACTTTCCAAATTGAAGAACATGGGTATAGGAGGTCCATTATTGAACTGGATCACTTCGTATCTACAAAGCAGAAAAATGACAGTGAAAGTAGGGAACTCCTTCTCCGAACGTTATGACTGCACCAGTGGAGTACCACAAGGAGGTGCTCTTTCCCCTTTACTCTTTCTCATTTACACCAGTGACTTGCCAGCAAAGCTGATAACTCACCCCTTAGTAAAAGTACAGATGTTTGCAGATGACGTGAAAATATATGGAACTTACAACAATTTAGATCAGTTAGAAATCCATAGTGCTTTAATAAAATCTATATCAAAAATGATGGAGTGGGCTTCAGCATGGGAAATTCCAATCAACCTTTCAAAAACGGCTACCTTTCATATGGGGAACTTACCCATGATGGAATATAAAATCAACAATAATGTTTTGGATATAGACAGTACTCCACGCGATCTTGGCCTTCATCTCGATACAGGACTACGATTTGATAATCACATCGACATCACCGTGCGGAAGGCCTTTTCAGTCATGTTTTCTATCTTAAGAAATACATACACCAATGATCCCGCAGTACTACTGAAGCATTATAAAACCTATGTGATCCCAATTATAGAATATGGCTCTCAAATATGGAGTCCCCATACTAAAAACAGACAAATAAAACTAGAAAAAATACAGAGAAGTTTCACACGAATCTTAATTTTTAAATGTTTTCCAAGTGCAGATTACCCACGGAGCATGCCCAACTACAAGGAACGGCTAAGATTATTCAACCTTCGTAGTCTTCTATATCGAAGAGTGGTTAACGATCTAACATTTTGTTTTAAAATACTGAAGGGAGAGCTTAAACTGAAAGCTAGTAAATATTGGATTTTCAGACCCAGTCGAGGCCGTATAAGTACGCTATCACTGCACTGTGAAAGAATTCATAGTAGACACGGAAATGGGCTATTGAACTCACTGTTCTTTCGAACAGCGAGATGGCTTCAATTAATTCCACGCAATATTATAGAGGCACCTAATGTTCCGACATTTAAAAAGAGACTTAAAAAAATAGATCTGCTATCAACTCTTAACATTCCAGATCATTTGTAAACACTATCTGCGCAGATCAATGAAGAAATTTTGATTATCCCGACATATGAAGCATGGCGTTCGCTCTTTATTTGTGCTGCTGCACGAAGAAAACAAGAAATCATTGGAAGAAAAAGACAGGCTACAATAACTATACCGTCTCTAACTCAATACCGGAAACGGACTACCTTACTATTATTACATAACGCTAGTCTCCTATTATAAGGATAAATAATAATAATAATTCTTCAGACGTTCCCGACTTTGCTCTATTACACACATGGGCTCCGATATTTATATCGACAGTGTTCAATTATTCTCGTGGACTATAATGACGACACTATATATATCCATATTGCTCGACTGTTTTCGCGATTACAACGACTATACTGCCTATATATCTACATATCTATATCTACATGTATATATCACTTATAGCGCACAAATATGTGCATTGTAATAAATAAATAATAATAAAACCTTCAAGATCATTTCGAAGACTTTGAAGAGATTTTTCAGTGCTTTGAATGGAATCCCTGGCAGGCCTTATTAGGTGGTGCTCTGAACCTTCACGTCACCTTCACCTTCACCTGGAATGCGCCCTGCTCAGTGCATGTAGATTCGACAGAATGAAGTGTGCGGTCGAGTGTGCGATTTGGGTTCTGCGACTGATTCGACTGGCTCTGCGTTTTCGATGGCAGGGACATAGGACCCAGCGAACCTGTCTATTGCCTAAAAAATCGGCCACACCTTAGCCATCTATCAAGGATAAAATGGTAATGATCGTCGTCATTTAGTCTATTTGTAGCGCTACGCACCCATTATTTTACGGGATATCATCTAGAATGCCTACTCGACCTTATACTATAAGTCGCGATACCAGGAGATGGACAAGACAACGGTTTATCCGTATGAGACATTTCTGCACCAATTCACCGACGCGAAAGGATTGAAGTCTTTAATAGCCTGGGCAGCCCTGAAACTAGATTCCGGGTGCTTGTGACAATATCGGATTGCGCAACTCGGTTCCACCCTATCATGTATCATGTTTGGTTATTCCTTAATTAAATGTGTTTCTCCCCACATTTCCGTCATACCTCAATGAACATTTAAACTGCAATCATCTGTGAAAGGTGAGCACGCCTACATAAAGTGTTTTTTCTTCCAGTTCAGAATAACTCCTGCATCTCAAACAATTGCAACCAAACAGCTGCAAAGTAGCCATGTTTTATTGGACATTTCTAGCAATAGTATTAGTCGACAGGTGCTCTGAAATAGATTCTTGGTGCCGCCAGACGGATCGCCAGCAAGACAAGGCTTGCCCGGTCAACTTATGTGAAATCCTTTTAGTCCAGATGTGTTGGTGTAATGACCAACATATAAAAAATACCTTTTTAGCAGGAGAACTGTGCTTTGGAAGGGTATGGTTTTTGGTTCCTACAATATGTACTTCTCATGTGCTCACCCTTCCCACCTATGCACTAATCATTTGCTGGGCCTGCTTGTTTCATACATCATTTATAGAAGACCTCAAGGATACATACTACATACTCCCTTCTCATTTGCGCCTACCAATGATCACAATTTTACTCTATGAAGTCCATGACTATTCAAAAAAGTGTCGCAGCTTTAGAATCCGTCCGGCAGTAACTCCTACGCTGACAGGGTGAAACAGGCCTCTCATGAATATTCTAATTGAAAAGCGCAACGCTGATACTCTCTGACGCTAAAATAAAATATGCCGTGCAGAACCAATTTTTTCCAAGAAAATGAATTGGTTATCAGAAACTGAGAATTGTGTGGCCAACAGAACATGTCAGAGCTCATTCGAAGGAAAAGAGATGTTACAAAAAACCGCTCTCACTGAAGTCTATTTTCGGTAGGAACGTTAGAAATACTGCATTCAGCTAAACCGAAAACATCAGTTTGGAGTCCAATCTCAGTCTCAGTGGCTTGGCTGTAGGCTTACAGGAATCAAGCAAAAAAAGGAAAATGATGTGGCCATTGATTATGAGTCTTCTCGATTTCGTTTCTAGCATTTAACGGTTTTTATGCTGAGAAGCTCTGCGCTGCTAGTTTAAGGCACAATCACTTGAGGATTTAACTTACGGCCGACATTTCGAGAGTGGAACTTTTGCAGCTCCTTCAACTTTTCAAAGGATGGCAACTCACTGATAAAATCCATTTATTTTGGATGCCGGAAATTAGTGAATTTCTTCCACGCTCATTGTAGCTGTCGTGGTTTATGAGGTCGATACATAAGTACTAACATTAACGTGTGTCTTCATTCAAGAACAATTTTTTCACCATGCTGGGCAGTGTGCAGGAAACGTGCAGGAAACGTCTCGATATGGAAAGAAAATCCCTACAAGACCGCCCTCAACATTCGCTTTCATATACTCCCTATCTGGTATTATGACTTCCTAATCTCCAAATCTATGCTTTCTGAATCCCAAGTCGTCATATTATTCCTGCTTCCATCCTTCCTCAAGCCTTATAAATTCCATCTAAAATGTAAAGAGTCCACGAAGAAAATGTGCCCGTTCTAAATCACATCCTAACGCTTGTAATGGAGGTAAAAGAATGGTAACTATTTCAACAAGAATAATGACATTTTTTGGCAACATGGCGGAAGAAGACCCACACAAAACCGGTCTCCTAGTGTCGATTGCGGTTGGAGTTATCCTGAAATTTGCAGCCTCTTTCGAAAGCGCTACCACACTCTTTCGCAGCACCTCTTTCAGAGTTTAATTCCTCATTTGTTTTAAAGACGACATCAATTTTCCGCATTTCTATGCTTTAGGGAGCAGGTCTTTGTTCTCATGGAATGTAAATGAATAAAGATCTAAAAGTTAAACTTAGGAGACATTTATAGCTATTAGGTTGTAACGAAATAAATGGCACTGAACCACTGTAAACTTAAACAGTTAATATCTCGGCTTGTAGGCAAGTTTATTAATCGAAATAAAAACCTTCTGATTCTACACATCTTTGCCAATGTGACACAAGCTTTTTCATCCCAGTAGCATAAAAATCAGAAGTTCTGGAGTTGACGAAATCTTCGAAGGCACTTTCGGCATCCTGTTGGTATTTGAATATTTTCCCTACCAAGAAGTCGCCAAGATGCTTGAAGAAATGGTAGTCTGTTGGGGAGAGGTCGGGAGAAAACGGAGGATGTGGTAGAGTTTCAATGCTCAGCTCATTCAATTTCTGCAACGTCATTCGTGCTACATGGGGGCGAGCATTGTCGTGCAGAAGGAGAACTCGCCTTCGGTTCACCAAGGCCAGCCGGATGTCCTTCAACTTTTTCATCATTTCTTCAATTTCAATGCAGTACTTCCCTGCCGTGATGGATTCACCGGGAGGGAGGAAGCTGTGGTGAATAATTCCCAGCGAACACCACCATACTGTCACCATTACTTTCTTTTGGTGCAATTCCGGTTTCGCAAAAACCTTGGGGCTCTCATCGCTGTCCACCCACTGTGCCGATCGTCGCCTGTTGTCGTACATTATCCATTTCTCGTCACAGGTTACGATGCGATCAAGGAATGGGTCCGTTTCGTTCCGTAGAAGCAGTGCGGACGAGATCTCATGTCGTCGGTTTCTTTGCTCCTCAGACAGCTCGTGAGGCACCCATCTTTCCAGCTTTTTGGTCTTT